>CM044888.1:13677317-14277317 GCA_024500025.1 Syzygium aromaticum | reverse complement strand
GAATGCCTCTAGGAAAGATTGGTCAATGAAATTTGATGATGCACTTTGGGCCTAAAGGACAGCATTCAAAACCCTAATTGGGATGTCTCTTTTTAGGCTAGTTTTTGGGAAGGCTTGTCATCTACCTGTGGAATTAGAGCACAATGCATATTGGGCATTGAAATTTTTGAATTTTGACATGCAGTATGCAGGTGAAAAAAGATTGTTGCAACTAAATGAATTGGAGGAATTTCGTAATGAGGCCTATGAAAATGCTAAGATGTACAAGGAGTGTACCAAAAGATGGCATAATAACACATATTCAAAAGAGAGTTCGAAATTAGCCAAAAAGTTTTACTTTATAACTCTCGTCTTAAACTTTTTCCAGGAAAGTTACGTTCTCGATGATCTGATCCTTAGACAGTCACACAGGTATTTTCATACGGAGCAATTGAAGTTGCACATGACACCGAAGGCACATTTAAGGTAAATGGTCAATGTTTGAAGCCCTACTTTGAAAGTGGTTACAACAAGTAAAAGACCACTATTGAACTTCATCCTCCAGAATAGTGACATCTAAGATAGTTTAGCTGAAAACTATAAAGCAAACGCTTCTTAGGAGGCAACCCAAGCATTTTTATTATGTTTCTTCATTAATTTTTACGTTCATTTTTTTTCAAAAGAAAAAACATGATTAATAATTTTTATCCGAGTTAATTTTCTTTCTTGAAGAATCACTTTTTTGGAGTTTAGTCATCAAGACCATCCATGGACACATCCTACAGCAAGGAGAGTTTTCTTGTTCCTATTTTTCTTTTGTTTCTTTTGTTTTTCGCATTGAGGACAATGCTTCATTCAAGTTAGGGGGAAGACAAAATTTTTGCTCAAAATTTTTATGCTAAATCTGCAATTTTTTTTATTGCATTCCTCGTTGTAAATTTTTGCGATTCTTAGGAAAATTTAAATTTTGTTCAAACTTGAGAATGATATGTGAGTTAATTTTGATTCTGATGATGTCGATCCACTTATTGAGTACTAGAAGTCCTTAATTTTTGAGTAGTGTGTACATCTAGTGAACATTCATGTGAAGTATGTGCTTTTCTTAGATCTCATCGAAATCTTAGAATTTGTTTGATTTTCTCTTGAGGCAAAATCCTAGGCTACATCTAACTGAGAAAATGATTTAGGCAATTTTTAGATTGATTGAGCCTTTCAAGCCAACCCTGTTTATTTATCCATAGTCACCTCGTTGAGCCTTAATTAATATCCAATCTTTTATTGGCACCTACATATTTTTAGCTTACCTTTTGCCAAATTATATCATTGTCCCATGCCCCATGAACATGTTGATTTTTTTAGGATAAAAGTTCATTTGAGCATAATAGCAATTTGGGATGAAGGATGGAGCATGGAATTAATTTGATTGCTATGGTTGTTTGGGGTGGATCGTATCTTCTTTCAAACAAAAAAGAACAAAAAAGAGAAAAAGGAAAAATTGCTTTTATGGTTCCCTATCCAACTTTCAATTGAGTGAGCCTTTAAGATACTCAATGGGTTGGAAATGTTCATGTTATATTAGGGGGGACTTAGGCAGGAACTCAACCATAAAGCAATGAAAAAAAAAAAAAAAGATGAAGAATGATGATCTGTAGTGGCAGAAAGATTATTTTGAAGATGTGAAATTGGGGATAGTGGCATGTACTCTAATTAGATCCTAGAAATCAATGTGTTCATGGGTGATTTGAGCTTAAATTTATCATTATCTTACTGTTAGCCTAGCCTTACATTACAACCTAGAGAAAGTCTCATTGATTTTTGATTGGATGATTAGCTTATATCAGTGGAGAGAGGAATGAAAAGAAAACTTATGAGATTTGGTTATAATTATAAAGAGTTTTTGAAAGGTTGCATACCAATGTGAATTTATCTGGATTGCGTATAATTCGAAAAGATGAGGACTCACACACACACTTGGATCACATAGTTAGAATTGGTTTTAACTTATGAATCTATTTCAATGTTTGGATGAAATTTGTGTTTTTCTTTGAATTGTGATTTTGAGCAATAATGGAAAGAAGTCATGGAGGGGGTTGTTAGCTTGAATATGTCTTATATCTTGCTTTTGCTCAAGGACTAGCAAAATGTTAAGTTTGGGGGTTTGATAACTCTATAAAAATAGAGTTATTTTATCTACTCTAGGCAATAAATAATGCAATATTTATTAGAATATATTTGGATTTCCTTTTATTTACTTAATTTTTCCTTATTTATGCAGAATATTAAGATATTGAGATAAAGGAAAATATGGCAAAAAGAAGGAAAGAAATATGTGACCCAGAAAAGAGTTAGAAGGTGGATATCACATTAGGAATTCTACGATTTATTCCCTAAATTTATGTGAAAAAGAAGTAATTAGTTTATGAGAGGAGTCTTGGATGTTATCACATAAATAGGATAACTTAGGGGAACATAAAGTTTTTCTTTTTTGAGATCGTTTTTGTTTTCAATGTTTTGAGAGTTTTTCAAGTATTTTGAAGAGAAGACAAAAGTGATGACAAATTCTTGTTCTTGGATTCAAGATATTTGGTTTAATTTCTATTTTCGTTTATTCTTCTAGTATGTTCTAATTTTTTTTGTTAGAGCTACGATGTAGCTTAACCATGATGATATGAATTTCATGTTTTTTGTGCTTTGCAAGTAATTTCATTCATGTGAGTTATATATTATTGTGCTTAATGCGTTTAGGTGATCGGCCACCACTTGAATGATCTGATGTGTATGTTCGAGACAGAGAAGTGATAATATACAATTACTCCTTATAATATATAACCATGAATTAAATGTGGATAGAAATATACTATGTTATTTGTGTAGTTTTCTGTGATAAGGTGGTCCAAAAAATTCATTGTAAATCGGGAATATTCATAGATTTTAATGCGCTTATTTTTATTTAAATTCACAAAAAAATATAGTGAATTGATAAACTGAATAGGTTTGCTATACTTAAAGATAGGATAGTAAATAGACTAGGAAATTCCGCTATCACATATTTGATATTGTTCTTGTATGCATAATGATCCGAAATTCATATCTAGTGATTATGGTGAAATCATATACTCTAACATATTTTATCTTATTGATTATCTTCCTTTAGTTTTTAAAATTTCGTTTTTAAAAATTGTCAATTTTTATTTATTCTCAATTCTATTTTGATCCATTAGATAAATTTTAGAATTAGTCTATTTTTAATATTTAATTAGTTTATTATTATCAATCTTTGTAGGACGATACTCTTCTCATCATTATATTACTTGTTCAACACGTTCGTTGACACGTGCAGAATTTTACGAACAATATAAAGATTAGCAACATGGAAGCTTTTAGCGTGGTCAATGCCTAATCGTTCATGCTCTAGTCTTGTGTAAATAATCCTTAGACCTGAGGCACAGTGTTGACTTGTGTGTTGGATGGCTATGGTTCACAAATATACATATTGCCAATTCGTTGATCTGTCTCTGTATTTGATAGCCATAGTTCGTTCACATACGAAGTTACACGTGTGCACAAAATGAAATTTGTCTCCTTGTTATACGCAAGGTACAATAATGATGTCCTATGCAATAATCTTGACACTGCATTAAAATCCTCAGTTGAGGTTGTAATCGAGAATGAACTGTTCATGTCTCATATAAAATGTATGTCAATTAGGTTTATACATATGATCGAATTGATTTCTTGACAAATATTCCATGGTCTTTGTTTGATCAGGACATAGTAAGATAGAGCGATTGAATTACGTTGTAGCCAAAGTTGACAGGTTCATTATGTTCTTAAAGCATTCACATTGTCGGGTAGCTATGACATATTGCTAGATGTCAATTATGGCTTGTAAGATCTAGAGGTTGATCGGGACAATCAATTCTCTTGGGAGTATTAATGTGTTGGTGTAAGTTTTACTACCAGCTCAGTGATGAACCTAGAGATGTCACATACTATAATCAATTT
Organism: Syzygium aromaticum; assembly: GCA_024500025.1. Classification (NCBI taxonomy): domain Eukaryota; kingdom Viridiplantae; phylum Streptophyta; class Magnoliopsida; order Myrtales; family Myrtaceae; genus Syzygium; species Syzygium aromaticum. The sequence continues at coordinate 14,273,333 of CM044888.1, read as the reverse complement.
AGGATGACGTTGATGTTTGTAATCGAATTGAGTAGGACTGAAATTAAATTAAATGGGATTTAATTTAATTCAATTTTTGTCATGGGCGTGTGTGCGTATGATACTCACAAAATACACATATGCTGATCATGCACTTCTATGTTTGTATATATATGTTTACATTTATATATATAAATTAAAAAATAAATAAAATTGGCGCATGCACATGGCCAGCAAGTGCTGACCATGTACATGGCACGCGGTCAGTAAACATTGCTAACCGTATGCACAGCACACAATCAGCAACCGTTGTTGATCGTGTGCAATGTGCACACATGCAAGATTAGCAACTGTTGATGATCGTGCATCTGATCAACATCTATTGCTGATCGTACATATAAAAGGCGCGATCAGCAACAGTTACATGATGATGAAAAAGGTTGTATGCAATTGTCATATATTCGTGAGAGTTAAAAATTACGTTTTCTCTCTTCCGTTGCCGTGATTGAAATATTGAGAGTGAAGAGAATTGTCGCCACTAGATTGCTAGCACAATTATAGTGGTGATTACCTGCAAGTTCTTTCTTCCGTTCGTCGTGAGATTGGTGATATGTTTGAACTAGAGGTTCAACAGTTGTGGAGCTCGAATTGAAGCCATTCGAACCAAAATCGTTTTGGGCACTCTACAAGAGGTAATCCGTTCAACCCCCTATGATCTTCCGATTTTTTATTGAAATGCATGAACATCTTTGGAAATACATGTATGGTTATATCTTTCCACTGTATTTATATTTAATTTTAGCTATGCATGTTCCGTAGAAAATCAACAATGCCACCGCATAATTGGAATGTGTTTCGCAAGTGCGCTGCGGCCCAGAACGTGCAAGGCCGTCCTCTGAATAGGAATGGGTTTCCCAAGCACGCTGCCGCCCAGAACAGGACGCTGCTATCCGTTTGCTTAGAAGCGCAAGACCTTCCTCTGAATAAGAAAGTGTACGTAGAATTCACATTCCGTGTGTTGGACCGATACAATAATCTCCGGATGCATGAAAAAGGTTTGTCTTTCCCCTTTATCTTTATAGCAGGCATGTCCAGATTAACTATTTACTCTCTATTTTTTACTTAATCTACATCTTACTATGCACATAATTCGAAAGTTTAGTGATCCAAAACACCCAAAACTTTTACAACATGCAAATGTTGGTGCGTAGATTCGCATATAACTTTTGCAAAAGAAGAAAAGGTGCTTTTTTTTTTTTTGCTTAATCCAAAACAAAAGGGCAATCAAGTACGTTTAAGTATTACTATTTGAAATCAAGTTAAACTTTTCCGAAACTTCTTTATAAGATGAATATCATTCTTATTTTATCGGAAAATTCCAAGTAGCTTTTAGGGTTAATACCACGAAAAACTTTAAACTAGCACACTTGTGACAAATTTATCCCAAACTAATTTTTTGACCATCAAAAATCCTAAACTGGTATACCTATAATAAATTTACCTCAAACTAATTTTTTAACCATTAAAAACCATAAATTAGTGCATTTGTGACAAATTTACCCTCAATTAAATTGAATTAATACAAAAAAAAAATCAAAAACTAGTATACTTGGGACGGATAAAAGGTAAAATCCCAAACTGATACATTCGTTAATTGCTATTTGTTATTTAACTAAGTAATTTGACAATAAAATTTAACGGAAATTAACGGATGGTAAATTTGTCACGGGTATACCAGTATAGGATTTTTGGTAGTAAAAAAATAAGTTTATGATAAATTTATTATAAGTGTATCAGTTTAGGGTTTTTCTTAATAATGACCCTAGCTTTTTGGAAAGGGCTCAAAGGCCATCTACATAACTACTCAACTTTTGAGTACCATAGCAACAATCCAATAATGCATGTGAATATCTTCTATTGAAAGAACAGAATGCAATCTCTCTTCATGAGTCAAAACTGAGTATGAGTGTACTAATTGGACATGGCTTCATTTACATTATTGAAAATGAACTAAATATGTTTCTTTTTGGGGGCCATTGCAGTTTGTGGTTGGCTATCTGCCTCATGTCCCGGCAAGGGCGGCGAAGCGAATGTGCCGTCAAATGACCTGGGCGGTGCTGTGACCGTTCAAGTCCAGATGCTCGTCATATCAACTTGACAGAGATGGAGTTGTTTGATGACTTGCTTCGATATTTATGGTGCCACAATTGAATTCCTTGAGAATAATGTATACCTACCTAATGGGCGTTGGCATTGGTACCCCAACCATGTGAAGTTTTTGCTTCCTAATTTGTCATTTGATTACAGGACGGAGTGTTTGGCGTATACAGTTTTCGAGTTTGCAATTTATTGGAACCACGTCCCTATTTGTTCTTGTTTCGAATTGGTCAGCAGCTCTTTTACCATGGATATTCGTAGAGTTGCCTCACGGGGAAAAAATCAACATACTTTCGATGTCAAGTCAGGATCGACCGGGACAGAAATAAAGCTCGTGTGATTGATCTGAGTCTGCTCTCGGAAGCCCTTAAAAGTTATGTCGGATAATTGCAAGAGAGAGATGGGCCGGGGAGACTCTCCGGTGGAGAGTGCCCCGGATAGGCAATTTGATGGGGCGATCTTGATGGCCACACGGATACGGCGATGACTCGCGGATGGGTCCACTGGCTCTTTAACCTTCTCCTGATCACTAGCACCCTCTTGGAGTGGGCATTGTGCCTTACGGTATCTAGCTACTCTCCCCACTTAAGACCTTCACTTGAACTGAGCAAAGGGTGCGTCGAAGTTATTTGTATTGGTTATTTGAACGAGTCGGATCATTAAATGGATGGATTGCGCTAATTTAGATTACCAATCAAAATTTAACGTCACCCTTGTTTGAGAAAAAAGGTTATGGTGGTGAGCTTGGCGGATCTTATCCATGGCGTTTATCAACGGGCGATGATCTACAGCTTTAGATTACGACAAAACGACAAAATTTGACCAGAGAGATTCAATCTAAAGATATTTTTGACTTACCAATAAAGTGAAGGAGACGAGCAGTTTCACTGTTATTCTTCAAGTTGAGGCTAAGAAAATAAGACAATGAATATTGCTTTAAATCCAGTCAGTAAGCCACTTAGATTTATTGTTAAGGCAGAATAGCCAAGTTGGATAATCAATGGTTCTAAATCAATGGGGTTTAGATTTGGGATTTAAGTAAAACTTGGTATTTTTTTACGAGACAAAAAAAGTTGGAGCTAGAATTGTCACTCATCCTAAAGTTAGTGCTTTTATACGAGACAAAAAAAAGTTCGGATCAGAATTGTCATTCGACCTAAAGTTGATGCTTTTTTTTTTTTTTGGAATTAGGCCAAGAATTGAGTGCATCTAGCATTATTCAAATTAAGGAGGCTTTTTATGTTTTCACAAGTAGGCTGCATAGTTCCAAGAAGAGAGAAGCAGGTTGCACGATTCATATCTTATGAAGTTTGAATGTATTTAGTATATCATCAATGAGTGCCCTCTACTTTTACCCGAAATTAGAAATAGCCCATCTAGCTGTTTTAGTTTATGTTCAAAATAGTTCTTGTACTTTTAAAATGTGCTGCCGATCGCCCTTGATTATGGTGGGTTTGTTTCGCAAAAAACTCAATGATAAAGGAAAATGATTTTCCGAAAAGTAATTTGTAGGAATACGATTAGTTTTGCTTTGTTTGGTGATACATGATTGAAATTGTTTTTTGTTGTTTGGATTTCATAATGATTTCAATCTTATTATTTTATTTCTGGCAAAAAAAAATAATTATTTTGTTATTTAAAAAAATTCAATTTTTAATTATTTTTTTCTTTTTTCTTTTCTTTCCTTTTCTTCTTCCTCTTTCCTCCGCCGCAACCAATCGGCAATGGCCATAGGCGAGCTCAAGCTCGCCGACCTCAACCAAGCCTCAAGCTCATGAGAATCTGTCACGCCCCGAACCCCATCGAGCACGCGACATCCCTCTACCTCGGTCGGATGAGTGCAACGCCCCAGGAAACGACGCCGACCCAATGATTTCATTAGAGTTGATTCGCGGTGGAAACAAACATAATATCCTAGACAATAAATATTGGAAACCCAGGGAGAATCAATTTACTCAGCCACCAAACACAACATTACACTTCCAAAAATTTTTACAATGTCCACCATTCATTTCCATAAAACATAACCTACATGCACGCTGAACTAATAACTACAAACCACCGATAACACAAAAGATCAGCAGCTTACTAGGTCAGCACCACCAAAAACAGGTCACAACCTACTCTAACAACTAACCCCTACGCCCACGGGATGGCATCCACTCAGACTGGCTCTCCTCGTCGTCCTTGTTTGAATCTTTCTCAGAATCTTCATTCGGCTCATGCTCCTCCACAGACTCCGAATCAGCATCGATCTCAATGGGGTTACCCTCATCCCTTGACTCGATGTGGACCTTGATCCGCTCCTGCTCAACCGACTCCTCCATATCCTCCTCTAACATGGCTAATGGCTCGACCTCATCCTCCTCGTCCTCTGGCTCCTCCTCAGGGACCTCTACCTACTCATTCTCCTCCTCAGGCTCTACCTCGGGTATTACGTCTAGATCCATGTCCATCGGATCATACTCGGCCTGTGACTCCTCCGGAGCTAGATCTGGCTCCGCGATTGTCGGCTCCAATACTGTAAGGACGTGCTGGTGCCCTGACTGAGCTAGACTAGTCTCCAAACTAATCATCTCACCATTGGGAGGGGGTATGGCAGACGGATCCCAATCCCCTACTCCATCAAAGGATACATCGAATCCTCGGATGAATCCGAACTCATCGGCCCCATCCTGAAACATCCAAGCCGTATATGTATGGGCCTGCCAGAGGGGTAGCCCTATATCTACCTATACTACCAAAGTGCGCTTGACCCAAGTATGATTCTCATCTATCGGATACTCCACGATGTCATGATCGGCGTGCATAACTATCTCAAAACGCTGTGGCGACGGTGGTAGGTTCATGGCTCAGGCGAACACTCTGAAATGGTTTAGTTGAAACAACCATGAGACACTTATCAATAAGTTCACGACCTAAACCCCATCTAGATTATCACGTATTTCCAGACAAATTTAAACACCCAAACAACAATGCACACAACAACATCCACACAGTCACACATACCTAGATTCTTGGCAACCCAGCCTACACATTAGTACTCAATCACCATATTCAAACTTCACACACATCATCCCGGGCAAAGGAATTGAAGTGATTTCGGCTCCGCTGGCACCAAAGGCAGGTGACGAAGGGGGGTTGGAGCAGCGGCCAAAGGAGGTCGTCTTGAGCAAAGGAAACCAAAGCAATTCGGCTCCGCTGGCACCAGAAGCGGGCAAGGAATGGGGGAGGCGGAGCGAGGCCAGGAAAAGCCCTAGCCTAGATTTGAAAATGAAGGAGATGAAGGAGAGGGATTTTAGGGAATTGTTTTGGGTCGCAAGCTTTTCCCTCAAAGGAGACGAAGCGGGAAAACGAAAAATGAAAAACAAAGAGAGAGAGAGAGACAGAGAAGAGAGAGCCCTAATCGTAAATGTAGCCCCAAATGCCTTGGGACTTCATTTTCGTGGCAAATCTGCCACGAATTTTGCCATAAAAATCCAAAACCCACAAAATACCTTGGGACTTCATTTTTGTGGCAAAATACGTGGCTAATTAACCACGAATTTTGCCACGAAAATCCAAAACCCCGAAAAATATATTGGGACTCCATTTTCGTGGCAAAATTCGTGGCTAATTAGCCACGAAAATCCAAAACATGGAAAAATACCTTAGGATGGGATTTTCGTGGCTAATTAGCCACAAATTTTTCCACAAAAATCCAAAACCCCGAAAAATACCTCGGGACTTCATTTTCGTGGCTAAATTAGCCACGAATTTTGCCACGAAAATCCAAAACCCCGAAAAATACCTTGGGACTTCATTTTCGTGGCAAAATTCGTGACTAATTAGCCACAAATTTTGCCACGAAAATCCAAAACACTGAAAAATACCTTGGGACTGGATTTTCGTGGCAAAATTCGTGGCGAATTAGCCACGAAAATCCAAAATCCCGAAAAATACCTTGGGACTTCATTTTTGTGATTAGCCACGAATTTTGCCATGAAAATCCAAAACACAGAAAAATACCTTGGGACGGGATTTTCATGGCAAAATTCATGGCTAATTAGCCACGAATTTTGCCATGAAAATCCAAAACCCCAAAAAATACCTTGGGACTTCATCTTCGTGGCTAAATTAGCCACGAATTTTGCCACGAAAATCCAAAACCCCGAAAAATACCTTGGGACTTCATTTTCGTGGAAAAATTCATAACTAATTAGCCACGAATTTTACCACGAAAATCCAAAACACTGAAAAATACCATGGGACTGGATTTTCTTGGCAAAATTCATGGCTAATTAGCCACGAATTTTGCCACGAAAATCCAAAACCCCGAAAAATACCTTGGGACTTCATTTTCGTGGCAAAATTCGTGACTAATTAGCCACAAATTTTGCCACGAAAATCCAAAACCCCAAAAATTACCTTGGGATTGGATTTTCGTGGCCAAATTCGTGGTTTTTGCCATGAAAATCCAACACCCCGAAAAATACCTTGGGATTTCATTTTCATGGCCAAATTCATGGCTAATTAGCCATGAATTTTGCCACGAAAATCCAAAACCTTGAAAAATATATTGGGACTCCATTTTCGTGGCTAAACCCAGGCAGCGGCTAAACCCAAGCAGCGACGGCCCTCGCCAGCGACAGCCGGCACTGCCCGAGGTCGTTCGGCCTCATACGAGGGCCGCGTAGCGTCAGATCTGGGTCGCCGGCGGCCCTCGGCTGGGTTTGGCGACCTTCATCGGGGGTCGCTCGACCCCAGGCAGGCCTCATCGGCGGTCGCCAGCTCCAGCGTAGGGTGTCAATTGTTTTTTAATGAATATTGAAAAAAGTGTCTTGCAAGTACATTTTTTCCAAACGTTATTTTATTCAAAATTACTTTGCAAGGGACTTTTAAGTTCCAAGTTGTCCAACACAATTGCATTTTGAAAAACTCCTTCAACTTAAAATCCTTTGCATTTCCCAAAAGACTTTCCCCCAAAGTGTTTCCAAACACAGCAAAAGTCGGGCGGCGCTTTCTCAAATATTTTCATTTTCGTGGCTAAATCTGTGGCTAATTTGCCACAGGAATAAAGTCGCGTGGCTTTTTCCAGACTATTTCAATTCCGTGGCTAAATCCAAGGCTAATGAGCCATGGATTCTAATAATAACAACGACAACAACAATAATAATAGTTACGACAACAACAATAATAATAGTTACGACAATAACAATAATAATTATTATGACAACAACAATAAACACATGTTGCAATAATAATAATTACACATATTTAGTAAAAATTCTCAAAAATCATAATTTTCATCTTCACCTTCATCTTCACGTTCGTCTTCACCTTCGTCTTCATCTTGATCTTCATCTTCTTCATGAGCATCATCTTCATCCTTAATCTCAAAATCAGATTTTGTATCACCTTTTAAATTTGATTCACGAATTTCAATTTGATCTACATCTATCATTGCTCCACATGGATCTCATAAAGTTAGAATATTATATTCCTCAGTTTCAACCGTGTTACAAACTTCCTTTTGTTGATATGTTGTGTCCTTCCAGTGTTCCTCGATTTTTCTTCATGCTTTGGTTTTACATACAGCCCACCAATCAACTTTGTCATATTTCAAACTAGGATATGATGCATAATATACTTGAATTACTTGTTGTGTCAACACAAATGGTTCATATTTCTTATACCTTTTCTTGTACTTTATTTCAACCAAATTAAACTTTGTATACATTTTTATTCCTTTGACGGGGTCGAACCACATGCACTTAAATAACATAATCCGCATTAATGGTCCATGATACTCTATCCCTATGATTTCATCCAACAAGTCATAAAAATCATCTTTTGAACTGCCACGAAAATAGAGAACGAAGGTATTTTTCGAGGTTTTGGATTTTCGTGGCTAATTAGCCATGAATTTTACCACGAAAATGAAGTCCCAAGGTATTTTTCTAGGTTTTGGATTTTCGTGGCAAAATTCGTGGCTAAATAGCCACGAATTTTGCCACAAAAATGAAGTCTGAATGCATTTTCAGGGTTTTTGATTTTCATGGCAAAATTGGTGGCTAATTAGCCACGAATTTTGCCATGAAAATGAAGTCCCAAGGGATTTTCAGGGTTTTGGATTTTCATGGCAAAATCCGTGGCTAATTTAGCCACGAATTTTGCCATGAAAATGAAGTCACCAGGTATTTTTTGGGGTTTTGGATTTTCGTGGCTAAATAGCCATGAATTTTACCACGAAAATGAAGTCCCAAGGTATTTTTCCGGGTTTTGGATTTTTGTGGCAAAATTCGTGGCTATTTACCCACGAAAATGAAGTTCGAATGCATTTTTGGGGTTTTGGATTTTCATGGCAAAATTGGTGGCTAATTAGCCACGAAAATGAAGTCACAAGGTATTTTTCGGGGTTTTGGATTTTCGTGGCAAAATTCATGGCCAATTACCCACGTATTTTGCCACAAAAATGAAGTCACAAGGTATTTTTCTAGGTTTTGGATTTTCGTGGCAAAATTCGTGACTAATTAGCCACGAAAATGGAGAACGAAGGTATATTTCGGGGTTTTGGATTTTGTAGCAAAATTCGTGGCTAATTAGCTACGAAAATGAAGTCCCAAGGTATTTTTTTGGGTTTTGGATTTTCGTGGCAAAATTCGCGGCTAATTAATTAGCCACAAAAATGAAGTCCCAAGGGATTTCTAAGGTTTTGGATTTTCATGGCAAAATTCGTGGCTAATTAGCCATGAATTTTGCCACGAAAATGAAGTCACAAGGTATTTTTTGGGGTTTTGGATTTTCATGGCAAAATTCATGGCCAATTAACCACGTATTTTGCCACGAAAATGAAGTCACAAGGTATTTTTCTGGATTTTGGATTTTCGTGGCTAATTAGCTACGAAAATGAAGTCCCAAGGTATTTTTCTGGGTTTTGGATTTTCGTGGCAAAATTCGTGGCTAAAATGAAGTCCCAAGGGATATCTAGGGTTTTGGATTTTCGTGGCAAAATTCGTGGCTAATTAGCCACGAATTTTACCACAAAAATGGAGTCCCAATATATTTTTCAGGGTTTTGGATTTTCGTGGCAAAATTCGTGGCTAAATTAGCCACGAAAATGAAGTCACAAGGTATTTTTCTAGATTTTGGATTTTCATGGCAAAATTCATGGCCAATTAGCCACGAATTTTGCCACAAAAATGAAGTCCGAATGCATTTTCGAGGTTTTGGATTTTCGTGGCAAAATTGGTGGCTAATTAGGGTACGAATGGTAACCATTCTACTCCAGAAATCAAATTCTTGCCACAAATTAATTTCTGGAATTCTTGCCACAATTGATTTTTGGAGGAGAAATCTGTTTGGTAGAACATAACTAATTCTGCTCCAGAAATTGATTTTTGGAACATAAATCTTTTTTTATTTTTTTATTTTTTTGGGCACCTCAAAAAAAAAAATTTCACTCAAAGTAGGTGCCCAAAGGTATTATAAACCATTTTGTAAAGTTTTGAAATTTTAATTTTTTTTATTTTTTTGGGCACCTTAAAAAAACTAAATTTCACTCAAAATGGGTGGCCAAAGGTATTCTAAGTCATTTTGTGAAGTTTTGAAATTTTTTATTTTTTTTATTTTTTTTGGGCACCTCAAAAAAAATTAAATTTCTCTCAAAGTGGGTGGCCAAAAGTATTCTAAGCCATTTTTTGAAGTTTTGAAATTTTTTATTTTTTTTATTTTTTGGGCACCTCAAAAAAATTAAATTTCACTCAAAGTAGGTACGCAAAGGTATTCTAAGCCATTATGTGAAATTTTTTATTTTTTATTTTTTTTATTTATTTGGGCACCTCAAAAAAATTAAATTTCACTCAAAGTAGGTACCCAAGGTATTCTAAGCCATTATGTGAAATTTTGAAATTTTTAATTTTTTTATTTTTTTTGGGCATCTCAAAAAAATTAAATTTCACTCAAAGTAGGTATCCAAAGGTAATCTAAGCCATTCTGTAAAATTTTGAAATTTTTGATTTTTTTTATATTTTAAAAAAAAATTCACCAAATTTCCTATTTTCTCGAAATCTTGACTTTTTTTATTTTCTGGAAATTTTTATGAATTTTTCTGGAAATTTTTAATTTTTATGCATTTTCTAAAAAAAAATTAGTGAGAAAAAGAGAGAAAATAGAGAGAATGCATTCTGGAAGAGAGAAGTTATAAAAAGTAGCTTCTTTTTTTCTTGCCAAAAACTCATTCTGGAATCAAGAATGCATTCTGGAATCAAGTATTTTTAACAAACGCATTTATATTCCATAATATGAAAATTGCTCCAAAATGCATTCCGGAAATTTTTTAACAAACACATTTCTATTCCGGAATCCATTTTAGAACAGAATTTATATTCCAAAATGGATTCCATGCGCGCCCTTAGCCACGAATTTTGCCACGAAAATGAAGTCACAATATATATTTTTCAAGGTTTTGGATTTTTTCGTGGCAAAATTCATGGCTAATTAGCCACCAATTTTGCCATGAAAATGGAGTCCGAAGGTATTTTTCGGGGTTTCGGATTTTCGTGGCTAATTTAAATCCAAAACCCCGAAAATGCCTTCCAATTTTTTTTGGTCACAAATTTCGTGGCAAATTAGCAACGACATTTTTTTTTCGTTACAAATTAGCGATGAATTTGTGTTCGTCGCAAAAGTAGCCATGAATAAAAAATTCATCGCTAATTTTGTGGCAAATTAGCCACGAATAATTTTTCATCATAAATTTCATGGCAAATTAGCCACTAATAATATTTGGTTGCAAATTTCGTGGCAAATTAGCCACGAATAATTTGTCGTCACAAATTAGCCATGAAAAATTGTTCGTGGTTAATTTCATCACAAATTAGCCATGAATAATTTTTCGTCGCAAATATGCCACGAAAAGTTATTTGTGGCTAATTTCGTCGCAAATTAGCCACAAATAAATTTCCATGGCTAATTTCGTCGCAAATATGCCACGAATAAATTTTCCTTGCTAATTTCGTCTCAAATTAGCCACGAATAATTTTTCGTGGCTAATTTGCTACGACCTTATTTTTCATGGCAAAATTCGTCGCAAATTAGCGACGAATAATTTTTCATCGCGAATTTTCGTGGCTATATCCTTGTTTTTTTGTAGTGCGTTGGTAGGAACTAATCAACTTAAGGAAATTCGGTTATCCGTACCTCACCTACTAATTTATTTTGTTACTGCTTTATCAGATTTATTATTTTTCTAGTTACAACAAACAGTGTTATGTATTCTTCTTCCTCCAATATGTAATAATTTTTCCAACAATGTAAATTTTATCTGAATTAATCATTGGAACTATTTCCTCGTAATCTTTTTTGGGGTATTATTGTTACTTCCTTTTCTGAATCATCCCTTTGTGGACACTGGACATTGTAAAATTCTATCCAACCGAAAGGAAGAGGGACAGCTGGTTAGCATCGTTAGCAGATTTCATACATAATATCTTTGCCTTGTAGAGTAAGCACTCAAATTTCTTTTATATTTATAGTTGTCCAATGCTCAATTCTGGGCTTCTTTCATTATGGTCGATCAGAATAGGTTGCCAGAGAAGGAAAAAAAAATTTACGTGATAGATTCTTTCCGAAATCGGATAATGCCTTACCTGCACATACTTGGCCCTTTCCTTAACTTGCGTGAACCCTCATTTCTTATATTCAATAAAACCTTCTTCAATTCTCATGCTTTGCCCCACACAAGTTTCTCTTTAGTCATTAGAGTAAACAGATGACGAGCACAAGATCAATGGAGGATCTCAGCTTCAAGAGGCTAATGGCGATGGGGGTGATGTTGGTGTTGATTCTCGGTGTATCCACGACGCGAGTGCAAAGTGATGATTCTTGTTATCAGGACTGTATCTCAGATTGCACCGATAGCCGTGTCCCGAATTGTTACGCCAAATGCGTGATTGAACATCATTGCAATCTCTCTTTAAGTGCTTCCCTTGGTCACTGTGAGCTTGGATGCAAAATCACCAAGTGCATCGGCTTGAAATCGGGTACAAATCTTATCCCTCAATCCTTGCTGTTATTTATTTATAATTCTGGTTCTTCTTTTTAACTATTGAAAAAGCTTAGGTCATTGGGGTTTTTGTGTATGTATGATGAGAAACTACTTTCGGTGACACGTTATTTGGTGCCATCTAAATTGATTATATTGATATTTTCCTCTCCAGTACATATCTCAAGAGAAATATATGATTCTTGATTTTGGCTATGCTGAAATCTCTTTGTTTTCCCCTTAAAAAATTGAGTGTTTATCTTCTTCTCTTTTACCCTAGTTAAAAAGAGATAATTGCAGGAATTCGGGCCTAAAAAAGGACGAGGTTTTAATCCAAATACTTTGACGGAAGTGAGAGAAACTAAGTATTACAAGCAAAAATTTATTTTCTTCCTCCGAACGTCTAAAGATTTCTTCATTTATCTGCTTTGTCCTCTTCTTAATTTACCAAGCAGAATGTTTTCTAATCAAAGTTTAACAATACTTGCAGATGCCAAGGAGCTTGGAGTATGTGCAAATGCATGCTCGAAAGATTGCAAAGCAACTTATAATAATTCGCATTGAAACTCGTGACCATGTTAATGTACTCGATAATAAAAATGAGTTAATGCGTCAATGAAAGAGTGCTATTCCCATAAATTTAAGCATCGACTCCTCCTCCTTTGAAAGTATCTATCATGAGGAAGAAAGCAAGCCCTTGAATTTGCAGGTTCATTTATGAGCATCTCGAAAAGCATTTATTTGACCTGCTCATTTGTCACTTGGATTCGCTTGCGTTCCTTTGCGAGCATTGTTAAGGGTTTCTTTCTTCAGCAGGGAAATAGGAGATCCCCTCTCTCCTTTATTTTTCTTTTTGCGATTGCGGTGGAGGTGTTTTCCAACCCTCTTAATTCAGCTGCACAACACTATCGGTGTCAAATATTAATATAACGTCGACTTTGCTGACTCTATTTTTTGTGAGCCAAAGTCCGGATGCTGAAGATAAAATTGGGTTTCCGAAAACAAAACACCCATTCCGATGTCTGTTATCACTCCTAATGCAATCTTCTCCACTGCACTACCATGCCCTTCTTCATCTGTGATCACTCCTAATGCAAGAAGATTGTGCCTAGTCAAGCATCAAAGATATTGATTTTTGTGAAAAAGATTGTGGTTATTAAGTTGACAATATTGCTTAAGGAAGTTTTAATCAAGACGATAAAAATAGACATGTAAAGAGTTGTATTTAGAGATCGTATATATTCACAAAGTTTCAACAATTAACCTAAACCAAGGATATCTGGATACAGGTGGCCATCAGCTGATCAAAGCTCATATGGAAAGATAGCTGCTCTTGTATTGTAGAAAGAATGTTGAGGAAGAAGAAAAAGGGAAAAGGGTATTGGAAGTCCTACAATTAGTCATAAAAGTGCAATTATGTCCTAAAACTTTCAAAAAGTGTAATTAAGTTCTAAAACTTATCATGAAAGTGTGACTAAGTCCTAAAACTTTCAAAAAGTGCAATCATATTTTAAAACTTGTCAAAGTAATTTAATCAAGTCCTTATATTAATTACACTTTTTGAAAGTTTTAGAATTCGATTTCACTTTCATGACAACTTTTAGGAATTGATTGAATGTTTTGAAATTTTTAGGACTCAATTGCATTTTCGTGACAAGTTTTCGGACTTAATTGCATTTTTTAAAAAATTTTAGGACTCAATTGCACTTTCATGACAAGTTGTAGGACTTTCGGTGCACTTATCCTAAGAAAAAATAATAATGAAATATTTAAGGCGTGCAATCACTATTCTTTAAGGGTGAGCATAGTTTCAAGATAGAACTTGAAACCCAAGAACTTGATCGAGGAGAACTTGTAGGTTCCAGGTTTCAAAGCACACAAGGTAGGTTTCAAGTTCCGATGAGTAAGTTCTAGGTTTAGATAGGTGGAACTTGAAACCTTTAACCTTAAACAATTTTTTTGTATTTTTTATTAGTCTATGTCTTTGCATGATCTTACGGTGTTCCATGACATTAGATGATAAGTGTATATCTAGAACTACTAGTCCGAGCTTTCATTTTATGACTCGTTCATATTTCATATTCTTTGTATGTCTAAATATAAGTTGTGGTTAGTGGATCGTAAAAGTAAGTGGTGATCATTAAAGGTAATGATTCATTGCAATTGTTCAATTAATAACACAAGTAGAACTTAGGTAAACCTTGAAACTGGCTTTAGAACCTATGACAAAGTAGGTCTCAAGTTCCAAGATATATAAGGTAGGTTTCAAGTTCCAAAAAATGAAAAACTTATTTCCATTGGTAAGTTCTAGGTTTTATGTAGAACCTATATGAAACTTGAAATTGCTCACCCCTAGTAAACGGGTAATTTTCATTCAGCTTAGCATTTCTTTATCCATACTATATGGATATCACGTGTTTGACAATTTGACTAACTCATATGCAAAAATATTTGATTCTTTGGTGCGTAATTTACATATTTGGGACATTAGTTTCCTATCAATAATCTTCTTTTGTGACATGTACGAGCTGTTGACACCTCACCAAAACAAAATAAAAAAAATCAAATAAAAAATTAATAAATAAATAAACAAAAATTCTGGTTCAATTGGGCCCAATGCCCAATCCATGCGTTCGGCCCGCTACGCATCTGGCCCTCCTTTCTTTCCTTGCTTGGGCCGAATTCGGCCCTTTTCTTCTCATTTACTTTTCTATATTTTGCCTTTGGGCCCAAATTTTTCCTTTCAGCCCACTTCTTTGTACCCCAGCCCAGTCTCACACCTGTCATCTCTTTCGCTTGCTCACGCTTGTGAGCATAAGATGGTGACGGACAGAGGGAGCATCCGTGAGCGAGAGTGACGGTGACGAAACAAACAGGTGACCGAAGCAAATCCAGGCAAGGTCCTAGAAGCTTGCTGAGCTGTAGAAGTTGTTATGAGCAAAACAGAATGCACAGTGGAGGCAAGGGAGGGGGATACTCGCTCGACCGAAGAAGAGAAGAAGAAAAAAAAACAGATACAAGGGGTTGGCCAAGAGAGTTTGGGGGGAAGTAGAGAAAAAATACGTCGCCGGGAGAGAAGGGTCTGGAGAGGAAAGCGTTCGGTTCCTCTATTCACGTGGAGGATTACTGGCAAATTTCCTCCCCTTTGATCTCCGGTTGCTCCTTTATCTTCGCCGGAAAAGTTTGTTCGTCATTTTTGGTTCGTTGCTTCGGAAGTGCGAGTCGGCGTTGCTCATCGCTGTTTGGCCGGGACTCCCAGACCTGTCGCGTTCCTGTTCGTCAACGATCGTGAAGACGTCACGCTGCTTCCAAACCGTGTAGGATTTCTATCTCAAATATGCCCTGTTTTGGCCGAGAAAAGAGGCTTGATTCAATTGCCGAGTTTGTGCGAAAATCTGATAGGATAAGGCATATTTGTTGTGGAATAACATGATTTAGGCACCTACACATCATTTCGTGATCGAGAATCGTGTCGGAGTCAAATCGGAATCTCATTTCTTGAGTCGCATGCTACTTGTTTGACGATTTGCTTGAGAGAATATTAAAACTGATTTTGAGTAGACAATTGCGTGAAAGCTCTTAGGTTTAAATCTGATTCATATTTGCACCGTTAATTATTGAACTGAAGCTGATGCCGAATTTTTTTTTTTTTTTTGGCACTTGCTCATCATGAATCAGTCACGAACGAAACCTTCGCCAAAGATCCATTTTCCATGCCGAAGGTGCCTACGGTTAAAGTCCGTCTGTGTTAGCTTCCTCTTTTCCCTTTCTCTGCCATGTATGTGTGCTTTTATTGCTATTGCTCGAGGATTAGTAGTTGATGAATGAGATTGGCCGTCGGTAAAGGCTTTGGATAGTCAGAACAGTGATCGGAACAAGCGGCCGGTGATCTAATAATGGCCGGGATTGGTGGTGGATGAAGGCGAGTTAGTGGTAGGTTGCTTGAGTAAAATAGCCAGTAAACGTTGATGGCCGGAGGAATAGTTGCTCCGGTGAGGCTCAAAGTTGGAATCCTGGTGGTGAGCTCTCGGGGAAGGAAATCACGCAAGGAAGAAGAAGACCAAAAAGAAAATAATAAAAATAGAAAAAGAAAAAAAAAAGAAATAGAATTCGGGTAAAATAAAGACCGGGTCGAGTACGGGTCTTGGTTGGAGAGGATCCGATGGGCTAGAATCTGGGCCGAACAAGGAATAGGGACTAAATGGTTTAAATAGAAAATGGGCTGAATTCCAATTGGGCCTACATGAATAAAAAAACTGAAATTTCATAATTTGGGCTTTATTCACATTGAACCCAGGAGATTGCCCAAGTCGACCGAACCCGGATCCCCTGGGACCGGGTCAGATCGGCAAATCGGACCGGGTTTCCCTGACCCGGTCGAGTCTATTTTCCCAAAAATCAAAAAGATAAAAAATAAAAAAATTCAGAAAAAAATAAAAAAAATGTAGAATTCTCTTGGCTTTGGGCTTTTAATGAACGCTTTAGGTTTGAATAAAATTTGATCTCAAAATTGAATAAGCTTTTAGGGCTTTACTTTAGGGATTTTTTATTGTTTTGTTAGAGACGATACTAGGTTACTGTTTGTGCACTTTCATTTTGATTTCATTTTATTACGCACTTTAAATTCATTGATTGTTGTTTTTCCCTTTTAGAATAGTTAGGATGAAAATTCGAAATTCTTGATTAGTAAAAGATTGCCATGACATTTTAGTTAGCAAATAGTTAAGTTTAGGTACCGAAAAAGTATTAGTTGAAAAAAATAGTATAATCAAGTCTCCGATCCCTAAGAATTTCTAGTTGCATATGTTTTCGAGATAACATTCCCGTATTTCAATTAGGGTTTTTAGCCGATCCTTAATCATGGCTAGTGGCAACTCCTATCGAATAAATAGATTTAAACAATCAATGACACACAAGGTATAGATTTAAAGAGAGTACAATAAGGTACCTCTAAATCGACTTCCCTGAGGCGGCCCTCGAGGGGTAGGTCACGACACGAGGGAAACTCCAAAAAAGAAACATTTGAATGACTGAAGTGTACCTCATCTTATGAGGATGTAGTCATTGAAGTTCATTGAAAAATGCCAAGACGTACGCTTAAATCTTTATTCATTGCTTAGTTAAATGTAAGTAGTTTTGGCAAAGTTGAATTCAAGATGATGTCTCCCTACCAATCAATTAAAACAATTTTGAATAATATCTTTTGCTACGTGATAACATTTTGTCTAGTTTTACATGAATTGAAATTTTCATCTATTGATATTTTTTCATTCAATGAATTAAAAATGTTTGAATGAAATCAGTTTAAATTATTTTTCATATTAAACTTTTGATTTTGTGATCAATCCATCTTATTTTAAATTTAATCAATCAGTTTTAGCTGAATTGGATAAACTATGAAATCTAAATTCAATAAAAGGTAATCGAAATGTGAGATGACAATCAATGGTCATTAAGCTGTTTAGGCTACGGTCGCAGGATTATGCCATGCGTCTTACCACGTGACGAGCACCATGAAAAAGTGAGGTACCCACATGACGAGCACATCAGCGGACATACACTCAATTTTGAAGACTACCTGACTCCGTCTTTACATCTAATTTGATGATTGCAATTATAAAATGGGTTAATATCACGAAAAATCTCAAACTGGTACACTTTTAACAATTTTATCACAAACTAATTTTTCACTATCAAAAATTCCAAACTGATACACATATGATAAATTTACACTAAAGTAATTTTTTAACCATAAAAAATGCCAAATTGGTACACTTTTGACAAATTTACCATTCATTAAATTAAATTAATATCACGAAAAAATCACCAATTTGTAAATTTGTGATAAACAAAGAGGTAAAACCCTAAACTGGTATATCTATAAATTATCATGTGTTATCAAACTCAGTAATTTGACAGTAAAATTTAACGAAAACTAACATATGATAAATTTATCACAAGTGTACCAGTTTGAGATTTTTTGTACTAAAAAAATTATTTTTTGGTAAAATTGTCACAGATGTATCAATTTGGGGTTTTTTGTGATCAAAAAATTAATTTGGAGTCAAATTATCACAGATATATTAATTTGGAATTTTTCATAATCAAAAAATTAATTTAAAGTAAAATTATCACAAATATATCAGTTTCAGATTTTTTATAGAATTAACCCTTATAAAATCGACACTAAAATTTGGAGTTGATTGATAAACCGTTTAGATTTTGTTTACCAAACACTCGGTACTTCTTGCACCGGCATCCCTTGCTCTACTGCTCTGTCATCTTCGCGTCAAAGCCCCAATCATCTCCTTCTTCTTGATTCGACTGTGTAAGCTCTTCTTTCCCACCTTCTTTTCGACACTCTCTGTCTTTGGTTTGGTCTTCTTCTCCTCTTCTCCCCCCCTCTTCTGGGCTTAACAGGTTGATTGTTTGCGCTTGTTCTCGTGATGAAGCCGACCCAGTCTCTGCTGCTCTCTTCCGGTTCCAGGTTGTTGCTGCTCGTCCCCAGTCGTCGTCGATCGACGGGGCTCCGAGGATTCACCACGTTCAAGTCCAAGGTTGCAGCGTATGATCCTTCTGCGTTGTTTCGTTCACTCCCCTCCTTTGATGAGATGTCTTTGTTAATTGAAGTCGAGATCGAAATCTGTCGGAAATCAGAGTCCCCCCCTTTAACGTGTTCTGATTGATGCAGATGGCATCGGAGGCTTTCGCTTTTGGACCTTACAAGATCGACCCTGCGGAAGTATTTTACACCTCCTCTCTGTCCTTTGCCATGGTCAATTTGCGTCCTGTTCTTCCCGGTCTCTCTCTCTCTCTCTCTCTCTCTCTCTCTCAATACCCAAAAGACACGTTGGTGGTTTAACATAATTGGCGAGTGCTACATTCGTTGTAGATTTTAGTTGGTAGGAAAGGAAATTGTCCTCTCAGTTTCTAGCGGGTTTCAGTTCGCATGAAAGAGCTGATCCTATGCCATCACAGATGGTAGTTAAAGTAGGAAGCACCCAATGCATTTAGCTTGAATCAGAAAACTTTTCAACAGAACCCCCAGCCAGCAGTGCATTGCTTTATATCGAATGGAATGTAAGCAATGTTGTTGTGCGGTTAACTGCACAACCAGTAGCGTCCATAGTTGCATTTTCAATGTCTAGAAAATCTTTGCCGTACTGGTTTAATCTCTTCTTTTGTAGTTCTCTGTTCTGCTTCTGGATACTATGCTTCATGTGCATGGTTTTGATTTGGATTTATTACCTTGCAGGTCATATCCTTTGCATGTGATCAAATTCGATGATAGCACTTTTGTTTTTATTGATGAGTAAGTGTTTAGGACGGCACGATGGGGCTGAAGACCTTCTTTGAGAATAATTTGTGAGAGAGTGCCCAAACATTTGTTGCTCCATCTTAGATGAAGGTGTTGAGTGGTTAGTAACTTCGAGTGAAACCATGAAGTCAAATGTGCCACCAGACCTATCAACGAGAAAGCAACCCACCTCACAAGGGATTCGCATCTCCCTGTACCTATATCTTCACGTAGTTGTTGGATCCATAAACCATGAGGATCCAGTGAGAGTGATTGTCTTTATATCTTTCATCAATTTTTCGGCCGCATTGAAGCTGGTCTCTTTATGTTATCAAAAAGAAAACCCTGTTCAGCTTGTCTAAGTCCCAACTTGATCTATCATATGGTGTAACCCCTGGAATTTCTTACATCTCATATGGACAGCTTCCCTAGTTTGGACAGTCAGTACATTAGATTTAGCAGTAGTAATGAATCACAACAGTCTTAGTTTGACACTGTTTTCTGAGAGCACCTTCAGAACTCAACCTGCAATGCATTAGAGTGGCATTAGTTTGACAATGCTTTCTGAGAGCACCTTCAGATCTCATGTGTTCAGCTGTCAGAGTCGTGCCTTAGTGCATGATAAACTCTGTTATAAATCTGATCGCAAATTTTTGTCTAGCTGTTGGGGGCTTGTTTTTATGTATATCTATCTCTGTTGGTGGCCAAAATTAAGGATTGAGCCGCATGGTAATTAGTTATCTCCAGATCAATCTTTCTTGGTCATCTAGATTGGCTCAAACTTCAATTTGGTTTTACATGAGTTAAGGCATTGATGATGCATAAAATGTTTCACTTGACATTATGTACATGTGCTCATCTGCCCAAGACGGGAAGTACAGCGCTTTGTTGATCTTAGTGCTGATGAGACTACTGATCTATGGCTTACTGCAAAGAAAGTTGGTGGTCAGTTGGAACACTACCACAAAGCATCATCTCTGACTTTTACAATTCAAGTAAGGCAGTTGTAACTTTTGAACTCAACTCCGTTTTCCTTGCATGTAAAATCATCTTCTCCGTGGAATTCAATTGGTCGAATTTGACTTGCTAAATTGGTTGAATTGTAAAAGCCACAGCGACCCTCAATATGCCACCTTAGGTGATGTATATCTGACTCCTCAAATTGATTCCAATTCTCTGGCATCTGAATGTCACATGATATGGATTAGTGAATAGTAAATAATAGTTCAATTAAAATATATGTTGATAAGAAATATAGCTCTGTGTTTCAGATGATTCTCTTGGCTGATCAATAAGAAAGTCCGGTTTATATTACTTCCACTTTTATTATTTGTACTAAAGAACCCTAACTGTTTTCTATCGCAATTACATGAAGGGGATTTTCAGATTGATTAGAGCTATTTCTTGCCATCAGTAAATTTCATCCGTGGTCATTGAAGTTTTAGTGGATTTGCTATCAGGTCACTACTACGGTTTCAATCATCCAATGCAATGAAGTTACTATGTTTTTGCAATTGATACACTTCAATAGTAAGATAGCCAATTACCCAGTGAATTGCTAACAAGATGGACCTGTCATTGTCACAATTACATGGGCACCATGTTAGCATTTCGCTGGCAAATTGGCCAAATTCTGGTCAAAGTGCAATTATTGCAATAAATTGAAGGTTTTGTGTGTTGAGAGGTTAGAACAAAAATTTTGTCCTGATGGAAAATTCATTTAATTTTAACTACATCACTGCAATTGCACCAAATTTTGGTAACATTATCTTAAGATGTGGCAGTAAGGTTCTTAAAGACTTTTTGAATGGTTGGCAAGTTCTATACTCCTTGAAATTGAATGTCCAGCCTTATCAGAAATTAGACTGATGACGATTGATGCAATCTAGGGTCCAGGGCTCAAAATCATGCTGAAGATGAATTTCTTCTCATGCTAAAATTGTTTCTGTTCATTTTTCCTTTCTGTTTGGTGTGGTAATTGTTAATTATTCTAGGATGGGCCGCAAGCTGGACAGACTGTGCCCCACGTTCACATTCATATTCTTCCTCGCAAGGCTGGTGATTTTAAGGAGAATGATGAGATCTATGATGCTGTAAGAAGTGCAAATCTTATCCACCCAGCTGGTTTCCTTCAGTCCAAAACATAATTATTTATGATTGAATATACCTTTAATCGCACAGATAGATGAG
Organism: Syzygium aromaticum; assembly: GCA_024500025.1. Classification (NCBI taxonomy): domain Eukaryota; kingdom Viridiplantae; phylum Streptophyta; class Magnoliopsida; order Myrtales; family Myrtaceae; genus Syzygium; species Syzygium aromaticum. Next base: position 14,251,686 of record CM044888.1, on the reverse strand, counting down.
AAGGAGAAGGAACTGAAGCAAAAGGTCAACTTAGATAAGGAAAGAAAAGATCGGAGCTTTGAGGAATTGGCCCAGGAAGCAGGGGAATACAGAAAGCTTTTCCTATGAGACGGGCGCTTGGATTGGGCAGGATGGCTTGTTGTCTCAGTCGATGCTTATCCTTTTGAACGATCTGCCATTAGCTTTAAGGTGCATGCATTAATGGCCCTCAACTGGAAGGAACATTCATTTGCTTGCTATTTGGCTTAAAATGTTTTCTGAATGATTTTAGCAATTTGGGAAGGTGATGTAATTAGTCGCAGCAATTATGAAATAGCTGATTATACTTGTATGAATAGATGTTCTTAATCTTATCTTTGAAACCATTGATGGATTTTTCCGTGAAAAAGACTCAGACTTGATATTGAGCGAGAAGTACAACGCTTGAAGATCCTTTATTATAGATAAACCTGATAACCGATGTGCATCATATATGAGACGACTTGAAGGCTTTTCGGTCGGATCTTCAGAATTTAAGCAACTTAATAGCATGATAGCATAGCAATGCTGTGTTTACGCCTGTTGCCAATCCATTTGCTATATGCTACAGTAGTTGTGATCAAGGTGAAAATCGCTTTTAAGAAACACTACTGCCAGATTAGGGTCAACTTCATAATATTAGACTTTCACAATCCTGTTTACAATACACGTCTAATTTGATCCCAAGTGTCACTTTTTCTTCTTCTAGATATTACGGCCTTCAATAATATAGCCACAACGTAGTAAAAACTAAAAAGCTTGTTAGAAAGCATGGTAAATATAGGAAATTTAATATCAACACAAACTAAGTAGGTCTAATAGAGGGAAAAAGCATATTATGAAACACAAAACTCCCATTCAAACGTCACACGGGCAGAGCTGGGATTTTGCAACTCATATTTAATGGGCTTCTACTAGAATGGGTAACTCATCATCAAAGTGGGTCAAAATTGATTAATGAAAAAACCAGGCATGGTAAAATGGGTCATGATGGGTTGTTTAAATATAACCCTTATTTATATATAACTCAAATTTAATTCATATAGACTATGCCCTACTGATTATACATTTTTCAAATGCCAAATTATCAGAGAAAGGGTCCCACCCTTAACTTTTCATTATCTTTAGAACTGGGCCCCATCGCTCTAAAACCCTTCCATCATATTTTTCAATATATCAATAAATACTTAACAGATAAAAAATAAATTTCTGACAAAAAAAATATGAATAAAATAAATATTATGTCATTTAAATTAATATTCAATTTTTCCTTTGCCTGCTTCCTCAAACTAGCGTGTCAAAAAGGACAAATGCTCATAAATACAAAGTGAAAATTTCCCAAACTCTACCTTGTCATTTCCATGTAGCCTTGATAATTACTTTCCTATAGTTTTCCATCGGACTGTCTCTCTCTCTCTCTCTCTCTCTCTCTCTCTCTCTCTCTCTCTCTCTCTCTCTCTCTACGGGAGAACATGAGCGACAATGGCGGCGGCTCTAGAGTTTCGATCCTGGCCGACGTGAGGAAGACGATCTAGATATCTTACCTAGTCCAAATGAGTAAAATATGTTGTTGGATTAAACGCAAAGCTTTAAAGCAATTCTTTTATTATGTTTATTTTTTTAGGTGGATGTTTATAAGTAAACAACACTAAATCGATTACATAAAAAATACAAACAACACTACATTAAATGTTACATTACGCATTAAAGTAATTGAGGAGGTCACAAAGTCCGACATGCCAAGTTTAACAACAAGAAGATCATCTCGTGGAGTTGGAATTGCATTTGACAACTTTTTTTTTAATTCGATAAAAAAATCATCAAATTTTTACATGAAAAGCTTAAAATGGATTAAGTGGGTGGGTATGTGGTTTTCTAGATGGGTTAGATATCGATGTGTTTTAGTGATATAGAACAGGTTGAGTATTGATTGGTTGGGTTCCTATTGTATCGCATGTTTCATTAAACATAAATCCTTTTTGTTAGTCTATGTTTGAGCCAAACAAAAGAATAATTGCTCCATCAGAAATAGATGAGGAATAGAGCTATTCTAGCGAACTAAGCAGTATTAAAGGAAGTTTTAGGTTGTTTCAATGTTCAAATTGTTACTACGTTGCTACATTGAAGAGCCCATTTTTCAATTTTCCATAAAGATAAAACAAATTGGATGAAAAAAATTGAGGTGCAGGTCAAATCCTATTCACAATGCTTTTCCCATAGATGCTCAACATTATAGGAAAGTCTTAATTTCAAAATCTAAATGTTAAAGATAGAATTCTACAAATATTAAATTAATTGAGTGGGAATTGAAGTGGCATTTTAGGATTTTAGCTTAATTTTCCTTTTAATTTTGAAGTTGGCAGGAGTTGTTGGGTACTCAAAGTTCCCAACTTTTATATTTATTTTACATATTTTTTCTATGATAATTGTCAATATTCAGTCAATATGGGAAACTGGATACTCACTCCTTTCTTCATTTTTGAATGTCAAAAGCGACATGTTGAACCTTAAACTTTAATTTAAAAAAATAAATTTTGCATGATAGTTCATTATTTGAAAAAATACTATAATTTGGCCTGTCATATACAAAAATGATACTTACTACTATTCTAGCAAGAATTAACGAAAACGTTCATTTGCTTGGGTCCTAATATCTGTTCCAGCCATAAGATGACGTGGTCGTGTTCTAATTTGTAGTGTTTACAATCAGTAAATTTAGTTAATATAACAATTCATCCATCAAGTTGATATATACTGCTAATTGATACATATATTGCTATGGGCATGGAGGATTATAATCATTAAGTTTTTTGCTCCACATTTCTTGGATAGGTTAAACCTACGTGAATTCATAAGTTAAATGTTACCAATTATACACCCGAAAGCCTTAATTATCTATAAAATATATCTAAATAGTTATGCTAATATGATGTATTAGAAGTGTTTATGCAATATGAAGGCTGCTCGTTTTTATTTTAATTTAATGTGATTCAAAATTAACTAGAATATTAGCTCTTATATGGCAAGTATATCGGACATATCATAGTGCATGTCACGGGTCTCATTCTAGTCAATCATTTAAACAACACTTATTACACGTTATGATTTGCTTCAGAGCATAGCAAATCATAAAGTGTTCTTGGTACTGTTCAGCCACAATGGGACGTACGAGCAATTGTTGACCGGACCTATAAGCTTATGAGGAGTTTCTGGGGCCTTTCTCTAGCCCACCGCAGAAGCGACACTGATAAAATTGTGGACTGGGTTGCTACGGCCCGACGAATGAATTGCCTACCTTGTAATTGGGTCATGTATCCCCCGCAAGCCCTTTATGACTTGCTATACTCTGAATCTTTAGTCTTGTCTTCACTAAACTCTTTAAAGTGAACGATATCAATATGTAGCTACGGCAAATGTGACACCAAACTTTAATGGGCAGATGAAATTGGGAGTTTTAAACTTTTAGAGAATATGGGTGAAATTTAATTCGATTAATGAGCATTTTTGCAGGGAGAGCTTACAGCTTAGAACTTATATTGTATCAAGGAATTTTATTGATTCCACCAATAAATATGTTTAGGGAGAGTTTCTTGGTTGAATTTTTTTTGTTTAAATTAATGTTATTTTGTCATTATAAAAAAAAGGGAGAGATTGTTGACCTTAATTTGCATCACTACAAAACTCACTCAAATACATTATTGATTATTGGGAATTATATCTATGGCATTCATGTATTTTTTGCAGGATTTCAAAAGAGTAGAAAGATCGTCTCAACTCTGAAGAATTGGACTAGGTACCCAGCCAAGTAATGGCCGGGCACCTAGCCATCCAGATAACTGGCAACTTCATCTTTGGATCCCAAACTCATGCAGTCTAATAAATTTGATTTTAGTCCACCTACTCCAATGGGTGTCCGTGCCCTTTTTGGCAGGACACGAGGAACTCTCAACGATCGAATCTCAAGCCATTTGAAATGTGTCTAGTGGCTAGTCAATAAATAGGTTTACCCATTGCTTGAGCATATAGAGAACACTACATGCACTTGCTAAAAGCTCTCGTACATACTTTGCAATATAACTCATGAAGGATTGAACTTGTGTGAAAAATATTTTGCGAATGAGTGCACCCAATTTGTAGAGTCGACTCCGCTATAAACCGACCTTTGCATGAGGTCAAGTTTAGTGGATGGGGCGTAACTCCCGAACGATCTCCGGAGGTGGAGTAGGTGATGATTTGAAGTCGAACCCTTTCCTCTCTCTTTTTTTTGTTTTGTTTTGATTTTGTTTTTACTAGCCTAACCTCCTTTTTATTTGAGTAAGGTAGCAGGGATTGGTATGAGAACTCCCTTTTGTTAGCTCCGATCACATAAACCTTGTTTCTTTTCCCAGTTTACTATTAACAGAGTTCATTGTAAGCATAACTACTTATGAATCTTTTTCGGGGTACAACCATTATCTCCGGTTTGTGATCAATAAATCCATTGACACAAAGAGTTCATGGGAGAAAATTGTGTAATTTGGTCCTCGGAGGATTAACAGGGTGAAACTGCTAGTTTTCGTTCGGTTAAGTATATCTCTATCCCTACTCTTTTGTTTATATACATACTTATTTTGATAATTTGTCCAACTCGTATTCGTTTATAAATATATGATATTATTGCATGCTCTATATATTTTGGACAGCAGTTTCCTATCAATTATTTCTTTTTTGACATATTTTCAAGGAATGTGAAACTTTAAAAGAAAAGAAACATTTGAATGAGCGAAGTGCACCTCATTCATTTGACAATATTTGTTCTTGTATTTGTTGGGAATGATTGCTTTTCTAACAAAATAATTTTCTCATACTCGTTTGAGTTGTAGTTATGCCAACAAATAACAACTTACATCCTTATTCGTTAATTAATTAAATTTAAGTGCTTTTGGCTAAATTAAATTCAAGATCATATCTCTCTACCAATCATTTAAAGCACATTTGAATAATATCTTTGGCTGAGTAACAACAATCTGTTTATTTTAGACTTGGAATTTTTCATTTATAAATTTTTTTCATTCATTTAATTAAAAATGAATGAATGAAATTATTTAACGTTGTTTTTCGTAATTAAATTTAATGTTGTAATCAATTTACCGTATGTTGAATATAACTAAATAATTTTAGATGAATTGGATGAACTACGAAATTTTAACTTAATAATACCTAATAAAAATGTGAGGTGACAATCAATAATCATAAAGCTCATGGGGTTGCGTCGCAGGATCATTTGGCGCATCCTGCCATGTGACATGCACAGGGTGACAATGAGGTGTCAATTCTTAAGACTAGCGGCTCTCATCTTTTGAAACCTCTGAAGAAGCTAATAACTAACTTAGTGATTGCAACTAAAAAAAGGCAGTGCTTTTTTCACTGTATATATGACTAAATTTATCCCATTTTGGATAAAAGACAAAATTACCATCAATTATTCAATTGCAATTTAAAAATAGTGACCTCATTCCTTCTTCTTTTTTTTATACTTATTTTCAGTTGTCATAATTAAGTATTTCCCGTATTTTATTTTTGTCTATCATAGATATCCCGTGTATATTAAAGACACTATGTTTTCTTTATTTATTTTTATATTTTACTTATGTACAAATCATTTTTTTCAAAAAGAGAAATTTCCAAGAAATATTTATCAAGTCTTTTCATTTACTACATCAAAGAATTTGCCTTTTTCCCTTACTACTGATTAGTGGTGTAAATGGTTCGGTTTTTTTGAAAAATCGAACTAAATCGAATCGAACCAAACCGTTAGGGGTGCACTCTTGAACTGAACAAATTCTCACTCGAACCGAATATGAACCGAACTCAAAAATCGATTTGGTTCGGTTCGGTTTTCAATTTTTTCTTTTTTTTTTCCTTCTTGTTTTTTTGCTTTTTTTCACAACTTGGTTTTCGGTTTTGGGGTCCCTCTTCTTCCTCCTCCTCGTCTCCTTCGTCCTCTTCTCCTTCTTCTTCATCCATGGCCAATCTCTCTCACTCCTCCGCTTTCTTCCTCATCGAAGAATAGTCATCTTCATCCATGGCCAAACTCTCTCACTCCTCCACCTTTTTCCTCATCCTCCTGCTCTTCATCTCTCTCAACCCCACGAGAGCAATCACCCCACAACCCCCAGCAGACCTTCATCATCCATGCCTCATCCTCCCACAAGCCCTCCCTCTTCTCCACCCACCACCACTGGTACTCCTCCCACCTCCATTCCCTCCCATCCTCAGACCCTCCTTCTCAGATCCTCAACACTTACAGAGCCGCCGTTGGCAGTTTCTCAGCCCGCCTCACAACCCCTCAAGCCGAGGCCCTCCACTGTGCCCCCGAGGTCCTCTCCGTCATCCCAGATCGCATCCGCCACCTACACACCACCCGGACCCCTCACTTCCTCGGCCTCACCAAGAGCACTAGCCTCTGGCTGAATTTCGATTATGCGGATGACTTCATAATCGGGACTCTTGAAGAGAAAAATGGAAGGGAAAGCCCTTTTCATATGTATTAATTTTGTACAATTACATTGATGTATTTATAGTCTAAGAATGTAAGTAAATAGATAAATAATCCATCATGGATTTATCTAATCAATCAGCCCTTAATTAGAATTGGCACCACAATCAAGATCTTCAAATATATCTTCCAATAATAACTCTAATACTCCCCCTCAAGTTGGTGAGTACATGAACGTCAACAGCTTGCGCTTGAAAGAAAGAAAAAGAGCACAAGAAATGGCTTTTGTGAATAGATCCGCGAGCTGTGAATGGCTAGGAATATGAAAAGGTCGAAGTGTGCCATCCTGAAGTTTTTCACAAATGAGATAGCAATCAATCTCAATGTGTTTGGTACGCTCGTAGAAAATTGGATTAGTAGCAATATAGATAGCTGCTTGGTTGTCACAAAAAAGGTCGGCAATGGACAACGAGACGGCAAGATCGGTGAGAAGCATGCGAAGCCATGTAATCTCTCAAGCTGCAAAAGCCATGGCTCTGTATTCAGCCTCGGCTGAAGACCAAGCAACAATGTGCTGTTTCTTAGAACACCAAGAAACAGGGCAAGAGCCAAGGAGCATACAGTAACCAGAAACGGAACGATGTGTGGATGAACATGCAGCCCAATCAGAATCTGTATATCCTTATAATGCAAGGGATGAGTTAGTCGGAAAAAATATTCCAGAACCCGGATCAAATTTCAAATACAGGACTATCCGAAGTGCAGCTTGCCAATGATCATCATGTGGAGCATGCATAAATTGGCTGAGATGCTGAACATAAAACAGAATATCTGGATGAGTAGTAGTGAGGTACAAAAGACGTCCAATCAAGCAACGATAAAAAGCTGGATCAGCTAGTTCGGGGGACTCACCGAACCGAAGGTTCGATTCCATGGGTGTGTCAATGGGACGCCTGCCAAGAAGACCAGTATCAGAAATAATGTCAAGGGCATATTTCCTTTGAGAGAGATAAGTGCCCTTGTTTGATCGAGAAACTTTTATGCCAAGGAAATATTTAAGAGGACTTAAGTCCTTGATGCGGAAATAAGCATGTAAAAAATGCTTGAGCAAATGTATGCATACCTAATCATCCCCTGTGATCACTAAATCATCAACATAAACTAGAACCACAGTAATAAGGGAACCGCGTATAGCCGTGAATAAAGAGTAATCAGCTTTAGATTGAGTGAAACCAACATCAAGTAAAGTGGATGAAAACTTGGCAAACCATTGGCGGGAGGCTTGTTTAAGTCTATAAAGAGACTTTTTTTAAATGACAAACTAAGTTCTCTCCCTTAGTGTGAAGTCCTGGAGGTAGAGTCATGTAGACCTCTTCATCAAGGTTACTATGGAGAAACGCATTGTTAACATCAAGCTGATGTAAAGGCCAGCGGCGAATAGTGGCTACAACAATGAGAGTTCTTACTGTGACCATTTTAGCAACGAGGGCAAATGTGTCATGATAGTCGATCCCTTTGGCTTGAGTATAACCCTTTGCAACTAAACAAGTTTTATGTCGCTTAATGGTCCCATCAGATTTATACTTGATCTTGTAGACTCATTTGCAACAAATCGCCTTTTTACCGCGTGAAAGCGGTACAATATCCCACATGTGGTTTTGTTCAAGAGCCTGTAACTCCAAAGACATTGCCTCCCTCCATTTGGGAGATTGACATGCAGAGTCATAGGTGATGGTTCTTGCTTAGTACTGATAAAAGCTAAAAAAGCACGAGAAGATGGAGAAAATTTAGAGTATAATAAATAGTTGGAAAGGGGATAGAGCGTACCTGTAGCAGGACTCTCAAGTGCTGAAGACAATTGGTCAGAAGCAACAATAGCGCAGTGGTAATCTTGGAGATAGGTGGGTTTGCGGCGAGTGTAGAACGGGCGTCGGGCCGGCAGTGCTGGGCTGCTCAAAGAATTGAGAATTTCATCGTTCAGTTCGACCATGGGTGTATGAGGGGATGAAATGGGCAAAGGGTCATTAGGAATGGCAAGTGGGATAACAATGTTGGGTTGAGGTGATGTAGTTTCATGTGTGGCACAAAATGGAAAAATTTTTTCATAAAAAATGACGTCACGGCTAGTGAAAATTGTATGGTCGCGGAGGTCAAAGAGGCAATAGCCTTTATGGTTAGCTGAATATCCAATGAAGACACAACGACGAGAGAGAGGACCGAATTTGTCGGAATGAAGGTGTCTAGAAGAAGCGTAACAAAGAGAACCAAAGACTTGAATATGGTCATAAGTGGGCGATGTCTTATGAAGAATTTCATATGGATGAAGAAGACATCGCCCACTTATGAAATTCTTTAGACAAAATTGTAGTAAAGGTGTAGGTAGACAATTTCATATGGATGAAGAAGACATCGCCCACTTATGGAGTAAAGGTTCTCTTTGTTTGTGCTCAACAACTCCATTTTGTTGTGGAGTATGAGGGCAACTATACTGGTGGTGAATGCCTTGTGAGTGAAAAAAAGATTGCATTTTGGAAGATAGAAATTCGGATCCGTTATCAAATTGAATGGTTTTGATTGCTATTTGATGATGTGTTTTAAAAAAGGTATAAAATTTAATAAGTGCATCAATAGCATCAGACTTAAAAGTAAGAAGAAAATACCCACGTATAACGAGAAAAATCATCCACAATAGTCAAAATAACGACATGTCTTATGAGTAAATTGAGAGTAAGGTCTCCAAATGTCAACATGAATAATATCAAAAGGTTGCATGCTAGAAATAGAACTAGAATGAAAACTTAAACGAGTTTGTTTGGATAAGTGACAAGTATCACATGGACCAGACTCTTTATTTAAACCAAAACCAAGAGAATCTTGTAAGCTACGGAGAACTAACTCAGACGGGTGACCAAGACGGGCATGCCATAAATTGTGAATAGACGAATGGGCGAATAAAGTGACGCATTCAGGAGGGATCTCCAAGTAGTAGAGATCACCACGTTCAAGGCCTTGACCAATGATCTTCTTCGTCGAGAGGTCATGAAACAAGCAATAAGAGGGAAAAAAATAACTGAGCAATTTAAGTGTTAAGTAATTTTGGAAATGGACAGGAGATTAAATTTAAAGGTTGGAGCACAAAGAACATCAGTAAGGGTGAGGGTCGACGTAAGAGATACCGAGCCGTGTGAAATGACAGGAACTCCAACCCCATTAGGTATGCCAACAGTGGTAAAAGGTTTTGAGTATGCTTGTGCATATTGAATTGATTCGGGATTATGTGTAATATGATTCGTGGCTCCGGTGTCAATAACCCAAGTGGAAGAATTTAATGAATTAGAATTCAAGTCAAGAACAGTACCTGTGAGATTTGCCTTCGGAATGTTTATCTCTTGGAGTAATCGCATAATTTGTTTATATTGCTCACTGGTGAATGGTGGTGGAGGCGCGAAAGAGGAGCTCTCAGGATTGGTGACAGGCTTGTTGTTCGAGGGCTTGGTAGGGGGCCGGTCACAACGCCATTCTTTATAATTAGCGGAAAATCCATGGAGGCGGAAGCAAATATCGCGGGAATGGCCTGGTATACTGTAATAGGCACAACGTTCACGGTCACGTGATGGAGGGCCGCATTTTGCAAGGTGAGCAGAAGCTATCTCGGTGTGCTTATGAGATGGAGCCGAGAGTGACAAATCCGTTTGAGGTGGGATATTTCGCATTGAACCATATGTTAATAGTGTGTTCTCGGTAAAGGAATGAGTTGAGTAAACATGGCATTGAGATTCATCTTGAAGAGTAAGTGAGTAAGCCCTCACAACAGTGGGTAATGGATTCATGAGCAGAACTTGACTGACCACATTGGAATACTTTGAGTTTAAACCCATTAAGAATTGATAAAGACGTCGATTCTCAAGTTGCGTCACAAATAATATCCTTGCCTCACAAGAGCAATTCGGCAAGAGTTCCAAATTGTTCAACTCATCCCAATAACGCCGCAAATTATTGTCATACCTGGTGATGCCTTCTTCACCTTGCTCAAGAGTGCATATTTTCTGCTCAAGGTGAAATATGCGGGGACCATTAGATGGTGAAAAACGTTCACGAAAATTAGTCCATACTTCCGCAACAGATTCCGTGTACAACACCGTTGGGACAAGATCTTGGTGGATGAAATTCGGGATCCATGATAGTATCATGTTGTTGATGCGAACCCATGGGGTATATGTAGTGTTGGCTGATTGGGGCTTCTGGATATCTCCCGTGATGAAACCCATTTTGTTCTTTGGGGATAAAGCAATGGTCATGGCTCGTGACCAACTGTTATGATTGTCACCTGTCAAAACCACGCTGACTAAATTTGTACTTGGACTATGCGAGATATGGAGGAAGAACGAACTGCTAGTTTGTCAATGATTTGATGTGCGGCTGGAGAGTTCCTCAGTTCGGGAGTTTTGTTCGGTTTGGGAGTTTTGTTTGGATATCATAATCAATCCAAAAAAAAAATGGTGCCTAGAAAAAATCAATTGAAGCAAACCGAATGAAAGACGATTGATCTGAAGGAGAAATGGACGGATGGCTGGTGGCAGTCAACAAAAAATGAAGGCCTCAATGATAACCTTACTCTGATACCATGAAGAGAAAAATGGAAGGAAAAGTCCTTTTCATATGTATTAATTCTGTACAATTACATTGTTATATTTATAGTTTAAGAATGTAAGTATATGGAGAAATAATATACAGAGAATTATGAATTTCCTAGTCACTATATCAATTATGAATTTATCTAATCAATTAGCCCTTAATTAGAATCGGCACCACAATCAAGATCTTCAAGTATATCTTCTAATAATAAATCTAATAGTTCTCGATACCTAAATCTGGCCCGAGTGGCAAAGCTTCTCCGATTCGGGCCTCCGTCCGGTCCCAGGTGCGTGGAGAGGCATGTGTGAGGTTAGGAAGAGAGCGAATAAAGCAAAAAAGGAGAGAGAGAGAGAGAAAAGTGAGTGAGAGAAGAGTTGCCAAGATAGAGGAAGAGAGAGAAAAGGAGAGCGAGAGAGAAAAGTGAGTGAGAGGACGGCTCCTGACAGTGAGACAGGAGAGAGTGAGCAGAGAGAGTGTACGCGAAAAGAAAAAGAAATACAAAGAAACCGAGATCCGATCCAAACCGAACTATCAACTAACCTAATTTTTTTTTACTTAATATCCGAACCGAAACCGAACCCTAAATGCACGAATTTTCGATTCGGTTCGGTTCCGATTTCGGTTCGATTTTTGACACCTCTAGTTGGTAAGTATTCAATTTAATCTCTAGATTATATGAAAATGTTCAATATTGTCTCTGATTTTGAATTAATGAAAATGCAATATATAATATTTTCATAATTTTAGGGATCATATTGAATATGTATTAAAAATCTAAAGATCACATTGAATAAATTAAAAGTTCAGGGACCACATTGTACATTGGGCTAAAATTCAGGGACCACAATAAATAAATTAAAAATTCAAGAATCACATTGCACATTTGATCAAAATTCATGAACTATTTGTTTCATTCTCCCTTAAAAATTTCACATGTTCTGTTTTTGCCTTGTATGGGCACTATGTTTTCTTTTGATTGTTAGATTTTACTTCCGTAGAATTTAGTTTTATCGAAAAAAAATCTTTTCAAGAAACCTAATTCCTTTTTACGCTGTTGAGCAAACTTGTAAGTCAATTTTCAAGTAGAATCTACAAAATACTTTAAGATAAATAAATATTAACATAATCACTTATTTATAAACTTTCACTTTTGTTGTGCATATCACGATGGAGCCTTTTTTTATCGGTTGCTGTTTAGATACGGATATATCTAAGGGGAAGATAAGATGAAATGATAAAAACCCTCTTTTAAAGATTTTCTAAAATGAAATCAAAGTTACATTTTCCAACGTGAACTTTCAAATATGAAATTCAATTATATTAAACATTGCATAAAATAAGATTTTTTTAAATGTCAGTGGAATCTCATCATTTTGGAATGGAAAAAATTAATATAATACATGAAGTGTTTATGAAAAAATTATCAAGATGCCTCGTTATGAATAACTTTTTCACATTAATGTTTTTAGTGTACTCCTAGATACTCCTATGATGTCTTATATGATATGCATAAAAGTATCTCGTCAATAGTAGTGGTGTCAAAAACCAAATTGAAAATCGAATTGAATCCGGAACCGAACCGAATCGAATTGAAAATTCGTATATTTAGGGTTCGGTTTCGATTTTGGTTCGAATAATAAGTAAAAAAATTAGGTTAGTTAATAGTTCGGTTTGATTTGGTTCGGATTGAATGTCGATTTCTTTGCATTTCTTTTTCTTTTCGCGTACACTCTCTCTCCTCCCTCTCTCCTGTCTCGCTGTCAGGAGCCGTCCCCTCACCCATTTTTCTCCCTCGCTCCCCCTTTTTCTCTCTCTTCCTCTATCTTCGCAACTCTTCTCTCACTCACTTTTCTCTCTCTCTTCCTTTCTGTGCTTTTTTCTCTCTCTTCCTGACCTCACGCGTGCCTCTCCACGCACCGGGGACCGGACGGAGGCCCGAATCGGAGAAGCTTCGCCGCTCGGGCCAGATTCAGGTATCGAGAACCCCGATTATGATGTCGTCCGCATAATCGAAATTCTCGGTGAGGCCGAGGAAGTGAGGGGTCCGGGTGGTGTGGAGGTGGCGGATGCGGTCTGGGACGACGGAGAGGACCCCCGGGGGCACGGCGGAGGGCCTCGGCCTGGGGGGCTGTGAGGCGGGCGGAGAAGCTGCCGGCGGCGGCTCGGTAAGTGTAGAGGATCTGGGAAAGAGGGTCTGAGGGTGGGAGGGAATGGAGGAGGGAGCAGTACCAGTGGTGGTGGGTGGAGAAGAGGGAGGGCTTGCGGGAGGATGAGGCATGGATGATGAAGGTCTGCTGGGGGCTGTGGGGTGATTGCTCTCGTGGGGTCGAGAGAGATGGAGAGATGAAGAGCAGGAGGATGAGGAAGAAGGTGGAGGAATGAGAGAGATTGGCCATGGATGAAGATGACTATTCTTCGATGAGGAAGAAGGTGGAGGAGTGAGAGAGATTGGCCATGGATGAAGAAGAAGGAGAAGAGGACGAAGGAGATGATGAGGAGGAAGAAGAGGGACCCCAAAGCCGAAAACCAAGCTGTGAAAAAAAGCAAAAAAAAAAAAAAAAGGGAAAAAAGAAGAAAAAACCAAAAACCGAATCGAACCAAACCGAATCAAATCGATTTTTAGATTCGGTTCATATTCGGTTCGAGCGAGATTTTATTCAGTTAATCGATTTTTGGATTCGGTTCATATTCGGTTCGAGCGAGATTTTATTCAATTCAAGAGTGCACCCCTAACGATTCAGTTCGATTCAATTTTTTAAAAAAACCGAACTATTTACACCCATAGTCAATAATAAGGGAAAAAGACATATTCTTTGATGTAGTAAATAATGATACTTGATAAATATTTCTTGGAAATTTCTCTTTTCGAAAAAAATGATTTGTACATAAGTAAAATATAAAAATATTTATCTCATGGATCAAACCGAACTATTTATACCCCTAATATCAATAGTTCATAGACCACGTTGAACTAATTAAAAGTTTAAGGATTATATTTTACATTGGGCTAAAATTCAAAGATCATATTACATATTTGGTTAAAGTCTATGAATCATTTGTGTTATTTTTTCAATTTTTAATCATCGCAAAAACAAACTATGTAGAAATAGAAAAACTAGACAAGAGGGAAAGAGTAAATATGGGGCATCAATTTAAATTGCAACTAAATGATTGGGGATAATTTCGTCTTTTTGTTGAAAAATATGAATTTTGTGGGTAAAAATAGCTCCGCTCTTAAAAAATCACACAAAAATAAGGTGTTGTTTCATCGACTATTTTGCTTTTGGTCGCCAAACGCGTAACCACACCATATTATGAGTCAAAGTCTTGAGCTTTCTCTCTTGCCAACAGACGTGCATGAGCTTCCTTTGCTCTGCTGCTTGTCATCTTGGTGTCACAGGCATTGCATTCATCTCAAAACCCAAATCTTCTTTTTGGTTCGCCAGTAAGCTCTTTCTTACCTTCTCTTCAACACTGTGTGTTTGGTTTGGTTATCTTCTTTTCTATGCTGGGGTAAAAGCATACAAATTTGGGGGTCTAAAGAGGTTAAATGTTTGAGCTTGTTCTCGTGATGAAGCTGACCCAGTCTCTGCTCTCTTCCAATTCCAGGTTGTTGCTCATCACCGATCGTCCCTCCGAGGATTCACCTCGTTCAATTTGAAGGTCAGTGTATGAAATTTTGCACTGTCCTGTTCACTCTCTTATTTGGTGCACTGTCTTTGTTAATTGAAGTCGAAATCGAAATCTGTCGAATTCAATCTCCTTTGACATGTTCCGATTTATGCAGATGGCATCCGAGCCTTTCACTTTCGGACCTCACAAAATCGACAAGGCGGACATATTTTACCCCACCTCTATGTCATTTGCCATGGTCAATTTGCATCCTGTTCTTCCCGGTCTCTCTCTTTCTCTCTCTCTCTCTCTCTCTGTGCGTGCCCGCAATCTTGACTGGGTGATATTGAAATTGCCCCAAAAGATGCATAGGTGGTTAACATTATCAGCGAGTGACATAGTTTAGTTGCTAAAAAAGAAATTGTTTCCTCGGTTTCCAACAACATTCAGTTCGCATGAAAGAGGTGATATGCCATCACAGATTTAAGTAAAGTAGGAAGCAATCAATGCATTCAGCTTGAATCAGAAATCTTTTCAACTGAACCCCCAGCCAGCAGCGCATAGCTCTTTATATTGAATGCACTGTCAAAGCAATGTTATTGTAAGGTTAACTGGGCAAACGTTAACCATATAAGTGGCATTTCCAAAGTGTAGAAAATCTTTTGCTTACAGGTCCAATCTTTTCGTTTTAGTTCTCTGTTCTACTTCTGGATACTATGCTTAATGTGTATGGTTTTACTTTGAATTTTTTACCTTGCAGGTCACATCCTTTGCGCGTGATCAAATTCGATGATAGTACTTTTGTTTGTATTGATGGGTAAGATTTTATTTAGGAGAGCACCGATGGGGCTGAAGGCCACCCTTCTTTGAGCAGAATTTGAGAGAAAGTGCCAAAACATTCATTAGTCCATCTTAGATGAAGGTGCTGAGTGATGAAAGACTTCAGAGAAACCATGAAGTCAAATGTGCCACCAGACCTATCAGTGACAAAGCAACCCACCTCACAAGGATTTGTATCTCCCTGTACCTATCCTCATGAGATGTTGGATCCGCAAATCATGAGGTCCTGCAAGAGTAATCCTCTTTAGTGCTTTCAGCATTGCTTCGGCCACACTGAAGCTGCTCTCTTCTATGTTAGCCAAAGGAAAACACCATTCAGGATGTCCAAGTCCCAACTTGATCTATCATACAGTGGTGTACTCCTGGAATTTCTTATATCTTGTATGGACTGCTGCCCTAGTTTGGACAGTCCGTACACAATATTTACAATGGCATTAGCATGACACTGTTTTCTGCGAGGACCTTCAGACCTCAAACAGCAATGCATTAGAGCGGCATTACTTTGACACTGTTTTCTGAAAGCACCTTCAAATCTCATATGTTCAGCTGTTAGAGTCATGCCTTAGTGCACGATGAACTCTGTTACATGCCCAATGAACTCTGTTATGGATTTCATTGCAAATTTTGGTTGAGCTGTTGGAGGCATGTTTCTACGTGTTTCTATCTCTGTTGGTGGCCAAAATCGTGTAATTGAGCCCCGTGGTAATTAGTTATCTCCGGATCAATCTTCCTTAGCCATAAAATGTTTCACTACAAAATGTACTTGTGCTCATCTGCCCAAAGCGTGAAGTAAAGCGCTTTGTTGATCTTAGTGCTGACGAGACTATTGATCTATGGCTTAGTGCAAAGAAAGTTGCTGGTCAGTTGGAATGCTACCACAAAGCATCATCTCTGACTTTTACAATTCATGTAAGACAGTTGTAACTTTTTGACTATACTCTTTTTTCCTTGTATGTAAATCATCTTATCCATGAAATTCACTTGGTCAAATTTGACTTGATAAATTGATGGAATTGTAAAAGCCACAGCCACCCTCAATATGCCACCTCAGATGCTATGAATTAGTGAATTAGCAGTAAATAATGGTTCAGTGAAATTATATGCTGATAATGAATATAGCTCTGTGGTTTCAGTTGAATCTCTTGGGTGATTCAATAAGAAAGTCCAATTTATATTGCTTCCCCATTTATTCCTTGTACTTAAAAACCTATATTAACCCTTTCCTATTGCAATTACAATGAAGGGGATTTTCTGATTGATAAGAGCTATCTCTTGCAATTTAGTTCGTAAATTTCATCCATCGTCATTGAATTTTAGTGGAATTTGCTATCAGGTCACTAAACTCCGGTTTTAATCATCCAATGCAACGAAGTTCCAATATTTTTGCAATTGATGCCCTTCAATAGGAATCTAGCCAATTATCCAGTGAACTGCTAACGTGGTGGACATGTGGTCAAGTCTTCTGGACACATCATTGTTACATTTACATGGGCACCATGTCGGCGTTTCACCGGCAAATTTGCTGGATTCTGGCTAAAGTGCGTTAATTGCAATAATTTGGAAGTTTTCTATATTGAGGGACTAGAACAAAAAATACAGTGATCTGATTGACAAATCAGTAATTTTTTTATCACATCACTGCAATTTTACCCAATTTTGTTAACATTACATGGCAGTAAGGTCTTTTAGACTTTTTGAATGATTGGCAAATTCTATCTCGTTGAAATTGAATATCCAGCCTTATCAGAAATTAGACTGATGATTAGTGGCTGAGTCTATGGTCCAGGGCTCAATGATACTGTATAGGGATGCTTTCTCGCGCTAAAAATTGTCTGTTCTTTTTTCCTTTTTTGTTCTTTGGTTCTGTGTGGGTAATTGTTGATTATGCTAGGATGGGCCGCAAACTGGACAGACTGTGCTACATGTTCACATTCATATTCTCCCCCGCAAGGCTGGTGATTTTAAGGAGAATGATGAGATCTATGATGCAGTAAGAAGTACAAATCTCATCTATCCAGCTGGTTTCTTTCAGTCTGAAACATATTTCTTTATGATGGAATCGCACAGATAGATGAGAAGGAGAAGGAACTGGAGCAAAAGCTCAACTTAGATAAGGAAAGGAAAGACCGGAGCTTTGGGTAGAGGGCCCAGGAAGCAGAGGAGTACAGAAAGCTTTTCCTATGAGACATAATCTTGGATCGGGCAGGATAGCTTGTCTCAGTTGATTCGTTTCCTTGTGAACAATCCGCCATTAGCTTTTGGTGCATGCATTGTTGGCCCTCGACCGGAAGGAACACTCAGTTGTTTGCTATTTGGCTCGAAATAATTTGTGATTGAGTTTAGAAATGTTTGAAGGTGATGTAACTAGTTGCAGCAACTATGAACTAGCTGATTATACTTGTATGAATAGATGATCTGAGTCTCATTTTTGAAACCGGTGAAGTATCTTTCCGGGAAAAAGACTCAAGACTGGAAATTGTGCAAGAAGTCCGGTGCCTGAAGATCCTTTACCGCAGATAAACCTGATAACCGATGCGAGAGAACTCTTTGTTGGATCTTCAGAGTTGCAGCAACTGAATAGCATGGCAGCGTAACATTGTCATGTTGATGCCCATCGCCAATCCGTTTGCTATATGCTACAGTTGTGTTTGGATCAAGGTTAAACTCGCTCCTTTGTTGGATTAGGCTCAACTTCATCTCTCCAAAAATCGTACATACTAGATTTTTGTGATCCCATTTATTATTAATGCGGTAGCATCCGATTCTATGGAACATTCCTTAATTTCCGATTCGATTCTATCGACGAGTCCAGCATACTCGATGATCATCTAGGCCAAAATTGACCTTTGTTATAATTTGCTCTGTTGGGTCAAGGAATGAACTTGTAATAATGAGACCATCGATCAAGTTATCAATTAAAAGAGTTTTCGATTCTTGACTTAGCCGATTTAGTATTGTTTCACCAAGATTAGTTGTTGATTCAATATGGATTGACAACATATCAATGGGAGGTTGTTCCAAACAATTTCTTATGACATTTGATGATTTATTGAAATGGTTATTCTCTTGTCTAAGCTAGTGGACGAATTTTAGAAGATAAACTGCAAAGCTAAAGAGTCAAGATTTCAAGTCTCAACATCTTTATTACATTTCATAGTTCCGATGTGACATCAATGCGTCTCTAAGTTCCTAGATCTTTATGCGTCTTAATTGTTATGTAAGTTTCAAGAGTCAGATTACTAAGCTCATATTACTTTAATTGTCTTCTAGTTTCTATGTCTTTTAATGTTTGTCTATTTCTTATGTCTTAGTTCCTCCATAAATAGAGATAGTCCTCAATTGTAAAGTGGACAAGACTTTAATGAATGAAAATATATGAGATTTTTCTTTGTGTGAGCCAATATCTTTGGAGAGTGGATAACTTCTATATTGGTTTCTTTATCCCTAAAAGGTGGATTCTTCTTTAATGGTGAGTCAAGAAGTGCTTTATCTTCAGCTAATGATTTTTCCTTTAGGCTTTAGTGGTGAGCTTATCTTATCCCAAAGTACTGTATCTTTTGTGGATGGCTTGTCCTATAAGCCTTAGTGGTGAACTTTGTTGATCTCGATCTTCATTCTTAGTTGATGGTGCGTCCTTTATATCTTGATGGCAATCGTAATTTATCATATGTTCCATTTTACCCGTCAACATATATCCCACAAATATCCTATTTCCAAAATCACTCATCCACGCACATATCAATTATACATGTCCAATTTGATCCTAACGTAGCACAACCAAAGCTATATCAAACACGTGATAGAAAGCATAATTAGTGATAAGGAATCTAATATCAACACAAACCAAGTAGGTCCAACAGAGGGAAAAAGACAACACAGAACACAAGACTCCCATTCAAACTCACACACGAAACAAGGCAAATAAAAAAAAAGGACAAGCAAAGTACACCCAATAGTCCATGTCCTCGAAAGCACATTGGTAAACGTGACGCCCTGCTTAGCGAATGGGACAAGGCAAGAATGGAATAGCTATTCCATGGGAATAGAATATGAAAATTTATGTGACTTGGCTTTTAAAATGGAACAATCATCCGAGGATTATGCTGCTATTGTTGGGTTTGCGATAATTTTAAAAAATTTCAAGAGCAATATATAATAAGAGATGATTTTTCGTAATGAATGATTAATAATTACATAATAATGATATTATGTAAGACTCATATTAGAATCATATGTCAATTTCACTTTGATATACAACAAAATCTGTCTCAAATTATAAGTAATGAAAAGTATAGAAATATAAAATTCATATTCTCTTTAATTAATTATTATAGAAGAATCATAAATATAGATTTCACTTTGATATGTTATGCATCAATTACAATACATAAATCCTCTTTTGTTAATCTTTCTTTTTTTGATGTGATTCATTATTGAAAATGCAAGATCACTTCTGGAACATAAAATTTTCAAGTTATTCTTGAGTACATGGAAGGATTATTGCTCGGCCCTCCTCAAGAAGAACTAGCTATCCCTAATTTTGAGGAAATGGTTATTCTGGGTATATCTTTTGTTGATCTATATAGCCAAACAAAAGAACAATCCTTCCTTCAGAAATAGATGAGGAATAGTACAGCTATTCGCGCGAACCAAAAGTGTAATATTCAAGGAAAATTTAGGTAGTTGCAATGTTCAAACACTATTATTTACAATGCTTTGAACATAGTGCTCAACATTATAGGAATGTCTTGATTTCAAAATCTAGAAGTTAAAGAAAGATTTCCACACATATTAAAGTGATTGAGTGGGAATATATAAGTTTTGATGTGACATGTTTAGGATTTGAGCTTGATTTTCCTTTTAATTTTGAGGTTGGTAGGAGTTGATGGGTACTCAAAATTCCTAACTTTTAAGCTAAGTTTGAAAATTTTGTCAATATTAATTATTAATATTCAGTCAGTATTGGAAACCTAACATTTGTTCCACCAATAGGACGACACCCCCGTTTTCTAATTTGTAGTGCTTACAGCTAGTTGATTTACTCAATATAATAATTCATCCATCGATTGGATATATATTGCTAATTGATAGATATATTGCACTGGACATGTAGGATTATTTCTTGATTAAGTTTTTTCCTCCACATTTTTTGGACAGGTTAAACTTACGTGAATTCATAATTTATATGTTACCAATTATGTATCCTCAAACCTTAATTATCTATATAATATATCTAGGGAAAAAGCATCATAATCGTCATAACTTTTATACGGCACTCACTTAAATACTATAATTTTTTTTTTCAATTACTTGAGTGCCATAACTTTTGTACAGTGTTGTGATATCCCGGATTTTGACCCAATTTTGGGATTTATAAAACGTGTAATTCGTCAGTGTGCTTATAGTAAAATCTCATCCGGGAACTGATCACTCTCGGTTATCATTTTCAAAAATTGAGATTTATCTAGAATCGCACTCGATCGAATTTGGCTGTTATTTAGAGTCCAAACTTCGGTGTCGAAATTATCGAGTTCCGGGACGAAATAAATCGGACAGTGTCGATATTATCGTAGCCAACGTCGAGATTGTAAAGAATAGTGGAAGAGTGAAATTTCGACCAAGTATGAATTTGGACTAGTAGACCTCATTTGGATTAGTTTGCTCTAATTTTCGTGGCCATTGTCCCTTATTATATTTTAGGAATTATTTAGATCGTAAGATCGTTTTCAGATTTGAAATCTGACCGTTGGATCGCGCTCAAGTGCGGTTGACTCTCTCTCTCTCTCTCTCTCTCTCTCCTTTTGCCGCGCCGACTCCCTGCCCGCACGTTTCTTTTTCCCTTCCCCGTGCATCTGTCCTCTCCCCCCTTCCCTCTCTCCTTTCTTCTCTTGTCTCTCTCTCTCTCTTCTTCCCCACATCCACACGTCCATCACCGCATGCATGCACGCACGCACGCACACCCCCCCTCTGACACTTCTCTCTTCTCTCTCTCTCTCTCCTCTTCCCTCTCTTCTTTTCTTTCTCTTCTCTCTCTTCCCTTCCTCTCTCTTTTCTTCGGTTGCCTCCCCCAATGAGCCGCGTCCGACCTCTGCTCTGTCCGACACCGCCCTACTTGTTGCCAGCCGCCGCTCATCGCCACAGTGCGCCGTTCGGCCGCCACCTCCGCCCCGTCGGCGCCACCCTCAACCACCGCCACCCCTCCCCTTACCCTCCTCCCTCTTTTTCTTGGCTACTTCCCCAACCTTCGTCTGACGCCGCCCTGACCGTCACTGCCGCAATCTTGACTGTCTGAGCCTCTAGGAGCTCGCTGCTGCCATAGTTATCGTCGCCCGATAGTTGCCGCCGCCATCGCTGCTTTCCCGACGCCGCCGCGAGCAAGCAGCCGCTGCTCAAGCCCGCCGCCTTAACATCGGAGTGCTGCCGTCGCCGTCGCTAAACGCCCCCAGCCACGCCATCCTGCCTCAGCCATCTTCTTCCTCTCCCTTCGTTTTCCGCCGTCGCCGGAGAGCAGCTTGTCGCCGCTGCTCACCGTCGTCGCCGCCACCATCGCCACCGCTGTCCCCACCGCCACCACTGTCGCACGCCGCCCCCCAGCTGACCAGCCGGCCGCCTGTCCCATCGTGCCAGCTCCCGTGCCCGCGCTTGGGTCGTGGCCAAGCTCGTGGCCTGGCCCTGAGCCATGGCCGAGCCTGTGGCCAGGCCTTGTGCCCGTGGCCAAGCGCCGTGGCTGAACCCCGCGCCCGTTGCGCCCTCGCCCTCGCCTAGTTAGCACTGTTCACTCGGACCATTTTAGGCCCGAGCCGATTTTCTTCTGGCCAAAATCTAGCAAGTGATATTCTAACCCCTATTTAGTATAATGGGTACTATTAGACATTCTTAGGGGTTTATTTAGTTTAGTTTAACGATTAAATTAGGAACTTGATAGGTCGGTGGAACGCGATTAGTGCGAGAGTTATGTGGAGAGTAGTAGAGTGAATTATGGTGATCACGTGGATATTTGTGGTGTATTAATTGATCGAATTGTGGTGGCGCGTGTGGGTGGAAAAATTGAAATTCGAGTGTGACTGCTTTGGATGCCAGGTATGTGGATTGGTGTGTCGGACGTGTGATGAGACTGAGATTGGCTTTGACTGAAATTGATATGATGCATTGATTTGGCAAATTAAGGTGTTGCGGGTGTGCCTTGAATTTGATTGGTGCGATTGTAAGAATGATGAATTGTGTTATGGTGTATGTGCATGTGAAAAAGCTCGGATCGATCAGAGGGCTGCCAACCTGAGACATAGGTTATGAGAGTATGGCGAATAAGGCATGACTAGACCTGAGTCGTAGGTTACACGGATCATTTGAAAGGAAAAATATCCTGAGGCGTGGTACGCGGGACCAAGCCCGGCTTGATCTGAGGGTTGAGCCTGAGGCGCAATGGCGCAGGCTGTGAGATGGGGCCCGAGGCGCAGTGGCCGAGTGAAAGGACTTAGGAGATCATGGAAAGTTGTTCGACCACGCGTGCGACTTGAGTGTGACTGAATTGATTGAGTGCTATTGTGGCGGGTGTGTGAACCATTATGTCTTATTATTGAATAATTATTGTTATTATTATTATTGCTATGTGTGAAGAGCGGGCATGCGTTTTATGGTAAGGTAAGCTCCAGGAGGTGATTTCATTATATTTGGGAGTTAGATTATAAGTACTGTTTGTCTGGGCACGCATTGGTTTTCGTAGGGTTTAGGGTATTACTTATTGAGATTCGTTCTCACGGTTATTACATAACCATTTTCAGATCCCCACCCTTGAGGATGGCGCCACCTAGGTATTTTAGGGTCTCCATGCATATGGTGCATGAAGATAACGAGTACCCGGGTCTGAATCCGGGTGAGGCGTATATTAGGTATCGCACTTATGTTTGGGTAGATGTAGGGCGAGATGAGCTGGAGCACCACGACTTCTTGGCTTGGACCCATAGGGTCGAGTTGGTGAACTCTAGGCCAATCCGAGGTTTTGAAGGGTTGCAGCACGCTAATGAGAATGCGGTCAATTGGGAGCCTTGGGACAAGTTCGCTCCCGACGGTGAGGTGTCAGATCCCGACAGTCCACCGGTGAACCTTGGTCCAGTATCGGCACTTGTCCCTGAGCCTGAACCTGAGCTAGCACCCGAGCCCGAGGCCGAAGAGGAACCCATGGCGGTCAAGTAGGGAGATGAGGAGGAGAATCCGATCGATATCGACTCGGACTCAGAGACAGAATCCTCTGGGTCTGATCCGGATTGGGCATCTTAGGAATGTTTAAGAGCAAGGCCAGGAAACCTTTTTGGTAGAGTCCCGTTTTGTACAGTCAATAGTCTACTCAGCCACCTGTTCTTTTTTTTTTATTATTATTTTTTATGATGAAGGTGGATTTAACCTTAGCGGCCTAATGTATGAACGTGTGAATTCAAGTTATTGTTATGTGTGTATTAAATTGCGTTTGTGCTATCCCTTTGTTATACTTTATTGTCTGGGTTGTTTTATTTCGCTTTCGTTTGCGTTGTTCGTTTGGGTTGGCGAGGCGTCCTGGGACGTCGCATTCAATTCGATCGATGGCGGGATGTCGCGGGCTTGGCGGAGTCCGGGGCGTGACAAGTGCTTAATTGGGTGCTACAATTTTTTTTTCAATCACTTAAGTACCATATAGCTTTTTAATCAATCATTTTAGTGCCATAATTTTTTTAAAATGTTCATCACAAATACCATGCCATAACAAATTTCTAACACTTGGGTGAACATTTCTTAAAAGTTATGGCACTCAAGTAATATATTGAAAGCTATAGTAGTCAAATGAACGTTTTTTTTAGAAGTCATGGCACTTAAGTGATCTAAAAAAAAAGTTATGATATTCAAGTGAACACCGTACGAAAGTTATGAAACTTATGGTGTTCTTATCCCTAATATCTAAATAGTTTTACTAATATGATATATTAAGTTATGAAACTTAAGGTTTTTCGTTTTTGTTTTAATTTAATATGATTCAAAATTAACTAAAATATGAGCTCTCATGAGAAAAGTATTTCAAACATATTGAGACAAATTTGTTGTTAAGTCATTGTAGTGCATGACATGGGTCTCATTCTAGTCAATCATTGAAACAACCCCTATTTACACTCGCAAAGTTTTGATCTAACCAATTGTAGCTAGGGCAAACGTGACACCAAACATTAATGGCACCATGAAATTGGAGTTTTAAACTTGAGAATGTGTGTAATGTTTAATTGGATCACTGAGATTTTATGAAGCGGTAGCTTACAAGTTAAACTGTATTAAGGAAATTCACTGGTTTTCCCAATAATATGTAAAGTTGAGGTTGTTGGTTGAAACATTTTTGTTTGATGTAATTTGGTCATCATAAAAAAGGTGAGATTGTTGACCTTAACTTAATTTGGATGACTACAAAACTCACTCGAATATGTTATTTATTATCAAAAATTATATTTGTAGCATTTACGTATTTTTTGCAGAGTTCTAAAAGAGTATAAAAATCATCTCAACTCAGAAGAATAGGTCTAGATACCTAGCATCTTCATCTCTTGGAAACCCAGCTCGTGGTCCAAATTTGATTTTAGTTCGCCCACTCCAATGCGTGTCCGTGCCTTTTTTGGCGGGACACGAGGAATTCTCAATGGTCAAATTTCAGCCATTTGAAATGTGTTTAATGGCTAGTCAAGCTTGTTTTTCTATAAATAGGTTTACCCATTGCTTGGGTATAGAGAGAACACTACATGCACTTGTTGAAAGCTCTTGTACACACGTTTCAATAAAAACTCCTGAAAGATTGAACTTGTGTGAGAAATATTTTGTAAATGAGTGCACCCTATTTGTAAATTAGAGTCGGCTCCATAATAAACCGACCTTTGTACAAGGTTTCAAGTTTAGTGGATTGGACATAACTCCCCAACGATCTCGTGAAGTGGCGTAGACGCCAATTTGGAGCTGAACTCTTTCTTTTTATTTTACGTAAGGTAGTTGGGATCGATATGAGAACTCCCTTTTGTAGCTTTTGATCACATAAACCTTGTCTCTCTTCCTAGTTTGTCATCAATGAATAAACAATTTTTTCCAACATCTGAAACGAATATACCAACGGTTTTTGCTACTATAACCTTCCCGAACTACCGCTTATGAATCCTTTTTCAGATTACAACCATTTTCTCAAATTCTGAATCGACTAATTCCAATGATACAAAGAGTTCATAAAAGAAAGTTGCATTATTTGGTCCTTGGAAGATTAAGGGCACGAATGACAACCATTCTATTTCAGAAATAAATTTCTTGCCAAAATTTATTTCTGTTTCATGAATGAATTTATGAGAAAAAATACGTATTTGATAACAACACAAAATTTCTATTGTTGAAACAAAATTTTTTTTGATAACGGCATAAAATTTCTCCCTCTTAGGTGGTTGGTGAGTGGATGGCGGATGGATGGCAGTGGCGCACGATGGTGGGCGCTGGATGGTGGCAGCAGACGGTGGTGGGGGGATGCGGCGGCAGTGGACGGCGGCTGGAGGTAGCTGGCATCGGGTAGTGGCAGGAGGCGAGCGATAGGAGGGGGGTGGCGGCAGGAGGAGGTCAACAATGGGAGGAGGGCGGACGGTGGCAGTGAACAGCGAGCGACAAACGGTGAGAGGAGGCAGCGACAGATGGCGATGCAGCCAACATGGAGGACGGCAACTGGAGGTGGTTAGCATCGGTCAGTGGCAGAAGGTAGGTGACGATCGGTGGCAGAAAGAGGGCGGCAACAGCGGGAGGCAAGCGGCGAGAGACAGTGGTCAAGGAACAGCGAGCAGCGGCCCACAATGGACAGCAGCGGGTGACTAGTAGCGGGAGACGGCGATGGGTGAGCGGCAGCCCACAATGGGCAACAATGGGAGGTGAGCGACGACGGTGGAAGGAGGGCAACCAGCAGCGAGAGATGGTGGCCGGCGGATGGTGGCCTGCGGTGGGAGATGGCAAACAACGGGAGGCGGTAGCTGGCAAGTGGGCAATGATGGGCTGTGGGTGGGCAACCGGCTAGTAGCGAGGGTGAGTGATTAGAATAATTTTTATTTATTATTTTTGTTCCAGAAATAGAAAAGTATAAAATTTTTACTTCTCATTTCTGTTCCAAACATATTTTTGCAATCAAAATTTGTTCCAAAAATTGAAAAATGAAATTGTATTACCAAATAGATTTCCGTTCCAAACTTGTTTCTAGAATAGAAAAATAGAAAAAGAATGATTATCATTCGTAGCCTGACTGGGGAATTACAAGTTTTTCTTTAGTTAAGCATTTCTCTATCCATGCTCTTTTTTTCACATGCATATCATATTTTTGATAAATTTGCCTAATTTGTATTTGTTTATAAATACATTATATTATTGCATATTCTATATATTTTGGACAAAAGTTTCCTATCAATTAATTTTTTGACATATTTGCAAGTAATGTCAAACTTTAAAAGAAAAAGAAACATTTGAATGAGCGAAGTGCACCTCATTCATTTTATAATATTTGTTTTTCTATTTGTTGGGAATGTTTTCTAACTATTTATCCCTTACAACCCTACTTTTGATTTAAAATTATTTTTTATCGTTTTTTCTTACTCTTTCTTTTGTTTCAATGTTAACGAAACTACTCATGCTCATCTCAAACAATATTTATTAAGGTTAAATGTAAGGCCCACTCTTGATTCAAGACTAATGCTTGCCTTCTTTTCTTCTTTTTTGGTTTTTCCTTTTCTTTCTCCGTTTGGAACAAAATTGGTGTACCTCTTTTGCAAAAAAAAAAATAGCTTATTTGGTGGATAGCTACCTAATTATTGTGTTTCTAACAAAAAAAAATCTAATTATTTTGTTAATGTGTTGTATATATCTTTTTTTTTATACTATGATTAACTGTCGTAAATTTGTACCAAAGATTGAAGTCGAAAATTCATTATCTTGAAGATAATCTACGAAAATAAAGTAAACAATTTGCAGATAAAATTAACATTTCTTTACTCCAATATGTTGATTAGTGCTTGTCCAGATTGTAATAATGGAGAATAAGTTCAAGAAAAATGTGAAGGAATCGTTGAAATGTAATAGTTGTGGAAGAAGCGGCTGAGGTGAAAAAAAAGTTGTTTGAAAGGGATGTGGGCAAGTCTTTTAGTAAAATTGAAAAAAAAGAAAAAGAAGAAAAAAGGTTAAAAAATCTTAAATCAAGAGTGGAACCCGTAAGCGATAATATAGTCAATTCAATGTGATAGAAAGTGCTTGGAGCTAATAAGGGGTGAGAAATAGTGTGAGCCTATTTCTATGGCGATCTCGCGTTCATTTAATTACAAGATCTAATCTTTTCTGCATCAATTTTACAACAAACTACACTCAATAAGTGTTTGGGTTGTGCTTCAAATTAGAGAACAAAAACATGCATATTTAGGACATCACTTGCTGATTGATTTTTGACGTAACTAAAATAAGAGTGCAGTACTAAAAGGGCATCTTGGGATGCTAATCCGTCCCAAGAGTATCTAAATCCCTGAATCTAATATCTATGGGTTTTGTTTGACTGATTCCTTTACATGTGCACATTAATATTAAATGATTTCCCCATCATTACGTAAGGGTTTTGGAGTTCAATCGATCTAGGTTTCCTAAATTAATTGATGCGACTCCCGTATGGTTTTAAGTGTTTGATAATTTGCAATAGTTGATTAGCCGAACCTAGTGCACTTAGGTAGTAAAATGATTTCCCCATCACTACCTAAGACTTTAGGTCTTCAAGCGATTTAGGTTTCCTACATTAATTGGTGGCGACTAGACCCATTAAACGGGTGGGTCGGGTTGGGTTTAGGTTGGGTCATAAATGGTCCAACCTAAATTGATCCATTAATCCGTTTATGACCAATTTATTCGTAGTGTCAATATCCTGACCCATACCCGACCCGACCTATACCCAATCCAAACCCAACCCGACTCGACCCATACTGCTAAAACACTTTTATATTTAACCTAATCTAAGAATACTTGTTTCTTATGATTTTTTTTTAAAATTATACTATTAAAACATTTTATGCAATACAAAGCTAGTGAAAAAATTTTATAATTTTTTTTAAAATTGAGGTTCTGTTTGTTTTACAAAAAATGCAACATTTCTAGAAAATATTTTTCATAAAGTCATTATCCAAGAAAATAAAAAAATTAATATTTTTTTATTTTTTAAATCTAATTTTTAGTTATTTTTTTATTTTTCCTTTATTTTTGGCCTATTGCCGGTCGCCGTGGCCGGCGACCAACCACAAGCGAGGCTCCAGCCTTGCCGATCTGGCGAGACTCGAGCTCGCTAGCCTTAGGCGAGCTCGCCGGATCTGGCGAGGTGGAGCCTCGCCCGAGGCCGGCGAGTGAGGCCGGTGAAGCTCGAGCTTGCCGACCTCGAGCGAGCTCGACCTTGCCGACCTCGAGCGAGCTCGACCTTGCCTGAGGCCAGCGAGCTCGAGCTTCGCTGGCCTCGGGTGAGGCTCCACCTCACCAAATCCGGCGAGGTCGAGCTTGCCTGAGGCCGGCGAGCTTGAGTCTTGCCAGATCGGCGAGGCTAGAGCCTCACCGGGATTAGGCAAGCCTTGAGGTCGTCGAAATCGGGCGAGCTTGAGGCTCGCCAGATCGGCGAGGCTTGAGCCTCACTCGAGACCGGCGAGCTCAAGCTTCGCCGGCCTCCGGCGAGGTCGTCCTGCCCCGGTGGCCGGTCGCCGTGGCCGACCACCAGCTGGAATAAAAAAAAAGAAAAAGAAAGAAGAGAAAAGAAAAAATAAAAAATAAAAGAAAAAGAGAAAAAATAAAAATAATTAAATTTCAATTTTTTTTTAAACAGTTTTGTAAAGAGGGAGAGAGTATGTAGATGGGTCTAGTAGGTGGATTGCACATGGGTTCCAAACTCAACCCATTTAGACCCATTTATCTTTAAACTTTAAAATTTAAAACCCATTTAAGCTTAACTTTTTAAAATTAAAGTGACCCATATATGACCAATTTATTTTTAAATGGGTCATATATGGGTTTAAAACCCATTTTGACACCTCTAGTGGCGACTCTAGTACGGTTTTCAGTTGTTGATCATATGAATATCTTTATTACCTGAACCTAGAATTTGGAAAATTAATAAAAGTCGAGGCGCCACTCAGTTTGCAAAACTCGACGTGAGACACACATAGACCAACAAACATGCAAGGATTCAACTACGGGAATTGTTAAATTATGTTATCGATCGCTTATAATTCTGTCGATTTTGATTAACACTTTACGAAGGGAGATGGAGAGGCACTCCGAAAATTAGAAAGAACCGGCTCCGCGACAAAGTGCATTTGAAAACATTTTCTCCGAGGGAACATTTTCATTGCGTCCGGATAAATTTATGTTTTTCAAAAGGAGAAACTAGCTGTATTCTTGATCCGCTACAAGCTAAATTCTGGGCCATCGCTATCTGAGAATTGAGAGGCTTTAAGGAGAATTGATTTAGCCTTTCTTGCTCGGCTTGGAAACCGGCGATGCACACGCCACGCATTAAACTAAGGAAGGCTCTTAAAAAACAACAAAAAAACTAAGGAAGGCATATGCTTTATGCTGTTGGCATCACTTGTTCGAATTCAAAAGGACAGCCACGATTAGGACTCGTAGTTTCCTTCTTCTTTTGTTTAAGGCATTTTTCAGAGAAGCAGCATGTGATTGGGGTGTTCATGGGACAGCGATTGGCCCAACGACAAGTTTGATTTTCTGCAAATGTACTTCAGGCAAGTGGATGCGTTCTTTATTTTTACATATCGATGCCTGCACGCCTCGCATTTTCAATTCTCCATATATTTTTATCTTTCTCATGAAGATGAAATACCATTTGGAAGTTTTACATCCCGATGATGTCGAGGTCCAGGCGAAGGTCGAGACAAAGCCTTTTAAGGACATGCTTAAGTCCTCGCATGGATGAAATGTACCGTCTTAAATTAACCACACTTTTTAAGGTCGGATGGGAGTTTGCTCGGTACAAAATCATCGTAATTGCTGCAACTGTGAAAGATGGCGTCGCAGTTTTTATATGATATTTGGCGAATTGCTCGTAATTGCGGCAACTTTTAGGCTGCCACATCACCCAGTGTTGAAGCGACGGCTTTGAAACTGGTATCCATTATAGGTTCAGCTCACTATATCGTTTAGAGAATGAGTTCATGCAATATTATTGTTTCGATAATCTCTTTGACCGCAATAAGTATGTGTTCCGAGACTCAACTTAGATGAGAATATAGTCCGGATAAGGATATTCCATGTGGTGGTAGAATAAAAGTAAATAGAATTTCTCACGTTGATGATATAAAAGCTATTTTCCGAACCTTCTATAACTAGTACAGCCTGTTGTTATATATGTACGAGGATATTCAAACTTTGATTCAGTTGATTTCAGGAGTGCAAAAAATCTTCCCGCCTATCTAGACTAATCTGAGCAGAAATGTAGTATGTAAAACGTCACTTACTCGATCATCTATGGGGGCTATTCAATGTAAACATCATCCTATTTTCACACTCATTCGTTTTTCCTTTCTATAGGTTGCCTACCTTATACTTCAAGAGATTCGATTGGACAAGCTAAGTGATTGAAAATGCATACATACCCCACAGAGTAACAGTATCCCTTACATTCAATCTCCACAAGAAACAGGAAGCTATCTCATTAATCATTAATACCACGTATGATGCTGAAATAATGCCTCTCATAATTATAAAATTGGAAAACTTCATCGGTATTGCGTAAGCAGAAATAGAGAAAAACGATACTTTTGGCGACGATCGATGTGAAAGATAATTTCGGGGAATTCATGAAAGATAACCCTTTAAAATTCATGCTCTTCGGATTCGACGCCCATTGTTTGCACAATCTTATAACAAAACCAGGACGAATTAAACTCCTAAAAGTAATATTAAAATCTAGTCTAAGCAGATCTGAGTTCCCCCAGTTCCTAAGCTAGCTTCCTTATATATATATTTCCAGTGATAAACAATCTTCACATCGGAGCCGTTACATAAAGAAGAGACGAGAGAGACACACCGATAGACCAACCTAAACACGCGACAATGGCTTCCGGGGCAAACACCTCGTACCCCATCAAGACGGTGGTCGTTCTGGTCCAAGAGAACCGTTCGTTCGATCACATGCTGGGGTGGATGAAGTCCCTCAACCCCGAGATCGACGGCGTGACGGGGCAAGAGTCCAACCCCTTGTCCACGACGGACCCAAACTCCGGCCTCGTCGTGTTTGGCAACAGAGCCGCTTACGTGGACCCCGACCCGGGCCACTCGATCCAGGACATCTATGAGCAGATCTTCGGTGAGCCATGGAGCGAGGAATCAGCCACCAAGAAGCTCGCTCCGAGGATGGAGGGTTTCGCTCAAAACGCTGAGCGAAACGAGAAGGGGATGGCGGAGACAGTGATGAGCGGGTTCACGCCAGACTCAGTCCCGGCCTACAAGGAGCTGGTGAGCGAGTTCGCGGTGTGTGACCGGTGGTTCGCGTCAGTGCCGGCGTCGACACAACCGAACCGGCTGTTCGTGCACTCAGCAACATCGCACGGCGCGACGAGCAACAACACCCAGAAGCTCATCGAAGGGTTTCCACAGAAGACGATCTTCGAGTCAATGGACGAGGCCGGGTTGAAGTTCGGGATCTACTACCAGTATCCTCCGGCCACTCTTTTCTATAGGTACGTCCGTAGAGCCCTTTTCAGTTATATTATTCATGTATCGAGAAAGCCAATTACAATATTATCCAACAACTATGAGGTATAATACATGATCGCTATATAACACTCACGGAAATAATAATTGAAATGGGTAGACAAGACATCACACCTTGAAAGAACTCATAATCTTTTTCTCGAAATGTCTTTGGTACTTCTCACCTACCTTGTGCCATCTAGGAGCGGAATTGGTCGATCAATACAAGAAGACTGAGTTTTATTCACGTAATAATACCATCAAGTTGGACCTGAGCAGGTCCTTAAAAAGGCTCAAGAGAGACAAGAGAAAGAACTCCCCTGTACGGAGAAGAGATCTCCCGGTAAGTTTTCTTCTTATTCCTTCTCTCTTGAGAAGAAAACTAATGGGAGAGAACTTAAAGGTTTGTTGGTGGAAAAGGTAGACTTTACGTCAGTTTTGGCTGATTATCGCCTGGTAGATAAGTATAGTAACTTTTTGTGACTAAGGGGACACGGGGGAGTTTTGGCTCCTACTTGATTGGCCCATGCTTTGTACAGTGACCGGGTAACCGTAGTGCCAACCAAGTACCCTTGATTACATGGTCACGTAATAATACCATTATTTGACATTTTCAGAATGATTAAACTTCCCTTTCGTGTATTGGTGAAAAGACTATAACATGAAGTCCTTTCTTCTGACCCCAAAAAACAAAGACTTCGAGAAGGTCAATGATAAGTTAGATGAGTTTGAATCCACATGCAAGGAGATTGGTCAAACAGGGTGTGAAAACTGCAAAAATCTACGGTAGTAAACTCATGTGAAGGTAGCATTATGCTATGTCTGATTAATCGTTTGAGTGTTTCTGTTGTCAATTCCAATTCTAAGGTTCCTTCTTCCTCCTTGAGCACGCTAATCGTGTGAGTATCCTCTTCACTTTATTTCAGGAACCTCAGAAAGCTGAAATACTTGAAGAACTTCCATCAGTTTGACCTTCACTTCAAGAAGCATTGTGAAGAAGGGAAGCTACCAAATTATGTGGTTGTGGAGCAAAGGTACTACGACCTGTCCATCTTACCTGGGAATGATGATCACCCTTCTCATGATGTCTCTCAAGGTCAGAAATTTGTCAAGGAAGTGTACGAAGCATTGAGAGTCAGCCCTCAGTGGAATGAGATCTTATTCCTGATCACGTATGATGAACATGGTGGTTTTTACGATCATGTTCCAACTCCGGTGGATGGTGTCCCCAGCCCAGACGGCATCATTGGTCCTGATCCATACAAGTTTCAGTTCAACCGTCTTGGGGTTAGAGTCCCGGCCATCTTCATTTCTCCATGGATTGAGCGCGGAACAGGTTTGCATGAGTTCTTGTACGTGGATTTCTGTCATCGTAAATAATGATATGAAACGGCTAAATTATTCTTGACACTATTTATAAATTAGAGAACATAGCTCAGATTATGGAAACTGGAAAGTATTAGATATGTGTCCCATGGAAGCCCTAAAACATTTGGCTAACTGTGAGTTCGAATCCTAAAACCTTATAAAAAATGCACAATCATGACTATGTTCTGTACATTTCTTAGAAAGATCATGACTTCATTGATCGAAATTCAATGTATAGAACTTAGTTCAGCAGTAATCCAAAAGTGTAGTAGCTGCACTAAATACTTTATCTCCATTTTCAAGGTCGAACAAGATTGGTGAAAGCAAAGTACCAACAAAATAACTATATTATTCTTCAAATGATCAACTTTTTTGTGCTTTGAACTGAAAATGTGAGATCTAACTCGCTATTTTTGCTTGGAAAATCGCATAGTTTTGCATAAGCCGACAGGACCATATCCTACCTCACAGTATGAGCACTCCTCAATAGCAGCAACGGTGAAAAAGATCTTTAATTTGAAGAATTTCCTGACAAAACGCGATGAATGGGCGGGCACCTTTGAGGTGGTCTTGAACAGAGGCAGTCCAAGAACAGATTGTCCGGGTAATCTCCAAATCATACATCAACTTCTCCACATTATTTCGAGTACTTTCACCTCAACTTGAGTACTAAAAGCATATACATTTGCAGTCACATTATCCGATGCGGCAAAATTAAGAGAAGACGGAGCTAAAGAAGACGCAAAGCTAAATGATTTTCAACAAATCCTGGTGCAAATGGCTGCGACGTTGAATGGGGATTACAGAAAGGACATCTATCCGGACAAGCTAGTGGAGAACATGACCGTCGGTGAAGCTGCTAAGTACGTAAAGCATGCACATGAGACATTTTGTGATCACTGCAATAAAGCCATAGAAAGTGGTGAGGACGAAGATGAGATTGTTGTTCTGGGAAAGAGATCAACCAGAGGAACGACCAAAACCTTTTCTCAAAAGTTATTTTCCTGTATAATCTGCGATAACTGACGAATCCACTATTTGGCAATGTTATGCTTTTTTACTTATTTGATTCATGTGTCTCATCTGGAGCATATTACTGGCAAATCCATTATTTGGTATTAAATTTTTCCACAAATGATTTGGAATTTTCTTTAAGATTGTTCACATCTCAAATTTCGTCCTCAATCCAAAAATTTTGAAAGTTTGATATAGGTTGATCAAGATTTGACCAATGATGGACCGATCATATACAAGACAAAACAAAGTCCTTTGAAATCCATATTACTACCTAGATCCGACGGTCAATTTTTTACCCTATGGGCATTCTCATCCGTTTTTGCAATGTTCGGAATTTTGTGATTATCGGATTTCAATTGCATATACTGAAACTAGAGAACAGAAGCGCTCCAACGCATTATAAGTTGGGTCAATTAGATATTGGATGAGGAAGTTATCCCGGATCAAATCTCGGTCATATATTCCAATACTCAAAAAGGCTGGCTCTTCAAATCAAACGTAGAGCTTTTGGAAGTAAACAAAAATTCCAGACCTCTAAAAATGTGGTAAATAATGATTTTTGAAAATGTTAGTAACTAAAACGAGGTCCGGTTCATAAACTCGAGTCTTAGGCCTCTATATGGGCCAAAACCTTGCATCCATGAATTCGCCATTTTCCTTAAATATTGGGCTCGTTGGAAATATCTGGACACGACTGTTCCAACGCTGCAAAAATCACGTGAATGGGAACATCGAAGGCGAAAGTTATGGGATCGGAAATTTGCATGACTTTTGCACACCTCTACCTTAGGCGGTCGCCTGGGGCTATAAATACCCCCCAATCTTCGTTCTTTAGATATAGTGAGTCTTTGCCTTGTTATTACTCTCTTGAATTTCTTTTACTTTGATAGTGGTTTTTCCATTCTCTCTCCTTGCATCTTTTTCCCCTATCTTCGTTGGGACCAAGGTTCTTGCACTCTTGAGGTAAGTTTCTGATGCCCTCTAAAAACATATGTTAAGATGTGTTAGAATAATAAATTATTAAACCACGTCTTCATCTAATAATTTAAGTTTTTAAAACAGTTAGTTGTGATCTCACCAAATTTCACATGACATCAGAGCTGAAAGTCCTGAGTTCAAATACTTTCGGACCCCATTTGCCTCCCCAATTGAATATGTCCAAGTATAGTACTAGGAAAAAAAAAAGACCAGAATAAGCATGAAGGGAAATATTTGAATAATTAAATATTAAACCACATTTTTATCTAACAGCTTAAGCTTTTACAAGTTTTCTGAAGTCCCACTAAATCTCACTAAATGAGAGTTTGAGAACCATAAATGTATCGGGTAAACTTGTGAAGTGTATGATTTTGACTTGAATAAATTGGAATTGGAGGTCATGTGATTACAGCAGACAGAATCAAGGAACCACGAATCAGAAGTACCTGGGCTAACTGACAAAGCAGTAGAATTAGGTACAGATGAGCTAGAAGTACTAAATTCTTGAATAATGGAACGAACTGTGGATCAAAAATCATCTAATGATAGAGTAACTGATAAACGGTTGGAGGAATCCTCAATGGTAGCAACAGTAGTGGATGAGCGCACATGCAGACCTCTGAATCGGGATTGGTTGATTGTTCCCATAGATTGCTTAGGTTGTAGCTGATAACAATTGGATGCACAATTACCAAGTCAACAACAGTGCGTACAGTAAGGCTTGCGCCATGAGGAAGAACTAGAAGTGGTAAGTACTACATCTGTAGGAGTGGAGACTGATAGAGTAGCATTGTGCCTTTAAAGTAGCAAGTCGAGTCTCTTCGATCAACAGTTCTGAGACAATTACCTCAAGATGAGGTAAAGGATCTTGATTCCGAAGTGAAGCTTGCACATATTCAAACTCATCATTAAGTACCATCAGAAATTGCAAAACATACATATGATCGCGATATTCAACAAACATGCGGGCATTGGTAGTCAACTCCCATTTAGCCTTAGATAAGGCTCGCTGATCCCACAAAGCATGGATGGAAGACAAAAAGTTGTTAATAGACTGACCTGTCTCATGATGTATGTGATGTAAATTCCCTAACAATTGATATTGATGAACAATGTCCAATGTGGAACAACAACCGGGAAGAAGATCCTAAGCTTCCTTTGTTGAATCTACGCAACCAAACTAAAGTTTGATAGATGGAATCGAAGTGTTTCGAATCCACGTGAGTATCTAATGATGTCATGCCCCAAACCCTACGGCACGCGAACATCCCAACCAAGGTCGTAATTGTGCGACATCCCAGAACGCATCACTGACCCAACACCCAACACAGAGATCAAGGCACATGCGAAAGCAATATGAATAAATACCCGTACAAATAAAACACCATGACCAAGGATATTATAAACAATAAATAATACGTTAAACAAATATACGCTTTCATTAGCAATAGGGAAACATATACAATATCCATATACAGAGAATATCCACTGAGCAAAAACGGGTCAAGGCCACCACGGCAAAAAGGGGTAGGTGGCTCGGTACGGTCTAACTATACCTAAAGGAGGGCTACGGTTAAAAAGTGTCGGCCCCACCAAATAGGGTCTAAGGTCTACTCTAAGGCTCTTAGTCTGGGTCAGAACCCGACCAGTCGGAATAACTCTTGGACGGCTCTGGCTCGGACTCCATGGACTCTAACTCAGTGTCGATCCCGGATGACTCTCCGTCTAAACCATCCTCCTCCGACTCGGCCTCAGGCACGAGGTCCTGCTCCATCGGCTCTGGCTCATCATCTGAATCCATCGGTTCCGGGTCTGAGTCCTAGTCCACCGACTCCTCCTCCATCAGGTCCGGCTCATCTATCTCCCAGACATTAGGTCCGACATCCGCACTAGGACTCCCCTCGGGTGAATAGTTAAGGCTCGCCAAGTCCCCATCGGGACATTAAGGGTCAGGATCCCCTAACTTGTTAAATGGGACATCAAAAGTCCGAAAAGGTCCGTAGGTCCCAATATCATCTCTAAAACACCAGCTGATATACTCATGGGCCTGATTAAGCTGCTCGCCCGCATCAACCCACACCGTAGTAAAATATCTAACATACATACCCCAGTTCCCTACAGGGTACTCCGTCTCCTCCCGATCTATCCGGTAAGGGATCCCAAAACGAATCGGTATCGCGGACATCTTCAGGGCTGGAGGTCTAAAAGGTTGGGTTTTAAATAATCGTGAGACAAATCTCAGCAAGTAAAACCTTATAAACCTAAACTAAACTAACACGCACCTCCTGACAGGCAAACAATTACGCAACCACAACAATAATCAATTGACCTAGGCCCTCGGGCCTAGATCGAACACTACGATCTTACAGATTAGGCATATAATAATCACAGTAACGGCATATACGCGAACATGCTCAGTCACACGTACGCCATGCACATGCTCATACTCCTTGATGTCTGCATCGCACACTATTCACCGTTACGCACATACCCGCACTCTGGTCGATGCAAATCTTGCACACATATGCCATCAATATACCCATGCTCATGATTCGGCCTAACGATGCACACTTGCACACTACCAATTTCTCATTAAGAGTTCGACCCGCGTAAAATGCATCAGGTCTGACCAGCGTAAAACGCAACAGGTCTATATCAAATCCAACACTTCCTAGCCCGCGTAAAACACATTAGGCCTAGTGTCTCTAGCCCGCGTAAAACGTATCAGGCGCAACACCGATCTCCTCATACGAACCAAAACCCGCATAAAACGCATTAGGCTGGTCGTATTCCGGCAATCCGGGCATCATCCCGCGTAAAATGCATCAGGATGGGTTTAATACCCCAAGTAAAACGCATCAGGGCTTTATGTGATCACACGTGCACATAGCCAATTTTTATCTAAACCCCGTGTAAAACACATTAGGGCGATTAGGTGATCACATGTTCATACCAAGCACGCATACTCGCACAATTCTCGATTCAAGCCAATGCTCAGCATGCAAAATGCATGAACATGCAATCCGGCACTTGGGCAATCACACAATGCATAATGAGCACTCAATATCACATAGGCACATTCTCAATTAATGTCAAATCAATGCATAACTCAACATGCTCAATCAATGCCACTACTTGCCTAACTATAAATCGACATGTTTAATCACAATCTAGCATGCTTGATATGCCACATCCACATATCCAATTGCTCAATTTAGTAACACTTGGCATGGCATATAATTAATACTCAATAATCATGTGATTAAAAAGGCACCATCGCACATATACTCAGCCCACCAATGCTTCTCATTCTCGGTCTCCCTAGGCATGCACATGGCATCTCAACATCAATAGAGAATCATCACAAATCAGCCAATTAGAAAGCAATCACGGAAATTCCCGATTTAATTCCAACTTAGCCATATTGAACCTAAATTAATCCAAACTTTACCAACATTGAACAGCCCCTTCTAGGGCACTAATCCTCCTTAAAATCAGCCAATTAATCTCCCAAAACTTCACCAAAATAGCTACTAAGCACCAGTCCCCTAATCACATCCAAATCACCCTAAATAACCGATAAAATACCCTAATCCTATCTAGAAATGCTTAATTATCCTAATTAGGGTTTAGGGGTAATTACTCACACTTAATCCTAAGCTCCACTAGTGGCTGAATCGGTGGGAAACGGGCGGTTGATCCTCGGCGTGCGGCGGAAACAGCGGCGGCGCTTGAGGCGGCAGCGGTCGGCAGCATTGTTTGGTCAGCGGTCTCACGATCAAGGGGAAGACGAGACGAAGAGAGAGGGACAATCGGACGGTGGTGATGGTGCAAGGCAAGACAAGGCGGAGGCGGCGACATTGCAGTGACAAGCGCACGGCGATTCACGGACGGACGGTGCTCCAGCGTGTCCTCGTGGCCGAGCAAGGGGAAGAAGGAGAGAGATGGTCAGGTGGTGATGAGGCAGAGGTTGGCACGAACGGCATGACTCCAACGTGCGGCGGCGTGCAACACCGATGGGCTGCGACGGCTCCGGTGCGACCAATCTTCATGCGGCCGAGAGAGGGGAAAAGGAGAGGGAGAGTTGTCGTGGGGAAGGGGGAAGGAGAGAGTGGCCGGAGGAGAGAGTGAGAATGAGGAGGAGAGAGAGTGAGTGGAGAGTTGTATAGGCTTGCTTGAGTGGGGTGGTTAAACTAAAACCCTAAAATTCCCATCTTGTCCTTGCATCCAATGGTTGTGATTGATTCTTGTCCAATAATTGAGAGGCAACCTTGTCTCACATTTTCAGCCAAATGGGGGTTGATTGAGTCTAATTCAAACCCCAAAATGCCCTCCAATTAAACCCTAAAATTCGGATTACAAGGGTAGGCTCCAAGGGTAATTTGGTAATTTTTCGATTTAGGGCCGAATTTCCATTTTTAAGCCATACCCATCCCAAATATTGTTGGCCACACTAAAATGACGTCGTCCTCGCAAAATAGTCGCGTACGTCCACGAAATTCGACATTCAAGTCCGGATCCAATTTCGCAATCAAAATCGCTCAATCTCAATTTTAGGGTCTTTCACTAACAGGTGGCTGTTTAGGAGTTATGCATATTGACCTAGGGTTAGTCGAGTCATGACGGTCTCGATTACCAAGAGAACGTGAGAATTTATCACTAGTTCTAGAGGTCACGATCATTCGATTTAAATTTAGGATTTATTCGCCATGCGTACTCTCGGTCATGCAGAATCATCCCCGATCCGGTCGTACGTGGTTGGCCAAACCAAATCCATCACCTTCCTAGGATCGGCCTATATTGGCCCAAAATATTTTCTCGTCGTTTCTCGGAATCGGTGCCCAATTCGCAGTAGAGTTCCTGGTCCACGTACCGTTTTTCCTATTTAGCCATTCCCCATCGGTTAGTATCCCAAGAGTGATCAATTCTGGGCGAGACTCACTAAAATGAAATGAGAAATAATATCTATTTCATTGATCCCGGAAATGGATCGAAATTCAGGATGTTACAACTCTTCCCCCCTTACAAAAATTTCGTTCTCAAAATTTGCAATTTAAACTTATCTACTCAAACAAGTGGAGGTGTTGACATCGTATTATCTTTTCGCTTTCCTAGGTGGCACCTTTTGTTCCGTAGTGTTCCCAAACTACTTTGACCATAGGCATTGTCTTATTGCGTAGCACTCGATCTTTCCTGTCCTCGATCCTTACTAGCCTTTCCACATACGACACCTTGTCGTCCACGTCAATCTCTTCTTATCTTAGAACGTGGGTCGAGTTTGGTTTGTACTTTCTCAACATCAACACATGGAATACATTGTGCACTTGGGATAGATTAG
Organism: Syzygium aromaticum; assembly: GCA_024500025.1. Taxonomy (NCBI): domain Eukaryota; kingdom Viridiplantae; phylum Streptophyta; class Magnoliopsida; order Myrtales; family Myrtaceae; genus Syzygium; species Syzygium aromaticum. The sequence continues at coordinate 14,210,656 of CM044888.1, read as the reverse complement.
GTGGCAAGTCAAGTCGATAAGCCATATTTTCAATCTTCTCCAAATCTCAAATGGATCGACATACCTTGGGCTTGGCTTTCCTTTCTTGCCAAATCGATGCAATTCCTTCATTGGCGACATCTTGAGAAACACATGATCTCCAACTTGAAACTCCAAGGGTCGTTGTCTCCGATCGGCATAGCTTTTCTGGCGACTCTGTGCTGTCTTTAATCTTTCGCGAATAGTCTCGACAGCTTCAACCGTCTGTTGTACCAATTCTGGGCCCGTTATACTTAGATTACCAACTTCGTCCTAACATGTTGGCGTCCTACACGCTCTGCCATACAAGACCTTGAACGGCGCCATCTAAATACTCTGTTGGTAGCTGTTATTATAGGCAAACTCTACTAAATGTAACTGCTCTTCCCATTTGCCCTGGAAATCTAATACACAGGCACGCAACATGTCCTCCAAGGTCTGGAATGTCCTTTTCGACTGGCCATTCGTTTGTGGATGATAGACCGTACTTAATTATAACTTTGTTCCCATGGCCACTTGCAAACTCTTCCAAAAATTTGCAGTAAATCGGGAATCATGGTCCGAAATGATCGTTACTGATACTCCATGCAATCGGATGATCTGTCGCACATACAACTCTACGTACTTTTCCAATTCAAAATCCTTTCGCATTGCCAGGAAGTGCGCTAACTTAGTCAGTCGATCTACTATCACTCATATAGAACTGTGCCCTCTTTGGCTTCTCGGCAATCCCATTATGAAATCCATCGTAATATGCTCTCATTTTCATTCTGGGATCTCTAATGGTTGCAATAGCCCTCCAGGCTTACAGTGCTGTGCCTTTACTTGTTGGCAGGTCAGGCACTTGGTCACATGCTTGGCCACATCCACATTCATTCCATTCCACCAATAATGTTATCAAAGGTTCTGATACATCTTCGTGCTGCCTGAGTGGATACTATAATTACTGCAATGTGCCTCCGTTAGGATCTCTTCCTTAAGCTCTGCGTCGTCGGGCACACACAGTTATTCTCGAAACTTCAGAATTCCATCCTCGGACACTTGGAAGTCTGGTTTCCTCTTCGTGCTGTCCATTTCCACAATCTTTTGGATTTCTTGGTTCGTAAACTGCAATGCCTTAATCCGGGTCTGGATCTTTGATTCTATCCTCAATGCAGCCAACAGGTTCAACATTCGGCTCACCTCAAATTTGAATTCTGAGTCTCTTAGCCTTTCCAATTAAGTCCACTCCTTGACCATCATGTGCGCCATACTCGACTTACAACTTAGCGCATCTGCTACTTAATTCGCCTTTCCGGGATGATACAAAATGTTGCGGTCGTAATCTTTCAGAAGTTCCATCCATCGGCGCTGCCTCAAATTTAATTCTTTTTGCAAAAACAAGTACTTGAGATTCTGGTGATCCGTGTAAATCTGAAACTTTTCCCTGCACAAATAATGCCTCCAAATCTTGAGAGCAAAGATGATCACTGCTAGTTCCAAGTCATATGTTGGATAATTCATCTCGTGCAGTCTTAACTAGCGCGACGCATATGCGACTACTTTTCCATGCTACATCAGCACACAACCAAGTCCTCTTAACGATGCATCACTATAGATTTCAAATCCTTCAGGTTCGGATGATATAGTCAATACCGGGTCGGTCATCAATCGGTGCTTCAATTCTTGAAAACTCCTCTCACACTTTTCATCCCACTCGAACTTGGTTTCCTTCTTAAGCAACCATGTCAGTGGCATAGCTATCGATAAGGACCCTTCTACAAAGCGTTGATAATACCCAACCAGACCTAAGAAACTTCGAATCTCCGTCACCAACGTCGGTCTTGGCCACTTAGTTACGGCCTCAATCTTTGTCGGGTCCACAGAAATTCCATTTCCCGAGATTATGTGCCCAAGGAACGCTACTCTGTTGAGCCAGATTTCGTACTTACTGAACTTAGCGTAGAGTGCGTGTTCCCTTAATGTCCATAGTACTTCAATCAAGTGCACTTCATGCTCCTTGAGGCTCTTCGAGTATACCAATATGTCATCAATAAACACTATAATGAATCGATCTAAAAATTCCCTAAATACCCTGTTCATTAGGTCCATAAAAGCAGCTGGGGCATTCGTTAGATCGAAGGGCATCACTGTGAATTCATAGTGCCCGTACCTCGTTCGAAAAGCAGTCTTGGGTATATCCTCCTTTTTTATTCTCAACTGATGATACCCAGTTTGTAGATCGATTTTCGAGAATACTGAGACTCCTTGCAATTGATCGAATAGGTCATCAATCCTCGGCAGTGAATACTTATTCTTTATCGTTACCTGATTCAATTGCCGGTAGTCTATACACAACCTTAATGTCCCGTCCTTCTTCCTTATAAACAAGACCGACGCTCCCCATGGAGATGTACTAGGGCGGATAAAACCTTTATCCAATAGTTCTTGCATCTAGACCTTCAATTCCTTCAATTTCGATAAGGATATCCGATACGGTGCCTTCGAAATCGGCAAAATACCTAGGGCCAATTCAATTACGAACTCCACCTCTCGCTCTCGTGGCAAACCCGGCAATTCTTGAGGAAAGACCTCGGGAAAATTGCACAATACGGGTATCTCTTCCAATTTAGGTTCCGCCACTGTTGGATCGACCACATTCACTAAATACCTTTCACATCCTTCATCAAGGGATCGAGATTCCTCCTCGGTTTCCCTGAAATTCAAAACTAAGACGTCTATTCGGGCTAAATTGGATCGCCCTATTGCCGCAATCCATCACGGCTTTCTGCCTTACTAGCCAATCAATTCCTATTATTACATCAAAGTCGAACATGGCCAACACTGTCAAGTCGATACTTTCTTCTCTACCCCCAATCACCATCTTACAGTTAGGACACCCCAACGAAACTAACACCTTATCATGCAGGGGGGTCGTCACACATAGCATTCTCTCAAGCATAATAGGCTTAATTTCAACAAGTCTAACAAACTGCTCTGTTATAAACGAATGGGTTGCCCTCGAATCAAATAAAGCATGCGCAGCATGATCATAGAGAGAAACCATACCTGTGACCACATCCGGCGCGTCTTCGGCCTCTCTTCGCGCCATCTCAAAAACTTGTCCTTATGCTGGCGATCGACCTTGAATGGCCGGTGGGGGATTTCCGGCTTGATTCCCAACTCGGGGCTGCTGCGATTGCATCGGAGGTCCAGTGAGGCGTTGTTGGGGACAATTCCTAATCTGATGCTTCAAACTCCCACACTTGAAGCAGACTCCAAACCTATTCTGCTGGTGGTTCGACTTCCTAATGTCTTTTCTAGCCGATGGGACGAATCGCCTATTTTCTGCCATCGGCTTCTTTCCTTAGCGGCGGTTGTCCCTATTCTGGGCAAACCGCGATCTAGAAGCAGCTGCCATTTCCATTTGATCTCGTTCTATGGCTTGAGCTCGTTCATACATTTCCCCATAATCTCTGATGTTCAAGGAAATCATCTAGCTTCGGAGATCCGGTTTCAGCCTATCCCAGAATCTCCGAACCTTATCCTGCAAGTTCTCCACCATCCTAGGTGCAAATTTAAACAACCTGGCGAACTCCGCTTCATACTGGTCTACAGTCATTTGTCCTTGGCGAAGTCGCATAAACTTCGCTAGTTTCCTTTCTTGTGCATTCTCAAAGAAATATTTCCCATAGAAACTTTCAGTAAATGCGGCCCAAGTCTGGGCTATGCCCTTTGGAAACACCCTATCTCTGGTGGCCTTCCACCAATCGTTTGCATTATCCTATAACCGGTACACCGCTAGGGTCACTTTTTCTATCTCGGCACACCTCAACACCTTGAATGCCTTCTCCAACTCTTCTACCCAACGTGGGGCAGTTTCGGGGTCACCTCTACCATTAAACTTTGGTGGTTTCAGCTTCAAGAACCGTTCTACTAAATGGTGCATCTGTCTATTTCTTGCCATCTGAGCTTGTCCTTGATTGGCATTGTTCCCACTTACAGCAGTAGTCGCTGCAACCTCAGTGGCTTGGGCAAAAGCGGCGGCTCTCTCCTAAGCTTGTCTGCCTATAATATTTCATATCTTTTGAAGGGTCTGAATTACATCATCCAACCTTGGATCTCTGGCCTCTTGGCCTACCGCATTGGACTGACCTTGTGGTTCCTTTCCCCTTCTTCTACTCATCCTTACAGTCCTTGCTACTCACCTACTTGTTATAATTATATTCAGGAATTAGAGACCTAAACCAAGCTATACCGGTCTAAGGTTCTAGGTAGGACACTAACACAACAACCAAACAACCATTCAACACGTGGCTAAGCACTGACAGTACAAAACTTCAACCAAGGAGATACGTGTACTTACCTCAGGTCCTGCTACACCTGCACTGCACGGGTCAGTTCAAACAACTAGCCAATCAAGACACAGACAGTTAAGAGGTACACATAACACACAAGGTCTCCCTAGTGGCTACCCAAAGTCATCGCTCCTTATCACTCCAGATTTCAACCTAATTGGATCGTGCTGACCTTACTCTGATACCAAATCCGAACAGGGGATGTCACACCCCGAACCCTACGGCACACGAACATCTCAACTGAGGTCGTAATTGTGTGACGTCCCAGCACGCATCGTCGACTCAACACCCAACACAGAGAACAAGGCACATGTGGAAGCAATATAAATAAACACCCATACAAATAAAACACCATGACCAATGATAGCATAAACAACAAACAACAGGTTAAACAAATATATGCTTTCATTAGCAATAGGGAAACATATACAATATCCATATACAGAGAATATCCACTGAACAAAAACACTTCAAGGCCACCACGGCAAAAAGGGGTAGGTGGCTCGATACGGTTGGACTATACCTTAAGGAGGGCTACGGTCAAAAAGTATCGGCCTCATCAAATAGGGTCTAAGGTCTACTCTAAGGCTCCCAATCTGGGTCAGAACTCGACCAGTCGGAAGAACTCTCGGACGGCTCCGGCTTGGACTCCATGGACTCCAACTCGGTGTCGATCTCGGATGACTCTCCGTCTGAACCATCCTCCTCCGGCTCGACCTCAGGCTTGAGGTCCTGCTCCATTGGCTCTAGCTCATCCTCCGAATCCATCGGTTCTGGGTCTGAGTCCTAGTCCACCGGCCCCTCCTCCATTAGGTCCGGCTCATCCATTTCCCAGACATTAGGTTCAACATCCGCATTAGGACTCCCCTCGGGTGAATAGTCGGGGCTCGCCAAGTCCTCATCGGGACATTAAGGGTCAGAATCCTCTAACTCGTTAAACGGGATATCAAAAGTCCGAAAAGGTCCGTAGGCCCCGATATCATCTCTAAAACACTAGCCGATATACTCATGGGCCTGGTCAAGCTGCTCGCCTGCATCAACCCACACCGTAGTAAAATATCTAACATACGTACCCCCGTTTCCTACGTGGTACTTTGTCTCCTCCCGATCTATCCGATAAGGGATCCCAAAACGAATTGGTATCGCTGACATCTTCAAGGCCGGGGGTCTGAAAAGTTGGGTTTTAAACAACCGTGAGACGAATCTCAACGAGTAAAACCCCCTAAATCTAAACTAGGCTAACATGCACCTCTTGACAGGCAAACAATCACTTAACCACAACAATAATCATTTGACCTAAGCCCTCGAGCCCAGATCAAACACAACGACCTTGCAGGTTAGATATATAATAATCACAGTAACGGCGCATACACAAACATACTCAGTCACACGTACGCCATGCACATGCTTATGCTCCTTGATGTCTGCATTGCACACTGTTCACCATTACGCACATGCCCGCACTTTGGTCGATGCAAATCTTGCACACATATGCCATCAATATGCCCATGCTCATGATTCGGCCCAACGATGCACACTTGTACACTGCCAATTTCTCACTAAGAGTTTAACCCGCGTAAAACGAATTAGGTTTGACCCACGTAAAACACACCAAGTCTATATCAAATCCAATACTTTCTGGTTTGCGTAAAATACATCAGGCCCAGTATCTCTAGCCCGCGTAAAACGCATTAGGCGCAACACCAATCTCCTCATACGAACCAAAATCCGGGTAAAATGCATCAAGCTGGTTGTCTTCCGGCAATCCGGACATCATCTCGTATAAAACGCATCAGGATGGGTTCAATACCCCACGTAAAACGCATAAGGGTTTTATGTGATCACACATGCATACAGCCAATTTTTATCTGAACCCTGCGTAAAACGCATCAAGATAATTAGATGATCACATGCTCATACCAGGCACGTATACTCGCACAATTCTCGATTCAAGCCAATGCTCAACATGCAAAATGCGTAACCATGCAATCAAGCACTTGGGCAGTCACACAATGCATAATGAGCACTCAATATCACGTAGGCACATTCTCAATTAATGCCAAATCAATGCATAACTCAACATGCTCAATCAATGCCACTACTTGCCCAACAATAAATCGACATGTTTAATCACAATCTAGCATGCTTGATATGCCACATCCACATATCCAATTGCTCAATTTAGTAACACTCGGCATGGCATATAATTAATACTTAATAATCATGTAATTAAAAAGGCTCCACCGCACATATACTCGGCCTACCAATGCTTCTCATTCTCGGTCTCCCTAAGCATGCACATGGCATCTCAACATCAATAGAGAATCATCACAAATCATCCAATTAGCAAGCAATCATAGCGATTCCCGATTTAATTTCAACTTAGCCAAATTAAATCCAAATTAATCCAAACTTTACCAGCATTGAATAGCCCCTTCTAGTGCACTAATCCTCCTTGAAATTAGCCAATTAATCTTCCAAAACTTCACCAAAACAACCACTAAGCACCAGTCCCCTAATCACATCCAAATCACCCTAAATAACCGATAAAATACCATAATCCTATGTAGAAATACTTAATTATCCTAATTAGGGTTTAGGGGAATTACTTACACTTAATCCTAAGCTCCATTAGTGGCTGAATCAGCGGGAAATAGGCGGCTGATCGCCGGCGTGCGGTGGAAACAGCGGCGGCGTTCCGGTGGCTTCTGCGGTGACAGCCGTCGGCGTTGTTTGGCCGGCGATCACACGATCAAGGGGAGGACGAGATGAAGAGAGCGGGACAGTCGAACGGTGGTGATGGTGCAAGGCGAGACAATGTGGAGGCAGTGGTATCACGGTGACAAGCGCGCGGCGGTTGACGGACAGACGGTGCTCCAGCATGTCCTCACGGCTGAGCAAGGGGAAGAAGAAGAGAGATGGTCGGGTGATGATGAGGTAGAGGTTGGCACAGACGACGTGGCTCTAACGTGCGGCGGTGTACGGCACCGGCGGGCAGTGACGGCTCTAGCGCGGCCGAGAAAGGGGAAAAGGAGAGGGAGAGTTGGCGTGGGGAAGAGGAAGGAGAGAGTGAGAATGAGGAGGAGAGAGAGTGAGTGGAGAGTTATATAAGCTTGCTTGAGTGGGGTGGTTGAACTAAAATCCCAAAATTTCCATCTTGTCCTTGCATCCAATGGTTGTGATTGATTCTTGTCCAATAATTGAGAGGCAATCTTGTCCGACATTTTTTGCCAAGTGGGGGCTGATCAAGTCCAATTCAAACCCCAAAATGCCCTCCAATTAAACCCTAAAATTCGGATTACAAGGGTAGGCTCCAAGGGCAATTTGGTAATTTTCCGATTCAGGGCCGAATTTCCATTTTTTAGCCATATCCATCCCAAATATTGTTGGTCACACTAAAATGATGTCGTCCTCGCAAAATAATCGCGTACGTCCACGAAATTCGACATTCAAGTCTGGATCCAATTTCACGATCAAAATCGCTCAATCTCAATTTTAGGGTCTTTCATTAACGGGCGACTGTTTAGGGGTTACGCGTATTGACCTAGGGTTATTCGAGTCATGACGGTCTCGATTACTAAGAGAACGCGAGAATTTATCGCTAATTCCAGAAGTCGCGATCGTTCAGTTTAAATTCGGGATTTGTTCGCCATGCGTACTCTCGGTCGTGCGGAATCACTCACGATCCGGTCGTACATCGTTGGCCAAACCAAATCAGTCACCTTCCTAGGATCGGCTCATATTGATCCAAAATATTTCCTCGTCGTTTCTTGGAATCGGTGCCCGATTCACGATCGAGTTCTTGGTCCCTATACCGCTTTTCCTAGTTAGTCATTCCCTATCGGTTAGTATCCCGAAAGTGATCAATTCCGGGCAAGACTCACTAAAATGAAATGAGAAATAATATATATTTCATTGATCTCGGAAATGGGTCAAAATTCAGGATGTTATAAATGGTTCTTGCTCCTCTAAACATTTAGCAAATTTATCATCAGCTTCATTAGTAGCCTGACTAGGCTTGCAAATATTTCCAGTGACGTAACGCCAAAGCCTACATCCTCCATGATATCTAATAAACTAGTATAAACCCAATATAATGAATTCCAAGAAAACTGATATTTCCAAGGCCGATATTGAAAAAAATGAGGTCAAAAATGGATTCAGGACGTTGAAATATCTCAGGAACCGGTTTGAAAATGCAAAGAACTGGCTCAAAAGAGATCGATCTGGTCAGAAAATAGATAAATCGATCTGATCAATGCCGGTCAACAGTCCAAGGCAAATGACACGTGGTAGACATGTAATGTTAACGCGGCGATGACATCACCTCCTCAGCAACGCAGTGATCACATACGCGGCACACGGGCCCATTGATCTCATGCACATACGGCTTGAGTGGCGTGTGAGGGCATGTGTGGAGGTTTTCGGCGATGCTGTCTGCTGTGTTGGACTTGCCAAAGGACGAGGAACCTATTTATGGTGGCAGTTGTCGATAATATCCAACTAATGACTTCAAATAAGGCACTTATAGACAACAACGTCATTGGGTCCAAGACGCGACGGTGCATCATGGCACGTGCAGTGGCTATCGGAGTCTGTTGGTGACGAATTTTCAAGGTTTGACTTGTGTGAGCACAATGAGTCTGATGATAGTGTTCGTTTTTCAAAACAAGCAACAATATTAGTTGAACAACTATCAAGGGTGGTGGTTTGGTGATAAGTGGATACCGGCGTGGCTGGAGCAACATTACTATAACACTGTATAACTCAACCACCACTTCCTTAGACAGCAGCAACTCTGATATCAAGTTAAGAATAAGTGGAAAAGAGAATTGGAGAATTTATGTATATTTCTCTGTACATATTACTAATGATGCACGAGCCTATATATAGGCTGTTCTAGATAACTATCTAAAGCGATAAAATATTGCAATATCAAACACAATTAATTAGAATCAATCTAGGAGGATAATAATATCTTTAGAAGATAACAAATCAATCTAGGAGGTTAACAATATTTCTAGAAGATGACAATATCTCTAACAAGATGTGGTAGTGCTTGCTTGAAATCATATTTCAAAACCTTCTTATGTTGCCTACTTGAAAAGTCAATAATGCATTTTTTTAGGTCATCGTAACGCGATATTAAATCTCAAGGTGTAGAATACGTCATTGTGCTAGCGATTTAAAAAGTCAAAATTGTATATCTCAAGTCCTAGAATATGCCGTGATGGAATCAGGCCGTTACAATAGCCTGCAGTTGTTGATGAGAGAAACTTTATAGTTTGAAGGGGATATAAGGTGCTTAAAATGTGGAAGTGCTTAAATTGGAATACACCATTTCATCTATAAGCCAACACGGCTCATATACCAAAGGAATTGGGTTCATGCGTAGGATAGATCATTGCAATGAACTGGAGGTCAATGGCCAATGTCAATCACAGTTCAAACCCAAGAATCGAGGCCCCTTGCATGTGATCATTCATTTCATGATCTAGAATTCAATTGTGATTTTGTTTTATCCTGGCCAAAAGGAAAATGTGTGTTTCTGCATGAATGTTACTATGTCCACCTCATCTTGAGGCCATTTCACTTATGAGTATCCCTCATTTTCTGCTCATTGTGAGAGGAGATTAGAGGTCCAGGTCTCGGTCCCAATCCCTGCAGCTCTCTCTCGAAGTTCTCACGATTTGGTCATGGTTTTGACACTTTCCAGGTTTCGCACTTTTGAGGTGAATTCCAACACCCTTGATTTCAATTTTGAATAGAAATGCATATAAGAATGTTGTAATGTTCGTTTAGAATTGTAGAATCAAAAGTACATTGTTATTTTGTCCATTTGAATAATTGTAAACCACATATTCTCATAACATAGTAATGCCGAGATGAAATCTCTAGTCTAAAAGTACATCATTATGCTTCTAGGACGTTGTAATGACCAATTTAAATCTTAGATCTGAATTAGGCTATTAGGATGATGGCTATGTTGAAATTGCCTAAATTTACATGAAAGGCATTATTCAAAAATTCAAATTCAAAACATGATTCCACATAAATTTCAAATATTGCATTTGGAAATTCGATTTTGACTTCTAAGTCGTTATCATGCCTTATTATATGCGTCTTTTCTATATCACACATCATGTACAACATATTTATGAAATGCACATTCACATATAATGGGGTCATTCGATACGCAAAATGATGCGACCTTTCTGCCTAGTTACGTATAAGCCTAAGCTCCACTTACAAACTCTTTCAAGGAAAATGTACAATAAATGCAAATTAGGTCTTAATCAAGAAGTTGTGGTATCGAAATAGTGTTGTGGGGTGCTAATCCTTCTCCCATGTAATCGAACCCTGGACCTCAACCTCTAATTATCGCACTCAGACCAATCACCTTGCACATGTCTCTTAGGTAGTGTTTTTGTGACATCCAAAATTTTCTATATTCGTTGAAAAATATTATAATGTAAAATTGAGTATTATTTAATTTGGAATTTCGAATGTCATGTAGGTTGCTAATTTTGTGACGTGCAAAGGACAATTTTCTACGACCGTAATTGCCTGGAGTGCAATGCTTTGAGATTAAATTAATAGATGTCGACATGTACAATGATGCCGTAGAGTGATGGTAGTTGGTTTACTGCCTTTTTAGTTGTAGAAAGAAACTGATGTGCCCCAAAACATATATTTAATGATTTCCAAGTTCTAAATTTGTTGAGTTGAGATTTTTCTAGCATCCAATGCTTTCACTAATTATTTTATTCAAAATATTTTTTGAATTTATCAGAATTTAAAATGGACATTGATTTTCCTTGTTTTCATACTGATTTATTAGATATTTTGATAACCTAACAAAGCATTTACTTTCGGAATCACATAGATGAACGATGTGTTATCTTTTAACTCGCGCCACCCCTCTCATGCTCAACCAATTTATTAAACCACGTGCTCTTGGTGACATTGAATCTATTCTAGCTTTGAGATCATGCAATACATCACCAATTTTAACCTTAGCCCATTATTGCATTAATGAATCATGCCCTTTACTTGACCGAAAAGGAACTCTTTGAAAAAATTTTCTTGTAGCCAAACTTATTAAACCATTTGCACGCTAGCTCCTTTTAGGGCCACTTGAAGCATTCCTATTGGAGTACAAATGTCTTTTCTACTTATAGGTCTAATGATTTTAACCTAATGACATTTATGCTTCTTTCTAAAAAACTCTTGAGTAGTACCTTCGCCGAATAAGTGGGTCTTCAATCTTTAAAGTGGGAATCGCCGCTCCATTAATTTACAATTACCAACTTTCTTCTTCAATCTTTTGTTTTCAAACCCCAAGAGTAAAGGCAAAGGTACCACACTTGGGATATCAAAATTTTAGTATCAATCTTTCAAGTTTGGACAAGGTGACCCAAAGTTTTAAATTGTCAAGTCCTTATTTGAGATAAGTGAAAACTTTAGGCGTAAAGTTAGCTTTATTGACTTAGCACTTTCGACTTGGTTGATTGTTGTCCTTAATTTTCATGTTAGTTAAATTTGATGGAAGGTATGAATAAAACTAAGTAATGGTGTGATTGGATATTAGAATGATTTGATTTGTTTTGATGAGTACTTACATGCCTAAAAAGTGTTCAATTGATTTTCGTTGAAGTGTGGTAATATTTTGTATTGGAAAATGATAAATCTAGACTTCAAACTAATATTTTTGTGATTTTAGACTCACCGTCACTAGTAATATTCACCTTATGCTCATTGAGTATATTTACTTGTCTGAATCTGAGTATATTCATTTATCAGAGTCTTGGTATATTCACTAGTCTGAGTCTAAGTATATTAATTTATGTGAGTTTGAGTATATTTATTTATCCGAGTCTTACTCGCTATCTAAGTATGAATAACTCTCCGAGTCTGATTCGCTTTTTGAGTCTGATTTTCTTTATGAGTCTAATTACCTACTGATCTTATTCACATCCTGAGTAAGATCACGTGTTGCTTTTTACTCCATTGTTTGACTAATGCATTTCATTACTTTGAGGAATATGTGATGAAGCATGAAGGTGGGTATAAGAATTAAAATGCATGTAAATGTTTACTATTCATTGCAAAATGGAAGGAATAAACGTGATATTATTAGGGTAAATACCACGAAAAACCCCAAATTAATACAATTATGATAAATTTACTCCAAACGAATTTTTTGACCACCAAAAACCTCAAACCAATACACTTGTGACAAATTTATCATCCATTAAATTGGATTAATACCACGAAGAACCGCAAACTAATAAACATGTGACAAATGAATGGGTAAAATCTCAAATTGGTACACCTATCAACTACCACGTGTCATTGAACTCAATATTTTCACTGTTAAATTTAACGAAAACTAATAGAGGATGAACTTATCACAAGTGTACCAGTTTGGAATTTTTTCTTCAAAAAATTAGTTTGGGAAAATTTCTTCACATGTGTACCAGTTTGGGGTTTTTCGTGGTATTAACCCTTACTATTATGATGTGAACGTTAAAAGGCACAATGAGAAAGGAAAAGAGGTAACCTTGTAATCATCATCCTTCAAGTATGTGATTATGAAAAGGATGAGAAAATGTTATGCACTTAATGTTGATTATTGTAATGAATGTTTACTTCATTGTTGATGCAAGAAAGGTCAATGTTAACTTGTGCATTGTGCATGAGAACAACATAATTTTGTCACCCATAAATTAAAAGGTGATGATGCTCCATATGTTGAGATGACCTACTATATGACCAGGATGCCTTGTGGAGTGTTACGGGATGCCACATGAGTCGAAATGCCCTGCTATGTGATCAACATTCCCCCGTGGAATTTTATGGGATGCCTCAGGAGCCGAGATGTCCTATAAGTTGAGATGCCCCGAAATGCCTCGGGAGTCGAGATGTCATGTTGTGTAATGAGGATGCCCTGTGAGTCTAGATGCCTCGAGAGTGTTCGGGAAGAGAAATAATAATGAATGTAATACATATTTATGTGTATGCATATATTCGCACGTTGTTAATTGGTGGTAGCCTTGCATCATAATGTGTTATACCATTCGCATGCAATTGAGTGAAATAATATAGTGCAATGTTGCTATCATATTACTTGGCATAGCATGACAGAAAAGATAAAACAATATATATGTACTCAACATACATGCTTGTTTGTTATATGTTCACCAGGTTGAGTGGTAACGTGATTTTCTAACTTAAACCTAGAAATTTCATTTATCAGGCTTTGGGTCACTTATTTATTTTTCAGACGTGTAGGATGGATTCATCTCATCCACCATGCTTTGGAATATCCTTATATATAGAATGAGAATATCAAGATATACTTGTTCTATGATATAATCTGGTATATATTAAGTATAGTTCCACTGTTTGGGTGGATGTAGGGCTAACCGAGTTTCTCCCTCATTGTTTTATTGCATGGTATGTTGATATTATTGGTGAGATATATGGACCTTTAAGAGGGTTTGATGTTCCCCCTGGACACGGCAATGGAGAGAATGAGATGGCGATAAATGCCACCAACCCCTAAGAATGGATGGTGGTTTGGTCATTATATATGGTCACTTTTGGGATAGTGTGTGAGTGATGGTGCTAGTTAATTTAACCCATTTTCGCAGGACTTTTGTATTTTGTATTTTGTTTTGATGATGTAGTAAAGCTATAAACTGATGTTTTATATAAATAAAGTAGCATAAATATATTAATTATAATTGTGTGATTTTCTTGTTTGAGATTTTGTTGAGAAAATTTTATTGAGCTTCCACATTCCATTACTGAATAAAGGATATGATTAGAAAGGATATGTGTCATGCGTGACATTTTGGAGAGTCACAGTTTTTCCCTAAAATTGCTTAAGTATTTTTGGGTGAAATTGTTCAATTAGTCATAAACTTATTATATGAACTCCAATTTAGTCTTTAATCTTAGCATGAAATTCCAATGTGGTCCTTATTGACACCTAAATTTTAGTGACCCAGTTAGTCATTCATTGCATAAAAAATTATGGATCAATACCCGTTCCTAGACAAAAAAAATTAGTTAAATCGCATATAAATTAAGAGCATTTGAATTAGTATTTAGGCCCATATAACTTCATTTGCATTGAACTGGCGATAGATGGACTCGAGTGAATGACTAACTTAATGAAATTGGGGGAAACCCACGTTCAAGAAAATTCTTGGCCAAGCCCATTAACATTATAAGAGCTGAAATTTTCATTGGAAAATGTCGAGTTAGAAAGTATTGGTTTATTAATCTAGATATTATCATGATTTAAATTGAACAAATTGATTTGATATTATCACAAATTACAAGAGATATTGCAATATCTTCTTCGAATCAAAATAGCAAATAATTGCAAGCAAAAACACCCTACACTTTACCTACAAATACATTCATTAAGGGTTCATAAGGAGGAGGCCACACCACTTATATGCACGGCTACAGTTGAGAGTTTGGCACATTAAGAGGAAAACTTGTGAGTAGGGGAGCTTCACAAAAAAAAAAAAGAGGGAGAGAGAAAAAAAAAAGTATAGAAAATGGCCTTATATCCAAAAAAACCTTAAACTTTAACTTTTGTCCCATTTCTATTTTTTGTCTCATAAAAAACTTTCAACTTTAGATTATGTCTTAATTTTATCCTAAACTTTGCTTTGTCCTATAAAAAACCCTCAACTTTAGGCTTTATCCCAATTTCACCTTAAGCTTTTTTTTGCCCTATGAAAAGCCTACAACTTTTGGTCTTGTCCCAATTTTACCGTCTAATCTCAATTTTACTATAAAATTTTTATAGTCTCATAAAAAATCACAAATTTTACTTGAGTCACAAATCTGACTCTATTAACCCTCCATCCAAAATTTCTCGTTGACAACTAAGAGATAGAAATCTCTTAAGCAAGAGCTGTTTAAGTGTCCCAAGCGCTCTCCAACCGCAAAAAATGGAACATTCTCAAGCATGAGAAATTGATAAGCACAAAATCCTTAGGGCAATTTTGACGGACGGTTAATGGACATTTTTATGAAACAAAAAAATAATAGTGAAATTGAAACTTGACCTAAAGTTGGAATTTTTTTATGAGATAAAAAAAGTTTAGGGTAAAATTGATACTGAACCTAAAGTTGAGAGTTTTTTATGGAACAAAAAAAATTTAGGGTAGAATTGGGACATAACCTAAAGTTGGAGATTTTTTATGAAACAAAAAATAGAAATGGGACAAAAGTTAAAATTTGAGATTTTTTTGGGTATTAGGCCTATAGAAAAAGGAGGGGGGGCGGGGGCGTGTTTGGGGTTTCAAGGTCTTGAGCGGCGCCACTTGGAGGACTTCTCCGGGATCATCGTTCTGCTCATTGGAGAGCACACACTTGAGGTCTTCACAGAGCATTGCACACAGTCACGCACACAAAGGGAGAAGACATCCGCAAAGACTGCTTCACTCAACGCCGCAGACAAACTTCCAAGTGATTCAATATGTTTTGATAGGTTTTCCGACAATTCTAGTCGTTCTCGCAATGCCCAGACCATCCAATGAGTGCCCAACGATTCCAGACAAGTTCCTTCAATTCCGAAGAATGTTGAATACCTCCCCGTCATCAAGCACTCCCTGTGGCCGACCTGTGTCCCATGCTCGTTGAGCATTGCCCGTGCTGCCCACCAAGGACCCGTTGTCGAGCCGCCATCCTTACTGCCTAAGCACCATCGCCAATCGAGTCCTGTGATTCGTAATCTCGATTCGAAGTCAAGCTCAAACTTGGAAGTTATCCTCAAATTAGGTAAGAACATTATTCGATATTGTTTCAAATATTTAATTGCCTAATTTGATTGGTTTAGATATCTTCAGTGGATTAGTTGATATTTTTGAATGATGCGTGATATATCCGCAAGATTTTAAAATACCCCAAGTTAGGAAACCTTGCTAACTTAACAACATGCTTGGACGGCAATCCAAACTCAACCATGAGATATGATACTCGGCGGCACGGAAAATCTTTATCCATAACCATTTGGATATGGTAAAAGATTTTATAATGTTTTCAAAAACTAATAGCCTCCCATTGTTATCCATAACCATAGGGATATGATCATTGGTTTATATCGTTTTCATAATTCAAAGATGATAAAACAAATCTTGCGAATTGCGTGGATTAACTTTCATGGTGGTGGTTATCCATTTGTTTGATTTTGTTTCCTTTTAAAAGAAAATCCCAAAAAGGATTAGTTAGGATTTGAATTGATTATATTAGAAGATAATTATGCATGTTTAGGATAGGTTTAGAATAACTTTCTTTGAATAAATCGATAGGATAACTTTTTTATTTAAATTAGGAAATAGAGTAATTTATTTCCTAGTTTAATTTAGATAATATATTGATCTTGATGGTTCATTTTAGTGTAATTCTTGGTTTCAAATTTTCATAAAAAATACCAATAAGAAGGCACTTTAGGATAGATTAAATTATCTTTTTTTAGAATAAATTGCATGTTAATTTAGGTTTTTTTTTTAATTCCGAATTTCATTGGAAAAAACACAAAAATATCATTCACCCATCATTAGAGTTAGGTCATTTAATTGCATGTCATATAGTTCACATTTTAGATTTAATTAATCGTCTGTCATACTTTGCACGTCAAGGTGCATAGGTTAGTTTTCATTTAATCAAGAAAAAACCCTAGAAAAATATATTGAGTGAATTGCTTGTTAATTAGAAATCATATTAGGATTGTTGATGTGATTTTCTAGCTAATAATGCAAATGCTTACGTTGCTTTGAGGTATATTATTCTCGTAATCTAGTAATTTATTTACTGCTTTTATTATCGGGTGTTATTTTGGTGGATTGCGCACCCACATAATTACCCCGTATGTTAAGTGTTGACACATAAATTTTGCTTAATCATTTAGGGTTTTACCGCATAAAAAATTAGGGTCTAATTTTTAACCTCTAAACAAAAAATATTTTTCATTAAATTGCATGGCATATAGACATTAGGCACATTTGCATTAATATGGCCTATTAGAAAAAAAAAAAATTTCGGGCCGGATCCGTCGGCCCATTCCTTTTCTTCCCCTTTCTCTCTTTTATTGCACGCAGCTCATCTTTTCCCTTTTGTATTTTTGCATGGGCCAGCCCATTTCCCAGGGCCTGACCCTCACACTATTCTCCTTCTCCCCAACTAGTCAACGTTTCTGAAGGTACGAGGGGAGACAGAACAGTACAGACGGAGCAAAAGCTAGAGGTGGAAGAAAGCAGAGGATCGTCTGGCACAATTTCGGGGTCTGGATCACACCGGTTGTGGCAGGCGGGAGGTGGCAAGGGCCATGCACGCCTACCTATTGGCCGACCTTAAATCAAAGGGGGCAGAGAGAGAACCAGGAGAGAACAAAGGGAGAGAGGAAAGGAGAACAGAGAGAAAGAGATCCGAAGAGAGAGTGAGGCCGAAAGTGTTGGAGAGTGAGATTTGAGGTCAAATGGCCTCCCATGGACAATTGCCGCTCCTCAATCGTGGCCGGCAAAGCTTCGGCGCACCTTGTTTCACGCGGTAGGTCCCGGTTCCGAGCACTTGCAGGGTTTTGTTTTGGTTTGGTTCAATTCGGGCTCGATTTTTCGAGGATTTCAGTTCGGAGGTGTGTGAGGCGATCGGACAAAGTCCGATCTATCACATTCGCCCCATCCACCTCCGCCGAGCCGAATAGGGAGAGCCGCAAGTGGCCGCCCTTCCCCTGTTTCTGTTGTGTTCCTCTATTTTGAGCTCACTGGTCAGAGCTTGCGGTCGGCCAGCTCGTGCGAGTTCCGGCCCGTGAAGCCCCACACTTGCTCCTGCTTCTTAGTATGCCTTGTGTCGAGAATTTTGGTCCGTTTTGAGCTTCAATCTAGCTTAGGATCTCTTATTTTCACAGCACATGCCATCTGTTTGTCAAAATGCCCAAACTGTTTTCGGTTACATTTGGTTGATAGAGGAGAGTCGAGCGGTGATCGGACATAGGCTTGGCCACAAAAGGATTAAACCCAGCTATGTAGGCCAAGTGGGCATGAGCCGAACAGCTGTCGAGCAGGGGCTCGGCCGCGAAACCAGAAGCCCTAACCTCCGTGGTCAGGGCGTCTCTAGCAGCGGCCGACCGTGGGCTCGGCTGCCAAACTAGAAACTCCGACCACAAAGGCCGGGGCTCGATGGGCGACGATCGAGCATGGGCTCGGCTGCCAGACTGGAAACCCTAGCCGTGGAGGTCAGGGCCCAGTGGCCGACGTTCCAGCATGTGGTTGAGTTCCCCAGCGATGGAGGTTGATGGTTAAGTCAAGCGAACGAGTTGCGAGCACTAGGGTTTTTGGTGATTCAGGTTGGTGGCCGCAAAACAGGTTGAGCGGATGGTTCGAAACCGGGTAGGATTTTATTTAGTGTTTGAGTCGATTTTATGTTTATTTGGTGTTATTTGTTCTGGACTTTTTAGTTTAAGAGTTAGAACGTGGCTTTTAGATTTTAGGCCATTTCGTGGGTGGGCTGGATTGGTCAATTTGGCCTAGATTATTTTTTTTATTTTTATTTTTAGTGGGCTTTGGGCTTTCTTTTTAAAAAAAAAATTTCAAGTTGGGCCATTTCCTTTTTTAATTTGCTAGACCAGGCTCAATGAATGAGTCCGGTCCGATCGTGGACCCGGGCCGATGCACCCAGGTTAGTCTCGATTCGGGTCGGATGTGGAGATCTGACTCGAGTCCGTTTTAATATTATTTTTATTATTTTAATATTAAAAATTAATTAATTAATTAACAAATAAAAAAATTGAAATATCAAAAATTTTATTTGGACTTTGAAATTGACTTTTCTTGCCCTATTGTGTGATTAGTGTCATGTTTGATTGCATGTTGCTTGGTTCACACATTTTGAATCGCGCGTTCAATTTAGCCTCATATGTAGTTGATCATGCACGTTAGGTTCATGTGTTGATTGTTGCTTTTCCTAACTTGGTTACGAATCGAATTTTGAAACTCCCGATTAGTGTGAACACGTTAAGTGGTAATTGAACAAGGTTAGGTACCGAAATGGCACTAGTTGGACAATTAGTGTAATCAAATCCCCGTATCCATTGAATCTCTAGTTCGTAGAAATAAAGCATTTCTCCCATGCGTCACTTGGGTGTCTAATCGACCTACCAAAAATTGATTAGTAGCGACTCCTAGGTGAAATTGACTTGCATGTTAATAACTTAAATTTAAGTCGCGAATTGATATGGACTTGGGAGAGCTCGAACTAGGTTTAACTTAGTAATCCATTAGTCAAACCTCTTAGGCGACGAGCGCCGGTTCAGGGAGGTCGCGACATTAGGAAGTAATAAAATGGATCCAAACTACCTGCTCAAACATTTTTCATGAAAAGAAAAGGTACCAAAATGGCATTAGAGTAATCTAACATAACCAAGTCCCCGTACTTATAATATTTGATTTGTAGGAATAAAGTATATCTTCATATATTTTATTTGGATTTCTAATTGACCCACTGTAAATAGATTAGTAGAGACTCCAAAATGAAAATCATTTGCATGTGAACAATTTAAACCATAAGTCGCAAGTTGGTGAGGCCTAGGAGAGCCTGAATTAGGCTTAAACTTAATAATCCATTAGCTGAATCCCTAGGTAGTCTGCACTGCACGGAGGTTAGGTCGCGACAATCCTTTTGGCCAATTTTAACTTGAAATCACCTACGTAGGATGGCCAGCAATAACTGGATTGCCATATGAGCTATTTCCCGTGAAAATTGGATAAAGGACTACATTGGAGTTTTATGCCAAGGTTTAGAACTAAATTGACAACAAAAATTATGACTGAATTGACATTCGTACAATAAATTTAAAATTCATTGGGTAATTTTCCAGTATTTTAAGTGTAATTAAACTAGGTTAAATAAATCGATGGGTGGCTATTCCTCTTTGCTTTTCAATTACGTACATGGTGTGATAGCTGACTTGAACCTAGGACTTGGGAAGGTCCTAAGAAGCGAGGAGGGCGCTTCGATCTGGCGACCCTCTGGTTTGCAAGATTCGAGGCGCTACACTATTTCCTAACGACCGAAAGACCAAAAAAAAAAAGACCATTCCTCTTGATAGAACTCAGAATTGGGCCATAGAGCCTCTCACTCTTAGTTGGCCTATTGCAGTACTATACATGGTTTTTTGTCCTTTATTACCTTCTTTTTTTGCAGCTTTTGTTCCTTTCACCATAAGTATGTAGTTTGTGCTTATCGGATCAAGTTACTTGTGTTGTATGTGTGCCTTGAATTCTTGAATTTTCACAAGCGATTTGTGAAGGATCGACATTTGATGCTTAGAAGCAGAAGTTCTTAATTGGAAAATGAGAGCTGCTATTCGATGTCGAGTTGAGGTTTCATGTTTTAATGTACAAAGTTCTATTGTTTGGGTATTACTAGTCTAAATTTCATGTATAGCTATTGTTTGGCTACTCCCTGAAAGATTATGTGTATTATCATTTTGATAATCGTTCCTGATCAAACAGGTGGCTTGAAAAAACCATAGAGCTCAGCAAGCTCGATCTTGTAAAAATCATTTTTTCTTACTCTTTAGTAACTTTTTGATCATGACATACTTAAATTGTTTATGAATTTAAGGAATTTGGCAGTGAATAATTGTTATCATATCACGTAGTTTTTCTTAATCAAGCATAGCAATTGTTGATAAATTACCAGTTGTGTACATAAACGTCCGCTTTGATTTGTGGGAACATCCCTTATTGTGTCGTAAATGTTATATAATGTTAGTTACCCTTTGGGTTCATAAAATGCCCTTTCGTTTTGCATCGTAGTTCCATTTTTATTGTGTTGTAAATGGCAAATAAAATCGCAAGTCACCCTTTGAATTGTAAATTATATTTTTATCTCGTATACCTCTATGACAGGAAAATTTTCCAAAAAATCATCAAATTATTGTGTAGAGGCTAATTTAGTCTTAAACCTTTCAATTGTGCCAATTCAATAATAAACATTTTGACGATTTGTCAATTTAGTTTTAAACATTTCAATTGGCACACCTTTTGACGATTTATCAATTTATTCTTAAACATTTCAATTATGCCAATTTAATCATTAATCTTTTGATGATTTGTGAACGTAGTGATACCTTTGAAATTATCGTAAATGCGAAACATGATCCATAAATTATCATGCAAGTTCCTAAAATCTCATCATTCAAAAAAATCTTTCATTTTCTTAAATTACCTTTCCGTTTGAAAATGTTGTAAGATTACAATCCTAAAGTATCGTAAGTACTGAATAAAGTTCAAAAATTATCTGCTAGGCTCGTAAGCCCTTACAATTTTGATTGTAAAAATATTTCTAATTGTATTGTAAACGTTTAAAAAAGTTGTAACTTACCCTTTGGATTAATAACAAAATACTTTTGTTTCAACGTAGTAATATATTGTATGATAAATGATATATTAAAATCGTAAGTTACGCTTTGAATGCATAAAATAACTTATGTTTTGTTAAATTACCCGTCTATTCATAATTTTTTGTAATATAATAAGTATTGTGACTGGGTTTTGTTAGTTACCTCCTCATAGGAATGATATTTGCCGCAATAATCCTCATTGAATTGTAAATAATAAATAGAGTTCGTAAATTATCTTTTGTGTTTGTAAATTACCCTTTAGCTAGTATGCTTTTTAGTAATATTCCTTATTCTATTGTAAATGAAAAATAAATTTGTAAATGATCATTAGGTAAATTTCACAGGATATCTAAGCGTGTTATTATTACTTATTGTATCTCAAATGACAAATAAAGTAGGTAATTACTTTAGTAAAATGCCTTTTGGCTTGAAAAGTTACCTTTTTCATTCGTAATTTTCTTAGAATATTCTTCATTATATTATAAATATAAATAGAGTTCGCAAATTATCTATTGATTTTGCAAATTACCTTTCTGATCTTAAGATTTTTGTAGTAATATTCCTTGTTGTACATAAACGATAAGTAAATGTTATAAGTTATAATATCTTTTGAGTTCGTAAGATACCTTCTCGTTTCGCAAATTCACCTTTTCATTTATTGCAGTAATATATCTTCTGATATGGCAAATGATAATTAAAGATCATAAATTAGCTTTCGGATTTGTAAAATATCATTTATTTTGGTACATCACCTTTTATAAATGCAAATTTTTTTACATATCACAAATTATCCTTTTTTGGATATTATATATAGCAAATAAAAATTTACATATCGAATGTGGTCTCTTTATAGATTATTGGTGGATCCTATTGTCAGCGTAAAAAATTATTATCATCTCATGTGTCTTTAGGCTTTATTTGTTTCGTTAAAAATAAATGATTTAGAAAATATTTTTGTAAAATAATTGTTTGTATTACTTAAAATAATTAGTCTATAAGAAATGTTTTCATTATTAATAATAATTTATATCTAATCGTTATTGTTGATGATGAAAATATTTTTTTTCATTAATTATTTTTAGCGATACAAGTGATCGTTTGTAGGAAAATGTTTGCTAAATTATTTGTTTTTTGCTAAACAAATGAAGCCTTAAAGTGAAGAAAATAGGATTGCAGTACCAAAAGGGCGTCTTGGGATGCTAACCATCCCGAGAAAATCTAAATCTTCGGACTTAAGATCTATAGGTTTCGTTTGACCAATTCCTTTACAGGTGTGGTTAGGTAGTAAATGACTTCCTCATCACTATCTAAGAGTTCAGGTGTTCAATCAACATAGGTTTTCTAGATGGATTGATGAAACTCCGGTTTGGTTTTAAGTGCTTGATTATTTGCATATCTTGGTTAACCGAACCTCGTGCACTTAAACAGTAGATGACTGTCCCATCACTATTTAAGACTTTAGGTGTTCAATCGATTTAGGTGTCTTACATTGATTGATTGCGACTTTAGAAAGCTTTTCTTCGACATAACAACGAGGGAAATAGTCCCTACAGGATAAAGAAGTACGATTTTGTATGAAAAAACGACCCAGGCTACCTGCCCAGAGTTCTCTTAGAATTATTGAGGAGCTGGAGAAGATAGTTGTCATGGTCGTCTTCTGACTTGAGTCTATCAAAACGGGACACATATGTCGAGGGTGAAGATGTGGGGGCTTGATTTCTAGGAGCCATTGAAGTTTTGAGAACTCATTCAAATGGGGATTCAGATCAGAGCAAGCTAGATAGGAAATGTTTTGTTTCGAGGTTGAAGAGGAAGTGCAAGTGAAAGTAAAAATGAAAATAGGATCTTGCCAAATATTTATTCATTGCCAAAAGGAGCAATGGTTCAAAAGCGTCAATTCAGAAATGTGCCAATGACGTGTCCAGTTTTATGATGGGGCAAGCATAAAGTAACTTTTAAACTATGTAGTACGAAACATCAGAGGTGTAATATAGATCGCATTATGCTTTTTGAGAGGGAATCCTTTGCACCTTTTCAAATATTTAAAAGAATAAAATGGGCATATATTAATGCCTAAGAAAAAGCCAAGTCCATTTAATTAACATGACGCCAACTTGAATAAATATAGAGCTTGATGTTACGTATGATTTGATTATCAACGAGTTACTAATAGTTGAAACACTTGGCGGAGACAAGGATTGTCAATGACCATAATGTAGCTGTCGACATATGACACCAATTGATCAACGGTTATCACTTAGCAATTTTGGCTAAGGGTGCATTTGTCTCGCAAAAAACTCAATAATAAAGAAAAATACTTTCCAAGAAAGCATTTTTCGAAAATATGATTAGTTTTTCTAAGTTTGGTAATATGCGATCGAAAAAATTTTCTGGTGTTCACATATCATTTGGAAAATGATTTCAATCTCATGATTTTATCTCAAACAAAAAAAAAATTCAAGTATTTTAATTTTTTTAAAAAAAATCGATATTTTAATTATTTTTTCTTTTCTTTTTTGAAAAAACTCGAATATTTAATTTTTTTATTATTTTTTCTCTTTTCTTTTTCTTTTTTTCTTTTTTTTTTCCTTTTCTTTTTCCTCCTACCTCTACTGTGACCAAGCGGCAATGGCCACAGGCGAGCCCAACGCTCACTCGGCGATGGCCACAAGCAAGCTTGAGCTCGCCGGGATTGGCCAAGCTCGAGCTTACTGAGACCGGCTAAGCCTCGAGCTCGCCGAGATCTAACGAGCCTTGAGCTCTCGTGAGGCTAGTGACGCCTCGCCACGAAGTCAAGGCTCGGTAGCGTGAGGTCAACAAGCTCAAGCTCGCCAGAACCTGCCCAGCCTTGACCTTGAACCGGCAAGCCTTGAGCTTGCGAGAGGCCAGTGAGGCCTCGCTACAAAGTCGAGGCTTGTTGACACAAGGTCAACAAGCTTAAGCTCGCTAGATCCCAGCCAGCCTCGACTTCGCGCTAGCGAGGCTAGTCAGGGCTCGGACAAGGCTGGCGAGTCGCCGGCCCTACCCGTGGCTGGTCACCGGCTGTCACCAAGGCCGGCAATTGGCGGAGGGAGGAAGAAGGAAAAAGGAAGAGAAAAGGAAAAAAGAAAAATAAAGAAAAATAAAAGAACAAGAAAAGAAAAGACAAGAAAAAATAAAATATTAATAAAATCAAGATAAATAATTTCGAAAAGTGTTTTCACCTTCTTAAATTAGGGGATTCACTTTCTTAATTTTATACATTAAAGTTTTTCTTGACCAGAAAGTATTTTCAGTTGACTAATCATTTTTTATAAATTAAACTGGTGAAAGTCTGAAAAATGGATTCCAAGAAAATACTTTCTCTCAAACAAACACACCTTAAGTGTTGAATATAAAGAAACTGAAGAAGATAAAGTGAAGAAGCCAATGGAAGATGAGGATACCAATTGACGGTTAAGCCCAATGGCCACTAAGGAGTTATATTGCTTGTGGATAAGGTCAACGTGCAATCATGGAGTCTAAAGTTATGGAGATGCGGGTGTAACTATCGATTTGAATATCAACCACTTATAGGTGGTTATATTTTGTTGTAGGCTATATAAAACCGTGCTGAATTGTTGTAAAACGGATACAATCACCAACGCAAACTTTGGTATTTTCTCGGTTTCAATTTATTAATTTTTCAATTTTCAGTACCTGTATTCACTTTTTCTTTAGATTTGAATGTTTTTTATCCTTGTTACGCAATTTACTTTCTATTTGATTGTCACTAAACCCGATTCAATAAAACCAAATATCAACCTTTGGTGAAAAGGTATTTCGCAAATTGAGTCAATTCCTAGCGAAATATCAACCTTTAGTTAAAAGTGTTTATGTGTTGAATCAATCTAGGTTTCCTCAATTGATTTGCGTGACTCTTGTATGGTTATAAGTGTTTGATTATTTTCGTATCTTGATTAATTGAACCTCGTGCTAAGGTAGTAAATGACTTCTCCATTGAATGGTGGCAACTCTCATTTGATTTCCTACGATTTTCCTACGTTGATTGGTGGCGACTCTAAACGGTTGTAAGCTTTTGATCATTTATATATCTTGATTACCCGAACCTACGATTGGAAAATTAATAAAAATCGAGGTGCTGCTTAGCTGGCAACCCTTAGTTTGCAAAATTCAATCTGAGACTCACGTAGACCAGGGAACAGCAGGCAAGCATTCAACTACAGGATTGTTAAATAATGTTATCGATCGTTTATAACTCTATTGATTTCGATGAACACTTGACCAAGGAGATGGAGAGGTACTCCAAAAATTTGAAAGAACCGGCTCTACGACAAAGTGAGTTTGAAAAACATATTCTCCGAGGACACATTTTCAATGTGTCAGGATAAATTTATGTTTTTCAAAAGGAGAAACTAGTTGTACCGGATCGAGAATATAGGACTTTCTTGATCCGCTATAAACTAATTTCTCGGTCATCGCTATCTGAGAATTGAGACGCTTTACGGGGCCATTGAACTGCTTAAAGTAATCTCCGATGATGTGACATGGACCGACTGGCCTTTCTTGCTCGGCTTAGAAACCGGCGATGCACACGGCACGCATTTAAACTAAGGAAGGCATATGCTTTATTCTGTTGGCATCGCTTGTTCCAATTCAAAAGGACAGCTTAGATTTAGGACTCTTAGTTTCCTCTTCTTCTTCTTTTTTAAGGCATTTTCAGCTCTTGGGATACGAAGTAGCGCCATGTGATTGGGAGGTGTTCATTGGACAGCGATCGGCCCAACGACAAGTTTGATTTTTGGGAACATACTTCAAGCAAGCACAGATCGAGCGTACCGTGTCAAAATTAATCATATTCAAGAATTTATCGGATGGGAGCCTGCTTGGTATTTGCTTTCTGGCAACTGTTATAACTGTTTGGTTTTAGTAGTTTCGAGTAAAAGGAACTTTGAACCCTGCGCCGAGGGTTTTGCAAGAGAGATGAATACTTCGAATATTAAGACCGTCTTATAAGATATTGGGCTGATTCTTACTATTACATGCATGAATGTGTGAATCGTTTATTTAAACATCTACTTAAAGTTTGTAATCTAACCTTTACATGCCTAACGATTTACCCGGAATATATTATCCTTTCGGCGCCTTTGCCCCATCTTTTTTTTCTTATATTTCAAGTATATGAACCTTTGATTGTTCGTGCATCCTATTGATATGCACAAGAGAGTAGCCAATCTTTGATTCGGTTAATTTTCAGGAATGCAGGCAAGTTGCCTTATCTATGTAATTAATCCAATTAAAATATAGGATTAATAGCACGAAAAACCCTACGCTAATACACCTATAACAAATTTACTAAAAATTAATTTTTTGACCGTAAAAAACCTCAAACTGGTACACTTGTGACAAATTTACCAAAAACTAATTTTTTTACCACTAAAAACCTTAAACTAGTGCATTTGTGACAAATTTACCTTCTGTTAAATTAGATGAATACCACGAAAAACCATAAACTGTTACACATGTGATAAACGGAGCGTAAAACCCCAAACTGATACATCCGTCAACTGTCACGTATCATCCAACTTAGAAATTTGACGGTAAAATTTAACGAAAACTAACGGAAGGTAAATTTGCCACGAATGTACCGGTTTGGGATTTTTGGAGGTCAAAAAATTAGTTTTGAGTAAGTTTGTCATAAGTGTATTATTAGTTTGGGATTTTTCGTGATATTAACCCTAAAATGTTTCGAATACTAATTGTGAAAAATACGTATCTATCAACTTCTAATCAATAAACACCACTTCTCGTTCAAATATGGGGCTATTCAATGTAAACACCATTCTCGTTTCACACTCATTTCTTGTTCCTTTCTATAGGTGCCTACTACTTCAAGAGATTTAATGGGACAAGTTAAGTGATTGAAAATGTAAAAACACCAGATAGACTAAGAGTATCTATCTCACTAATCATTAATACCACGCATAATAATGCCTCTCACTAATCATTAATACCACGTATAACAAGGCCTCTCATAATTTAAAATTACCAAACTTGATCGTTATCTCGTAGAAATATAATGCTTTTGGTGACGCACATCAACACGGTACATGGTATTATCAATACGAAAGATAATTTCTTGACATTCATGCTCTATGGATTGCGACGCCGATTGTTTTCACAATCTTATAATAATTCCCGGACGAATTAAACTCCTAATATAATATTAAAAAATCTAGTGTAAGCAGATCTGAGTTCCCCAGTTCCTTCGCTAGCTTCCTTATATATAATTAGACAATCTTCCCATCATAGCCATTGTATAAAGAAGAGACGAGAGAGACCCACCAATAGACCAACCAAAACGCGCGATAATGGCTTCCGGGGCAAACACCTCGTACCCCATCAAGACGGTGGTCGTTCTGGTCCAAGAGAACCGCTCATTCGATCACATGTTGGGTTGGATGAAGTCCCTCAACCCCGAGATCGATGGCGTGACGGGCCAAGAGTCTAACCCCTTGTCCACGACGGACCCGGACTCTGGCCGCATCATGTTCGGCGACCAAGCCGCCTATGTGGACCCCGACCCAGGCCACTCGATCCAGGCCATCTATGAGCAGGTCTTCGGCGAGCCATGGAGCAAGGAATCCGCCTCCAAGAAGCTCGCTCCAAGGATGGAGGGTTTCGCTCAGAACGCAGAGCGGATCGAGAAGGGGATGGCGGAGACAGTGATGAGCGGGTTCGCGCCGGACTCAGTCCCGGCCTACAAGGAGCTGGTGAGCGAGTTCGCGGTGTGCGACCGGTGGTTTGCGTCAGTGCCTGCGTCGACGCAGCCGAACCGGCTGTTCGTGCACTCGGCGACATCGCACGGCGCAACGAGCAACGACACCCTGAAGCTCCTTGAAGGGTATCCGCAGAAGACGATCTTCGAGTCAATGGACGAGGCCGGGTTCACATTCGGGATCTACTACGAGTATCCCCCGGCCACTCTCTTCTATAGGTACGTCCTTAGAAGCCCTTTTTAGTTATATTATTCATGTATCGAACAAGCATCAATCACAATATTATACAATTATGAGGTATAATACATAATCACTATATAACACTCACAGAAATAACTATTGAAATGGGTAGACAAGGACATCACACCTCGAAAGCACTAAGAATCTTTTTTCTCGAAATGTCATTGGTACTTCTCACCTACCTTGTGGCATCAAGAGTACTGTCATGTGACGTTTTCAGGATGATTAAATTTCCCTTTCGTGTATATGTGAAAATAATATAACGCGAAAGCTTAAGGCATTGGGTGACACACTTGTACACATTGAGAAGAAAACCATGAATCAATGACCGACCATTTCGTACCTTTTCCCACGGGCAAGTCGGAATGGTTTTATAAGACTGCCTTGACACATGTACTCATCCTTATGGGACGATGTTTGCTGTATGTTCTCTTCGAAGCTTACTAAATAACATGAAGGGATAATGACGCAAACAGTCCCTGAACTTTGACTCAGTGTGCAATTTGGTCTCTGAACTTTTAATTTGTTCAATATAGTCCTTGAACTTTAACTCAATATTCAATGTGATCCATGAACTTTCAATTTGTTCAACTTGATCCCTAAACTTTTAGTAAATATTCAATTTAATTCTTAAAATATATGAAAATATACAATATAATCCATGAACTTAAATTAATGGAAGGACTACATTGAATATTTTTATAAAGTTCAAGGACTATATTAAACATGTATCAAAAGTTCAGGGATCACATTGAACAAATTGAAAATTCATGGACCATATTGAACATTAGGTTAAAGTTCATGGACTACATTGAACAATTAAAAGTTCAAGAATCAAATTGCACATTGAATCAAAGTTCATGGACTGTTTGTGACGTTTTCCCTAATATGAAAGTCCCTTGTAAGGGGAATTCTGGTCCCTCCTTATTCAAGATGTGCCCTTGAAAGATCTTCTTCGCCCAAGGATCACAGACGAGGGAACCCTAAGAGAGCCGCCGGCTCCAATTACCGTCCATGATCCATACTAGATCTAACCAATTGTCCATCACATCTCCTTTACGTTCTTGACAGCCCATCTTTGCCTTAGTAGAGCCTTTTAGTGGCATGTTTCAGTCCTCTTCGTACTCTTTTGGAATCAAGTTAGTCAAAGGTCAGGAGTCGAGTGGGACAATGATAAGTTAGATGAGTTAGAATCCACATGCAAGGGGATTGATCAAACAGGGTGTGACGACTGCAAAAATCTATTGTAGTAAACACATGCGAAGGTAGCATTATGCTATGATTGATTAATCGTTTGAGTGTTTGTGTTATTAATTCCATTTATAAGGTTTCTTCCTCCTTGAGCACGCTAATCATTTGAGTAACCTCTCCACTTAATTTCAGGAACCTCAGAAAGCTGAAATACTTGAAGAACTTCCATCAGTTTGATCTTCACTTCAAGACACATTGTAAAGAAGGGAAGCTACCAAATTATGTGGTCGTGGAGCAAAGGTACTTCGACCTGTCCATCTTACCTGGGAATGATGATCACCCTTCTCATGATGTCTCTCAAGGTCAGAAATTTGTCAAGGAAGTGTACGAAGCATTGAGAGCCAGCCCTCAGTGGAATGAGATTTTATTCCTGATCACGTATGATGAACATGGTGGTTTTTATGATCATGTTCCAACTCCGGTGGATGGAGTCCCGAGCCCAGACGGTATCATCGGTCCTGATCCATACAAGTTTCAGTTCGACCGTCTTGGGGTTAGAGTCCCGGCCATCTTCATTTCTCCATGGATTGAGCGTGGAACAGGTTTGCACAAGTTCTCAGACGTGGATTTCCGTCATTGTAGATAATGATCTAGAACGGCTTAATTATTCTTGACATTATTTATAAATTGATGAAAATAGCCCAGATTATGGAAACTGGACAGTACTAGATATGTGTCCCGTGGAAGCCCTAAAACATTCGGCTAACTGTGAGTTCAAATCCTAAAACCTCATAAAAAAATGCAAAATCATGACTATGTTCTGTGCACTTTTTAGAAAGATCATGACTTAATTGATCAAAAGCCTATGTCTAGAACTTAGCTGCGCGGTAATCCAAAAGTGCAGTAGCTGAACTTTACACATTGTCCCTCCATTTTCATGGTCGAACAAGATTGGTGAAAGCAATGTACCTACAAAAATAACTACAGTATTCTTCAAATGATCAACTTTTTTGTGCTTCAATCTGAAAATGTGAGATCTAACTTGCTGTTTTTGCTTGGAAAATCACGTAGTTTTGCATAAGCCGACAGGACCATATCCTACCTCGCAGTATGAGCACTCCTCAATAGCAGCAACGGTGAAAAAGATATTTAACTTGAAGAATTTCCTTACAAAACGCGATGAATGGGCGGGCACCTTTGAGGTAGTCTTGAACAGAAGTAGTCCAAGAACAGATTGTCCAGGTAATCTCCGAATCATACATCAACTTCTCCACATCATTTCGAGTACTTTCACCAAAACTTGAGATCTAAAAGCATATACATTTGCAGTGACATTGTCCGATGCCGCAAAATTAAGAGAATCTGGAGCTAAAGAAGACGCCGAGCTAAATGATTTTCAACAAATGCTGGTGCAAATGGCTGCGACATTGAACGGGGATCATGAAAAGGACATCTATCCGGACAAGCTAGTGGAGAACATGACCGTCGGCGAAGCAGCTAAGTACATGAAGGATGCACATGCAACATTTTGTGATCACTGCAATAAAGCCATAGAAACTGGTGCGGAAGAAGACGAGGTTGTTGTTCTGGGAAAGAGATCGACCAGAGGAACGACCAAAAACTTTGCTCAAAAGTTATTTTCCTGCATAATCTGTGACAACTGACGAAATCATTATCTGGCAATGTTGTGCTTTTCTGCTTGTTTGATTCATGTGCCTCATCTGGAGCATATTACTGGCAAATGCATTATTTGGTAATAAATTATTCCACAGATGATTGGTAATTTTCGTTAAGATTGTTCACATCTCAAATTTCGTCTTCGATCCTAAAATCTTTTCAAGTTTTATATACGGTTGATCAAGATTTGACCTCTGATGGACCGATCATATACAAGACAAAACAAAGTCCTTCGAAATCCATATTACTATGTCCATCCGACAGTCAATTTTTGACCATACGGACATTATCATCCGTTTTTCGCAGTGTTGGGAATTTGTGATTATCGGGTATCAGTTGCACATAATGAGACTAGAGATGACAAGCATTTCAACACAACAAAAGTCGGGTTAATTAGATATTGGATGAGGAAGTTATCGCCGGTCAAATCTCGGTCAAATTTTTCCAAATAGCGAAAAGGCCCTGGAGCACAAAATCACGCCTAGAGTTTTTGGAATTGAACGAAAATTTCCAGACCTCTAAAAGGTGGTATGATTTTTGAAAATGTTAAGTCACCAAAACGGCGTCCGATTCATAAACTCGAGTCTTAAGCCTCTGTATGGGCCAAAACTGTTGTATGATCGACGACGTGGTGAAAGAAGATCGTAACTTAGTAACTAAATCGGAAGCCGTAAAAACAATAGAGAAATAATAAAAGGGCACGAGAAATTTACGTGGTTCGATCCGAATGTTAGAATTTATATTCATGGGGAAAATCGACAAATAATCCACTAATAAATCGGAGAATTACAGGATTATAATCGCTTGCGCTCAAGTATTTTTCACCCCTAATATATATCCAATACCCACAATATTTAATAACTCAACTCGATGGACTCTCTCTCTCTCTACTCGTGAATATCTCCGAGCTCACGCCTCTCTTCTGGAGCTCTCTTCTCGGCTTGCTTGCTTCTCTACGTCCTCCGCTCCCCCTTTATAGGAGAATGGATGCAGAAATGAGACAAAGGGCGCCCATCTTCATCTTCAGAAGCCAATGCGCCTTCGTGCAATTGATGATGGCATGTAAGTATGACCACCATGCACCGCCACGAGAAAAAATGACCATAGCTTCTGTCTTCCCTTCTTCTTCTTTTAATAGCAAAAGGACAAAGAAAGCCCACAAAAGTTGACCAAAACTAGAGAGAAAAGAGGACAGCGGCGCTCACTTCTTCCTCTATGGGCATGCATTCACATCATGTGCATGCGTTTAAAGAGGAAGAAGAAATAATGGACGGGGGAGGCATGCACATAAACCCGTGTGCAGAATATTTGCGCATCTTCATTTAATGCTCCACGATTGGCGCTGTTCTCGTTCAGTGCTCCACGGATATTCTTTTCCTTTCCAGAATATTAATAAATGTTGAGCGCATGGATTAAACATCGTGTACAGATTAAGACACAATTTAATAAAAACCTTGGATCCGCAAGTTCCAATTTTAGTTACAAAAATTTTGCGCTCCGGGGAAATATCTCGACATGACTGTTCCAACTTTGCAAAAATCACATGAATCGGATGATCGAATGGGAAAAGTTAAAAGGATTAGAAATTTGCGTGCTTCAGGCTGACGAGTGCACACCTCGACCTAAGGTGGCCGCCTCGGCCTTTAAATATCCCCAGTTTTCATTCTTTAGATTTGTTGGGCCTTTGCCTTTGTTACTGCTCTCTTGAATTTCTCTTATTTTAATAGTGGTACTTCCGTTTTCCCTCGTCTCGAGTTATTTCCTCAATACTTCAGTGGAACCAAGGCTCTGGGCTCTTGAGGTAAGTTCTCATTGTTGAGCGTCAGAGACGCGGCAACAACTTGATTTGGTGGAAGAAATTTTTTAAAAATGAAACAATCGCAATTCGCCCCTTTGTATTGCATATCTCAATTACAAGAGAAATAGATTATATATAGGCTATGGTTTGATTCAAAATAGGAAACCTCTTTCTAGGAAACCTATTCTAATTAGGAAACCTACTCCAATTAGGAAACCATTTAATTAGGAAACCTATTCAAAATAGGAATCTAATTGATTTAGGAAACTTTCCTCTTTTGTGCTCAAACTATAATTAGCACCTAAAAAAAACACGAAAAATCAAAATATGGAAATACGAACAGACTCAAAAAAAGAAACAAGTATCAACAAATTTGGTTTAATTTCTAACACTCTCCCTTAAACCAAATTCTCTTCCATCAATCATTCCAAGCAGGCTCTTGAACTTTCGAAAAGCATCAATCTTGAGAGATTTAGTAAAAATATCTGCTACTTGATCTCCGGTCTTCACATGCAATACTTCAAGTCCATTCTCTTTAACCTGTTCTCGGATGAAGTGATATCGAACATCGATATGTTTACTTTGTTCATGAAAAAATGGATTTTTTTGCCAAAGCAATAGCAGAAACATTATCAACAAAAATCTCTGTTGCTTTCTTCTGCTCCATAAGAATATCTTTGACAAACACATGAAGATGCAGCTACATATTTAGCTTCATATGTCGACAGAGTAACACTCGATTGCTTCTTTGATAACTATGTGAAAGCAGTGTCGCACAAGAAAAATACAAATCCTATGGTGCTTTTTCGATCGTCGATATCTCCACTATAATCACTATCCGAATAAGCTCTAAGTTTGAAAGATTTAGAGCAATAATAATGTAAGCCATGAGAAATAGTACCATTGATATATCGAAGTATTCTCTTTGCAGTTTTAAGATGAGATGATTTCGACTTCTCCATATATCGACTTACAATTCCAACACTATACATAATATCCGGTCTCGTGCATGTCAGGTATCTCAAACTCCCAATCAAGCTTCTATAGTATGTCGAATCAACATCGGCACCATCATCAAACTTCGAAAGCTTGGTTTCGCACTCCATTGGTGTATTGACCGGCATGCAGTTCTTCATGTTGAATTTTTCAAGGATATTTTCTGCATATCCTTTTTGGGAAATAAAAATCCCATCGGCACTTTGTTTTACTTCGATACCAAGAAAATAATTCACGAGACCATTATCAATCATCTCAAATTCTTTCACCATTGATACCTTAAAAGCATCAATCATCGCTGAATTATTTCCTATAAAAACAAAATCATCAACATATAAACAGGCAAGCAAAATATCACCTTTTTCTTACTTCAAATAGAGTGCATGCTCGTATGGACATTGAGAGAATTTATTCGCCTTGAAATATGCATCAATTCTGAAATTCCATGCTCTCGATGCTTGTTTAAGCCCATATATAGCTTTCTTCAACCTCAGTACTTTGTCTTCATGACCTTTCACAACAAACCCCTTGGGTTGTTCAACATAAATTTCTTCTTCAAGGATGCCATTCAAAAATGCTGATTTGACATCCATTAGATAAATCCGCCAATTATTAGCAGCAATAGAAATAATTAATCTAATAGTTTCCATGTGGATGATAGGGGCAAAAACTTCATCATAGTCAATTTCGGCTTTTTGCTTGTACCCTTTCGCGACTAATCTAGCTTTGTACCTTGTCACTTCACCTTTCTCATTCTTCTTGGCCTTGTACACCCATTTAACACCAATTGATTTCTTGTCCTTCGGAAGATTAGCAAGCTCCCATGTTTGATTTTTCTTGATGGCTTCAATTTCTTCATTCATGGCTTTTTTCTACTTTTCTTCTTTGGCCACATCATCATAAGTAAGTGATTCATAATATGTAAGAAAACATATAAGATGAAACTCTTCGGTAGCTTCGTAAATTTCAGACAATCTTCTTGATTTTGGCACTAGCGGTTCATCGACACTCTTTGAAGAGGATGGTGTTGATGAACTTGAAGAAGATATTGGAGAAGAAGGTGAAGGTTGATCCTTCAACTCCATTTGATCGGAATCACCACGAACATTCGCTTCTTCTTTTAGATTTTCTTCCCACATTCTATCTTCATCGAACTTGACATCTCTACTTACATACACTTTCAAAGTATTAAGGTCAAATAATCGATAGGCTTTGGATGATAAGTCATGCCCGATAAAGATGAGCATTTTGCTCTTGTCTTCAAGTTTTGATCTTTTTTGGTTCGGGACATGAGCATAGGCAATACTCCCGAAAATTCTTAAGTGCGAAACACTTGATGTTCTCCCGGACCATACCTCTTGTGGAGTTACGCCTTCAAGTCCATATGCGGGATATCTATTTTGATGATAGACGGCACACGAAACAACTTCAACCCGAAGTTCCTTAGACAAAATTTTGCTCTTCAACATGCTTTGAACCATATCAAGAATAGTTCTATTTTTCCGTTCAGCCACACCGTTTTGCTAAGGAGAATACGGAGCAGTCAAGAAATGCCGAATACCATGATTTTCACAGAATTTGTTGAATAAGACTGAGGTAAATTCTCTACCACGATCAGTCCTTAAAGCCTTGATAAAATAGCCGCTTTCCTTTTCAATCAGGTTCTTGAATTTTTTGAAAGTATCAAATATTTCTGTCTTTTCTTTCAAAAAATACACCCAAGTTTTCCGAGTAAAATCATCAATAAAAGTAACAAAATATCGATGATTACCATATGAGTGAGGATTGATCGGGCCACATAAATCAGAATGAATCAACTTAAGTGGCTTTTTTGCTCGATAAGTCGCCTCTTTTGGAAAGCTAGTTCTGGAATGCTTGCCAATAACATACCCTTCACATAATTGATTGGGATGATCAATACGTGATAAGCCATAAACCATCTTCTTGTAAGAAAGCAAATTGAGTCCGCCAAAATTAAGATAGTCGAACCTCAAATGCCACAACCATGAAGGATCATTTACGCACGCCTTTAGACATCGAGACATCTCACTCTTTATATTGAGAATAAATATCCTGTTCTTCGACATCTTCACATTTGCAATCAATTTATTATTTCGATCTCTCAACATAAGATTAAGATATTTCATATAAATAGTATAACCTTTCTCCAGAAGTTGTCCCAAACTCAAGATATTACTTGACATTTTTGGAACATAACAAACATTGGTAATAAACTGACGTGCGAATCAAAATTGTACCTTTTCCTTCAATAAGAATTTTAGAGTTATCACCGAATGAGACAGTTCCTTTAATTGTCTCATTTAACTCGGCAAACATCTCCTTTCTCCCGCATATGTGATTGCTTGCGTCGATATCCAAATACCACGTATCTCTTTGACCTTCTTCATATTCTTTGAATGCTAATAAGAGAACTTGATCAGCATCATTCACCAAGTTCGCCTTTTCGTCTGCTCTGCTACTTTCTTTGTTCCAGCAGTTAGAAACATAATGACCAAGTTTATTGCAATGATAACATCGGATTTTAGATTTATCATACCAATGGCTTGTCGAGTTCTTTCCTCTTCCACAAACACCTCTTTAGTACTGGTATCCTCCATCACTTCGAGCAGGATCTCCTCTGCTTCGTCCACTACCTCTTCCTCGAAAGTGACCTCGGCCACGACCTCGATCACGATCTTGACTTGTCCCGCGATTTTGTACGGGATCTTTTCTTTGCTCCTTCTCATCTCGAATGGTCAATTGTGTTTGGAGAACTTCCTCCGCCAGTTCAATCTTTTTCTTTCTATACCTTTCTTCATGGGCTTGTAATGAATCCATAAGTTCATCAATCGTCATGGCATCCAAGTCTTTGGATTTTTCAATTGCAACCGCAATATGATCATACTTCTTGTCTAAGGACCGAAGTATTTTCTCAACAACACGAACATCGGAAACGTCTTCTCCGTTTCTTTTCATCTGATTAACAATTGCCAAAATTCTCGTGAAATAATCAACAATCGATTCAAATTCTTTCATATGAATTACCTCGAATTTGCCTCTCAAGGTTTGAAGGCGAATCTTCTTAACTTTCTGAACTCATTGATGTGTATTTTGAAGAATCTCCCATTCCTCTTTGGCAGTAATGGCGCTCGAAACTTTTTTGAACATTGAATCATCTAACGCTTGATAGATGATTGACAGGGCATACTGATCTTTCGATCGAACCTTCTCCAAGGCATTCCTCTGGTTTTGGTTTAACGTGGCTTCATCCTCTGGCTCATCATAGCCAGTGTTAACAAGTTCCCACACACCGTAGGTGCCTAGTAGAACTTTCATTCTAACAGCCCGGTTACCATAATTTTCTTTGGTAAGACGGGAGTATTGAAGAGGAAGCTGATTGTTCGTTGAGGCCATGATCATGAACCGTAAGCTCTTATACCAATTTATTTAGCGTCAGAGATGCGGCAACAACTTGATTTGATAGAAAAAAATTTTTGAAGATGAAACAATCGCAATTCGCGCATTTGTATTGCATATCTCAATTACAAGAGAAATATACTATATATAGGCCATGGTTTGATTCAAAATAGGAAACCTCTTTTTAGGAAATCTATTCTAATTAGGAAACCTACTCCAATTAGGAAACCTATTCAAAATAGGAATCTAATTAACTTAAGAAACTTTCCTCTTTCGTGCTCAAACTATAATTAGCATCTAAAAAAAACACGAAAAATCAAAATATGGAAATACGAACAGACTCAAAAAAAGAAACAAGTATCAACAAATTTGGTTTAATTTCTAACACTCATTGCCCTCTCTTCAAATTTCAAATAAAAATATTCGTTAAGATGTTGTAATGCTCGTTTAAAATCATAGATTTTAGAATACATTGCTATGTTGCCCGTTTGAAAAGTCAACAATGCATTGTTTTGGGTCGTCTTAATGTCGACCTTAAACCTCAAGGTTTAGAGTAATAAGTCATTATGCCGCCCGTGTAAAAAGTTAAAAATGCATTTTCTTAGTCCGTAGTAATGCTAAAATGAAATCTCAAGTCCTAGAATGTGTCGTTATGCTACCAAATTATGCATGTTCTTAGACCGTCATAATGACCGCCTTGGACCTTAGAGGTGGAATTAGGCCATCATACGGTTGGCTGTGCTAGAATGCAGCCTGCAGTTGTTGATGACATAAACTTTGAATGCGTTTGGACGTCTAGATAAAAGTTAGGATATAATATATTTTATCTTATAGTATTTGGTAGTTGACCGGGACAAGATAAAGGGAATATAGGGGGATATAGCCAAGATAAAAAAAAAAAAAAACATGGGGGGTCGAACACAACCGTATAGGATTTCTCAAAAGAGCAGCATATGAGGAGAACTAGGTTTTTTCCACAACCATTGCCTCTCCTCCACGCCCAACTGCCTCTCTGCCATGCCCAGCCGCCTCTCTAGCAGTGGCGACCGTCAAGTGTGGCCTTGATCTTGAGTGGAAATGTCACGATAAAATCTAGCAAAGCAAAGACTGCAATGCAATGGGAGCGACAACTTTTGATAAAATCAGCAACCTTTACGGATCAGTTGGTCGTAGTACTGGGAAGGTCTGGTCTTGGTGAAGAGCTTGATGGGCGGGACTAATCAAGAGGCAGCTACGTCGGGTCCAAGTCATAGGGTAGGATTGGATCGTGAACAGAGGCGAGGCTATTAGTCAGAGATGGCCGAAGATGGAGACATTGCAGGGAGTTCCCGGCATGGCGAAGGACTAGTATGAAGCAAGCAGGCACGGCCCAAAATCGAAGGAGGGTCCTGCGACAATGGTGCTCTCTTGGCATGGTGAGGACTCGTCGAAAAACCAAGTGAAGCTATAGTGGTGAGAGTTGGCCGCGTCATTGAACAGTAGAGTAGCAACAGCATGGGGACGCGGCGGCAGTAAGAAACTAGACAACGACTGAATACGAGGGTAGCAGCCCTCAAAGAAATGACGTTAAGCGAAGGAAGAAAAGATACATCAAAGCCTTACCAGATTCCCAGCACTGACCACAAACCCAAAACATAGTCGACCTCAGTTGCACCTTGCCTTTTCTCGTTCGACTTTAAATCCGCAGTTCATCAAATAGAAGATAGCATATGACCAAATCCTTAAATTTTTTGTTTGATCCTATCTAGTCTCATCATGATTAGAAATCCGGATGATCAAACGCAGTCTTTATAATTTAGAGGGGACATAAGGTAGTTAACGTATGGAAGTGCTTATATTGGAATACACCCCTTCATTTGGGAGCCAACATGGACAATATACAAAGGGATTTGGTTTAAGTGTTGGATAGATTATTGCGATGTGACTAAAGTCAAAAGCCAATATAAATCGCAATTCAAACCCATGAACTGAGGCTCCTTGCATGTGATCATTTATTTCATGATTTAGAATTCAATAGTGATTCTCTTTTGACCTGGGCAAAAGGAAAATGTGTGTTTCTACGTGAATGCTGCCATGTCCGCCCATCTTGAGGTATAGCCCATTTCATCTATAAGTAGCCCTCATTCTACTCATCTGATAGGAGATTGGAGATCCTAGTCTTGGTCCCGATTCCTGCCGCGTTATCGTAAAATTGTCTCAATTTGGTCACGATCCGGCACTTTTCCAGGTTTTTTCACTTTCGAGGTAAATCCCAGCACCCTTGATTTCAATTTTCAATAGAAATGCATGTTAGCATGATATAAGGTTCCTTTAGAATTTTCGAACCGAAAGTACATCATTATGAATGAGTAAACCATTCTCAAGCCGTTGTAATGCCGAGTTAAAATCTCTAATCTAAAAGTCCTTAGTTATCCCCCCAGGCTATCATAATGACGATTTTATATATTAGATCTGAACTAGGCTATTACGATGATGGCTATGTTGAAATTGTCTAAAATTATATGAAAAATATTATTCAGAAATGCAAATTCAAAATGTGACTCCACATAGATTTCAAAAATTGCATTTGGATTTTCGACTTTAACTTCTAAGTCATTATCGTGCCTCCTTCAATGTGTCTTTTCCAAATCACACGTTATGCATAACCTATTTATGAAATACACATTCACATATAATGGAATCACCCAATATGCAAAATGATGCAATCTTTTCACTCAACTGTGTAGCTGCCAAAACTCCACTTACAAACTCTTTTAAGGAAATGCAAGATAAATGTGAATTAGGTCTTAATCAATAAGTTGTGATATCGAGTGGGTGTTGTTGGGTAATAATCCGTCCCTTATGTAACCGAACTACGGACCTCAACCTCTTATTATCACACTTAGACCAATCACCTTGCACATGTCTCTTAGGTAATCATTTTCCCTATAAGCTTAGGTATTTTCGGAAAGAGATTGTTCAATCAGTCCTAAATATATTATGTGATGCCAATTTAGTCCTTAACATTTGCGTAAAATTCCAACGCAGTCCTTCCGATCAATTTTCGTCAAAAATTACTAAGGCGGCGATGTGCAAGGTAAGGCAACTGGTGATGATTGGACCGCACGTTAGTAATTTCCGGAAAAATTGGCTAGAAGAACTACATTAGAATTTTGCGTAAAGGTTTAGCACCAAATTGACAAAATTAAAAAGTTTAGGACTGAATTGGCATTCGTACAATAGGTTTAGAATTGATTGAGTAATTTTCCCATACTTTAAATGTCCAATTAACCTAGGTGAAACAAACCGGTCGGTGGCGACTCCTCCTTGCTTTTCAATTACGTATTTGGTGTGGTAGCCAACTCGAACCTAGGACTTGGGAAAGTCCTAAAAAACGAGGAGGGTGCTACGATCTGGTGACTCCTGGCTTGCAAGATTCGAGGCACTTCAACTATTTCTAGTGGCCGAGACAAATAAAAGACCGTTCCTTTTGATAGAGCTTAGGATTGTGCTTAGAGCATGAGAACATGTTATGCCTCTCAAGTTTTTTTTTTTTTTTTTTTTTCATTTTTTGGGTTCGAAATACTCTTAGCTTCCCTATTGTAGTACTATATATGTTTTTTTTGTAATTTATTACTGTCTTTTTTTTGGTAGCTTTTTCTCATTTTACCATAAATAATGTAGTTTGTGCTTATTAGACTAATTTAATTGTGTTGTTGGTGTGCCTTGAATTTCTTGATAAGTATATTTAAAATCCTAAAATTTATCGCGAAAGTGTAATTAATCTTACAATTTAAAAAAAAATGTAATCAACTCCTAAATTTTATCACGAAAGTGCAATTAAGAGTAACTTATGATAAGCAATTATTATGGATAAGTGTATTAAAATTCTTAAAAGTTGTGACGAAAGTATAATTGATCTTAAAACTTTCAAAAAATGCAATTAAGTCATAAAACTTATCACTAAAGTGCAATTTAAACCTAAAACTTAAAAAAAAAATACAATCAAATCCTTAAACTGGTCAAGTTAGTGCAATCAAATCATTTAATTAACTTCATCCAAATTGACAAATGAAAAATACTAATAAGTTTTAGGATTTGATTACTCTAACTTAATAAGTTTTAGGATTTAATTATACTTTTTGAAAGTTTTAATACTCGATTGCACTATTGTGACAAGTTTTAGGACTTCATTGTATTTTTTGAAAGTTTTCGCATTCAATTGCACTCTTATGACAAATTTTAGGACTTAATTGTATTTTTTGAAAATTTTAGAACTCAATTGCATTTTCTATTATACTTATCCCAAAATATTATTGTCTGTTGTGTATTTGAAGTTAAAACTATAGTTGAATTCTTCCAAAATATTATTATTATTATTATTATTATTTGGTTCCTTAGATTTTTGGTGTCGTGGTTAAGAGTAACCTCACTAAATAGAGAGAGTCGAAGCTTCTGCGAGACCTGAGTTGCCAGTCCCTATTATGTGGGATGAACTCCATGGATATGTTCCTTATTTTAACATGTCCTTACATCCCTAATTCTTCCTGCATCTTTGTCTTCTCCAAGAAGAAGAAATACTCTCTACTTCTTTTATATCCGTGTGATCTGAGATCTGGATGAGAACTTAGATGAAGCTTTTTAATAACATGCTTAGGTCCAAAATGTCTCATATTATTAAGGACTAATATCATAAAAAATTTCAAATTAATATAGCTATGACAAATTTATCTTAAACTAATTTTTTAACTGCAAAAACTCTCAAACTGATACACTTATGACAATTTTACTCTGAACTAATTTTATGACCACAAAAACTTCCAAACCAGTACACTTGTGACAAATTTATCCTTTATTAGTTTCCGTTAAATTAGATTAATATTACGAAAAATTATAAATTGGTATATCTGTGACAAATGGAGAACTAAATCTTGAACCGATATACTTGTCAACTACCACGTGCCATATGTAGGATTTGGAATTTTTGGCATGTGTCGGAACTAATGGTGAGCTTCTCTAAATTCTATGCAACCCTGTCATTCTAATGTTCATATTAAGGAAGGTGACTCAGATTTAACATAAAGTAAATTTGTTACGTAAGATTAATTTAGATTAAATTTGTTATATATGTATTAATTTGAGGTTTTTTGTGGTATTGACGTATTATTAACGCACCTATAGTGCCCTGGCTTCTAGTGAACGAGACTTCTTCTTTTCCTAGGGGCTCGTTTGGTAACGTACCAAATAGTAAAAATTTCTGTTTTTTTTATCCTAGAAATAGTTTGGGAATAGAAATGCGTTTGATAAACTTTTTGTTTCCGGGCACATTTTTGCAAAAATTTGTGCCCAGAAATAGTTTTGGAAGAGAAACAAGAAGTAAAAAAAAGTTACTTCATGTTTCTCGGCATAATTTTGAGAATAAGTTCTTTTTCTTCTTTTTCTTTTTTTTCTTTTCTTCTTTGTGTTGTTCTTCTCTAAGCTGTGGCTGATTGCTGGCGGCCATGAAAAAAAAAATTATTAATAAAGAAATATTTTATTGGCCATGGCCGACAATATGGAAAAAAAAAGAAAAAAATATTTTAATAAAAAATATTATTAATAAAAAATGTTAATAAAAAAATATTTTACCGGCCATGGGAAAAAAAGGAAAAAAATATTTTAATAAAAAAATGTTAATAAAAAAAAATTTTACTGGCCATAACCGGCGACTAGGCCATGAGAAAAAAATGAAAAAAAAAATATTTTAATAAAAAATGTTAATAAAAAAAATATTTTACCGGCCATGGCCGGCGACCAGGCCATGGGAAAAAAAGGAAAAAAATATTTTAATAAAAAAAATATTTTACTAGCCATGGCCGGCGATCAGGCCATGGGAAAAAAGAAAAAAAATATTTTAATAAAAATATTATTAATAAAAAAATATTTTACTGGTCATGGCCGGCGACTAGGCCATGAAAAAAAATTAAAAATATATTTTCAATAAAAATATTTTACCAGCCATGGCCAAAAAAAGAAAAAATATTATTAATAAAAAATTTTACCGGTCATGGCAAAAAAAATGAAAAAATTATTTTTAATAAAAGTATTATTAATTAAAAAATATTTTACCAGCCATGGTCAAGAAAGAGGAGAAGAAAAAAAGAAAAGAAAGAAATATTAAAATATTATTAATAAAAAGAAATTTTATGTCGTTATCAAATGTATTTTTATTTTTTTACTATTTCAGGAATAGAAATTTTGAATTGTTACCAAACGCCTTTAAATGCTTAGAATCAGTTTTCGGATACAGAATTAAAAAGAATTATTTTTGTTTAGAAATAATTTTCGGATACAGAGTGGTTGTCATGCGAAGCCTAGAAGGGTGAGAAACTTATGCACTCGTCAAAAGAACCTCTCGGCGATACGGCCATTGTTACTTGTTAGTTCAGCCGTCTCGGTTAATCCCGCTTCAGCTTCAGCTTCGGCGAGAGCAGCAGGCGATCGATGAATTCAAATCCCTCGCTTTGCCAGCTCGTGCTCGAATCGTTTGGCTACGAAATGCAATAATAGGGAGGAGAGAGCATATACATGCCCAAGGAGCTCGAGTTCCCCATTC
Source organism: Syzygium aromaticum (assembly GCA_024500025.1). NCBI lineage: Eukaryota > Viridiplantae > Streptophyta > Magnoliopsida > Myrtales > Myrtaceae > Syzygium > Syzygium aromaticum. The sequence goes on along the minus strand of CM044888.1, from coordinate 14,166,219 downwards.
AGCGGAAGCAGATGAGCGACGCGGAGCAGCAGCCGCGCCGGTGCTGCTTGTCGCACGCGTTCTCCGTCGCCGCGTCCGCAAACCCTAGCAAAATCGCCGTCGTGCACGCGTCCGGCGGCGCCGTCGTTTCCGGTGAGCTGCGCCGGAGGACTGCGGCCGGCGGCGTTGATCGGCTCTGCGATGGGCGCGCGCGGTCCCTGTCCCCGCCGCTCTACCCCGGGGACCAGTGCTTTGCTTATTCCGACGTGTCGCTGGCCGTCGATTGTCTCAGCTCCCGTCTCCGCAACATCCTCGATGGCGGTGACGACCCCGACCTCATAAAACCTTCAGGTACGGAGTTTCATCCGTGCTAAATCTGTATATCATGCCGACATTCGGTTGCATTAGAACTTTGGTTTAAATGGCTGTTGATCGATTTAAGTGACAAGTGTTGCGCGGTGCGTCTTCAACTTTGGAAGGTTGCTTCTGTATATGATCCTTGGCGAAGGTCGAATATTGTGACAGTCATTTCTTTAGCGGCGGTGATTTGTGACATAGATGGCCTTGTTGATGAAAGCAGCCGAAATGATATTTCAAATTTTTTCTAGGTAAAAGTTATCATAGTGCCGACGAAGTGGCGTGTACATTCAGACCAGGTACGGATCAATTGATGGAGTCAGGGGATGTCTATGTACCGAAAGTAATTGGAATCTATACACCTCCTTCAGTGGAGTACATTGTCTCTTTTCTCTCTGTTTTGAGGTGTGGGGAAGCTTTCTTAGCTATTGACTCGATGTGGCCTAAGGAAAGGATGTTGTCGATTGTCTCTCGTTCTAATGTTGAGCTCATTATTGCATCCAAGTCATCATTTGGTAAAAGCCACGGCCGGCAAACAGATTGGATAGTGGAATCTGGCAGTTGCCCTGTCGTGCTGTTCTCCATGGAAGAAAGTACCACAGAACTTAGTAGGCATGGAAATATCGTTTGGCCTTGTGTACAGGAGAAAAGAAGGTTGTTTTGTTATTTGATGTACACCTCGGGATCAACTGGAAAGCCTAAAGGAGTTTGTGGCACTGAAGAAGGTGTGCAGTTTGCTTTTTCCGTTTGCTTGCATTTTCACATTGTGAATTGTAGTATTTCATTTATTTGCCCCCTAAGTAAAATCATATTATTCAGCATTATCTTTGGTATTAGTGAGAGTCAATTTAAAGAAGCCTTATGGTTTCATCTGTGGCTTTTGGCTTCTGTTGTATAATCTATGTTGTGTTTTTGCCTTTCATCTTCATACTATCGAAACACTAGTCACTATAATAAGCATGTCCTAGGGACACTGTAATAGGTGACAACAACTCTGGTGCAGTAAATGATGAGACGGCTCCCCTTTTCTGTAATACTGGCAGGCTTTGATAATATTCAGTAGTACCCAAGCACAAGAGACTGCTCTCTCAGGAGAAAAATGTTTTTGTTAGCTTTGGTATTGCAGTTTGGGTAAATGAGGTAATTATGAAAAAAATTGTTTGTGAACATTTTCATCATCCTTGGACCACTTGATAGCATCTACTTTTTTAGAACCGTCAGATGGATCTCTTAGCATATCTCAATTTGATTGCCAGCCTTCCAACAGTTCTTTGACACATAAAGCCCGACATAGTTCAGTTGGATCCATTACAACCTAATCTGAAGAAAGAAGTTTACCCTTCCCATTTGTACTTTCCTCACAAGCTGAAATCATAAGAATTTGGTGCGTCAAAGTCATCTGCTTGCTATTGTCCCAGAGATCTGCAAACTTTTAGGCTTCATAGACCTATTTTTCAATGATGGCTCTATGCAGCCATTTGAGGGAGGTGCCTCTTGAGAAACCTGATGCCCATCCAAACTACCTTTCCTGATTTTGGGGGTTTCCCAATTTGGTTAACTAGTATCTAATGAACAGAAGGTCTGCCTTGATTGGTCTAACTATCAGCTTGCCACCTTGATAAGTGGACCCTTCCGCTTCCTCCCCTCTAAATTTTTTTCTCATGAGTGCTCCCCACGAAAATGTGAAGGTTGATCTACATGACCCTCTGGAAGTGCTGAAATTGCAAAGATCAACATTTGATTGCCAAAGTTGAAATTGGGTTTGCATTTTTTCCACTGGAGAATATAGCTACAGTTATGAAGTTTGAATACTAGGCTAGCACACCAGCAATACTACCTGAATAAAGAGCGGTTTTTTGCCCTCATCTTAATCATACGTATGTAAAGTTGATTTCTTTCCCTTCCTCAGTATGTCTTGGTTCTCTGCTCAGGTTGGTTATCTAATTACCAACTCTACTGCTATTACCCTTTTATTCTGGATGAGATTTTTCACCCATAAAGCACTATAGCCATTTCAAAAGCTTTGGTGAAATGGTGGGGCCAAATATGTATAGGACCATCGTTCTTTTCTGTACATAAGTGACCATTCCACAACAATACTGTGTCCGCTTCTCAAAATGTCTGCTCATTTTCTAGATTGAAAACCAAAATAAACTTTCCAGGCAAGACTGCTGTCTTTGATGGAACTTTAACTTTCTATAGTTGTTTCCAACTAGAGAAATTGAAATAAGTGCATCAGAGAGTAGTATACTATGATTCTATCTTGGAATTACTTTCTCCTTGTGAGATTTGATTGTAGTTTATATCCATCATTGACTGAGCTGGACTAAGCTCCGATGTGAATGGGAGCAAAGTCTTCATCCTGGTTAGGGTGGCTATAAGAATTGTATTTCTGTGATTCTTCCACTACAATGCCTTTTTAGCTACTGACGTATGAGGTCCTCTATAGTCTTGCCATCATATTTGAGCCTCCTATAACTTTTGCTCTACCTCGACCGTGCACAAGAACATCAGCGCACTCTCAAGTTCTGTCAATGTATCCGGAGGGTGACATGTTTCAATATCTTTACCTTTTTGCAACACGGATTCAACATCCCTAAAGGATTCACTTTTGGCATAAGTTTTGCTACATTACTCAAGTTTCATATTTAGTCTGCCTATCATATTATTGTTTGCGGTATACCGTCTACCAGCCACATTCAACTAAACGAAATTTGAACTCATTGAGTATGCTGTTTCAAAGAAGTGATTGTTGAAGGCTTTGAACTAATGTATAATATGTTATACATGTGTAATGGTCTTCTTCCCTAATGGCTTAAGTTTTTAGAATAAGTGGCAGCGATCCCACAGAAATTCTTCTTAATTTCAGAATAGTAAAATCTGAGTTTAAACCTTTCTAGGCCTTTTATTTGTCTTGTCAATCATATATTTCCCGAATCAAAAGCCGTAGGCCAAACTCAACCTACGCACAGGGGGGAGTATTACAACATTTAAATATTGGATTATACATTCATTTAATAGCTTAAGCTTTTGGGTTGAACTTTTTAACTACCGATGATTTTGGCACATGGTGATAGGAATACGGAAGACACCATACTGGTAGAGCAGCACATGGGAGAAAGAGACTTTTCGCTTTAATGATGTTTTTTTTATTCTTCTTTATTGGCTGGCTCATATATCCTTCAATCATTAAACTTTTCTGTAGTGGAGGAAGGCCAAAGTATCACAATTTGAGCAGCAGTGAGCCACCTATCTTTTATGCCCAGACCACCAGCCTTTCACCGTAAACCAGAGGCTAGAGAAAGCTCTGATAGAATGAAAAGAAAGTCTAAAGGTACTATGCATGCAATGTGCACAGTACCTATGAACAGTGATTGTTTATTTAGGTTGCAAGATGATGAAAGATTATTGAAAAATTTGATGAAGCATCAAGAGAAAAGTTTGATTAAAGGTTCTTGACTGAACATCATGCCTATAGTTTCTTAAATACCACACCACACAATCGGAAAGCAAACAACTGCTTAAAACTTGGTGATTTAAATACTTTCAGTCCTTCAAACTTCTCAATAGGGACAGAACATCTCATGGCTATGGACTTTGCTAAAATCTTACTCCATGATGAAACTGGAAAACCTGGAATCTACAAGGAATAGATGGCCTTCACATTAACCTTGGACAAGTAATTGTCCACTTCACGGTTGAATTGTGTGTGCAAGGCTCCTTTTCTCTTACCTTTTATTTGTTGTTTGTGTAGGTAGGTGATGTTTTTGCAAGTAATATTGTCACACTTGTAAGGGAATTATCATGCTGACCACTTTTTCATTTTTGAAGTTGTTCTGCTATCGGATAACTCTGTAAAGAGTAATCATGCCTTTCTTCTCTCTTGTAGGTCTCTTAAATCGCTTTTCTTGGATGCAAAGACTCTATCCCTTGCATGGAAAAGAACTTCTGCTGTTCAAGACGTCAATAAGCTTTGTTGACCACCTCCAGGAATTTTTAGCTTCTATTCTTTGTGCTTGTACATTGGTTATTCCTCCGCTCAATAAGCTAAAGCACAATGCTTTAGTTGTCGCTGATTTTCTTGAGGTATGAGTACTTATTTTAGTAGCTTGTTTCTATTTCTTAGGGTGCTTTGCCTTGGGATTTTTCTTCTATCTTTTCCTCATTACCAAATATGTCAGTCACAACCTCTCGCTGTAGAATATATCTTTCTGGTTTTTTTTGTTCTACATGGATATAAGTTGCATGAATTGATTACTAAACCAAGTGTGGTATTTCTGATCTAATTTATTCAGTTTGTACTTGACATTCTACTTCTTTTTTCTTTTGTTTTATTGACACATTACTTACTAGCATCTCAAATAGTTTGTAAGTTTCCATTGTGTCATAAAATATTTTCAGTTGGGAAATGCTTTTAGGCTAATTCAGAAAGAATTCAGATTTTCTCCCCTATCTACTGCAGTGACAAAGAATTGATTGTTCTACACATGCACACATGCACACATGCACACACGCATACATACTTACATACATACATTTCATATATTTAATTCCTTTTCAACTTCTTCCAAGTGTGGGATTACCCCAAGGGCAGGGATGGATCCAGAAATACAACACTAGGGGCCAAAATGTAAAAGGAAAAGTCCAACGTGCTGAAAATAATATAAGTTGCATCAATCTAGTTGAACTTCACCGAATCTCACTAAGATTTTAAAAATTAAATAATGTGAAACTTACGGGAATAGATTGATCGTGAATGGAATATTCATTTTTGATAAACTAAGACATATTACTGACTAAGAGAGGTTACAGGAAATGTATTACTTACTTAGGATAGCTTCCTTTGCAAGAATTCTTATATTTAGTGACTAATATTTAGTTCTTGTGTGGGTTTTTCATTTTTGTACAACTTTAATAAAACTGATGGATATTTTTTTGATAATGTTAACCTTTCCTTCTGAAGGGAGTATAGAATTTATTTCACTATATCAGGACAATATATGGCAGTGAGCATGCCCAAGTTTCGTATTTTATTATGTCTTCTTAATATCTTACAATAAGTATGATGTGTTGTTAGAAGGGTCCATATATGTATTCTTTCACTTGTTAGTAAGATTAATCTCCATTCTGCAGGCTTATCACATCAGCAGGCTAATTGCTGTTCCATCATTGATGAAGGCAATCATTCCTGCCATGCTAAGTCGAGTCCCCCAATCATTGGAGTTATTAGTGCTCAGTGGTGAAGAATTTTCTGTATCATTGTGGAAGGAACTTACTAGATTATTACCCAAGACCACTATATTGAATTTGTATGGAAGTACTGAGGTCTGGAATCAACATTCACACTTTTCTTTTTGCTAAAAATCAATCTAACAGCTTTAAACTACTTGTGGGTAAAGTTCTTATGATGTTCCCATATGGTATCTGGAAAGAAAATTTTTTATTGGTTTGTAAAGTACGTTTAGAAGATGAGATGGGTTTTGCAAAAGAATTACAGTGTATACCTCCAATGAGTCTTGCCTCATGTTTTTCATATCGTGGTACTTTTACAATTTGTGTGTCTTTACATCTCTACTTTCTTGATAGAATGATTTAATGAATGCCTTTTCTCTTTTCCTTTTTCCTAGTGGAAACCTAAAAATATCAATGCTACTTCCCGCCTTTTGTTATGCGGTTTCCATTTTTTTTCCCATCAAAAGCAGTATTATTTTGTGACATGACACTAGAGAAGCAAGATAGCTCTTTTCATACTGTTCACTGTGAAAGGATCTTGATGCTCTGCATGTGCAGTTTTAAACCAGAGTTAAATAAATAAAAAAAATTTGACCAAAAAAGAAAATTTCCAAAAGAAGCTTCTCTTCAATACCACTTTGCTTCATAAATTTTGTTTTGTCTCACTTTGCTGGGCTAATTCCAAAAAAAAGCACCAACTTTACCTTGAGTGTCAATTCTGGCCCAAACTTTTTTTTTGTCTCAATAAAAAGCACTGATTTTTACTCGAGTCCCAAATTTGGTCCCCATGATGTAAAATTTTCAAATTGTTTGGGCCAGATTTGGGACTTGAGTGAAAGTTGGTGATTTTTTGAGACAAAAAAAAGTTCAAGCCATAATTATCACTCAAGGTAAAGTTGGTGTTTTTTTTTAGAATTAGGCCCACTTTGCCAGATAAACTTTTACAGTCTCCATCAGTGTGCGGGACTTTTCTTAACTTTTCTGAAAATCAATTACTTAAATATTTTAGTAAATGTATTTGACTTTTCTTGAAGGTGGCTGGTGATTGTACATATTTTGATTGCAAAAGGTTGCCGATGATGTTGGAAGCAGAGAAATTATCCAATGTTCCAATTGGTCTTCCTATTTCTAATTGTGAAGTTGTGCTTGTTGGTGAAGATGGTGAATTAAATCACGGAGAGATATATGTTGGTGGTGTCTGCATTTCAAGTGGATACATGTCAGAATTATCTGCAGACCATTTAGATTATGCGGAATTGCCCCACAACTCATCCCATTACCGTTCTGATGAAGAACATCAAAGACAATTATTCATCAGGACTGGTGATTTTGCAAAGCAGCTAGCAAGCGGTGACTTTGTTTTTCTTGGTCGGAAAGATCATATTGTGAAGATTAATGGTCAACGAATAGCTCTGGGCGAAATTGAAAGTATGCTTAGAGGACATGAAGCTGTTCTTGATGCTGCTGTGGTTTGTCATAAAGGTCCAGAGGAACTTGTGCAGCTTGAAGCATTTCTATTGTTGAATGAAAAGAAGAAACCCAGTGAAGTATCTGGATCCATTAGACATTGGATGGTTGAGAAGCTGCCCTATGCAATGGTTCCACACCATTTCGTCTTTCTAGAATCATTTCCTAGGACTTCGAGTGGAAAAGTGGATTATGAGTTTCTGTCTGCTTCAGTCGTGATACATTCCAAAGATAATATTGACACTGACAGTAGCGACGTCTTGGAAGTTATAAAAAAGGTTTTCTCTTTGACCTCTTGCACAGAAAATTTCTTTGACTATATGACTGCTCAATGCAGAAACGTAACCTGCAACATATTTTTGTCAGGCCTTTTGTGATGCTTTGATGATTGAAGAGGTCTCTGATGATGACGATTTCTTTTCCTTAGGGGGTAATTCTATTGCTGCAGCTCATGCTTCTCATAATCTTGGGATTAGCATGAAGTCACTTTATGATTTCCCTACTCCATCTAAGTTACAGATTATCCTTCTAGAAAAGCAAGGATTAAGAAGTGTAGATCTCAATGTAAGTGATGCGTTGGGAATGAATTCTGAAGCTAATGAGAGGAAAAGCTCCCACGTAGATAAGTTAAGTGAATTCCAGCTTGATGGCCTTGGATGGGAGAGGAGATCGACGAGGACTATCTCACTGGACTCCAAGAATGACAAGCTTACATCAAAGCGCTTGAAGTTCAGCTCTGAAGTTTATCTTACTCCCGAGGGTCCATGGAAATCTATGTCATTGTTAGGGCCATGCTCCTTAAGCCGGTGCAATAGGGTCATGTATGAAGACGAAAACAGTGTGAAAGATGTAGATCAACGGAGTTTGCAATTAGATTTCTCAAGAGACTTAAAAGGTTTGATGCATGAAGTATGGAAAGCTCCCATGGAGTCCTGCGTTGATGCATCGCCACTGCTTGTGGTCCGTGACCAAGAGATCTGTGTGTTTATTGGCTCTCATTCACAAAGATTTGTCCATATTGATGCGAAAAGGTATGCACATATTTTATTTTTCAGCTACTTCTGCAATATCCAAATGCTTTAAATGAAGTTACTTCATGCTCCTTTCCAATCTTAATAATATGTCAATATAATGTCAAAACTGTTATTTTTAACTGAAAAAGCCATGTCAATTAGTGTATGTTACAAATAATCATCCGATATTGTGATGACGTGATCTATCTCAGCTACTCTTTTTTATGTTCCAATTGTGCTAACATTCAAGAAATGATATTCAGTTATGTTATTGTATTTGTTTCCTTTTCATATTTGATATTACCCATGATGAATGGGATGAGTAGCTCGCTGATCTGGGTCCATTTTTAATGGGAAGTGATAACCCCAAGCCAAATCAAAAACTGATTTAGGCTGGCCAGTTAGAAGATTAGGCAAGAAGAAGATAAATGATTAGAGGGCCTTTTGTCCTCTTCAAACATGGATTCATCATAATCATGTGTGATTTAATTCTTATGATCCATTTTTAATAGACTGATAATTTTCTGAGTGTTGATTCTAACATGAATCATATAGTGGTCATGTTCTGTGGGAGATTAAACTAGATGGAAGAATTGAATGTTCGGCTGCTGTTACAAGTGACTTTTCTCAGGTCTGTCCTTAGTTTTGCATGCATAATCTGCCTTCATGTCTGTGAAGGCCTGATTTATAGACACAACGATTGATTTGATTCTATTTGGTCTTTTCAGGTTGTAGTTGGATGTTATGAAGGGAAAATTTATTTTGTTGATTTCTCAAATGGTAAAATCTGCTGGACTTTTCAAACTGGTGGTGAGGTATGACAGTTTTATACTTGTATCATTTTTCAGATTTACTAATTGAGGGATGGCAGTCACCATCGAAAATTCACAAGAGTACAAATTTTGATGAAGCACAAGTTACACTGTGAATCATTTTTAGGATTAGCAGATCTCATGTAATTGGTAGTACCTATGACTGCTTTAAGTGGTACCTATGACTGCTTTAAGTGGTACCTATGACTGCTTTAAGTGGCTTCAAAGTAGTTGCCTTGCATATGCAATCTGTGGAAGAGGTACACTCCGTTTCTCCCCCACTGATTAAATAAGAAAGCTTCACTAGAAGGCACTAAGGGGATAACAAAAAGCTCTCAGAGAAGATACAAGCTATCGAATCTACAATGTCAAGTATGATATCTTAAGAGAATTAATTTCTCTCGATATACGAAAGAGAGAGCTAAACTTGATGAGTCTGTCAAACAGACTGAGTCTTTTTAAATCTTTCAAAAGCTATCATTTTTCTTTTCATGGGAGCCAAAAGTTGGAGAGAGAATCCTGGTATGTAACTTTCTTCTTCAGCTTCCAAGTTCCAATTCTTGCCATGTGCAGAATATTCCACAACATTACATTTTCTGTAAATCCAATTGATCCCCAACAAAGAAAAGAAGTGAAACAGCGACTATTGGACCAGCCACATCATGGGAACAGATGATTTACTGTTTGTCCTTCTCTTTAGAAAGAAATCATGAGTAGTATACTGCAAAAGAGCTTAATATGTCCCCACCTCTATCTAATCTATACTGATTCCAGAACATATCTGTACCATCTTTGATCCATCTCCATAACTCCAGTCTGTGAGCATTCTTAGATTCTTGTATTCTTCTAACTAGACTACATTACCTCCATTGTTGATCTTTATCCTTGATGAAGTGCCATAATTACTTGCTTTAGGGAGAGATTCGCCCTTGTGACATAATCACTATCTTTCTTGCTAAAACATAAATGTAATTTGGCTGCTTACGCATTTACTAGATTAAATTCACTGCATGATATGCATCAATTCTCTTCCTTACTCCACTATTCCAGCATGGCTGCCAACATACATCCATGGTAAATGTCTTAATTGTCCAAAATTTAGACGTCGAATGACTTTCTAATGGACCTAAATAAGGTGCTGTCAGTGATTGAATCTGAGGGGAAAATGATGCTGACCGGGAAGGGTAACATGCCTAGAAAGTTCCTACTAAAATGGTTGCATCAGCTATTACAAGCACATCAATTTCTTAAGGAGGAGATGGTTACAGATTTACGCTGAAGTAGTCCAAGTTTCTACGGCTGAGCTTGATTTTTTTCCAAATGGGAGAATGATTCTGAGGCATCATTCATCTTGACTGTAGCCCTATTTTTTGTCTTTTTGCTGCATTATACTTTTTCGATTTTGTCAAAATGGTATCAAGGTCCCTTGTTAGGGTTTCCCCCACATCAATTTTAGTACAGAGCAAAAGAACAGAGAAAAGACAACAAAAAAATTATGAGGGCAAGCTATGCTTAGTTTGATACTGACAATGCAATGCACTGGGTTTGACATTGTCATGATGAAGGATGAGAACATGCCACAAAGCTTTTGTGAGCAAAATTGCATCACAGGCATCCGTATAGTGCTTGAAAAACTCTTGTGCAACTGACATATGTGTCTTGTCAAAACAGAGTATACATATGGTTTTATGTTTTGGCTGTGGTCCCATGTTGGATACCCATCTTGTAATTCAAGCATTGTGCAATGTCTGTCTGTGATAATGATAAATTAGTAATGATTTAGGAGGCATCTTATTATCTTTGTTGCACTGATCTTTTACTAAAGGTAAACAAGACACCGAGCCTTACTCCATTAACTGGACAATTGCACACAATTTCCATCAAGCATTTGCGCGATTTTTTTTTTTTTTTGAAATTTCCTTTCTTTTGAACGTTCGCTCTATATGCTTATTATATTCTTTATTTTTAATTATGTTCGTTCACCAGATCCCTTTTCCTTGCTTCATAGGTAAAATCACAGCCAGTTGCAGATGGGCGACAGCAATTGATATGGTAATTCCAGTCCTTTCTGTTAATGAATTTTTTTTTTTTACTTGTATTCTGGCATGTTTATTCCTTGGACATAGAAAGGGTGACTAATACGAGATATCTGCCCCTGAATTATTGCCAGGCTGTGACACTGTACCACAATTTTCTTTTTTCTGTAAGCAAAGACAATTTATTACAAAAAACATTGTTCTAGTACAAAATTTTAAACAGGATACAAGAAACCGAAAACTCAAAACTCAAATAACAGAGTTATAGCAAAGAAGAGTCACAACATGAAGCCAAAGAAGACTAAAAACCATAAAGATAAAAGAAGCTGTGGACTCTTTTTATATTCCCTCCAAAATGTACCATATGAGACAAAATGAAGGATTTCCTTGATTTGCATGGCCTAAAGCAATGATTCAAGGTTTGAGATTATTCTAGAACAGTTGTTAGCATCACCTGATAAAGGAATCGATGATAGGTATGTTCTCTACTTGAGTATATTTATGTATTTTAGGCAGTAGTTATTAGGTGGTTATAAATAAGGAAATTTGGGTTTTGTTACTGTCTCTCAGGCTCTAAAAATGGAGCCACCTTCTGTACTCTATCAGTCAGTTATTTAGTAAAGATGTAGTCTTTATTAATTTTCTTTATTCCTATCTCTTGAAAATTATAAAATATTTACATGGTATTAGAGCCACCAAGAAAATGGGATCTGAGGCAACAAAAGATAAAAATAAAATCTTGAACTTCAAAAATTCTTACCTTGTCTTTCTTCTAGGCGGCAGTCTTATAAAAAAAAACCTCATCTCTGCCATCATCTTTTCTACCTCGTCAACCTCAAGAGCAGGCACACTTCAAGAGCAACATCATCATTTCGTGTTTGTTGCGGTCTCTTTGGCTGTCTCTGAGAGCAGAGCTCTCTCATGAGCCAGAGGTTTCTCTGTCTCCATCGTAGTCAAGGGGAGTTGTGGTCGTTCACTGCCGCCTCATCAATCTTTTGCCAAGATCCTTATCGCTGGTGAAGACTAGAGCCTCTCTGTTCTCTTGTCCTTCCGTCGTGTATTCATTCTCGGTCATGGTTATTTGTTCTACTTCTCCGTCACAACCAAGCTACTGTTCTCATCCATTTGCTGTTTTTGGTCCTAGGTTTGTTATTTTGTTGTCTTCTCCAATTTCCAGAAAATAAAAAAGGCTTTCTAGGGTGTGTTAATGCTCCAATCTGCCGTGCCTTATCTTCAAAAAGTTCCCCAATTTTGGTCAACTCTCAACAAGCCTAATGTGGATGATACTCGTTGTGAGACTCTTCATCAATTGCAAGTGTCATTGCCTAGTGAAGCCTCCATCAAGTTTCCGGGCAGCTGTGAGCTCGAGAGTCAAGCACACATTTGTCGAGCAGCCAGAGTCGAGAGTTGTGGGTTGATGAAGTTCAGTTTGCCTCAATTCGTGAGTTGGGTCTCTCGATGTTATCTTTGTTGTTCAAGGAAGAGAAAGGTGTTAACTTTTTGATCTCGATTTGTCTCCTCAGCTCTTTTGTCAAATCTGGTGTTGATATGGTTTACATTCAGTTTGTTGTGTAAGGTCCGGCATGCACCATGATTTATTTACATCCCTTATCTAGTGTAAGGTCTGGCTTGCACAGTGCTTTTAGTCACAGACTATGGAAGAAAGTTCTTCTTGTCATATGCAACCTGGATGCTCTAGCTTGAGGAGTGTCAGTTTATATCTATGGATATTAGCTAGTTGTTAGTATAGGCAGTCATAAAGAAGGGCATTAGGGTTTTGTTAGTGTCTCTCATTCTCTATAAGCAAAGCCATCTTATGTACATTTTCATTAAGTCATTTAGTAAAGATGTAGTTTTATTGTTTCCCTCTCTCTCTCTCTCTCTCTCTTGAAGATCCTAGAATAATTACAGTCTCCATGTGCATTGCATAAGTAGCACCAGTTGATTAAAAGTTCTTCTGTCAGAGATTCTCAACAATGAGAACTCTATTCCAAGTAGCTGCCCAGCAGAAAAGGATGTCGTCAGGGGCACATAAGGAAGCCAAATGGCATGAATTGTCTGAAGGAATCAATGGAGAGACTTCCGATGGCTAAATAATAAGATTTAACAGAGAAGGCTCTGCATTTAACAAAATTCTAGATGAGTCTGTCCTTCTCCAATACCTTTTACCTTGGGCTATAAAGAAAGATATGAATGTGCAGACCACATCAAGCTCCCTAAAATATAAATTGAGGTGGGAGTTCAGAGTACAGTGCTGGTGTTGACGTACAAGACGTTAGAAACCAGGGCATCCTGGTCAGTAGAGGGAGAAAAAAGAGTGGGATAACATGTTAAAGATGAATGTCTGTGCACCAGTTTTTTGTCAGAAAGGAACACTACACCCATTATTGAATTCAAATCTAATCCAACAACTAAAAGAATTCTGTCCTTCTCTAATATATTTCGAGACTCCATCAACATGGGGGCAGATAAATCCTTGGAGCACCCACGCCTATGATGGCACCACAAATAAGCTGAAGCCGTTCAGATGAGAATGGGGCTAGACGATGCCAGAAGTTTCTGAATTTGTGCCTCTTGCTGAGGATATGGTGCTCAAAAAGTAGGATAGTGTGTACGGTATTGTGGGGACTATCGCAAGAAAGCTCACTTTTCATTGATAAAGAGAAATTCACTATAGGGTGCTAAATGGGTGCAAGCCCACATACAAAAGGAGGTCAAGATTCAAAAGAGCTTAATTACGAAAGAAAGCATATATTGTCAATCAATGCATTTGCATCTTCAAGTAATTGCATTATGCTAAAATCATTAGTTTTGAACCAGTCATGAAAAATTACAGGGCCTGAAGACACCTCTCCTTCAAAGGCTTGCTTTCTTGGCTTTTTCCAAACCAGCCAGAAAACAGAAAGGATACTCACAAGATAGTGACCTCCAACCCAATCTTTCTTGCACTCAACACCCAACCGTTTGACATGGTTCTATCAAATAAAATATCAAGACTTTCGATTTCCCTTTCTAGGCCATGTTGTTTTAGTGGCACTTATTCTCCCTTTTAATTGCATCTTCACTGCATTATATGCTCTTTTAATACTATGTTTGTTCCACTATCCTAAGTAGCCTGTATTTTCATTTGTCCTACTGTCTTTTATCAATTTTGATGCTCTATATGTTGCTTCAAACAATTGACACAAAAAGGATTTATGCAGGTGTGGATCTCACGACCATAACCTCTATGCTCTTGACTACAAGAATCATCAATGTCTTTTTAAAATTAGCTGTGGTGGGAGTATCTTTGGTTCACCTGCGATTGACGAGGTGAATCTGGCATTTCCTATTGTTAGGTTGTGATTTGTTTGTGAAACATCTACAATTTTCTTGAGTATGAGGAATCAGATGGAATGGACATCCAAAGGGGATACTGTAGAATGTCAGATATTCCTTAAAAAAATGAGAACAAAATGTCAAAGGATATGCTGAAAAATTGAATATGTGTGTTTGTGTCTGCATTGAGGCGAATTTGAGAGGAATTTGCTTTCCTTCTTTGCCAATTCCTGATATCGAGAGATTGGGAATGCCCTGTTCAATTCTACAATATGTCTGAACAAGAGAAAAAGCATGGAGGAGATAATCATGATTCCATTCCATTCCTTGTACCAAATATGGCCTAAGGACTTGTGTGATTTATTTCAATTGGTTCAATTGATTTAAACTGTCATATTTGACATGTTCGATGCTTGAGATTTTTCTTGATTTTTCAAATGGAAAGTGTTTACATGTCTTTGAATTGGTCATTTCCCAGTATAATAAGTTTTCCCTCGATTACCATGTAGTTGCTTGAAAACCATTCTTGAGAAAATTAAAATTCAATTGATTCAATGCAGGTGCGTACCACTCTTTATGTAGGATCTACTAGTGGTCGTGTAACAGCTCTTTGTATCAAGGTACATATGAACTTTTTCTCCCTTTTGTTTCCTTGGAGTTTGAATACCTAGATGGCAGGTGCTGAATTGTCCACTTTTTACCTCCAAATACCATTAAAGACCACCTCCAATCATAAATATCCCAAGCTGCTTATGACAGAACAGATATAGTTAAAACTTTGATTAAAAAAACTCGTACTATATGATTGCTCGCTAGAATGATTATTGTGTAATGGTTGGCTATTTTTATACGGTGAAGGGACCAATCTTGGGATGTTTGATATCAAGATTTACACCACCTCCGGTATGCAGAGTCCTAAGTGAAACTTGAGTTGTTTTTGCATTCATCTGTGTAGGGAAGAATGTTAAATTTCTAGAATATGAAATATGCCTGTTTTTTGTGGGAGGACCGCCTTATAAATCTTCTTCATTCAAGTTAAGAAGAACATTGGTTAGAGTTCTGAGGATCTTTTCTTATCCACCTAATAAAGTTGTTCGACATCTGCAACTAGTTAATGAGAAATCCGTCAACCAAATTTGAAGGGAACATTTCATTAATTATCCAATTATGGATCATGCCGTCTTTTTCTTTTTAAGTTTCACACAATTTAGGTATTTCTCTTAATCCAAAAAATTGAATTGGGTTTCTTTTTTAGAATTCTTTTATTATTCCTTTTAAAAATAGAATGGTTTTCATGACCTATTTCTTTTTCTTTCTTTTGAAAGGCATATGAAGAATTTATTCTTTCTATTAAAACCTGTATAACTTAAAAAGAATTCTTTTGCAATTTTATAATTTTTTTTTCTGAGTTTCTCATAAATGGTTCAATAGAGTCCTAAATGCTTCAAAAAGTGCAATCAGGTACTAATCCTTCTGAAATTAATGCAGTGAATTCATATACCTTTTGAAATTAGTGCAATTAACAAATATCGCCGTTGTGGCATCTAGTCATGGGAAAACCATCTGCTTCACCAAATTAAACATGGTTTCTACCATAATTGTGTAAAAGACAAGCAGGGGATTTTTGTTGTCTAGTGAGAGTATGACTTGATTATGAGTGTTGATTGTAAATAAAACTCAATGTTAAATTAAGATTGATCTAAAAGTAAAACTAGAATCAGTGCTTAGATCTGAAATTTAACCACAAATGATAGATGAATGTTTAATCATTCTTAGGTACTGCAACTATTACAGTAATGAGACCTACTAGTTTAATTTCAGCAAAACAATCCAAATCAAATAATTTGAAGTAATAATTCGAGTCAACAAAATCCTAGGTGTTAAACTTGATATTCTAATTCACATCAATGAAATTAGGATGAAAAAACTAAACTGAATAGTCAAGGACAACCGATGCACGATTTTAGGCACCTATAGTTGGTCAGTTTGTGATACAATTATGAGATTTCATGACCAAATTCAGAGTGTTACTCAAAAATCGGTTTTTCCTTGATTTCACGTAATATCTAAGTCTAATATTCCATAATCAAGGTATATAACCAGTAGGCAACAAAAACCCTAGGGCTTGGATAGTATTAAAATTTATGCTAAATTTGGTGAAAATTCCAATTTCCTAATGATTTGACATCACCAACGGCCATGTAAGGATTTAATTGCATGAATTTCAAAAGGTTTAGATTTGGTTGCGCATTTTGAAACATTTAGAAATCAATTGCACTCCATACAGAATGTTTAGGACTAGTAGAATAATTTTCCCATGTTGGAATTAGTAGCAACACGAACAGAATGAGTTTAGGTAGCCATCATCTTTCAATAGCTCTTCCTTTGTAAGAGAAGGTAAGCTAGTAGCCAGTGTTGATGTTATTTATGCAATGATCCTGTGGTGGCTTGGAATTTTTCTTTTCCCTGTTATAGTGGCCAGTTTGCAGTAGATATGCCTGTTGTTGTGGGTGCAGTGATTGCAATTTGTGCTATTTGATATTGTGTTCTCTAAACTATAAACATGCCTAATCATACGATCATTGGTCCTAGCATGTTTAAGAGATTCTGATCCAGAAGTTTACATAAAATGTGCAGGCTGTACCATTTTATGTTCTCTGGCTATATGAATTTGAAGTGCCGGTATTCGGATCTCTCTCTGTGTGTTCTCCTTCTGGTCTAGGTAGTCTCTGAAATGTCTTTACTTGATTGTTTGTCTACTTTTTCTTAATTTATGTGGTATTTTTCTAAACTATCATGTTCTGCAACAGTTATTTGCTGCTTGGTTGATGGATCTGTTGTGGCTTTAGATACCACTGGATCCATTATTTGGAAGGTACGACTTATTTTTCTTACTTACTGTTTTTGGATTTGTCTTTTTATAAGTTTTTCACTTGATAGAAATCAGCAGTCCAAATGATTGTAGCCCATGCGAATTTCTGGAAAGTTCACTTTTGATGATCATTTCCATTTTTGGGTTATTGATATTGTGATTCTAATGAAATCTATCAAGCGAGAGAATGATCAGTGCAATGTGTCAAGAGATCTATAATTTGAGTTATTGCTATTGTGATTCTAATGTACTAGAATCTATCAAGCAAGAGAATGATCAGTGCAATTTGTCAGAGACTATACATCTGCATTTTATGGTATCATAAGTTTTGCATATCTGATAAATGCACCATGGCTGCAGATCTGTGCGCTCAATACTATGGTTCTTACTTTTTTTTGTGATCCATTATAAAACATTCGCTATCCCTGAAATGTTGACTTCTATGGAAGCAGACAAATTTCGCATCAGTGAAAACAAATTTGTCAACGGATTTTCTTCTCATAGTTAGAGCATTGATAGTTCAGCTGATAACTTCGGGTGACAGTTTGCTCGAGAGTAGGATAGGCTTAATGTGCTTCAATTGGGTAGTCCCATGACAAGTCCATGTTGTTGTTCCATGTAGTTGCATCTGTAGATGAAGTCCCAGAGATGCGTAAACATGCACTGATATGCACAAGCAGTAAGCAGACTTAAATATAGCTTGGCATACGAACGCACATGGATATAGATGGTCTTATAATTTCTTTTCAAGTAATTGGCAATCTATGTTTGTGTTGTTTCCCCTGCATTATGGACCTACCCTGATGTGCAATAGAAATGCCTACTCCACAGGGTCCAGAGTCACTCTAGTCCTTGCAAATTAATAAACAGTGCATCATAGCTTCTCCTCCCCATATATTGTCTCAGCAAGAGAGCTTACTTTCCCGTGTTTTACCTCTGTTATGTTGGTCATGTTGTCAGTCCCTTGTCCAGGCCAAATGTAGCTGCAGTGATAGTTTCAAATTAAGGCGTAAATTGAAAGGCTCATTTTTTTACATTTGGAATCTCTTGTGAGTTGGTAAACAGTTGTAGGATAGCTGGAAAACGAAGCAAAATTCAATGAAAACAGGTGTTAACTTCAAAAATCTAGAAAAAGAAGTTACATATCATGTATTTAATGACTTTCATTGTAAAAACTTAATGCTAGCTTGTGGATAAAATGTTAATTGTCAAATTGTCACTTTCTCTGGGTGAAATGGCAATATTTCTACAGTGTCCCTCTTTAGGGAAGGGTTAATAATGTAACTATGTGATGGCTTTCATCCATAATTGGGCAGTATTATATCTAAGTATTACCAATGAGAAGATGAAGTAGAATATCCTTCCATATATTAGCAAGATGGGAATGTCTCGCAAGTATTCATGGGTTGATCTCTCTAATTTGAGTTTCTAAAACCACCGATATAATTAATCCAAGGATTGCTCAAGTAATTAGCATGTTTGTCTTCCTCGCGCAAAGCCTGGTTCAAGTTACCCCACTTAAGCATTTTCTGTGATCACACCCAGGGGCACAGGCTTATATATCCTTGGTAATTACCTGGTGTATGTATGATGGGGTGGTTGGACTCTCACACCCGGTGGAAATTAATTGGGTGTCCAAGAAACCCCAAGGACCGCCCTTATAGTTGTGTTGGCAATGTAGTTAGAATCCAGTCTAGAATCATGTCCTTTTAGATATTAAGTCTCCTTACTTACTAAGACCAGAGAAAAACCATGAAGCTTAGCTTGTAATTCTATGGTGACGTTTTAGCAAGCTGCACTTAATTGGTGATTCGCTAGAAAGTTGTGGATCCAATCAAATTATGAATTGATTGTTGTTGAATTGCATGATCTTGCTCGTATTCTCTTCTCACCTTTGAATACTGAATTGGATCACATGGTTACAATACCAAATTCTGCAATTTCTACAAAGTGCATCTCTAAATATTTAAGGAAGGTTTGACTTGCTAGGATGTGTAATTCACAGTGACAGAAATGATGATTTTCGAATAGCTGTGGACACCCACCACTTAGCAATCATGTGAACCATATCTACAGCCATATGTAACGAAGGGAAGAAAACCCCAACAAGGTGTGTAACACCAAGGATGGAATTGAAGGAGCAAATAGGAATCATTCACAAGGAAATGTACAAGCTAAACGATTCTCTTCTAGCTGTCAAAGCCAGGGAAAGGAAAGAACAACTTTCTTAAAGAAACTTTATTCTATAATGGAAAAATAATCTAATATGAAAACAACTCTTCAAGACTAATAAATAGGGATAAAAACCATTATTCATAGGACTATCCAAACATAATTAATGACCTCAACCGACTGTAAAACCAAAATTAAGTCTCCGCTGTAGTAGCCATGAACAAAAACTCGAGAAAATAATTAAAGACTAATTTCATGCAAGTTGTCAAGCTTGTGTTTTTCATCATTTGCCAGATGATAATCTGTAATTTTATCGTAGGATCTTATGATTCTTTGATCACAAACCTTAAGTAGGATCTCGGTTTAGTAAGATAATTACAGCATTTATAAAATTATGAAATTGATATGGTCCTATAGATTTTACTGATCTATTTCCTGTTAATATTTTAAATTTGTGATGTGTTTGGTATTTTAGGTTATAGAAGTCCTGACTTCTTTTCTAGAAGATGTAGGCCTTCAAAGTAGTACTGCTTTATAGTTTTAATCTCACAAAAACCTCCTCATCGATTTTTGTGAAGATCATTTATATTTTACTTGGATCATTTTGGAACTTCTAGGATCTTGCAATCCTCGATCCAATTCTGATCCTCAGACAGTCCCATCGATCCTTTGTAGGCTGCTGATTTTACCATTGTGGATGACATTTTGTTTACTAAATGGATGCAAGTTATCCTGCTTCACTTCGCAATGCCTTTCCAATTTATTAAATGCATTCTGCTTTGTAATCTTATCCTAATTATTAACTTTGAACAGCGGAGAACTGGTGGTCCTATTTTTGCTGGAGCCAGCATTGCTTCTGTTCTCCCTACTCAGGTAAAGCACTTCCTTTAGAGAATTTGTTTTGCAAAGTCCATTCTATGTACAAGATGTGTCCCAGGTAGCATGTAAAGGAAAATTGTGGACAACTTTCCTGTAAGGACGTGATGAGGCAATAAAGTAACATGAGCTAAAGAATCCATGTAAAACCATACTGCAGGAAATATTTTAAGAAAAAGAAGACCATCAGTTTACTCATCTACCAATAAATTACATTTGCATGTTGTGCTGCACCAGCATTGGCAATTTTGGATGCAGTATGATAACATGATCAAATAACAACAATGGAAGAGATTACTTGGTATAAACAAGTATGGCACAATGAGGAGAAAAAGTGACCCAAAGGTTTAGACTTTGTCTCATCCCTCGTCAACCTCTTTGCTAGATGAATTACTTTACCATCACATTGCTTCAAATATGAGATATCTTTGAAAAAGCATGAAATAAACCTAAAGGAACAGGATAATCAATAAGGAACTGCCTTTGCTCTTGATCTAAGTGAGGATTTCTCTTGTATGCAGGTGCTTATTTGCTCCAGAAGTGGAAGTATTCTTTCGCTAGAACCAGTATGGTCCAACTCTTATCATTTTCACTTCGACTTGATTTGTCCAAGAATTTGTATTGATCTAGTTTCATCATTTGTTTTTAAGTCTATTAATTAACCAAGTCTCTAGTGCTAGCTGGTAAATATATGCATTAGTTGCTACAGTTTTATCACAATCTTCTGCAGACTTTTGCAGGCAGCGATTGCACTAGTAAGGACATGGCAATCTGCATCTCATGATGATGAAATAAGAAATAGCAAGGATATGTCTAGCCAGTGAAGACAGAATTAAACCTAAGCAGAAGGAAGCATGATTACTTCTGTCGATTAGCTGAGTGCAGGATAGATGGATGTTAATTAATTTGGGCACGTAGCTTTGCATATAGATGGCTTTGCCACCTAGTACCAGTCTGTTCTCTAGTTCCTACTGAACTTTCCAATTTGGAAAACTTTATTTTAGTTTCAGAATACTGGAAGAATCTTTTGCTATTATTTGCATCAAGGAAAACATCTTCCCTCACATTTTAAAAATGTTCTTATGTCATTTAACCATACAAAACAATTCTTGTGATTATCTTTTTCTCTAATCGCTTTATCGCTCTTTCTTGGCGAAATCGTTGCTTGAATACAAACCTCAAACCTCTGCAATCTGCATGTCACCCATTATTAAACTTCCAGCACCACAACTATCTTTGCACAACGTACTTTCATCAGTTTTTCTTTAATCAGATATTCAAAAAAATGATATTAAGATGCAAATTCTCTCCGAGTCTATTCTTAAACTGTGACCTTTGATCAATTTGCTGTCATATTTTCTCATCATTATTGGGGATTCTTCAGGAAAATGGGGAGATATACTGGGAATACGATGCTGGCTATCCAATAACTGCTTCTGCTTATCTTGATGAGCATTTGAGACTTTCAGCTGACAGGTAAAGACACTTCATAAGCTCGTTGGCCTAATGCTTGTTATTTATAGCATCACCGCTTTTTCAGGCTGGTTTGCATTTGTACCTGCTCGGGATCTGTGGTGGTGCTTCGCATTGACGAGGATGTAGCAACGGAAAGGAACCAGCAGATCGAGGATAGGCGCATGGTTCGAGAGTTCGCGAGGTTGGAGCTGGAAGGAGATGTATTTTCTTCTCCTGTGATGATTGGTGGCATTATTTTCGTTGGTTGCAGAGACGATCATCTACATTGCATAGCTGTTGGATCTCAAAGTTCAGTGATTGAGTAGTGTGATAAAACATTATGGTGCTATGTCAATCTTCGCCACACTCATTTGCTGCATCTCCGCTCCGAGTGGTGATGACAGCCTAAAGTGCTGGATCCTGCCGGGCTACTTGAGACCAGCTGGCTGTGACTAGGAGCAACATTCGGTAGCCCCGAGTCTAATTGGCCACGGTCCATGACCCAATGTGTGAAGGGTACTCGGGTCCAAAGAGCGGCAACCTAATTTGGACAGTTATCGACTCAGGATCCGGAGTACGGAAAAATTCGTTCTGCGCAGCAATTAATCTTAACAATACGAAATTTAGTTCCTGGAATTAAATGAACTTTGAAGATCATCAATACGGGTCCTCTTATTTCACTCGGTTAAAAAATTATGGCCTTCTTAAAGTCGGTGCCAGAGTTTCCTTTGTTTTCTCCACAAAGAAACTCGTGGACTTTTTAGATGCTGTCATTTCAGTGATTACACATCAGATATGAATAGTAAAATAAGCAATGAGAAAACATTGAGTCGATATGGTGTTACCAATGGGTACATAATAATATAATTCTCTCATTAGAAAAAAGGAAACTTCAACGGAAACAATTGTGAATTGTGGAAAAGAGGAAATTTAAGCTCCTTACATCATTTGGGGAAAATAATATGCTAGGGTAAGTCACGTATCTCGATCAAAATTGTGAATTGTGGAAAGAGGAAATACTTACAATCCAAATGAATATTAAAGGCCAATAGGTATGCAACTTTTTTGATAAAGGGATTGCGGGGTGAGGACGTTAGTATTACAGGTGTTGAGTTTGACTTTCACGCTTTACAAGAGGTAAAACAGAGTGATGAGAGTTAGAGATAAGAAATTACATCATGTGTTAATTACTCTTGATGTCAGGATGTGGTGTCGCCACCTTCACTACGTCTTCGACTGACAATAATAGGAGGAAATGGTGAAAGTTGAAGACCTTGTGTCAAAGGAAGAAGAGAGAGAATAAAAGGCTACATTAAGAAGATGAATATATTATTATCTTAATGAAGATAATTATGGTAGGCACTAATAGGGCATTCGGCTAAGGTGACAAAGAGAATGAAAATTGATGTGAATAAATGAAATAATTTAGCATAGATTAAGGAAACAGTTAATCAGGAATCGTCATAATGGTAAATTTTCAAGTCCACAGGCAAAAGTGATAGAGAATAAAAACAAACTTGGGTTAAAGAAAGAGGTCAAAAAATGCTGACTTGGCAATAGATTAACTTGCTAAGGTTCCTTGAATGGCTAGAGTTTCTTCAAAAGTTTCTGTTTTTCATTTATATAAACGAAATTGAGTTCAAGAAAAAAACTAGAACTGCGAAGTTAGCAATAGATTAGAGGTTGCTAAGATTGGTTATAATGGATAGAATTCCTTAAGAAGTTGTCCGTTTATATACTAGTAAATGTGAATGCGCATTGCGTGAAATTAATATTTGAAAGATTAAGGTTATGACAAAATATTTAAATTATCTATTAGTGAGAGTAGATTATTGATAAAAAAAAAAAATACGCAATACAAAGAAGTTGTATTTATAGAAAAAAAATTGAAAATTGAAATCTTTTTAAGAAGGTTGTTGTAGGATAGAAAATGTCCAAATTTTATTATTAAAAATGTGAAATAAAATAAAATTATGATTTTACACACTCGTCCATGGACACAACATTTTTAAAATAAGTAACTAAAAATATTTAGAGGAAGAAAAAAACAATTGAGATATCTCTCTTCATTTTATATTGTACTATATATATATATATATGTAAGTAGGATAGATGAATATTGGAATATCACAAAAAAAAAATGTAGTATTTAATAGATAGGGTTGGGCTAGGCCTGAATCAGCTAGATCAAACTTGTGAGCTCTGTTGATTTGGATTGGGCCAATAGTATATCTTAAATGAGAGGATAATGACACAAATAATATAATGTAGTACTTGAATTTTTAATTTATTTAATATAGTCCGTGAACTTTAACCTAATATTCATTGTGATATCTGAACTTTTAATTTATTTAATGTCGTTCATGAACTTTTGATACATATTCAATTTAATCCCTAAACTATATGAAAATATTCAATATAGTCCTTTAAATTCAAGAAGTACATTGAACATGTATCAAAAGTCCAAAGATCACATCGAAAGAATTAAAAATTCAACAAAATTGCACATTTAATTAAAGTTCATGGACCACATTGAACAAATTAAAAGTTCAAGGACCATATTGCACATATAGCGAAAGTTTATGGACCATTTGTATCATTTTCCCTTTAATGAGAAATGGACTAATAAATGTTCAATCAAAGTGGTTGCTCTCCCAAAGCATTAGTACATGATCCTCAAAAGATTATTGTTAATTTGCTATGAGTGCTGGTAAATCTGACGGGAAGGGAAGAAAGACTTCATTGAATTATGAATCTCAGTCCGTCGGTAAGTTTCTTTTAATACATTAGATTGTACGTTTTAGAAAATGTCGTGATTGGTAAAAGTTTCTGCTAGCTTTCTAAAATATTTATAATTTGATTGAACATTGATAAATTTAAGTTCAAGTCGCTCACTTATCAACAAATAATTGACCAACTTTACCCAAAAAAAAAAACAAATAATTGACCAAGCACTTTGGCGGTCACCCAATCCAAACATAATATTATTTACTAATACGTAAAAAATCAATCATTTATCTAAGGCTCCATTTCTTTCGCTAAAATGAATGATTTGAAAAATATTTTTCTAAAAAAATCACTTGTATTGCCTAAAAAAAATGAATGAATGTTAAACTTTTCATAGTTCACAAATGTTTTTAGAAATATATTGTTGTTAGTGATGAGAATATTTTTTATTGACTAAATATTTCAATAGATACAATCGATTATTTTCAAAAAAAAATAATTTTCAAATTATTTATTTTTTTGCGAAATAAATGGAGCTCAAATTAGAGGTTTACTTTCCCAATGTTCAATTTTCTGCAGAATGTGAGGTTCCTTGCAAATTTCATAACCGCTGCCGGAATAATAATCAAGAGGAGCTCGGTAAAGTTTGAATATCAGTTAGGTTATGGAAATTAATTGAGCTCCAAATTGATTTTCTTATTTATTTGCCGTTTGTCCCTTTTTGTAGACTCACATCAGTGCCAAGGCGCAGAGGAAGGTTGCGAGGGAGATCAAAACCGCTCGAGCTTTCGGCCTCATGCCCTTCACGACGATGGGAACGAAATCCTTTGTCTTTGGAAAAACAATGGAGAATCTTGACGAGGATTACGAGTATGAGACCCTTGAGGGGACGGGTGGTGACATGGAATGAGTGACGCAATCCCGATACCACCAAAGTTTTTGTGAGGATTGTCCATTCGACTTTTCGATCTCACCTTGGCATGCCCCTTTGACTTCTCTTTCTTTCTATGCTTTCCAATTTTGGGGAAGTTCATAGCATTGAATCAGAGCAAAGCAGAGCCATGTAGAGATTTCTGATGTTGGATAAACTAGGCACAAAGAGCCATTCTTGTGGAAAATGTTGACGAATGTATTTCATTTTCATATTATTATAATATTTTTTGATGTTGTTAAGTGCTTAATTAATGTTAAATATAAATTTTAGAAATTAATTTTGTCGTTAATTAGATTTAACATCGAAAAATAAAAAAAAATTATTTTATCATATGATCACAAATTATAAAAGTTTGTTGCAAAAATAAAATTTCGTCCTAATTTCATACCTAAACAATATTTGTTGCAGAGTTTGTTGCTAAAGAATTAATAAAAATTTGTCGCTAAATTTGTTCCAGAACAATGTTTGTAGCAAAAGTCAAAATTATTCATGGCAAATTAATGACGAATTTTGTCACAAATAAGTTCATCGCAAATTACTGACCAAAAAAAAAAATTGTCGCAAATTAGCGATGAATTTTGCGACGAATACAATTCGTGGCAAATTAACGACAAATTTTGCGGCGAATAATTAGCGACAAATATTGCGGCGATTAATTAGCGACGAATTTTGCAACGAATAATTAGCAACGGATATAGTTCATGGCAAATTAGCGATGAATTTTGTGACAAATATAATTCGTTGCTAATAGAATTTGTCGCTAATTTGTGACGAAAGTTGAAATTTTCCGTTGCTAAATTTTGCGACGCCGAATTGGCGATGAATTTTTTCCGTCGCAAATTCATTTAGCGACGAATTTTGGCAAATTTTTTGTGGCAAAATTCGTCGCTAAAACCTTATTTTTTTGTAGTGGTCTAAACCCTTTATCTTTGTATCAATTCAATCCTTCTGACTAAATTTGGCCGGATGTTGCTGACATGGGCATTGATCAGCCTATGTTGCACTGTCAACGTTGATGTGAATAATTTTTAATAATATTTTAATATTTTTTCAATTTTTTCTTCTTTTTTTTTTTTCGATTTTTTCTTTTTTTTTTTTTCTTGTACCTTTGGCCGGTAACCGAACATCGACCACCGGTCGGCCCTGGCTAGCTACCTAGCCTCGCTTAGGTGAGGCTGTCATCGCCCACCACAAGCGAGGTGAGGCCAACCCTTGATTGAGCGAGGGCATGCTCGGCAAGGGCTCCCCTCACTAGATTTGGCGAGGGGCCAAGCCTCACCTAAGCTACGGTGGCCTCGCTGAGCATCGCTCGGGGTAAGGCGACACTCAGCGAGGATGTCGTAGCTTGGGTGAGGGTCGGCCTCACCAGATTTGGCCTGGGGAAGCCCCCGCGAGGGTTCCCCTTCCCAGATTTGGAGAGGTTGGCCCTCGCCTAGGCTATGGCGGCCTTGCGAGGCGTCGCCTTTAGCTAGGGCGAGGCTGACCATCACCAAGGCTTGCCCTCACCCAAGCGAGGGTCAATCGGGCCTCACTCGTGGCGAGAAATGGTAGCCTCGTCAGGGCAACGATGGCCTTGCCCAAGCAACTGGCTATCGGCCAAAGGTCGAAGAAAGGAGGAAAACAAACAGAAAAGTAGGAAAAAAAGAAAAAAAATAAAAATATATATTAAAATATTATTAAAAATTGTCTAGTCAACGCCGATGGTGTCACACAGACCGGCTAATATCCATGTCAGCAATATTTGGACAAAATTAGTTGGAAAAACTGAATTGACACAAAAACAAAAGGCTTAGAACTAATTGGCACCAAAAAAATATTAAAATTTAGATTGACATAAATGCAAAAGGTTTATGACTTTCCTAACACTTTTCCCTAGATTTTTTGCGTGTTCTCTCGGAAGCAGATCAGCCTAGCTGAAGGTCAGTCCTGATGCCTTCACTCTTCAAATTTTGAATAGAAGCCATGCTAATTGCTAGGTTGTTATACTGCTAATTTCAAATCTTTGTTTCTAATATACGTCATCATGCTGCCCGATTGGCAATAGAAATCGCGCACGTTCCTAGGCTATCATCATGCCGAATTAAAAACTCAAGAATGAAAGATTGTCGTAATGCTACCGAAATCAAGTAATGCTTGTTGCGAGGATGTCGAAATGACAAAATTGAATCTTACATCTAAATTAGGCCGATATGCTGCCAAATTCGAATTGCCTCGCTAGAATGTATGGTTGAATATTCGACATGCTAGAATAGACCTCTTATTTGCAATCCAACCCTTAAGACGTGACATCGAAGAGATTGAACTTGGGCGTATAGCTATGGTGATGCGACAGGAGGTCAATGACCAATAGACATGATTCGAGTTAACGAATTGAGGTCCCGTGCATGCAAACCATCATTATATAGTTTAAAAATTCAATTTCAAAACGTGACTCCACGCAAATTTCAAAATTATATGAACGCATTTCTACATGTCATGTCACATAAACACATTAAACACATCGAACATAATCAATTGATGCGTTGCTCATGCAATATTTGATTGTCACGTCATTATGCATGTTATTTAGTTAATGCCACGGTGGATTGCCACATCAATGCGCACGTGTCTTATTAAAATGCTATGTCATTTTGCATGTCATTCACACATATCATATTTGATTGCCATGTCAGCATGCATGTCATTCACACATGTTTGTCGTCTTTGATTTCCATGTCACATGCATGTCATTCGCATGTCATATTCGATTACCACATTATCAAGGATGCCGCTCGCTTATACAATAGCATATTCAATTGCCATGCCATTCACTCATAGCA
The DNA here is from genome assembly GCA_024500025.1 of Syzygium aromaticum. Classification (NCBI taxonomy): domain Eukaryota; kingdom Viridiplantae; phylum Streptophyta; class Magnoliopsida; order Myrtales; family Myrtaceae; genus Syzygium; species Syzygium aromaticum. Next base: position 14,138,150 of record CM044888.1, on the reverse strand, counting down.
TATTTAAATCCTACATCAATATGTATGTCATTCATGCATATTATATTCGATTACCATTTGTGTGTATGTCATATTCGAGATGCATGTTACACTCAAATGTCATGTTTAATCATTGCATGTTCGATCATTATGTCACATCGCTCTCAACTTCCAAGTCACTGTTCAATTACTGTGCTCGATTTTGATCCTCTAACACGATACGCGATGTCAAATCTTATCTCACACATTGATGAGACCACCCAATACACAAGATGAAGCGATTTTTCCTCCTAATCGTGTATTGGTCAAAAATTCAATTTTCATGCTTTTTCTTAAGGAAAATGCATTATAAATGTGAATTAGTACTTAATCAAAGAGCTATCGTACCTAAGGGGTGTTGTGGGATGCTAATCCATCCCTCAAGTAACCCCAGCTCAGACCTCAACCTCTGGTTAATGCATTTAAATCAATCATCTTGCACATGTCATCTAGATCGTTTATTCTTCCTAAAACCGTTTATGCGCTTTGGGTTAAATAAAATCAGGGTGAGCGGTTCCAAGGTTGGATTGGTCCAATCATAGGACTCGAAATTTACTCGCACATGGTTTGTTTTCAGATTTTGGACTCTGGAACCGACCTTGCTAGTCCAAACCGGTTTCAAGGTTGGTCCCGACAACATTTTGATTTTTTTTTTTTTTTTTTGGGTTTATTCCTTAAAATGACAAACTCACTCTTTTAAAGTACATATCTATCAACACCCAATATTTAGAACCACCATACTTAGCTAGCAACAAGTGAAGAAGTCAAGAAATCATTCACAATGGACATCTATTTTGATTTAAGAAAGATAATAAACGCAAGCCCAATTATCGAAGGAAAACTTCATTTCTTCTTCCATATATCCAGAAGGAGATTCTGTGTATGATTCAGTGACTATTTCCATTGTCAGCAGCGACATGACGATGCAGGTGTGTTGGCAATCCTCTCCCCAACGACCATTGAGCGCCAGGCGTAGCAGCTCGAGTTGATTGCTTTATGTCACAATCTGGATTTGATGCTCTTCTTTTCCTTTCGTCTTAGTAGTAACGACACTACAAATAACTGAATTTTTTGCCCATTTTCCATCGAGTATGTAATCATTTTTCTTTTAATCTAATACCTCAGCTTTTTAAACGTGGGTTAAATGATACCCTTTGTGAAAATCACCGCTGGAAAATGTCAGCTTGGACACTAATGTCGTTAAATAGCAATTAACTATCCATATTGGCATCTAGTGTGGCCTCTTGAAATGATGTCACTAACAGACCCATATTGGATAGCTAAATTAAACCAAGTGGGCACTGTCTCGCTCCTCATCACCCGCTACATAAATGGAGATGGCATAATTTTTGCTAAGTGAGCAAGCCATATTGCTAATTTGTGCTTAAAATTTGCCAAGTAAGTGAGTCGTATCAACAAAATTACATGACATGTTAGCTTATTTAACCGAGCCCTCGCATTGAGTTAAATTTGAAAAATTGAGGTACTTGATTGAACAAAAAGATGCTTAGGTGCTCGATTGTGAAAAGAACATAAATTGAGGTAATTCATTACCCCATTTTTATTTTAAAGCCCTAAATGACTTAGCTAGATTTCAAGCTTTGACTTGACCACTGATTGGCAAAATCTCTGACACAAAAGGTGATTTTAAACGGCATTTGACTAAGGAGCTCTTAGGGCCCGTTCGACAACTTGCCACATAGTAAAAATTTTTGTTCTTTTGTTCTAAGAATTAGTTTGGGAATAGAAATCCGTTTGTTAAATTTTTTTTTGCCGGGCACAATTTTGCAAAAAATTATTTTTAGAATTAGTTTTGGAACAGAATCAAGAAGCAAAAAAAAGTAGCTTCTTGATTCTGGAACAATTTTTCCATTTTTGATTCTTCTTAATTTTTTTCTTTTTTTTTTTTGGTTTGTTATTGTTCTTTGGCCTGCTGCCCGCCGGCTGCCGGCAACCGGCCATAGACAAGGTTGGCGAGGGCGGCTCGTGGCCATGACAGCGAGGTCTCGCCCAGCCAAGGCGAGGCTAACCTCACCAGCCCTGGCCTATGGCCGGTCATCGGCGCTGGCGATCGACCATGGCCAAGGAAGGGAAGGGGAAGAATGAAAAAAAAAGAAGAAAAAAAAGAAAGAAATATTAAAAATTTCAAAATACTATTAAAATATTATTAATAAAATGAAATTTTATGTAGTTACCAAATGCATTTCTGTTTTTTTTCTATTCTAAGAATAGAAATTTTGGATAGGTACTAAATGCCTTCAAATACTTAGAAATTATTTTTGGGCATGGAATAAAAACGAATTATTTCTGAATAGAATCAATTTTTGAGCACAGAATCGTTGTTATGCGCCCCCTTACTGTCTCTTATACCAATTGACGAAGAACGTATGTTGCTCTAATGCCAAACCATTTTGGGCCCATGAATTTCGGGCTGGGTTGGTTCTTCAAGCTCCCAGTCTTTTATTTGCATCCCAATTGGTATTGGGTGGGGATGTTGAGTGGAGATGTATGATTATACATGTTCCCATTTCCAGAAACAATCCAGTCGTCTTCTCCAATTCTTGGTTTTGTTCAATCTTTCTCTTTCTAGAAAAATGGTGGCACAAGTCTTAGAACTCGTAATTTTCGTGAAATTGAGTCCTAAAAGCTTACTTTGTTCCTCTAAATCCTGAAACTTGCAATTTGATGCACTCTAGTCATTTTGCGCTATGCATATCGTGTTCTTTTAGGGGTTGAGATGGTAAAAAGGGAGCTGCCGAGGAAAATAAGCTTAGCGGTGAGAGACGAGACATACTTTATAATTGAAGCATTTCTTCACCATCAGATGATGAGTAACAAGGTTAACGAGGGAGGTTACTATGCTGGCTTATGACAACGTGGTAAACCATTCCAATGAGGTTTTTGATCTCTGTAAGAGCAGACGGGGTAATTCTTTTAGTCTAGAAACAAAACTATTTGATACTGGACCTGAAGTTTGGAGAGATCATCACCGTATGCTCTTTGTTAGATATGTTTTTTTTTTGGTCAAATTATTAGATATATTCTTTATCGGAAAAATAACACAAATGGTACATGAATTTTGACCAAATATACAATTGGATCACCGTACCTTTAATTTGTTCAATATGGTCCTTGAACTTTGTTATATGTTCAATTTAGTCTATGGACTATTTGTAAATATTCAATATTGTCATTGAACTTGAATTAATGAAATAATAACATTGTATAATTTCATATAGTCTAGAGATCAAATTAAGGGATCATATTCAACAAATTAAAAGTATATGATCAAATTACACATTGAGATAAAGTTTAAGGACCACATTGAATAAATTAAAAATGTAAGGATCATATTTTATATTTAACTAAAGTTCATGGACTATTTACTAATTATCCCTTCATTATTATATGTGTTTACGAATGTCTACTTTAGGTCTCGTTAAATCGCATGTTTTGCTATGTTTGTACTCACGCGAAGAAGTGGATGACCGCCCATTTGAACAGCTATGATGAATTTGCTTATGTTATTCGGAAAAGATGGAACAAAGACAGGTGACGTCCAATGAGGCACGCCACTTTAAGACATTCTGTGCTTGCCTCCTTCCTAGCCTATACAGCCTATTCAGAATAGCCAACCAGCTGATGAAGCTATATTTGAGGATGTTGTGAGGTAGGGCATGAGCTCATGCCGAGACATAATAATCCATCGTGATATAAAATAATTCATGTCACCAAATAACATACATATTATTTTTCCAAATTGAACAATTTATAATGATTATTATAATTTAATTTGAGTTGTATATATTAAGTGAATAATTCACACATATTTATTATTTTTTTGATCCACCGTTCAAACGTATCGAATTGAAAGCCAAATCAACAAAGTTTGTTAACTTGAATTAATAGAAAAATATCATGAACATTTACATATAATATGAATAAAAAATTAAACATGTATAAGAAGTTCATGAATTATATTATACGTTGAGTTAAAATTTAGGGATTATATTGAACAAATTAAAAGTTCAGAAATGATATTACACATTAAATCAAAGTTCAGAATCATTAATTTTGTCATTTTTCCTAAAGTATAAACATTAAGAAATTTGAAATGTAGGAGAGATAAATGCAATTTTAAAATAAATTAAATTCTAATTTAATGACGCGAATTGGTAATTGGATTCGGACACGGGCGACAGGCCGACACAGCCCGCGGCCGTAGAAAAATTCGATGTAACAAGACAAATGGATCTCCATATCTGTCGTACCAAGCGCTGCCGTAAACGAAGTACAAATAGACGGGACCATGTTCGCATCTTGTTTCAAGCTCAACGTAGCATCTGCTTTAGGTCCCAAGTCCAACGTCGTCTTCTCCCGCTGCGCTCAGATTCCGTCGAAGGTATCGAACTGCATCACTCCCATCTTTGTCGTGTCGTCCTCTGCTGAAGCTGAATCTGTCTTCGAACTGCTGCGATCGAACGTCGGACGAAAGTTCTTTTGTGTTTCTTCCGCTGAGACCCGATGTCTTTCGCAGATGTCCAATCGACCGTCTTTTTCCATTGGTCTTGCTCGTTTCGATAGAGCTCTTGGGTGGGGTGGGGGGGAGGGTGGGGGTTTTGGTCGGCGTCGGCCTGTCGGGTACTTAAATTTTGCGCTGCGCTTGGCTAGCTGATCACCCGTGATCGATACATGTGACTGGGTGACGGAGGGGTGCTGAATTTCTTGAAAAAAATGAATGATTTTTGCTACCCACTGGGTGCCTGAGCTTGTGATCGGAACTTTTGATTTTGGATCGCTGTGTAGGAAAAAATCTAGTGTTTGGTTAGAATGGATGGGAAAATTCCATGTGTTGATGGCCAAAACGGTTTCTGTCTTGAAGCTGCTGGTTTTGAGCGGTGGATCGTGGAGCCATTGTTGTGGGCACCACCCAAATGCATATGGTCCATCAGGTTCAAACCCATCCAGCAGATTCCTACGGTCCGGACAAATCGGGGTTTCGTACACCCGGTTGTACCCATTAAATTTTGTTTATGGTTGATGCCAACTCCCATGAAGTTTCTGCTGACTGTGAGTTGGAGGCTGTCTACGGCCACGGGCCACAAAGTTGCTGTCAATGGCGATTCGGCAGTCATTGCCATTTGCAATATTGCAACTTTGTGCCGTCAGGGTGAATTTTGGCGGTTGATGGCAACTTTTCTGGGTGTTGACGCTGCTTCTTAGCTTTGCCTGCACTTTATGTTCCATATTCTTATTCCCTTTTATGATTCTTTGCAATAGTAAAGGTTGAAGTGTAGTAGATGCTGATCGGAAGTCTGCAAATTTTGAAGGAACTTGAGCCTTGTCACTTCGAATTAGCTTTACTTCAATGTTGGAGATTATTGAGGGGCAATGTTGGTGGAAAAACCCGAAGGGAGATAGTGGATTTTAATTTTACTGGACATTTGTAGCTTTTAACGATTATTAGATTCCTCCTTGCTGAATACCCTTTTTTGGGTTAGAACCTTACTGAATAGTTAAGAGGCACCAAATGCTTGGAATTTGGTGTTAGTGACTTTTATCACATGTTCAGCAAAGTTTTTGCATAAAATTCCATCAACTTATTCCAGAAATCTCGTTTGCACTTTTTTTTCCATTAATTTGAGCTAACCGTGTGGTTGAATTTCTCTTTCTGTTTAAGTGTTTGTCATTTGAGTTACTCATTGAATTATCATGAAAATTTCCTTAGAAATTAACCAGAAGTGTAAAAATCTTTCTAGATAAATACCTAACTGTGTGGATTATGTGAGAATCAAATGTAAACTTTCTTAAATAATCCTTAAAATAAAGATACCACTTCGTCCATGTGTTTTTCTATTGGTGTTTTGAGCTTTAAACTTCCACAATAGCAGCTTCAGAAGTTGTTTAATCAGTTGGTGAATTTGTAAGGAAAGAAATCTTTTGATTGCTTGTAAGATCTCTTTTATTTTTTCTGTTGTGGCTGCTACTGTAGTTTTGAGATGATAGACTCTTTAACTGATTATGTTTTCCTATGGAGTGCCCAGAACAGTATTCAGATGGCTCGGTCTGCACTTGATGAGATGTCCGATTCTGGTGCTTTTCTCAGAACGGCTTCCACATTTCGTAATTTTATTTCGAGGGATCCTAGTTCACAGTTTCCGGCAGAATCTGGACGGTATCATCTTTATATATCATATGCCTGTCCGTGGGCTTCCCGATGTCTTGCGTACTTGAAGATCAAAGGACTTGACAAGGACATCAGTTTCACGGTAAATTGCATTATAGGTTTAGAGTTAAATTGGGATTAACTTTACTAAATTGGGATCTCCAAACATGTTCAGTCAGTCAAACCTCGGTGGGAGAGAACAAAGGAAAGTGATGAGCATATGGGATGGGTTTTTTCTTCTTCAGATACTGAGGAACCTGGAGCTGAACCAGATCCTCTTAATGGCGCAAAAAGTATAAGGGAGCTTTATGAATTAGCTAGTACCAATTACTCGGGGAAGTTTACAGTCCCTGTAAGTGACCTTTTGCTGACGAGTGCTGCTATTTGTGCTTTCTTTCTTTTCAAAATGAGCACTTCTTTTTCTGATCTTTTTCATTTGTTGTCTCATCTGATGAGTTAAAACCTTTCTTTTGGATTAGGTTCTGTGGGATAAGAAACTCAAAACAATTGTAAACAATGAAAGCTCTGAGATCATTCGCATGTTCAACACCGAGTTCAATCACATAGCAGAGAATGCTGCTTTGGACCTATATCCTCCTCACTTGCAAACTCGTATTGATGAAACCAACGAATGGATATATGATGCCATCAATAATGGTGTCTACAAGTGTGGCTTTGCCAGGAAGCAGGGGCCTTATGACGAGGTAATTTCTCTTAGTTTGTACTTGCAAGCAAGACTTGTCATTCCATTTGTTACTTAAAGCAAGAAAGAGTAACTTAATCTTGAAAATTACGCAATCCACTCTTTTAGTTTGACAAAATAATAATCATCATTCCAGTTGCACTCTTTCATGTTTTTCATGTAGTTTGTTCTTCATGTATCATATAAAATGGCTAATTTGTTGATTAATGTGGTTCTTAGAAAATGAAATCCCCTATGCCACAGAAGCTTATAGGTTGAGGACCATTTCCTTTGAGCACTTTTTCTTCTGATAAAAACTTTGTTAGGAAATCTCCCTCCCCAGGTTCTGGTACTGAAAGACCCTCGTTAGTGCCTCAGGGAAAGCAGGACGGGTGTAAATGTCAGGTTCTTTAATCTAATAATAAGATAGATATTTACATAAAAAGCAAATCTAGAAACTGAAATTTGACTGCCACAAATAGTCAACTCCCTCCCTTCTCTGCTTTCTAAAACACTGCTCATCATGTAAATGCTTTAAATTCCATTTGTCTGCTTCCTCTTTCCTGAAAAAGAGTTCATCGGTTGTGTGGTTGTTGGTGATTTTTCAGAAAATTATGCTGATGACACCATAAAATACAGTAAGTCCAGATTTATGAACCCAGTCGAGGGCCCTATCCCTAAGTCTGGATATATGGATCACTTCCTTAAGTCTTGGGATATGGATCCAGTTGAGGGCCCCATCCCTATTGATTTTGCAGTGCTTTCTTTTAAGAGTGGCAAGTGTCTTGTTCTTACTGCCGTTGGCAGTGGAGGGAATTGTGGTTTGTTGTGGACATGTGGAGAATGTGATGACTCAGCTAATTCGTTTGGGAGATTGTGTGCGCCCTATCATGTGATTCAGCGTGCATGCAAATGAAATATTGGGAAGTTGATTAAAAGATACAAATCATGGTGGGCATGGTGGCTGGCCGTAAGACAGTGCTCCAAGAACAAGAGAGAACTCTGGCTTTTGATGCTGAATAACAGCAACCGTATTCCTAGATGACTTGTTTGCAATGCTTACCTGTGTAGAGGTTTATTCAGGTGTTTGATTGGCTGGTCTAGCTAGAGAAGTGTAGAGAACTTGATTTGATTTTATGCTTCTTTTCCCCCCATTTGATTAGCTTTTGCAATTTGAGATTTAACTATCTAATTATCTCTAGTCATTGCACATGGCTGATTTTTCTTTTAGAGTGTTGATTGAGTTGGCGACTGAGTCTTTAATAATGTCATGTCAGCAAAACCTTAGTGCTAAAATCTTGATCCGTCTTGTCAGACAGGTGTATTAGTATGGGTCCTTCATAGACAGGTTTGATTGATGTGGATTGGGCTTTTTACTGTAAACACTATTTTTAGAGAAAAAGAAAAGTGAAAACTGGTCTTAATCAACATGCACTTGTTGGTTTTCTATTTAAGTGACTACCTTTAATTTCACTTGGACGGTGATTGAGACTGCTCAGGGAGAATCTTTTCTCCAGCGGCATTGTCTAAAATTTAAATCCCTATATTGCGAGATTGCAAGGGTGGAAAAGTTTTAATTTACTCAAATCATAAGTCTAGTGATTGTACTTTTTAACGAATCTTTCTGATTAGTTGCTTCTTCTTTTTTTTCAGGCTGTGAAGAAATTGTTTGATGCTCTGGACAAGTGTGAAGAAATACTTGGCAAGCAAAGATATATATGTGGGAACACACTCTCTGAAACGGACATTCGGTTGTTTGTCACCCTGATAAGATTTGATGAGGTAGTGGCCCTTATTATTATGAGATATTTGGGAGTTTCTGGTCATATCTTTGATTTAAACAAGCTTGCACTAAAGCTTAAAAAGCCGTATGAGACTCATTTTAGAAGAACTAGGATAATCATGTCTAGTTGAATGACTTCCCTTGTCATAGAACAAGACAAGGGAAAAGTAATCCATGATCTTTTTTTTTAAGGAAAGCTCTTTTCTTGGACCAATCGATGTCTAAATAGTGGTATGCATTGCCCATGATACTTAAAAGTTACGGGCAAGCAGTTGTGAAAGATAAGTTTGGTAAGATAATGAAAACTATACTTCTTTCTATGTTTTTCAACACTCATTTTATAGTTTCTTGCTAAATCATGCTATAGGAACTACCCTTATTTTCTTTTTCTTTTTTTTTTTCTGAAAGAGAAACAAATGTACGAGCAAAGTGTATGCATATAAAAATCATTGCAGAATGCAAAAAAATAGGATGACTTTAGGTTTATGAGGATCTGCAAGCACTATCTTCTGTGAAACTCCTCCGAAGATCTTTTGTCTGGATCAATTCAATCATCTTTTGACTTTGCCTTGTCTTGATGACAGGTTTATGTGGTTCATTTCAAGTGCAACAAAAAACTGCTTCATGAATACCCGAATCTGTTCAATTACACCAAGGACATTTTCCAAGTGCCCGGCATGAGTAGCACTGTCAATATGGAGCACATCAAGCGACATTATTACGGAAGCCATCCGACTATCAATCCGTTCAGTATCATCCCTTTTGGCCCCAACATCAACTACTCTTCCCCTCACGACAGAGAAAGATTTTCCTAATCAATGTTTACCTCCTGTATAGACCATTAAGATGTTGTGATGTTATTTGCAGTCTTACAGTGTCTTGAACACAATCTAATGATGGGTCGGGGACGACCCGAGGCTTCATAAGGTTTTGACATATGCGGTCCAAGCCTGTGCTGGAATGCTCCGTGATTTCCATGCGTGTATCATGTACCTTAAACTTGTTGTGTTTATGTATGTTGTGGTATAGTACCATGGTAATGGTGCAGAATTGGTGGATTTTGTCATAGTGGTATCTTGAATTATAATGTTGGTCATATTAACTCCATCTTGATTCTTGAATAAACATTGGTTATGCCTGAATATGGTTTGCCTACTAGCCACTGTGGCCCGCAATTTATGCGGGCATGAAATGATAGGGTAACTAGTTTTCAAGTCCATGATTTGATTGGCAAAGTTATGCAAGTTCAAGCATTTGTTTTTGTGGGACAAGGGGAGATCTTAATCTAAAGTTTGACCATCGTACCAAGCCTCTAAAAATGTGTCTGCACTTTTTACTCGCGACTAATTTCACAAGCTATTTTCAATTGATGCGCAAATAAATAAATTCGAGTTTTTGATCAATCGAATTAGAAGAATAATGAAGTGAAATTTGAAAAAAGGTATCACATACAAAAATTTTGAAGCAGACATGTTCAGAATATAGTTGGTCTAATCCCCCAACATATTAGGCAATTATAAGAAAATATCACGTTTCCTAAGAAAGATTGAAATAGAGCAACAAGCGTATTTGGATTGAGGGAAAGTAGAAGGAGATGAAGGGGAACAATAACTTAGGAAAATATTTCTTTTGTTTCGCTAAATGAAATTAAAGGGAAATAGAGGGAATGAGATCGGTTAGTGATACAAGGGATGAAAATTATATAATATCGGATATGGATAAGCATATACCGTCAATTTTCTCAAAAGTGTGTGACAAAATTCGGTCTTAATTTGATGATATATAAAAACGGTTTTATCGCAAGTTTATACTAATTGTATGATAAATGAGAAAAAACTATAGGATCATTCAGATTACAAGATTATGTAAAATCTCGCTTCTAGTAAATTAATTGTTTTGGAACTTCCTACTATCTAATGAGAAATCAAACGGAAAATAACTTTATACGAACTAATATATCATGATAAAATCACAACTCTAATATATAATTAATAATTGACATGATACATCATTAATTGACTGATGAAAAGTTGTTAAATAATTTGAAAAATGAAATATTTTGTTAGTATAATTTAACAATTATTTTTATACGTGTATAATAAAATATATTTCAAAAGAATGAGTATTTCTCTGTAAATTCACTGCAAGTATGAGAGATGGAAATTTTTATAGAAAATCGCGTATACACACGTACTTTACACAAAAGTACGAGTATTTTCTAACAGAGAAAATAAGAACTAACAATTTCTGCCCGGTGCATATTTTATTTTCTCCAAAAGCGAGATTAAAAGGAAGGAAATGAGACAACCGAGCATTTTATTTTCAAACTACCTATTTTATCTACAAATATGAATAACACGAAGCCTAATTTATTCTATAATCTCTTTATTTCTATTAACTTTTCTTGTTTCCATTTCCTTCCTTTCTCACTCTCTCTTTCTTTCTTTCTTTCTTTCTTTCTTTCTTCCTCACTTCAATATCCGGTGACTCTTCGGTTTGTAGTCCTCAATGCTCAAACAGGGCCTAAAGCAATTTCTATTTATTGGATAACGACATTGCTAAAACTCGTGTCGATCTGTCACTTTAGTTTTAGTTTCTTTTTTGTTCATTGAAGTACCAAAATTGTGTCATCCTTCATGCTAGTCTGTTTGTTAGCTTTATTTACTTTTTAATAAATTTTCTTGTCCACGTGGCCAGTGAACCCCGTTAAAAAAATACAAAAGCTATTATTTATGGTTGTACCGTCAAAAATATCAAGTCGGCTCATTCATCTTTACCTTGATAGTTATAATGTGGGGTTTGTTCTTATTTTACTTGAGGGATTTGAATGACCCCCTCCCTAGGGGCCATGTCTCGATCCCAGTATGAAGGATTATTCTCTCGAACTAACTTCTAATCATCGCCTTCGTAAGATCAACGAACCTAAAGAAAAGAATCAAGGGTTGGGTATTTTGCATCCAAAAGGGGTGACATCAATTTGTGTTGAAAATAAATTGGAAAGTAAATTGTAAAGAGTTAGGGATCGCCTGGTAGATAAAAAGGACAAAAAGGCAGGTCATTGCACCCTTTGTTGCCTTGTTGGCAAGGAGGTTGGCCCTTGCATAATAAATTTGGGCGAGGGCAATGGGCGAGAGCAAAGGCCCTCCTTCGATGGTGGTCGCAATAGAGCTCGCCGACGTTGAGCGCAGATAAGTTAGCCCTTGAGATCGCCAATCGAGGGTCGTCTGACCCATGCTCGGTGGTGGCGAGCTTTGTTGAGGCTACCACTTAACAAGGGCCCTTGCCCTCGTCGATGGCCAGGTGAGAGGCCACCATCCTAGCCGCGACCTTGGGTAGAATTCCCGACTCTCTTTGATATCCATGCTGCCCTCTTTTGTCCCATTTGACTCCGATCTTTTTTCTCAATTATTCGATTCTTTCACTTTTTTAAATTTTAATTTTTTAAATTTATAGTTTTTTTATGAGGTGGCGCCATTAGCATCACTTGTGCAAAACATAATAAAAACAAATGCAAACGTAGTTTTTTTGTCCCTCAAAAGCGAACAGAGCCAACAGTTGAATGCACGCGGAAAAAAGTCCGTACACCAATGCGGGGGATTGACAGAAATTTTAGGACTCTCATAGTCGATATTTTTTTTATATTCTTTGGAGCTTTATTTATTTACCAAAAAAAATAATTTCTTAAAATTAATTATTTATGTCGTTCAAATAGTTAATTAATATTTTTTTATTATCAATAATAATTTATATCGAATCATTTTTAATAAAAATATTTTTTAAAAAGTATTTTTCAAATTGTCCAGACAAAGCCACGTTCCCACAGCGGGTGCGGCCATTTTGCATCTTCCATCCGTCTCCCTCGAGCCAACCCCACGCGCCGCCGCGGTCCTCCGCCGCGCGCAAAAGTCATGCCATGGAGGCTCGAGGGTGCGAGCGGCTGCACCGAGCGCTCAGCGAGTGCCACCGCCGCGTCCCGTCGGACCTCGCCCGCGCTTCCGCGTGCCGGCACCTGAACAGCGCCCTGGCCCAGTGCCTGGTGTCCGAGGCCTGCCCCGACGAGTCGGAGGCCGTCCGCAGCCTCTGCGCCAGCGGCGGGACCGCCCTCAAGCGTTCCCAGTGCCGGCAAGCGCAGCTCGATCTCTCCGTCTGTCTCGCTTCCCATCAACGCGATTGACTCTCCTCGACAACCCCAGATACATCGATTTCCTCCTGGGTGATTTCCCCTACAAGATTCACTTTCTCTATCGTGTTCCTCATCGACCGCACCCTGTAGTGCGATCTTGCGTTTGTGTATTTTGATTACGGATGTTGCTATGATCTGATTGTCTTTGGGCAATCGTGCAATTTAAGTTGGGAGTTCTGTGGAATTGATGTCTTTCACTCCATGCATTGCTGCTTGCTTACATGTTTGGTTTGAGCTTATGACAACAATGGTCGAGTATTGATTCCTTCTTGTTGTTATTCCCAGATAGAGCAAAGCAGTCTCGCAGGGTGACTGATTAGAGTGATCTTCGTATCGTCCCATGAGGGTTGTGTTTCGGGGCTCCTGGTGAACCGTTGGGTTAGTTACTTTATATCCTTAGCATCATTGCCTCTACCATGAGCAAGAACATTTTCCTACTCTACGAACGAGTATTAGTTTATCTTCAATGAAGGCATTTTACTGCACTTAGTTGTTTGTTTGGCTTGCCATGGAATGATAACGCTTCCCCCGATTGGTGATGTATTGCAAAATGTGCTTAAAAATAAGTTGCCTAGTAGAGATTAGTGTACTTATGTTATGCCGTCAAAAAGATTAAAAAGAGGGCCAATTAAAAGGATGATATTGCCTAGTTGGAATCGAGCATCATTGAGTCTATAAACATTTTCGAGCTATTATTCTTGTGTTGTCAATGTCCATATCAGTAGATGTAAAGTTTCAGTCTAAAGGCCTCGTACGATATGTTCTGTTGTCAGGACATTACCTCCCATTTCAAAACAGGACAATGTTTAAAGGACAGCTGAAAATGTAGCATTTCACGTGTATGAAAATGCATAAATATTTTAGTAACTACACACTTTAGTGTCTCCTGGATTTCTTCTTCTGAATCTTTATATGCGAGAAACATCTAATAGTTCTCCGATGATGGAATCTGCACCTGGAAATGATTACTAAATTATGGTAGGGGGATAAAGACAGATAATTGCTTAAGCTCTTTCTTTCTTAGAATTACTTCATACTCCTAGGACTCTCGAGTTTTTAGGAGTATTCAAGTAAGACAGAAGTTGAATCGAAACAAAGGTATTAATTAATTTACTTTCAAGAATCTATGTATACTTATATTAAAGAAAATACTTAAATGAACCTCATATAGATGAAAGCCCCCATTTTGACCTGAGACATGGATGCTGACAATGGCACATTGGGCTTGGGCTGGAGTCTGGTTGTCAATTTTCCTCCTACTTTCATGCTAGTGATTGACTCTTCAATCCCTTTGGTTGTTGAGCTTTTGGAGATGCACAGTTCCATGGATGTTATGCACATTGTGGATTCTGCAGAAAATTTCAGTTTCCATTGTCTATTAATAGATGACAAGCGTCCACAAATAGGCACAAAATTGACTGAGGAATTAATTTTCCCTGTTGCCTACCTGAAGAACTTCCTTGACAGTTTCAGTTGTCAATGAACTTATAACAACTTTAGAGTCTTTGACTTCCTTGGCTGCTAGCCCAACTTAGATGTTCACGAGACACTGGAGAGAATCTTGGAGAACTAAAAAATTTATCTCACCTTTAATTCTCACACATGCATGCACAGCAATAGAAAGTTTTGCTTTAGAATTGTTTCTTTTCTTCATAGCATATGTCCTGTTATTTCTTTCTGTCTCCTTTTGCCTGTGATTGCTACAGCCTCTGCTTGTAGACGCATTCAGTAATACATGTTTTAGAAGTGTTGCGGCAGATTAGTGTGCAGTACCATCCGCAGTGGAGATATTGGTAGTTCAACATTGTTGATATAATTTTGAGTTTGTTTGTATCTCAACTATTAGTGAGGATTATAGATGTTGGGCTTCTAGAAGAGTTAAAATATGAAATCTTTTAATTTACAAACATGGAAGAGGATAGTTGGGACAAGCACCTATTGATGACTTATCTAAAATTTAGTTCCAAAGTTCTGATTTTGCTGGTGTCTCTGTCAGACACCACTGTGGAGTTGCAAACCATAAAGCAGGATTCATCACTAGGAGTTGGGCTAACCAGGCACCCACTCTTCTAATTGATTTTTTTTACCGTATTTATGGAAATTAAACTGTTCAGTTTGACACGGATACTGCTGAAGGTTGCCTCTGCAAAGTTTTCATGCATTTCCATGATAGGACATCGCACCGTAGTTTAAATAGGAAATATGTTTTTTGAGTCTGCGTCATTGGCATTGGCCTGCCTTTTCATTTTTAAAGCCTTGCACTGGATAATATTTCCTTGAGGAATTTGCTAGCACTTTCGCAGAATGCTTTTCCAAAAGTAATTTCTGGAAGCTAGTGTCATCAATAGTACACCATTTTCTCTCTGTAATTACAGTTTTTTGAGTAATTCTTTGTGTAGTCATTTTTGAACTGCTCACTCAGAGTTTCTCTCTTTTGACTAATTGCCTATTCTTTTCCATTGCTACGCTGCAGATTGTATGAGTGAGACAAAGTGAAGGCAGCGCATTGTACATTACAGTGCTTCTAGAAATGTACCTTTCGATCTTTCATGAAGAAATATTGCAGGCATATTTCTTTGGGAGGTTGCCTTTGATTTTGCACCATATTTTCCCTTGTACATATCAATTTGTACTGTGATCTTTAGTCTTATGGTGGTTGAGTTGGGTGACTTACATATTTCCGGCAAACATACTTATGCATGTAAACTAGTTGAAAGTCTTACTCGGGGCATACTGTTCTTGCATCATAGGTGTTGAGAAGGCATGTCCAATAATTGCCGTGATCAGATGAACAGTTTCAATTGAGTTAACAAGGTGTTTGTGATGCTTGTGCTTCGAAGTACTGTGTTCAATACTTTGCCAAATGATGTTTCAGAGCTTGCTCCACTCTCTTCTTGGATTTAATCTTCTCATCTACTTTCTATGTTCAATACTTTGCCAAATGATGTTTCAGAGCTTGCTCCACTCTCTTCTTGGATTTAAGCTTCTCATCTACTTTCTAGACAATACATATCTTGTTCCGTGGGCGCAAGATAGCATGCGGTCGCATCAAACAGGGCAGAAGTTGTCTACGACACAACAACGAAAACAACAATCTATCCAACATGTCTGTTCAGCTGATCTCCTCTTGCTCAGTTGAGAGCTCTTTCATATCAATCTGCTGAAAGACCTGGATTTTCTAGGTTTTTCCTTATATTCTCTTCACCTGTCTTCCGTTGGTCTTTCCTTACTCTTTCTGATGATCTCTGTTATCGAGTCGCGTCTTCTCATTCGAGTGTGCCAAAGCCAATGAGCTTCTCTATCTTATCAATCTGAAGATACTTATTGTGGAGTGCCATCCTCACGTGTGTCCAAACATTACATCCGCTTAAATATGCTCCATTCCTGCTATATGCTCCTCATTTGGCACACACTGGGGCTTCACCAGCGGAGGACGCAATACGAACTCCGTTCATTTCTTGTCGACTTTGTACCTTCCCGTGAGTGCCAGCAAGTCCTTGCACTCCTCATTCAGGCTTTAAATGGGTCCATGGGATTTGGGAAGTTATCTACCACACACCTGCAAACTGATAAGCGATCAGTGTGCATTTTTCCACTTTGCAGATCAGAAACAGAACTAAAAAGTGTCAGTACAATTTTGCATATTCTGAAATATATATATATATATATATATATATATATATATATATATATATATATATTGGTATTTTGTATGTCGGTACAATTTTCGAATACTGTTCGTTGGGGTCCCTCGAACTACAGTAAAACGAAATGATTAAGGCATGAAACTTGCAGCAGGAGACAAGTCTCTACCAAATGAAAGGAGAAAGAAAATTGCGGCGAGACAAACACATAGGGAAAGGCCCGTCCCCTTCTCCTTTCAAGGCTCTTTTTCTCTTTTTATCTGTTGGGTGTTGTGGGGTCTGGTGTTTTGTGGACTTGAGGAAAAATGTTGAGCAGCATACTTTTCCACACCAAAAATTCCAGTTTTGGCTGAAAACACACTACGAGATATCTGCTCAATTTGACGTCGTGGGTCCGAAAGATCTTGTTGCCAAAAAGCAATGGCGGTGAAACGAAAAATCCTCCGCGTTACCTACTGTAGATAGAGACAGCGGCAGTGAAAAATGAATTTTGCTGCCGTTGATACCCGACTTTTGACCGAGTGTGGTGTGGCCGTCGATGCGGCACTAGGGGGCGGCGAACTTGATTTTGTCGTCATAGATTGCCAACGGTGGTGAAGTCAATTTTGGTGCAGAAGATCCTGTAGCAGCGAAGACAATTTCGTTGCCATCGGTTGTCGATGGAGACAGATCTATTTTAATCTCCATAGCTCACATTAGCCTGTAGGGAGGAAATTTTTTTTTTTTGGTCAAAAAGCGAAGTGTTTCATTCATTAACTGAACAAGGATAATATAAGTTATGGATTTTTGAACATAAAAAATCCCATAAAAGTCAAGGTGATTCTATAAGCCAGTCATGCGATAGGACTTTTCTGTGGTGAGACTTAGCTAACAAGTCCACCACTTGGTTGGATTCGCGTGGGCTATAGACCAGTTGAACATACTTGGACCGAGCTAGCATCTCTTTGCATTCCTCCAAGATAGCCTGCAATTCCCATGGGCCTGTGGTCTGGCCTCGCAACAATATTCACAAGTGATAAGCTGTCAGAACTTAAGATCACATGCAGATCGGATTTCCTCCATAGTTCGTGTTCTCTTCTCCGCAAATTAGTTCCATCTTCGAAGTACAATAAAGCAGCTCGTAGTGCTAGGGTTTCAATTTCCAACGCCGAAGAGGCAACCACACATTCGGCAAAGCCTCCAACTATTCTCCCAATTGAGTCTCGGCAAATCCCAGCAACCGCCCCTTCCCTTTCTCCTTCGACGATCAACCCATCAATATTCAGTTTTACGTTGCCTCTCTCTGGAGGGATCCACGAGATCAGTGAGTTCCCCTGTTGCGTTTCTCGATTGTTCACTAGAGGGCTCCAATGCTTAAAGTATTTGTCTATGGTGCATGCTTCGTTTACTATTGAGCTTGGGTCTAGATGGCGATTTTGAAAGATGACTCTGTTTTGGGCCAGCCAAATTTTCCACAATACCCCAGTGACTAGCTCCGATGAAGGCAAGTTAGTGTTCTATATGAAGATCTCCATCATTCACTTGTCAATTCTAGTAATTTCGTAGCTAGATATATGGATTTTGAGTCGGTAGTCTGACCATATTGTTTTTGTCCAATCACAAAGCAAGAAAAGGTGTTCCATAGACTCGGGGGCTTGCTGACAGACTAGGCAGAGAGGATCAGGCGTTATCGTTCTCTTACACAGGTTTTCTCAAGTTTGTAAGCTATTCTGACACACACTCCAACTGAAAAACTTGATTTTTGGCATAGTGTTGAGGTTCCAGATTTTTTGCCATAGGGATTTGGGGATTTGGTATGAGGAGGAAGCTTGGTTGTGATTTTGTTGGATTTCTGTTGGTTGCATATCGGTATAGGCATCTTTCACAATATATTTGTGTGTTTTGTTCCCTACCCACATAAGTACATCTTCTTTCGAGATAGAACTCAGTGGTATAGCAGTGATTTCCTCCATTAATTGCTCGTTGAAGAGGGAGTTCAGTTTCTTTTCATCCCAACATTGCTTGTTCTGTACAAATAGCTCCTCAACTCTTTGGGGGTCTCCTAAATTAGCTGGCCCACTGATCAAACTTTGAGATAACCATCTATCTTCATGGATTCTGATTGATTTTCCGTTGCCCACCGCCCACCTAATTGATGGTTGAATAGTGTCTCTCCCCATTAATAGACTTTGCCATCCCCATGAGGGTCTAAGCCCTTTGTCGGCATTCCAAAAATTACCATTAGGGAAATAGAGTCCTTTAATGAGTTGACTCCATAAGGCTGAGGGGGATTGGATTAATCTCCAAGCCTGCTTACTCAGCATGGCTTTGTTGAAAGTTATAAGACCCTTGAATCCGAGACCACCCTCTGTTTTCTTTAGATTGAGTACCTCCCACTGCTTCCAATGAATGCCCGTTTCTAATCCATTCTGTTTCCACCAAAAAGACGCTATTCTTTTCTCAATTGCTCTACATATCGATATGGGAATCTTGAAGATTGACATCGCATATTGGGATATAGCTTGCACTACAGCTTTTATCAATATTTCCTCTTCCGCCCTAAAGATAAGTTATTCCTTCCATCCCTCTAATTTCATGTTGACCTGAGCTAGTATCCAAACAAACATCTGCTTTTTTTATGTCCCCCGATTAGAAGGAATGCCTAGGGAGGAATTACATTCGCCATATTTGATCTATTTTGACATCTTTGATTAACTTTTTTTATCTTCTTTTTCACCAGTTAATTTGTTTATTTAAATTGCTCATAAATATATAATCAAGCACACGAAGATCTGCGAAATTCCATCACACTAAATATTGTAATATATGTTCCACGTGACTAGGACAAAAAAATTAAAAAACATAGTACCACGTCTATGTTCTACACATCATTTCAACAGGGCAAAAATAAACATAGTTCCGGACATATGCATAAAATACTCCATAGAAACGAGTTCTTCATCCTCATCCTCATCCGCATCCTCATATTCTTCGTCCGAGCTGCTCTCCATCGAAGTCCAGTGCACGTCCGGCCAACGTGCATGCTTCGCCCTGTGTTGATCCCTCTCCAGGAGATATTTGAACCCCAGCAGATGGCACAAACGGAAATCAGATCCAGAGACAGAACCTGTTGAACGATAATCATCCCACTTTTGCTCAGTTGATGAGATAAATAGCGTGAGGAAGACGGTGCATATGACTGTAATAACTACTAAACCATAACATATCACCAGCAGCCTCTGGCCAGCTGATCTTGTCTTTTGGGGAAGAAGAAGTCAGCACTTGTATCCATAGAATGAGGTGACAATATCTAATGAAATATACCAATCAGGAGCTTTCACGCTTGTGGTCTCGACTTACTTTCCTTTGAAAAGCTATGTTTCTTCCTGAAATACCAGGACAAGTTTCTCCGAATCTGGACAATTTGCATCATGTAATCGACATTGACAAGGAATTGCGACAAGTTGTTCATATACCAACGAGTTACATTTGCTTCTTAATCAAGAACAATTATCTCGGCCCAAGCACCAGAGGAAATGGCATACATTATGATTAATGCATATGCTAGAAAAATACCCGTGCCATGCTGCGCGACATATATGATTTTTATCTATATGCTTTTCGTTTGTTCCCAAATAGTAAACTCACTCTTTGTTCTACTGGTACACAGTTTCTTCTTTTTTGTTCTTTCTGGGTTGAGGTAGTCTTGGCCCCTCTTCTTTATTGAAAGTTTCAATCTTTGGATCTATTTCCAAGTACAGATAAAGACCTTTGAATTCTAATGAAGTTAAAACTGGTTGTATCCAACATCTGGTGAGGTCAAAGTAATAAAATTTGGGTCAAATCAAGAATAACTGCAATAGAGTTTTGAAAGGTTGCCCCAACTGATTCCCAGGACGTGCCAATTGTGAGATTTGCAGGGACATTCCGGATGAATAACAAAAGGTTTACGACCTATCTGTGATGTCCCAATAATCTAGATCCTTGGAGTCCTAAATCTTTCTATCACTTCTTTGTTATTTGTTTCTTGCCAACCTCCAAAGTTGCCATTTAGGCAATATCGGCCGTCGCTTAGGTAGTTTCCCGTACAAGGAACTGATTGCACTTGATGTTAGGGCTTAATTGCATTAAGTTAAAAGAATAAATAATTACTTCCAAATAAAATAATAGAAGATGTTCCCTGCAGCTTGTCCTTATCTTGTGGGGCGAGCTCCACATTTGCGTCCCTTATTTAACATCCCGGTGCTTGCATACCTTACATCCCCAATTTCCCATATATCTTTTTCTTCTTCGGAGAGAAAGAATGTTTTTTAGAAATTTTACATCTTGGTGATTCAGAATCCAGAAAAGAATCGAGATGGAACCATTTGTGGATATGCTTAGGTCCGAAAGAGTTGCACTATTCCCACTTCATAAAAATGAAGGTTTAGGTTATAATGTTTAGATCCAAACTAATCGGACTAGAAGCATACATGTGAGGACATTTAGCACAGTACTTGACACTTTTTACCATCCCTTAAAGGATAGTTACTAGTGAGAGGACGTTAGTCATCAACACATCGATAAAGTTTCCTATTCTCGACAATGTTTACTACCAACAATGATTTTGGGTCAATTGTTAGTAGCTGTTATGAGGAGATCTAATAAATTCCTATGAAAACTTACTGATCGTGGATAATAATCCGAGTTACAATCACGTGCGCACTCGCAATTGTGTCATGTTAAACTTTGTGTATGGTAGAAGCTTGCCCAATGAAATGTTAATCACCCATGCAACATCTAAGAAACCTTAATCATACATGGTATCCACAGCCTAGGAAATCGTATGAACCGAAATCGGAATTGGCTCGAGCCAAGTGTTTTGAGTCTTTTCGAGTCGGGTTTTTCTTTGATTCGAGTAGTAAGTAAAACAACAGGCTTCTAATGATTCAATTTAATTCTAGATTATAAACCTAAATTGAGATGAAACACATCAATAAACTTGTTTCGAAACCAAAACAATAAGAGTAAATGGTGTTTACACTAATGAAACTTGATAACCCAATCATGTATACGCACCCGCTCTTCATGTTCATATCGGGTCATATGTTTTTGGAAATCTGGACCTTGTTGGCCTACCATTACCCCTAATACTTGTCATTTGCTCTCTCTCAAGAAGAATTCTTTTCTCCCGCGAACGCACCTTCAATTTAATTGATTTCTTCTTTCTCACTCCATCCTAAAGTATAAAATTCGAACCCTCGACATCACTCTCCTTTCAGTTTAAGCATGACTTACGGCACAGCAACTGCTTTTTTGGGCACATATTTAATTAGATAACTCAGCGCTTAGATCGTGTGATGACATAACAGTTGAAAAGATGGGGATAAAGATGATGTGATCGAGTAAAAAGGGTTAAGATAACATAGAGAGAGAGAAGAGAGAGAGAGAGAGATTGCTCGGATGTTGCCCACTCGAATGATAAGAGAGGGTGAAGTAAAGGTTGCAATGATTGCAGATGATTGGGAGAGACTAGCTTTCCCAACTTAGGCTCTTGTCGGCCACGTAAATTATTGTTTTATCATCCCATTCGTCTAAACCCTGCTATATAATACTCTAGACGAACCCACATCTTGGACTAGAAGATGATATATCTTCGAGCTAGCTATGAAGGCACTTAACTATTCTGCTTGGCCTAAGTTAGTGTCACAGTTTCCTCAGGTCATCATGCACTTCCGATACGAAAAAGTTAGTCCATCGGATAGAGGGGGTAGCGTGATGGAATTGCATTCATTCACGCTTGTCTGACAATGATTGCTATTTGACCTTTGACTTTAATGTGAAAACGCTTTCTGAAAACCTGAATACAAAACTCTTTTATTGAATGTCAGTTCTAGATGTAAAATCAAGAGATGGGTGGATTAGTTGAAACGCAATCAAGTATCAATTTTTAGAGTGGGTGCGGATTTGTTTCAGCACCTCGAAAACTATAGACTCTAAAACTTCTGTAGACAGTCGTGTGAATGCAACAATAAAAGCGATATATGCAAGTAAATGCAATAATGATGAGAGATGAGAATAAACAGTATCGGGACAACATTCCTAGTGATTTGATTTTAACTGTGCCTACTCCGCTCTCTAAACTCTAGCAGTCTAATTAGGTCTTATCTACTTGCATCAACAAGTAATATGAAATGATTTCGCACGGAACTTGTTTCTCTGGCAATTCCTCTGTTGATGCTCCACAATGAAATTAGCTCTTGCATAAACTCTAGCAGTCTAATCAAGTCTAATTCACTTGCATCAACAAGTATTACACGCGGAAGTTGTTTCTCCTACAATTCCTCTGTTAGATGCTCCACATCAAGATTAACTCTTTCTTTTGCTAGTGCCTGATGTAGCCTAGGGTTGACTACTCAAACGATAGGATTAGGAGAGTGACCTACGCACACGAAAACTCCGGCACAAAAATGAGTAGGAATTTCAGTTATATGCTAGTTTGGGAAAATGAGCATATCTTTGTCAATTCAGATCGGATTGACCTGATTCCTAAGTCAAAAGAACCAAAGACTCTTGGCTCTACAACTTTTGTGTTTTGAGTTTTCTCAGATAAGCATTGTAGGGCTGTCGATTTTGGATGAAAGGAAATGGTCGTGATTGGTCAGGAAGTGAAAAGGATATGAACTTCGGTGGGTGCTTTTCTAGGCCTCAAAGGAAGTTGAAATGGCATCAATTCTTCTAGATTGATGGCTGCGACTCTTCAAGGATATAGACTTCAAAAGCTTCGACTATTCAAAGACGGAGCGAAAATTCTTCTAGGTTTTCAAATGGTTTGAACCTTTGAGGTTCAAGAGAATTGCACTAAGTAAATTTCATTAATCAAATTCATTCTACTTTTTACATAAACTTGCTGGCCTTTCATACAAAAAAAAGAAAAAGAAAAGAAAAGAAAAGCAAGATTCTAAAGTCAAATCTAGAAACTAGAATTTATTAAAGCACATAGAAACTAGAGGCTATTAAAAATACAATATTTCCAATGCTTGTGGCTATCTCGAGGAATCTTGTTGCAAGCTTCCAATATATGGCTAATGACAAAGCATTTATGATGAAGTCAAAGATGACATTTCTCGCTTATCGATGAGGTTCTTCAATCTTTGATGAGGTTATTGCTTATCGATGAGAGTTGTCGAGATTGAATGCGTGCTGACCTTCTTGGTTGAAAAGGTTGGTCTTGAATATGGACTGTATCATTCCGAGCAATAGCACTAAAGCTCTCACACCCTCCACTGATCCCATAGGGGAGTTACAAACCTCTTTACTGAGCACTTGGACAAAATTACAACATCAAGAAAATAAATCACGGAATATCTCACCAAACTAGATGTGCTATCGTGCATGGAATATCACAATAATAAATCACGGAATATTCACGGGTGTATTGTTGCACTACGTTCTTGCGTGCTGAAATGGAAGTATTTTTTCTACACAGGTTTCTCTCAGACTATATCTCACGTGACAGCGAGGTTTATTTGATCTAAATTTAAATTTGAAGTCGTCACTAATTATTTACGGTAGGTTGACTGAAAGGGTGTGCATGGATGATTGATATAATTGAGGGTCCGATCTTTTGACCCAAGATCCGATTCCCCAATATGTGAAATGCAATGGATTGTGCAAGGATAATCCTCCTAAGGATTTCAAATTAACCTAAGGCACGGTAAGGGTGTTTCCACATCAAACATTCATTGATCAAAGCAATACCACTCCTAATAGGATTAAAAATGCTACGTTGAGGTGGACTTCACGTCAACGACCGACGAGAAGGGAGGCGACTCGGTTATGGAGGAGAGATGCACCGACAGTGGTTTGGTTTTGACTTGGATGTGGGCTCGGTTGAGACTTTGGTCACTGCGTTGTCGCGCTTGATGAGGATAGCCAAGTGAGGGGGACGCCTTGATGGTGGAACAGTGGAGGGCCAATGGACGTCTCGAGGAAGGACGTACTGCCGACATGGAGTCGGACTGAACACCTTGAGGAATGGTCATAGTGGCCACGAATTGGTAGACACGAATGTGGATGAGCGTTGATGTGTTCTGCGGATGAAACCTGTAGTCGCTGATGACAAATTGGTGATGGACGTGTCCTTGATAAGTGGATATGGCTTTGCCTGAAAATCTCCGTTCTTCACTTTCTTGAAAATCTCCATTCTTCACTTTCTTTTTTGTTGTCTTTCCTCACGTGGCTGTGAATTTCTTTGGCTGAATATTCTTGACCATGGTTGGCAAGGTAAAGCAACAGAATCCACCGGTTGGACTCACGGTCTTCGATCTTCAGCTCGGATGAGTAGGCTTCTTGGTGATGCTTTGCGTTTCTCAGGGAAGAGACCACACATCAGAGAACTGTAGATAAGATGACGATGCAGGAGGCAACGCTCCCGGATGGCAGTACTCGCGGATGGCGGTGGCTGCGGGTTGGAGACACGAGCAGTGGACCATCGGAGAGAACCATCGAAGCAGATGCCGAGATAAGGTTGGAGGATACCGCGAACACGAGAGATGTATGACGTCGATAAATATGAGGTGTGGTCGATGGGTACAATAGATGCTTGTATGTGAAAGTGTGTGTGGGAATCTGAAGGTTTGCTCGTTCGTGAAGACCAAAAATGCCAGAGAGATGCCTTCGTCCCCCTACCCCTTTTTATTAATCCGCTATTGGTATCTGATTTTTAACTCGGCTTTCAAAATTTTCAAAAAATCATAAAATTAGGATTAGAAACCTTGGCCAAGCTTAGGAACCTATTTCTAAACAAAAAATAAAATTTAAAAAAGTTTTCCTGAATTTTTCTTTAATTTCTTTTGGTCAAAATAAGGGTGAAAATCAAGAAAAATAGCAAATGGAATCCAAAAATTCCATAAAAATAGTCATTAGTCTTCTTTTAAATCCAATTTCATTAATACAATATCAATTTTACAAAATTTCAATTGGGAATGTGTTTTTCCCAAAATTGGGTAAAAACAAACCCAAATTGAATAAAAAATTTAGTTGAGTCATTTCTAATCATTTCTAGGCTATATGGTGTCTTCACAACAAATGATCATAGAATCTTGAATTACATAATGGTTGGTCTAATTGCACCATTTACCAAAGAAATCAAAAAGCCCCAAAATCCAATTGAAATTAGGGATTTTGAGCCATAAATTGGGGATCATTATCAATTTGAAATTGTCGAACTATGAGATCATTATTTCTAAGGTTAATCAGTCATGGGTAATCCAATTTTGGTATCTATTTTGCTCAATCAGGTCATTTAAGTACTGGATTGAATAGAACCCTAGTAACCCGGATTTTAAAATTTGGGAATTTTTGGTTTGATTGTGACAAAAATTAGGGAAAATCTCATATTTTGATGCAAAATGTGCCAAGGAATTCAATTTTGAGATTAAATTTGAAAATTGGGTCAAAATTAGGCCTAATTTGCGATTTTAGACCAACTTGGGTTTGCTAGGTCGGTCGGGTCAACCTGACCCAACCCGGGTCGGTGTCCTTCCTTACCCGACTCGCTCAGAACATGATAAAAACCCAAAAAAATCAACTCGTGCCCGCCTCTTTGCCTACTTAATCCAGCTAAATGAGCACGTTTTAAACTTCAATTCTAGCACGAGAATCTCTAACTGGCATCGGAGATTTGATCCAACCGATTCTAGGTCGGTGAATAACAAACTTTGGGTGGAAAAATTTAGCTAGAAAAACTGAAAAAACATTGTCAAACGCACGGGAAGTGCTCAGGAAAATTCCAAAGAGAGAAAAGAGAGAAATAGAGAGAGAAAGATAGGGAAATCTAGAGAGAAGGAGAGGCGTGGAGATTCTCTGATTGAGTGATCGACGCATGTCAATTGACCAATGCCGAAAAATTGATCAACTCGGAAGGATCTCCTCCTTAGGCGACTAGTGCAAATCTGGTCGTGAAGCTCTAAAAATTGACCTCAACCGGTGTATCCAGAGTTACTTCGGCAAAGCCAAAGCCACCGTCTTGAAGCTCAAGTGATAGGGAAGAGCTTGACAGTCGCCATTTGGTTCGGAAACTCAGAATCAAGCTCAAACGAAGAAGGTAAAGTCAACTCGCACCCATGGTGTGGCAAAAATTTTGGATTGTGTGTTTGAGCTTTGCTGTGCTTGATTATGTATTTTCTTTATGATTTTGAGTTTCTAGATTTTCAAAAGCTAATTTTGATAATGTTTTACATTGTTTGATTGTATTTTTGATTGAAAAACACGCATAAACCATCTCGGTCGCCATGGTCGAACCTCGCCGGAGTTTCCTAAACCTCACCAAAGCGTTTTTGTGACCAATCATCGCTCAAGTTAGTGATTACTGACTTTGTTTGATGTCTTGATATTGATTCAATCTCTAGAAAACGGCTAGGGCAGATGATGTGATTGTCTAAAGGTCACAAAAGCTTGTTTAGTCAGTTTTAGGTTAGGTCTTTAGGAATTAATTTTTATGGCCGGTGATGCTCCGGTGACAAATTGAGAAGATTAGATGGTTAGGGAATGATGAAAGGTTGGTGTAGAACTTGAAAAGAATGTCAAAAGCTCGTCGGAAGGTCATCGAAAATAAGCTTGAACTGACGGCCTCGAAAACCTTTACATTTGATTCCTGCACACCATGTTTTTGGCGAAATGCCGAAGAGAAGAAAGCCAAGAAATGACACCGTTTTGGCATCGTGCTCGTCGGAGCACTAGTTGGTCCGACTTGGTTGGACCGGTTTGAATTGGTTTGGCTCAACCTTCGGCGAGAAAGTTTAAAAAAATAATAAAAAATTAAAAAATTGGAAAAATCAAATAAAAATTTAGAAAATAAAAAAATAGAAATTCTGAAAATAAAAAATTCAATAAAAATTTTAGAAAATTCAATACTTTTAGAAATTTAGAAGACCTAGTAAAACTTGGAAAATTTTCGAAAAATTGGAAACTTTTTAGAAATTCCACAAAAAAATGTAAAAAAAATTCAGGAAAATAGATTTTTTTTTTGAAAATCCAAAAATCCATAAAAATTTTCCAAAATTTTAAAATTAACAAATATTTTTTTTAGAAAATAAAAATTAGCTTTCGGGAAATGAAATTCTCAGAAATTTTTCAAAAAAAATCAAAAATTTCAATAATTCACAGAATGACTCAAAAACATTATGGCCAACCTTTACAAGTGAAATTAGAATTTTTAGAAATGCTTAACCAGCATTTTTTGAAAATCCTTAGTTTATGGGTTTTTACACCTAAAAAATCATAAACCCTGAACTCTAAACCCTAAAACAACACATATTATCGAAGGAATAAGCCTTTAGGGCTTGACTACGATTTGAGTGTTTTGAATTGGTTTTCATTTTAGGGACCTAAATTAGGATTGTTTTGTTTGATTGCAATTGATTGTGTTGCTTATATTGATTGAGTGAGTTCTTACGCTTAGAATGGTTAATATTAATGGATAGACCTTGGAAACTTGTGTGTCATATTAGACACATCATATCGTTTTAGGTATCGACAAGGCGTTAAGGATCTCGATTCGGGATTATTAGCATAACCAAGTCCTCATATTCAGAATCTCTGGTTCGTAGAATCGTGATATTTCTCCCGTACCCTGATTAGATTCTAGTCAACTTACCAATAATGATTAGTGGCGACTCCAAATAAAAAGCATAGATTGAATGGAAAGATAAATTACAACTCGCTATCATATGAGGTATGGTTTGAGAGAAACCCCCGTTTGTCTAGTGATGGGATGTCTAGGTGAAATATCCATATCGGAATTTAGTAGCTTATTTGGGGACAGTTTTTCCATCGTGACAAATGGAAGTATCTCCTTAGCGTGCCCAAAAAAGGTGCGGCGCGATAGGCTTGGCAACTCTGCTAAGGAAGAAGAATTTGCTTTCTAAATGGACTTAGGCCTAGATAGAATGATAAGCATGTGTTTTGTGCTCGTGCAAAGATTTCAAGTACGTCTCACTAATGATCATGTTAAATGATTTTGTAGGTGGGAGGTATAAGGGGTGTCGTCTTTGTTGATCTTTGTTTTGCATGATGGTATTGGGATTGAATATGATTTGATTAAATTTTAGAAGTGCTATTTGGTTGTTAATTGCTATGCATGCCTTCAAATTGCTTTAACATTACGCCATTCGCACACACCACCCGTAGCTTAACTCCGGCTACATTTAGGAGTACCCTTAAGAAGTATGTGTTTAAATGGAACTATGAGCCAATTGCTCATGGGATTGTTTAAATGTAATACCAATCATCGAATTGGAGTAATATTCCATTACTTCAGGTTGATTGCTTATTGGAATGAAATCTCTTATCTATTAAGGTGATGAGCTCGAGCCTTTAGTATATTCTACCCTTCTTAGGCATTAAAACCTCACTTGTTGCATCTGCTTGTCTTTTTGGTTAGTATACATAAAACCAAACAAAATGCTTCGGTAGGTAAGTATCGTTCCATTTCTTTCACCTTCAATTATACAAGTTAGTTGGCACGATCTAAAAAATGTCTAAATAACAACCAATGATTGATTTAGATGCCCTTTTATACTAGAATGAATGATTAGGGTGATATACTCAATTTGACCATTTTTTTCATTTTGAAATGGAATGTATAGGTCCGTGGCGAATTTTCAATGTAATTCAAGTGACGATGTGCTTAAAATGTAATATGTACAATTCAATGAGTCAAGTGTACATTTTGATGTATTTAAAGTTGTAAACCATAGGCTAGGCCTTTATGGTCTAAATGGAGCATGACAAAAGGGCATTTATATCAAACACTGATTTAGTTCCCCATTCTCAATTATATGCTCTTTTAAGACACGAATGGACTTAATTTGACATTTATACTACTTTTTAAGTATGCAAATGTACTTTACCTCCATTTAACCCTAGAAGGGACATATAATTGAAATGGAGACATTAAAATTAATCCATGGTGAATAATGATGAATTTTTCCTTTGCACGTTTAGACTCAATTGGAAAAGCTGGACATCCAAGTAAGTCCCATTCCTGAGATGGAGCTCATTGCTTGGTGGAAGGGCATGTTTAAGGGCAACCAAGTTTATGTCCAAGAAAGGCTTAGATATCTTTTCGAGCTAATGCATGTAGAATACCAAGTTAGCTTAGTCCAAGCCTTAGCTCATATTTGGGAAGTTCCTACCGCCACCTTCCAGTTTGGAGTACATGAATTGGTACTAACCTTAGAGGAATATCAAGCCGCCATTGGGATCAATTCTAAGCCTAGGATTATAGAGCCACCCACTGAACTTAGTCCCGTAAACATTTTAGCTGAATTCCTTAATCTTAAAACTTCCAAATCGAAAAGATAATCAAATCAAAGATGGGTAGCTTTTCATTATCTTTCCTAATAGACAACTTTTCACAAATTCCTACGGAAATGGGAGACACTTTAGCTCAGATATTCATTCTAGCCTTCTTCGGCTTCATTTTGTTCCCCTTCTACTGGTCTTCTTTCACTATGGTTTGTCTTGCACATTCAAACATATTGTCCTTTCATGAGTATTCGTGAAATTTGTTTAGCAACAAATCCAATAGAGCGATACATTCGTCTTCAAAACCAATTACCCAAGCAATCTTTCTTAAATTGAGCCAATTTCATTCGTGCTCTAACTCCTGATCAAATCCGATTGTTGGTTAATTGGCCAAAGAATGACAAGGCGAGGGTTACAAGCCAACATGGGAATATGGTACCACTACTTGGTTTGAATGGAGGAGTTGCATATTTGCCCCTAAGGGTCGTCAGACAATTTGAGATATTTCAGCAAGTTCTGCCAACATGGAATCCCGAGGAGTTTGCCTTCGACATCCCAGGTGGAACTATATCAGAAGAGGAGAAGAATATTCTTCAAATCAAGATCTACAAAATCATTTTATCTTTGGATAACTCACTAGAACAAGTAATTGAGTGACCTAAAAGCTTAGAAGGTGATATGAAGATTTACATGCCATACAAAGAATACATCAAATGGATAGAAAGCAAACGTCCAATTTATGTGGAACCGCATGTCTTGTTGAGTGTTGTATCGGATCTTGAGGAAGAGTATGTTCAATAATATATTATTCCAAACATGCCTAGAGTGGAGCCTTATGTCCCCAAAGAGGTTGTGATTGATGTTGACGAATGGGAATCTCGCATCAAGGAATGGGAGGAATACCAAAAGGTGGAAGCTATCTTAGCTAGCAAGAAGCCTAGATTGGATGATTTAAATTCCCATTTGAGTTTAAGATCATGATGTTAAACAATTTCAAGTTTTATATGCAATGATGAATTGATCAATTTCTAAACGTATATGGTTAAGTGCAAAACATGATTTCAAAACGTAAAAGGATCATCATGGATTACGATTCTTTGAATTGTATGTTTGCTTGAGAAAGACATTGATGAAAAGTTTTGTATAAGGCTAAGACTTGTATGAAAGTTCTTATCCTTGTTAATTACAAGAATAATCATACGATTGAAAGAATGTAAGTTTTCATGATTGTTTCATCATCCTAAACCTTGTCTTTTCATAAAGTAGGTAGCATAGCAATAGAAGAAAAAAGAACTCGGATTCGAACTCGTTCGTAGACTAAAATGGCAGAAGAAGAAACCTGTACTCGATTGATGGAAGAATAAACCCTTACTCGACTAGCTGAAGTCGAGAAAATGACCCAAATGGCCGCCATAATGGCGGAAATGAAAACTTTCATCATTGCTTCTAGAGGATCTTATCTTACCATTCCTAATACTGGAACTTCAAATGCTACAAAAATTCCAATTGAACAAACAGCTAGAAGTAAAGAGCCAGTTTAAGAAAATCCTCCAAAAGCTACCCCTGAAGTAGTAAATTTGGAAGAAGATGATCTAGCTAAAAATTCATCTATAGTGAAGGATGAGGAAGAGTCTAAGAGATTGGCCAAAATTGAAAAATGTTTGGCAAGTCAGGGATATGATCTGCAAATGTTCAACAAATTCTCACCATATGGAAAAGTAGTTATTCTGGAAAATTACAATGAAGCAAAGTTCGTGAGTAAGTATGATGGAACTAACTGTCCCAAAAGCCATTTGAAGTATTATCTCCATAAGATGGTGAGGTATTTAGACAACATGTCACTTCTTATTAGTACGTTTCAAGACAGCTCGAGAGAAGCGGCCTTAGCATGATACATTGCACTTGACATAGAAGATTTCACAGAATGGGATCATTTAGCTGGAGAATTCCTCCGCCAATACAAATTCAATGTTAAAGTACTCATAACTAGGAAGGATCTCATTAGAATGGAGAAACGAAAGAATGAAGGGTTTCGAGCTTATGCTCAGGGATAGAAAGCTGTCGCTTCATAAGTAAAACCTGCCATAAGCGAAAATGAGCTTATTGAGCTCTTTTTGAAATCATTGCCAATTAAATATTATTACAAGCTACATGTGTCAGGCTATCAAACATTTACCATGCTGGTAAAGGTGGGTGAAAGGATAGAGTGGGGATTGAAAGAGAAGAAAGCCAAAGAAACAACAACACGGAGGCTTTATCCTGGAAGGAAAGACAAAGAGGCCCGTTCATGAGGTAGCTATGGTGTCAAGCCTGAACATCCATTAGACGCCATTTCCAAAGCAATCCAACACTGCCTGGAAGAACTCAAGGCAGTTTGAGCTAAAGAAAAGACTTATAAGGCAATTCACACATTTGCCGCGACCTCTGTCAAAGCTATTACCAATGCTTTTAGAAAGGCATTTGGTGGCAAAATAGGTGCCAAGACACAATCCTACAAGGTTTCCTAGGTATGATGAATCAAAAACCTATGCATACCACATAGGAGATAAGGGACATAACGTAGCTAATTGCCCCACTCTAAAATATAAGGTTCAACAGCTCATTGATAAGAAAACACTTAACTTCCAAGAGCCTAAACCAAACATATATCATAATCTTCTTCTGGAGCATAACACAATAAACATGATCTAAGGTGAACAAGAAATAATTAGGTCTGATGATGAAGATGAATATGAAGCCAAGCCGAAAACTTCTCGACTAGAGAATGCTCGTTTTCGTCATAAAGCACTTCTAAAAGGTGAAGCTGTAGACAACTTGGGAGAAGATTTTGGTAAGTATAACTTTCAAGTGAATTATACCCTACTACCATGGGCATTCAAGAATGAAGTAATTGTGCCCGATGGTTGGGGTGGTATGGATGATGAGCTAAATCCTGAAAATGAAATTTTGTTCAAAGACGAAGCGGATCAATATGAAAAAGAGAAGGAAAGGATCTGTTGGGGAAAAAGCATTTTACCCAAGAATCACTCAAGTAGGGTGAAACTATGGACCTACTTAGTCAGGACAGTGGCAAATATTACTATCACGTCAAATACACCCCACCTTCATAGGCATTTAAAAATGAAGTTATTATGCTTGATGGATGGGGCGGTATAGATGAGGTTTCGATTAACAAACTAAGTCTTGAATAAAAAGAAGATAGAGAGGAGAAAAAGAAGAAAAAGACTTGTCGAGGCGATAGACAGTTCATGTGTACAGCACGGAAGCAAGGTGAAGTTGTGGACTTCTTGGGTTGAGATAGTAGCCGGTATAATTACCATGTCAAATACACACTCCCTCCCTGGGCTTTTAAGAATGAAGTGATTACACTTGATGGTTGGGGTGGAATGGATGCAGATAATGCTAACTGGAGCATAATGTCCATTGTCACACCATTTCTAGTCAAACTTGATGAAGTGGATCAGTATGAGGAAGAAAAAAGGTCATGTTGAATAAATTACTATTCAACTTCCGATTGATTAGCTAATGATTGAGGAAAAGGAAATACAGCCCGTGATCATTACTTTGCTTCCAAAAGAAACGTTTGACATTAAGTACGTGTCTTGAGATTACGCACCTAAAGAAGTTGATGTTATAACTTGATCGGGAAGGTGCTATATCCCGAAGGAGGGTGACATGAAAAAAAGGGTAACCGAGGAAGATATGAAGTAGTTGTTGTGTGACATTCTGAATTTTGACCTATTTTTGAGATTTATGAAATGATTATCTCATCGATGCATTTTTAGTTAAATCTCATTTTGAATTGATCACTCATGAGATGACTAACTGTTAGGGAATGGCTAGTTATGCATTAAGTACGCACTACCTAAAAACTCGATTTTGGATTGACACTTCGACCGTAAGGATTGATAAGGGGATATTTTGGGCCATTATAGACCGATCCAATGATGGTTATGGAATGATTTGCCAATGTTATACAATTGGGTCGCAGGTGATTTCGTTTGGCCATTGTTTGAATTACGAACATTCCTAAACCAATTTTTAACGATCGTGTCCTTCGAAACTAGTGATTGACCTCACAATTACATGACAACAGAGGTCATCATGGTGAGTAGACTTAAACGTGACTTGATATTGAATCAACCACCGGTTGAATACACATAACACCTAAAAGCCGCCCACTAGTTTGAGATACATTAAAGTCGCAATTGATCGATTTTGGCCATGAATTGAAATCCGAACTTGGGTATCAAACTTTCAAGGATATCAAAACTATTATTTTGGATGTTACCTCTTTAAGCTCGCCTAGTTATCGATTTGCTCGGAAATTCTTGGAAAAGTGAATTTTGGCTCGGGAATTGGAAAAGATCCTTTCACCCCTTAGTGTTCTAGGACTTCTTGGTTAAGTGGAAGGGCATGTTGGTTTTTGTACCCCCTAGTGATTTCGAATTTCATGGACAGATTTGCCCTTCTTGCTTTGGTTATTTTCCTAATTGCCTTTTCTAGAAATTTTTTCAAGAATCAATCCTAGCCTTTAGATCTTGACTTGGGAACCAAGAAGTGATCTCAACCCATCATTTGGATGATGTTATATAGCCATTCTCTCTCTTCCCATCGTTTTTTTTAGATCAGCCCTTTCTTCACTCACTTTCACTCTCACTCTCACTCACACCCCACCATATTGACCATCCACCATCGTCTACCACCAACACCATCATGCCAGCACCACCTGAGCCACTGTGGAAGCCGTGACCAGCTGCCGTGTCAGACACCGTTCGTCATTTCACCGCTCGTTGTTCACTAGAGTTGCTACACCGACCACCAGTTGTTGCTGCTGCTGATTTATTTGGTCTTTAGGCTTAGAATTAGTGGTAAGTAACTTCCTAAACCTTGATTAGGTTGATGGGCGAGTAATGGATTAGTTCATGACCAATTAGTGGTTAATTGTGAGCTAATTAGTGGCTAATTATAAGCTGATCTAGGGCTAATTAGTGTATGGTTGATTAGTGGTTAATCATGTGGTTTGATGTTTTATGTGGCTGATCATATGATTAGGGTAATCATGTGGCTTATATTGATTGATATTGTGCTAATAAATAATCATGTGACTATAATGGTTTAATCATGGCTGATCATGTGTTGATTGTTGATCATGTGATTTAATTGTTTGATCATGTGATTTGGATTAGCTGTTCATGTGATCATAGTTGATCGTGTGACCTAGAATGATTGATCATGTCCTAATTGTTTCATCACGTGGTTAATTAGTTTAATCATGGCTAATTAAGTGATTAATGTTTGATCGTGTGGTTGTGATTGATGATCATGTGGTCAATTAGTTTAATCATGGCTGATTAAGTGATCAATATTTGATCGTGTGGTTGTGATGACATGTGGCCGAAATGGATTATCAATGGTGGATCTTATGCTTGAACAATGATCTTGTGGCTTAATCGTGTGATTAATCATGGCTAATCTTGGTGTATCATGGCAATTTGTGACTAGATAATAATGTTTGATATGGTTATGAGTGCAATTTATAACATGTTTGTTTGTAGGAAAATGCACATCATAAACACTTGTCGCGCCACGCTTTTTTTGAGGGGCCTTTCAGGATTTGCGCGCTAAGGAGGGATTTCCATGTAAGGGTCTTTCCCAGACCATACCTCACGTGACAATGGAGGGTGATTTCTTATTCAATCTAAATTTGTGATTTTGGAGTCGCCACTAGTCATTATTGGTAGGTAGAATAGAAACCTAAACGAGGTACGAGAGAAATACCACGATTCTATGAACCAGAGATTTTGAGTACAGGGACTTGATTACATTATTAATCCCGAATCGAAATCCCTAATGCCCTTTCGGTACCTAAGAACGATATAATGTCTAACGTGTCATGCGAATTTCTGAGGCTTACCCACTATTCCTATCAATTCTAATCGCAGGAAGGATCAAATAAGTATTAAATGCACCATCAAAGTCAATCAATCCTATGTGGTCTCTAAAAATGAAAATCAATCAAAACACCTAAACCCTAATGAAGCTCTAATAACTTGTTCATTTCATGATTTACACATTTTTTAGGGTTTTAGGTTTTTTTAGGGGTTCCTGATTAGCCTTCCCTGACTGGAACGGAGAGGGGAGGTCACAATCAGCTCACGATTCGCCAGCGCTCCGCCGTCTAGGGCGGCGCCAAACACTTGTGGGAGGACCTACAACCCTTGCTCTCTGATTCTCTCTCTTTAGTTTGGCTCCGTTTCTCTCTCTCTCTTCGGAATTTTGTCGAACACGTTCTCCTCCTCCCATGTTAGTTTTCTTCGTTTTTTGTTGATAAAAAATTCCCGCCCAAATTCAATTAGAACCGATTACTGATCAGTTAGATTAGTTTATTGGTGCTAGCTGGAGATTTTCCAGTTAGCCTAGTTGATTTTCACGTGCCAAAATAGTTGGAAATGATCGGTAAAAACACAGGCTTGAATTGGTTTTTTTAGGTTTTATTGCACTTTGAATGAGTCGGGCGAAGAAGGTGAGTAACCCGGGTTGGGTTGCATTGAACCGGTCGACCCGACAGACTTGAGTTGGTCTAAATTCTCAAATTCGACCCGATTTTGACCCAATTTTCTAAATTTAAACCCAAAATTGAATTCCCCATCATATTCCAAACCCAAATATATAATTTGCCCAATTTTTATTATAATTGTGTCTAAGATTTTCTCATTTTTATATTCGGGTTAATAGGTTTTTATTCAAGTTGATGTCCTAATGACCTGATTAGGCAAAAATGATGCCAAGATTGAATTACCCACACCTGATTAACCCTAGAAATGATGGTCTCACATTTCGACAATTTCATATTGGGCACGATTCCCAATTCGGGTTCAAAATTCTTAATTTTCAATCAAATTTTGGGGATTTTTTATTTTTATGTCAAATTGTGCAATCAGACCAACCATTATGCAATTCAAGGTCCCATAATCATTTTTTGTGAAGACACTATGACTTAAAAATGACTAAAAAAATTTAATTGCATTTTTGTTCAATTTGGGTTTAATTTTACCCAATTTTGGGAAAAACATATACCCTATTGAAATTTTTCAAAATTGACAATGTATTCACAAAATTGGTTTTAAAATAAGACTAATGACTATTTTTATGGAATTTTCTGATCCAATTTGCTATTTTTCTCGATTTTCTAGCCTATTTTGACTAAAAGAAATTAAGGAAAAATGCAGAAAAATACTAAAAATTTATTTTTTGGTTTAGAAATAGGTTTCTAGGCTTGGCCAAGATTCTTAGACCTAATTTTTAAATTTTTAAAAAATTAAAAAAATGAGCTAAAAATTTATTGTCAACAGCTGCCCCTCTTTGATATTGAGTTTGTTAGAGGTTAATCTTAACGACAATGTGACACCTGAAATTTTAATCGACTCACTGAACAAGATAAGACAAAAATTTCACAACAACTGATTAGGGATCTTACTTTTAAAATTCGTGATCTAATCCAAAAGTTCTCTTTTCGGAGCACATTTTGAAAGATTCTTAATGATCGAGAGAAAGAAACTTACTTGATTGTGAGAGTTTCTTTGTTGCTTATCTCAGGGCATAAATTGATGGTGGTGATGATTATGATGGTTATTCGGATTTCGTGATTTAAGGACGAACTCACGAACCATGAACACCTAAGGCTCTTTGCCTAAGGATTTTGGATTTGCCTAGTGGCTCATCGCTTGTAGGACTTTAAATTTGCCTAGTGGTTCCTCACTAGTAGGACTTTGATTTTGCCTAGGGGCTCCTCACCAGTAGGATTTTGATTTTACCTAGGAGCTCATCGCTTGTATGACTTTGGATTTGACTAGTGGTTCCTCACCAATATGACTTTAATTTTACCTAGGCACTCTTCACCTGAAGGACTTTGGATTTGCCTAGTGGTTCCTCACCAGTAGGATTTTAATTTTGCCTGGGGGCTCCTCGCCTATAGGACTTTGAATTTTGGAAACTTGCCATGTGATTCTTTACCCGTAGGATTTTGGAAATTGACTAAAGGTTCCTCGCCAATAGGACTTGAATTTTGGAGACTTGCTATGTGGTTTCTCTCTTGTAGGATTTTGAAAATTGCCTAAAGGTTCCTCGCCAATAAGACTTGAATTTTGGAGGCTTGCCATGTGGTTTCTCACCCGTAGGATTTTGGAAATTGCCTAAAGGCTCCTCACCAATAGGACTTGAATTTTGGAGACTTGCCATGTGGTTCATCACTCGTAAGATTTTGAAAATTGCCTAAAGGTTCATTGCTTGTAGGACTTTGGGAAGACTTCAATTAATGAACGCCTTAACCGTGATTTTTGTGATTTTGAGGTTTTACTAACCTTTATATGGTTTTTTAGTTGACCAAAAACTATTTTGAAAAGGAGTTTTGGAATTAATCAAAACTGCTTAATATGATTTTTTTTTTTAGCTTACCACAAACTGTTTGAAGACTTGGTTTTAAGTTGATTAAAAACTTTTTTGAAAAGGAGTTTTGAAATTAATCAAAACGGCTTGAAATGTGGTTTTTTTTTTAGCTTATCACAAACTGTTTGAAGACTTAGTTTTAAGTTGGCCAAAAACTTTTGATACCTGATTTTGAAATATACATTCATTGTATTAAATGGATTTCAGGCAATCAAATTTCCTTTTCAAGGAGTTATTTGAACAAAATACTTGCAATCTTTCAAGAAATGCTTGAAATGATCGTTTGGAAGACCTTTATTAGAAATGATTTGTTTCAATATATGAATTTGGTCTTTTCTTCATTTGATTGAAAGGGGACTTGTTTGATATCTCTCAATTTTTCTCTCTTAACCAATCCTTAGGTATTCGGAGATATTCGCAATGTATACAATCCAATTGATCCGATAAGGTCTTTCCGAGGACTGTAATGTTGGCTTGGTCAATGGCTATTCAAAGGATAGGCATTCTGAGGCCAAAAAAAATAATTTCATCATATCTGACTTCGAGTCTACAAGTTAAGAACCTTTAGGATAAGATAATATATTATTGCATACACTTCTTTGAGTGATGGTTTCTTGTCATAAAATCATGTTTCTTCTCTCAACATTCCAATCTGAAAAGTCATTGGGGAGAGGTTGTATTGTTGGTATGGGATAGGCTCAAAAGGCTCATTTGTTTGAATTCAGAGTTTTCATGAAATTGATGATCTTCTTGGCATCATCACTTTTTTTTTTGCTCACTAGATATCTTTCTTTTACAAACATCAGAGTTCTCTAATCATTCATTACAATATCTTTTCTTTTGCTTATTCTCACTTGTTGTGATCTATGATCTCTCACGATCCTGACTTTGCTTTGTTAGGACTTTTTGTTGTTTTGAGCTTTTTTTTATTTTTTCGCACTCTCTTTTCTTTTTATTTTTTCTTGGGCATTTGGCCTTACTTTTACTAGGTACACTGCTTTTTCATGCCCCAATCTCATTTGTCTTTGATCTTTTTGAATTCTAAGGACTCTGTATTCTACCATTTTGTTTCTTATCTTTTAAAGTGGATCACATGCTTATACTCCAGTGTGAAGAGATGATCACCAATTTGGGGTTTTGAAATGAATATTCAGGCTCAATTGGGCTTTGCCAAAGGTAATGTGTTTGGGTATAAGAAATGAAATGCTCTTCTTCCTCTTGAGATGTCTTGAGTTTCCATATGACTTCATATGAAGTTATCACAGAAAAATTGATGCAAGAATATGCAATAAAATCTTTTTTGATCCTATTCTTCATAGCTATCAATCCACAAACTTCTTAATGTGCCCCAATGTGGGGTGGTTCTTAATAGGGTTGTTTTGGGAAAACTTCTCTACTGCTTTGGCTCAAATTTGGGTTTGCAAGGGGTAAGTATATGTTTGGGATAGTGAAATGATTGTCTTTCATCATTTCAATCCATGTAATCATTGCGAATATCCCCTATTTCCTTCGGATGAGTTTTTTTTTTTCTTTTTTCAACTCACTTCTCTATTTCGACTTTGAGTGTATAAGGGATATATTTGGATATGACTTACCTTTCATCATTTGAAGGTCCTTCCATTCAATTTGATCCAAAATTTTTCTATGAAATTTTTCAGTGCCTTTTGTCAAATTATCCCTTTTAGGGAATTTTGATGCTTAGTGCATTTCAAAGAAAGCGTGTTTCAAAATTTTTGATTGAAACATTTCTGAGGTATTTTCCTTTTCGAAACAATTTATTTTGTTGTTCCGCTTGGGGAAGAAAACGTTTGATTCTTCTATAAGAAAGGCAACTTCTTTAGCACACGCCCTCACGATTTAGGGATACCTGATCAATTAACCAAGATCCTTCTTGTTTGTATGTTTTTGCTTTGGTTCCACTGGGGATTTTTCTTTTGTTGCTCTCTTTTCTTTGTTTCCCTAGGGATAATGAAAAGAAAAGAATATTAAAGGACATCAATTGAAAATAGAATTGGAAGTGATACTTCCCTCTATTATTTGATAACTCTATTGGGAATTTTGAGATCATCAACTGGTTCGGCTTCTTTTTGCTTTCTTATGCAAAACAAATAAACATGTTCATGAAATGCATGGTATGCATGATATGCATGATGTGCACATGTTCTAGAACGACCCGAATCTTTTCTTGAACGTTCGTCTTCATTTCATAGGTAGAAAATCTTGACAACATCTGTATTTATAGGATAGTCTAGTTATGTCCCTACCATATCTACCAGAATCAATGCTCATCCAGGAAGAATCTTCTTGACAATGTATGGATCCTCATAATTCGGAGTGAATTTGCTACGAGGATCTGAATTGTTGAAGATGACTTTTTTCACTACTAAATCTTCTGTTTTGAAATTCCTTAGTTTCACCTTTCGATTAATGGATTTAGCGACTTGTCTTTGATAGGCTTATCCATGGCATATAGCTCTCACTCTCTTTTCATTGATCATGTTGAGTTGTTCATATTTTTGTTGAATCCACTCAGCTTCTGAAAGCTTCAATTGGGATAATATCCTTAATGAAGGAATTTCTAATTTAACATGTAGCATTGCTTGCATTCCATAAACCAAGGAAAATGGGGTTGCTTCAGTTGATGTTCAAATTGAAGTTTGGTATGCCATCAGAGCATACGATAACATTTTGTGCCAATTACGATAATTTTCGGCTGTCTTGGTCAGTATCTTCTTTATATTCTTATTTGCCGCTTCAATTGCTCCATTCATTTGTGGATGATATGGAGATGAGTTTAGATGTCGGACATGGAAATGCTCAAGTAAATCATCTACAATTCTGTTGTTTAGATTTAAGCTATTATCCGTATTTGTTGTTTCTGGAACTCCATACCTAGCAATGATATCTCGCTTAACGAATCTTACAACATTCTTTGCAGTAACATTCGTGTAGGAGTTTGCTTTAATCCACTTAGTGAAATAGTTAATAGCAACCAGGATGAACCGGTGTCCATTTGAGGCCTTGGGGTTGATGGAACCGATCATATCAATGCCCCACATTGAAAATGGCCATGGCTCGAACATTTGATGTAGCTTATTTGGCGGTGCATTGATTTAATCTCCATAAACTTGACATTGATGGCAACATCTCACGTGTTGGATGCAATCTGTTTCTATTGTCATCTTGTAGTATCTCAATCTCATAATCATTTGGGCTAGAAGATGTCTATTCATGTGCGGTCCACATTTACCTTCATGAATTTCTTTCATAATCTGTTTAGCTTCTATAACATCTACACATTTTAACAGGGTTGAATCAAACGATTTCGTGTAGAGGTTTGACCACTGAGGAAGAATTTGTTGGCTATCTTCCTTATGAATTTCCTATCACCTAGTTAGCTTTCTTCAAGAAATTCTCCTGATTGAAGATATCTTTTGATGTCATGATACCACGGTTCATTGTTGAACTCTGCTTGAACTATCATGCAATGAACCGGTTGTTCAAGAATATTAATTTTCAATGATTTTATATCCATACCATTTTCAGCTTACAGTAAGGATGATAAAGTTGCAAGAGCATCTGTAAAATGATTCCGAGCTCTTGGAAGATAATCAAATGTTACCTCTTCGAAATTTTCTGTCATCTCTTCTAAATATCCATGATAAGGAATTAGCTTGACATCTCGAGTTTGCCATTCGCCAATTATTTGCAATAGGATGAGCATAGAATCTCCATATACTTGTAACATTTTTACCTTCATTGAAAAGGCTAATTGTAAGTCGAGAATGCACACTTCATATTCAGTGACGTTATTGATGCATGGAAATACCAATTTCGCAAATATCGGATAGTGTTGGCCTTTTGAGGAGATCAGTACTGCCCCCGTTTCTGATTCGGATAAGTTGGTTGCACCATCAAAATACATGGTCCATTTGTTGTCAACTAATGTCAGTATGTGGTCATCAAGTCGTTCTTCGAAACTAGTAATATTCTGCGAATTTTTTGCCAACATATCTGCTATCACTTGTCCTTTGATTGACTTTTGGGATGAACTTCTGATGTTGAATTCAGATAACAAGACTTGCCATTTTGCTAATTTCCTAACCAAGGAGGATTTCTCAAGAAGGTACTTGATCGGGTCATTTTTGGTCATTAGCAAAATTTGGTGATGAAGGGTGTATTGTCTTAATCTGTGTAATACCCAAATCAATGCAACTCAAGTCATCTCAACTACTGGGTAATTCACTTATGATGTTGTAAATTTCTTGCTCAAGTAATAAATGACTTGTTCTTTACTATCATTTGGTCTTCTTTGTACAAGCACCGCTTCTAATGACTCATAGTGAATCGTCAAACATAAGATCAGTGGGATTCTTTGAATTGGTGGTACTAACACTGGTGGGCTTATTAGATATTCTTTGATTTTGTCAAAGGTTTGTTGACATTCTGCATCCTACTTTACTTTGGCATTTTTCTTCAATAGTTTGAAGAATGGTTTAGCTGTCTCAGAAAGCTGTATATGAAATGGGTAATGTAATTTAATTGCCCCAACAGGCTTCTCACTTCTTTTACCGTAGAAGGGGTCTTTAAGTCATATATTGGCTTGATCTTGGAAGGATCTATTTCAATGCCCCTGTTACTGACCACAAATCCTAGCAATTTGTCAGATTTTGCCTCAAATACACACTTGTTGGGGTTCAACCGCAACTTGTACTTTCTAAGTCTTTTGAACAACTTGCGAAACACTTCAACATGATCTTCTCCTTGTTTGGATTTTGCGATCATGTCATCCATATATATCTCGATTTTTTTATGTATCATGTCATTGAACAAAGTTACCATTACCCTTTAATATGTGGTACCAGCATTTTTCAAACCGAAAGGCATCACCTTGTAATAAAATGTGCCCTATGATATTATGAAGGATGTTTTCGCCTTATCCTTTTTTTTTCATGAGGATTTAATTATATCCCGAAAAACCATCCATGAATGAAATTGTTTCGAGCCCAGTAGTGCTATCCACTAGTATGTCAATATATGGAAGCGGGAAATCATCTTTAGGGCTTGCTTTATTTAGGTCGTGATAATCAACCTATACCCGCACCCGACCATCTTTCTTCATTACGGGTACTATGTTGGCGACCCATTCTGGATATGATACCACTTCAATGAAACCGACTTTGAGCAATTTCATCACTTCTTTTTCTATTTTTTTCACCAATTTCGACTTTGTTCGCCTTAGTTTTTGCTTCTTTGGTGGAATACATGGATCAACTGGCAAAATATGTTCAACTATGCTTAGATCAAGGCCTGGCATGTCTACATAAGACCATGTAAATATATCTTGATATTCCATGAGCAAATCGGTAATTCTTTCTGCCTCTGTTGAGGGAAGACTTTCTCCAATCTTAACTTCTTTGGGATTTTCTTTATCAACCAGATTAACAGTAATCGTTTTCTCTAACGTGAGTGACTTTGACTCTTCATGACGAATCCATTCCCTTTTGACCAATTCTTCATCTTCATTATCCACTTCAATATCGCAAGTGATTTTCTTAGAAAGATTTGGGTCATATATAAACTTATTATGGATGTATGAATGCTCATGCCTGACATATAACAAACATGATTAGTAATTGCATACAAAGTAAGTAACACACATGGTCCTATGACAAACTTTTTGAAATTTATTTTGAGAGAACATAAAGATAGAGCTAGTCCTCATGTCATCAGACTTCCTTGCTCTTAAAATCATTTTCGCAATGAGAAGCAATATAGAAATCCAAAGCCTCAAGCCTCACAAATGAGGATACTATTCATTATAGGTTTAGTTTTGTTTCTACATGTCCTTAACAAAACATTTGACCACTTTTATTGAATTAAAAAACACGATTACATCTACATCAAAAGGAATGTAAATTGTAACTGAATTGAAACTGCAAATGAAATCACAGGAAACTTGAAATTGCAATGGAAAAAGCTAGTAGTAAAAGTTCAAGAGATTCTTCTTACTCCAGTGCGTTGGTAACTTCTACCTCAGTTATGATAACGTTGATGGTATTCTCTCCGAATAAACTTGGCAGAACATATTCTTCCTTTGCATGTTAGTCTTCTTCTTGAAGTAACTTGGAAGGTCTATGAAAAGTTTCCTTGATGTGAATCTGATGGTAGGGAAGCTCTTTAGCCTTGCCCTTCCATATGGATGGATTAATAAGGTGACCACCTCGGCCTCTATAGCTTTCATGGTTCTTTTGACCTCGGCCTTGGCTTCCATGGTGATTTTTAGAGTTATTTGGAATATAACCTATTCCATACTTCATCCTTGTAGCGAGAGGAGTGATAGGCTCTTTGATTCCTTGGAATTTCAATCCAAGGCCATTATCGGGAGTAAACCAAATTGGCATAACATCTTTCCAGACATAATGGATGATTTTGAGAATTCCGGGGATTTTACAATATAACCGGCAGGAATTTGTACCATTGAGATCATTTCGAAGGAATAATAACTTGGTTCTTCCTTCACTTCGGGTTTGACATACGGTATCACACTCTCATTGTAGGTAGTGAAATCTGTCTCCCCATGTACGGTGACCATTTTGTCTTCAATAACAAACCTAACCTTCTGATAGAGATTTGAAGGAATGGCGCCAGCCATATGAATCAAAGGTCTTCCGAGTAACAAGTTGAAAGTCCTCAGAATATCCCCTACTTGGAAGTCAATCAGAAAAGGCACGGGGCCTATGTTTACCTCGAGCTCGATATCGCCAATAATATCTTTCTTCA
Organism: Syzygium aromaticum; assembly: GCA_024500025.1. NCBI lineage: Eukaryota > Viridiplantae > Streptophyta > Magnoliopsida > Myrtales > Myrtaceae > Syzygium > Syzygium aromaticum. The sequence goes on along the minus strand of CM044888.1, from coordinate 14,093,174 downwards.
TTCCATCAAACGAGTGCACAGTTACCTTAGAAGTTTTGATGAACTCTTCACTAATCTCCAAGCAATGTAGTGTGCTTAGCGGACACAAATTAAGTGCAGAGCCATTATCGATCAACACCCGTGACACTTCCTTGCCTTGGCATCTGACGACAATATATAGAGCCTTATTATGGGAATGCTCGTCAATCGGGAAATCTTCGTCGGAGAAAGCAATTTGATCCTTCAGAAGGATAATGCCAACAAAATCTTCCAATTGTACTTCATTAATCATCTCCGGGATGTGAACCTCGTTGAGAAGTTTCATAAGTACCATTTTGTGGCTTTCTGAAGTCTTGAAGAGATCCAACAAAGAAATTTGTGCCGGCATCTTCCTTAGTTGTTCAATTACCTTGAATTCGCTCGTTTTCATGACCTAAAGTAATTGTTTAACATCTTCTTTAGTCACTCCTTTCTTTTCATGTTCACTATCCTTCGAGGCATTACATCTCCCTGATCGGGTTATAGCATCAACTTCTTTAGAAGAGTAATCCCAAGGTACATACTTAGTGTCAAACTTTTCTTTTGGAGAGAGAGTAATGATCAGATGCTGTGTTTCTTCTTCTTCGATCTTCAACTGATCAATGGGAAGCTGAATAATGATTGGTGTGATGTGGCTTTCCTCTTCCTTATATTTATCTACCTCATCAAGCTTGATTAGAAATGGTGTAATCATGGATTTCATGCTTCTATTGGCTTCGTCAGCATCCATTCCATCCCAACCGTCAGGTGTGATTGTTTCGTTCTTGATTGCCCATGAAGGAGATGTATATTTGACACGGTAATTGTATTTACTACTGTCTTGACCAAGTTGGTCTACAGTTTTGCCTTCTTTTAGCCAATCTCTAGATGAAATGCCTTTCACCCTAACGGACTTTTTCCTTCTCCTTTTCATCACAATCTATTTCATCTTGAATAATTTCTTTCTTAGGTAGAGCTTTCTCTTCGGGATTAGTTTCATCATCCATACCACCCCAGTCATCAGGCATAATTACTTCGTTTTTGAATGCCCATGGCGGTGTAGTATATTTCACTTGGAATAGTCATGGCCACGGGCCAGTTTCAGCCTGGAACCGGTCCGGTCAAACCCGAGCCCGGCGCGTTGACCGGGCTCGCGGTTCAGAACCGGAATCGGCCCGTGGCATACGGGCCCAGTTCCGGTTCCAGTTACGAATTATTAATATTTAAATAATAATGAATTTAACAAAAAAAATTCATTATTTAATTTTATTTTATAAAACATATTGAACTCTAATTGCCATGCATTGTAAGTACATTGATCTCCAATTACAATGCTTAGCTTGGGTATATTGAACTCTAATTACAAAACTTAGCTTGGATTTTATAGACAACTACTTTAATGGTTTCTTCATTCCCATTCGATGTGGGACTCTCGGCTTGCCTTGAACACCTTCAATGTGAGACTCTTGGCTTGTCTTCATACAAATGCCAAGAGTCCCACATCGACTTGGAATGAAGAGATTATCAAAGGGGTTATTTATAAAAACCCAAGCCAAGCCATGTGAAGTTGTATGTTTTTTGTAGTTACGATCCTTTGCTAGTTAAGAGCAAATGGTTCCATTGGATTGCCTAGAACCGGACCAATGGTTCGGTTTTCGATTATATGATTTGCCGGTCCGGTTCCTAGTTTTAAAATTAAAGGACCAGTCTCACCAGTTTGGTTCTCGATCGGAACCGGGAACTGATTACTCCTATAATTTTCATTTTGATTATAATTTATATTAAATAATTCATTATTTCATATTTTTATAATTCATTATTTTTTTATTTCATAATTTATTTTTAAAATTTTTAAATTAAGAACCGGAACCAGCCAGTTCGGAACCAGAACCAGAACCGCTAGTGGCGGTTTCGGTTCCGGTTCACCCATGGCCACGAACCGGAACCGGCCGGTTCCGAACCGTGGCTATAACTAACTCGGAAGTTACATTTTCTAGAGTCTTCTCCCAAGTTATTTACAATCTTGCCTTTTAGGAGTGCTTCTTGACGAAAGCGAGCATTTCTTAATCGAGAAACTTTAATTTTGACTTCATATTCATCTTCATCATTAGACTCAATTACTGTTTTCTCATTCTTGATCATGTTTACTGTATTGTATTCAGGAAGAGGATTCTAATGTACATTTGGCTCGAGCTCTTGGAAGTTCAATACCTTATTGTCAATGAGCTGTTGAACCTTATACTTTAGAGTGGGACAATTATTTACATCATGTCCCCTTTCTCCCATGTGATAAGCGCAAGTCTTTGACTCATCGTATCAAGAAAATCTTGCGGGATTGTCTCTTGGTACTTCATTGGCCATCAAATGCCTTTCCAGAAGCATTAGTAATAGCTTTGACAAGGGTCGGAGCAACGGTGTATATTGCCTCACGGGCCTTTTATTTGGCTCTAATTGCCTCGGATTTTTCCAAGCAACATTTGATTGCTTCGAAAATGATGCATGATGAGTACTTGGGCTTGACACCATAGCCACCTCTCGGATGGGTTCTTTGTCTTTTTTCCTAGGATAAGGCCTTCGTGCTGTTGTTTCTTGAACCTTCTTTTCTTTCAAATCCCATTCAATTCTTTCACCCACTTTTACCAACATGATAAATGTCTGACAGCTTGATACATGAAGCTTGTCGTAATACTCAGTTGGCAATGATTTTAGAAAAAGCTCAATGAGCTCGTCTTCACTTATGGCGGGCTTTACTTGCGCGGCAACGGCTTTCCATCTCTGAGCATTGGTTTTGAACCCTTCATTCTTTCGTTTCTCAATTCTGACGAGATCCTCTCTGGTTGGGAGTACTTTAACATTAAACGTGTATTGGCAAAGAAATTCTCCCGCCAAATGATCCCATTCAGTGAAGTCTTCCGTGTCGAGGGCTGTGTACCATGCGAGGGCTTCCCTCTTAAACTATCTTGAAATGTGCAAATAAGAAGTGGTGTGTTGTCTGAATATCTTACCATCTTACAGAGATAATACTTCAAATAGCTTTTGGGGCAATCAATGCCATCATACTTGCTTAAGAACTCTGGTTCCTTATAATTTTCTGGCACATCTACCTTTGTGTAGGGCGAGAACTTGTCGAACCTTTGTAGCTCTTAACCTTGACTTGCTAAGTATTCTTCAATTTTAGCCAATCTCTTGGCCTCTTCTTCATTCTTTATTTTGGATACCTTTTTGGTTTGATCATCCTCTTCTAAATTTACCACTTCGGACGTAATTTTTGGAGGATTTTCTTGAACCGGTTCTTTGCTTCTGACTGGGTCTTCAATTGGTGTTTCAGTAGCATTTGAAGTTCCTACATTAGGAGTAGTAGGATAAGATCATCGAGATGCGAGAATAAAAGCCTTCATTTTTGCTATCATTGCAACCATTTGGGTCATTTGATTCTCGACTTCAGCTAGTCAAGCACGGGTTTCTTCTTCTACCATTTTAACTTGTAGGCGAGTCTAAGGTCTTTTACCTTCCGTTGCTAAACAACTTGTTTCATAAAAAGACCCGATATTAGCATGACAAAAATGATCACGAAACTCTACATCCTTTTAATTGTATGGTTTCATGAGATTGTCAAGGATAAGAAATTTCATACAAGCTTTAGCTTTGTATAAAATCCTTCATCAATGTCATTCTCAAGGAATCATACAATTCAAATAATTGTAATCCATGGTGATTTCTTTATGTTTTGAAATCGTGTTTTGAAATTATTTATGCATGTTTAGAAAATGATCAATCCATCATTGCATATAAAATTTAAAATTGTTTAATATCATGGTTTTAAACTCAAATAGGAATCTAAATCATCCAATCCTAGGCTTCTTGCTAGCTAAGATAGCTTCCGCCTTTTAATATTCTTTCCATTCCTTAGCTCAAGACTCCTATTCTTCTACATCGATCACGACCTCTTTAAGGACTTAAGGTTCCACTCCAGGCATATTTGGAACGATGTATTCTGGGACATACTCATCTACAGGATCTAGTACCACACTCAATGGGACATATGACTCAACATCGATTGGACGCTTATTTTCTATCAATTTGATGTATTCTTTGAAGGCCATGCAAATTTTTATATCTTCTTCCAAGCTTTTTGGCTACTCGATTATTTGTTCGAGTGGGTTATCCAAAGATAGGATGATCTTTTGAATTTTGGCTTAAAGGACATTCTTCTCATTCTCGGGTATAATTCCACTTGGGATGTTGAAGGCAAATTCTTTGGGATTCTATACCGGTGGTACTTGCTAAAGTATCCCAAATTGTCTAATAACCCTTAGAGGGCAATAAGCTACTCCTCTACTCACCCCAAACAATGGTACCACATTTTCCTCCCGGCTTGTGATCTTTGCCTTGCTAATCTTTGGCCAATTAATTCGCCATTGGATGTGATCAAGAGTTAAGGCTCTAATGAAATTGGCCCAATCTAAGAAAGATTGTTTGGGTAATTTGTTTTGGATACGAATGTATCGCTTAATTAGATTTCTTGCCGAACAAATTTAGCGAATGTTCATGAAACGGCACCAAGGACGAATGTGTGAGATAAACCATAATGACAAAAGACCAGTGGAAGCTCGAAAGATATCCTTCCCATGATTTTGATATGTGTTTAAGGAGATGACGGTTTAGGCAAGAAGCATATTAGAGAAGTCCCATTTAAGACATGCTTGTTTTGCAATCACAGTCATTAAAGGGTCTAATTCCGTTCTGGACATGGGGAATAGAATAAAGCCAAAGAAAGAATGAATACTCGGGCTGAAGTGTTTCCCATTTTTGTAGGAAGTTTTGAAAAGTTGTCCACTAGGAAGGATAATGGAAATCTACCTATATTTGATTTGATCAACTTTTTGATTTTGGAAATTTTGAGGTTGCAGAATTCGGCTAAAAGGCTCACAGGATTAAGTTCAACGGGTGGCTCTACAACCCTAGGTTTAGAATTAGTTCCAATGACGGCTTGATATTCTTCTAATGTTGGTACCAATTCATGTTTTCCAAGACAGAATGTAGCGGTGGAAGCCTCCCAAAAATGCGTCAAAACTTGGACTAAATTGACTTGATGTTCCACATGCACAAGTTCAAGAAGGTATCCAAGCCTTTCTTAGACATAAGTTTGGTTGTCCTTGGACATGCCTTTCCACTAAACAACGAGTTCCTTTCGAGGAATGAGAATTACTTGGATGTCTAGTTTCCCATTGAGCCTAATCATGCAAAAAGATTTGTCATTAATCACCATAAATTGCGAATTAATTTTAATGCCTCCATTTAAATCATATGTACTTTTGAGGTAAAACGGAAGTAAAGTACATTTGCATGTCTCAAAAGTAATGCAAATGTCATTTTAAGTCCATTTAAACCTTAAAAGAGCATATAATTGAGATTATAGACAAATTAAATGTGTGATGTAAATGCCTATTCTGTCGTATTCCATTTAGACCATAAAGTCCTAAACTATGGTTTGCAACTTCAAACACATTGAAATAAGTACTTGAATTACATGAGAAATCCACCATGGACCTATACATTTCATCTAAAAATGAAAGAATGGTCAAATCGAGCATGACGCCCTAATCATGCATTCTAAAATGAAAGGGCATTTAGACCAAGTATTGAATGTCATTTAGGTATTTTTTTTTGAAAATGTGCCAACTATTATGCATAATTGTAAAAGAATGGAATGGAATGATACTTGCTTACCGTGACATTTTGATTTGGTTTTAGGTATACCAATCATAAAGACAAACAAATGCAACTAGTGAAGCTTTGAAGCCTAAAAGGGTAGGATATACTAAAAGCTCAAGGTCATCACCTTAATGGACAATGGATTCCATTTTAATAGGCAATCGACCTAAAGTAATGAAATATTATTCCACTTTGGTGATCGGCATTATATTTAAATGATCTTATGAGCAATCGACCCATAGTTTTGCCTAAACACATGCTTCTTAAGGGTAATCCTAAATGTAGCCGGGGTTGGGCCACGGGTAGTGTGTGCTAATGGTGTAGTGCTAAAGCAATTTAAAAATATGCATAGCAATTAATGACCAAATAGCACTTCTAAATTCATTCAAAACACATTCAATCCTAACACCTTCTTGCAAAATAAGGGTTAACAAAGACTACACTCCTTGTAACACCTGTCTGCAAAACCATTTAACACTATCATTAGTGGGACGTACCTGAGATCCTTGTAAGCACAAAACACAAGCATATTGTTCTATATAGGTCTAAGCCCACTTAGAAAAAGTTCATTGTCCCAGCGGAGTCACCAAGCCTATTGCGCCAGGCTTTTTTTGAGGGGGCTTTCGGGATTTGCGCGCTAAGGAGGTATTTCCGTGTAAGGGTTTCTTCCAGACCATATCTCATGTGACAGTGGAGGGTGATTTTTTATTCAATCTAAATTTGTGATTTTGGAGTCGCCATTAGTCATTATTGGTAGGTAGACTAGAAATCTAATCGAGGTATGGGAGAAATACCACGATTCTCCGAACCAAATATTCTGAGTACGGGGACTTGGTTACATTATTGATCTTAAATCGAGATCCCTAATGCCCTTTCGGTACCTAAGAATGATATAATGTCTAAAGTGTCATGCGAATTTCTGAGGCTTACCCATTATTCCTATCTGTTTTAATCGCAAGAAAGATCAAACAAGTATTAAATGCACCATCAAAGTCAATCAAGTCAATCAATCCTAAGTGAACTCTAAAAATAAAAATCAATCAAAACACCAAAACTCTAATGAAGCTCTAATAGCTTGTTCATTTCATGATTTACACATTTTTTAGGGTTTTAAGTTTTTTTTAGGAGTTATAACTCATGAATTTGGAATTTTCTAAAAATGCCACTTGGGTACTTCCTAAAATTTAAATTTCACTTTTTATGGTTGGCCACAATGATTTTGGTTTATTCTGTGAATTTTCAAAATTTTTGATTTTTTTTTCGGAAAAATTTTGAAACCGAGAAATGATTTTTACGGTTTTCCGAAAAAATTTATGAATTTTATGAATTTTTTAATTTTTTATTGATTTTCCAACATTTTTTTATTTTTTATTTGCATTTTTTGAATTTTCTCAGTTTTTTTTGAATTTTTATGAAATTTTCTAATTTTCTGATTTTCTAAAAAAATTCTAATTTTTATGATTTTCATAATTTTTTATTTTATTTAGAATTTTCTGATCTTTTATTTTTTTAGAAAATTTTTTAAATTATCCTGCCAGGGAAATGAATCGAACTGGCCCGATTCGACCCGGGTCTGTTTGGCTGGATCTGGCATCGTTGGCACTTGTCGTTGGCGTTCTGTCCGGTGAGCATGGTGCCCAAAACAACACCGTTTTGGCTTAGATTCTTTGGGGTATTTCCCCAAACACCTGATGGGCACTATTCTGAGTTTGATGTTTTCAAGGCCGCCGATTTGAGCTCATTGCCAACGCGCCTTCGACGACCTTTTGATCATTCCAACTGATCCACGATGAAATCCATGTTACCTGTTACTAATCTAGCTTAATCATTGTGCCGTCGAACATTTGCCGACTGACTAAAATTCAGTTCAAAAATCCTAGCCTTCATCGGCTAAACTTGCATTTTTCAGAACCTAAATGATTATCCTACTTGCCTTGGCCATCTAATTCGGTTCTAATCATTATCAAAACATCACACAAGGTCAGAGAAACTAACTTGAATGGCTCTACGGCCATGGTAATGCTCCGGCGAGGCTTCGAGTTTTTCGGTAAGGGGGTTTAATGCACGGCCGACTCGGTTTGTGCATTTTAATGCCCAAAAATGCAATCAAACAACATAAAAAATGAGTAGAAACTAGTAATTAATATCAAAATGCCAAGATTCGTCAATGAAATAACTCAAACATGCACATTGAGGCCAAAACCAAATTCTGGAAAATTTTTGAAAAAAATTGACCGTGAATCGACTTTGCTTGCTTCGTTCGATGATCAAACGAAATTATCAAACTGTCCCACACCCAAAGAGTTGTTCCTTGGCACTTGGTCTTCATCTTGGTGTTCTTGGATACATCGGAACAGGTCTGGATCGATCGAGCGGAGCTCGTTCTCAAGCGTTCTCGATCAGCCTTCTCCGACTAGAATGGAGAGGGGAGGTCACGATCAACTCACGATTTGCCGGTGCTCCGCCATCTAGGGTGGAGCCAAATACTCGTGGGAGGACTTACAACCCTTGCTTTCTGATTCTCTCTCTTTGGTTTGGCTCCGTGTCTCTCTCTCTCTTCAGAATTTTGTCGAACACATTCTTCTCCTCCCAGGTTAGTTTTCTTCATTTTTGTTGATAAAAATTACCGCCCAAATCCGGTTAGAACTGATTACCGATCGGTTAGATCGGTTTACTGGTGCTAGCTGGAGATTTTCCAGCTGGCCTAGTCGGTTTCCATGTGCCAAAATAACTGGAAATGATCGGTGAAGACACGGGCTTGAATTGGTTTTTCTGGGTTTTATTGCACTTTGAATGAGTCGGGCGAAAAAGGTGAGTAACCCGGGTCGGGTTGCGTTGAACCGGTTGATCCGACAGACCCGGGTTGGTCTAACTTCTCAAATTTGATCCTATTTTGACCTAATTTTTCAAATTTAACCCCAAAATTGAATTCTCCATCATATTCCAAACCCAAATATATGATTTGCCCCAATTCTTATTATAATTGCGTCCAAGATTTTCTTATTTTTATATTCGGGTTTATAGGTTTTTATTCAATTTGATGTCTTAATGACCTGATTAGGCAAAATTGATGCCAAAATTGAATTACCCACACCTAATTAACCCTAGAAATGATGGTCTCACATTTCGAAAATTTCATATTGGGCACGATTCCCAATTTTTCAAAATTCTTAATTTTCAATCAAATTTTGGGGATTTTTTATTTTTATGTCAAATTGTGCAATTAGACTGACCATTATGCAATTCAAGGTCCCAGAATCATTTGTTGTGAAAACACTATGACTTAAAAATGATTGAAAAATATTTAATTGCATTTTTGGTTCAATTTGGGTTTAATTTTGCCTAATTTTGGGAAAACCATATACCTGGTTGAGATTTTTCAAAATTGACAATGTATTCAAGAAATTGGATTTAAAATAAGAATAATGACTATTTTTTATGGAATTTTCTGAATCTATTTGCTATTTTTCTCGATTTTCTCGCCTATTTTGACTAAAAGAATTAAGGAAAAATGTAGAAAAATACTAAAAAAAATATTTTTTTGGTTTAGAAATAGGTTTCTAGGCTTGGCCAAGATTCTTAGACCTAATTTTGAAATTTTTGAAAAATTAAAAAAATGAGCTAAAAATTAAGTGTCAACAGCACTCTACAATTGCTAATTAAGAAAGACAAAAATTGGTAATGAGTGATTGTTTGTGTGCATGGCTGCGGGAGTTCGGATGCCGTCTAGATAAAAAAGAGAAAAAAGATCATGAAAGAGAAAAGATCATGATGAGTATTTAGAGGATTCTTATGGCCATGAAAGAGAAAAGATCCCTAAGGGACAAGAGGAGAAGGGGTGGCGATGCCAACAAGATCACCAATTTCACAAAAGCCCTGAATTAAAAAACAAATGTGCCTTTTGAGCCTACTCAATACCAACATTACAACATTTTCCAAAGACTCTTCAAATTGGGATGTTAAGAGTGAAAATATGACTTTATGACAAGAAGTCATCGCTCAAAGGAGTGTGTGCAATAACGTCTTGTCATGTACTCAAGGTTCTTAACTTGTAGACCCGAAGTGAGTTGAACAAATATGATGAAATTCTTTTCTTGGCCTCAAAATACCTATCTTTTGAGTAGCTATTGACCGAACCTACATTACAATCCTTTGAAAGACCTTATCGGATCAATCGGATTGTATACATTGTGAATATCTCTAAGTATCTAAGGATCGGTTAAGAGAGATGAATTCACGGTTTCAAGATGATTCCCATTTCAATTAGTGAAAAAAAGACCAGGTTCATAGATTGAGACAAATCCTTTCTAATGAAGGTCTTTCAAATGGTTGTTTTAAGCATTTTTTGAAAGATGCAAACAATTTGCTTAAATATTTCCTCAAATAGGAAATCTGATTGTCTGAATGCATTGACACAAGGAATGCATATTTCCAAATCAATGTTTCAAATAATTTTTGGTTAACTTAAAACCAAATTTTCGAGCAGTTTATGGTAAATTTAAAACCACATTTTAAATAGTTTTTTGTCAACTTAAAATTAAGTTTTCAAATAGTTTGTGATAAACTTAAAACCACATTTCAAATAGTTTTTGGTCAAGTAAAAACCATACAAAGTCCTACAAGCGAGGAGTCACTAGGCAAATCATCAAATCCTCGGGCGAAGAGCCCTAGGTACCTATTGTTTGAAGCCTTTTTTCAAGTTCTACTAGCAAGGAGTCACTAGGCACATTTTTCCAAGTCCCACTGGCGAGAAGCCATTAGGCAAATTTTCAAGTCTTACTAGCAAGGAGCCACTAGGCAAATTTCTAAGTCCTATTGGCGAGGAGTCACTAGGCACATTTTTCCAAGTCCTATTGGCGAGAAGCCATTAGACAAATTTCCAAAATCCTAATGGCGAGAAGCCACTAAGCAAACTTTCAAGTCTTACTAGAGAGGAGCTACTAGGCAAATCCTAAATCCTACTGGCGAGGAGCCACTAGGCAAATTACTAAGTTCTATTAGCGATGAGCCACTATGCAAATCATCAAATCCTCAAGCAAGAAACCTTAGGTACTCATGGTTTGTGGATATCTCCTTAAACCACGAGATCATAAATCAATTCATCATAATCATCACCATCACTATCATCAATTCACACTTTGGAGATAATCAACATGGAAACTGCTTGCAAACAGATAAGTTTCTCTTTCCCTTAATCAATAGGAGCCTCTTAGATGCACTTAAAAGAGAAAAATTTGGGTTGAATCATGAATTTCAAGTAAGATTCCTAATCAGTTGTTATGAAATTTTTATTTGTTTTGTCCATAGAGTCGATTAAAAGTTCAAGTGTCGCTTTGTCTTTGAAATCAACCTCTAATGAGCTTAATATCAAAAAGAGGCAGCTGTTGACACTTGATTTTTAACTCATTTTTCAAATTTTTCCAAAAATCACAAAATTAGGAACCTATTTATAAACCAAAAATAAGTTTTTTTAAAAAATTTTCCGGAATTTTTCTTTAATTTCTTTTGGTCAAAATAAGGGTGAAAATCAAGAAAAATAGCAAATGGAATCCAAAAATTCCATAAAAATAGTAATTAGTCTTCTTTTAAAGCCAATTTCATTAATACAGCATCAATTTTAGAAAATTCCAATTGGGAATGTGTTTTTCCCAAAATTGGGTAAAAACAAGCCCAAATTGAATAAAAAAATTCAATTGAGTCATTTCTAGTCATTTGTAGGCTATAGTGTCTTCACAACAAATGGTCTTGGAACCTTGAATTACATAATGATCGGTCCAATTGCACAATTTACCAAATAAATGAAAAAGTCCCAAAATTCAAATGAAAATTATAGATTTTTAGCCCCAAATATGGGATCATTATCAATTTGAAATTGTTGAACTATGAGACCATCATTTCTAATGTGAATCAATTATGGGTGATCTAATTTTGGCATCAATTTTGCTCAATCAGGTCACTTAAGTACTGGATTGAATAGAACCTAAGTAACCCAGATTTTAAAATTTGGGAATTTTTGGTTTGATTGTGACAAAAATTAGGGCAAGTCTCATATTTTGATGCAAAATGTGCAAAGGAATTCAATGTTGAGATTAAATCTGAAAAATTAGGTCAAAATTAGGCTTAATTTGTGATTTTAGATCAACCTAGGTTTGTCGGGTCGGTCGGGACATTCTGACTCGACCCAGGTCGGTCTCCTTCCTTACCCAACTCACTTAGAATGTGATAAAAATCCAAAAAATTCAACTCGTTCCTGCCTCTTTGTCAACTTAATCCAGCTAAATGAGCACGTTTTAAACTCCGATTCTAGTCGGAGAATCTCCAATTGGCATCGGAGATTCGATCCAATCGATTCTCGGTTGGTGAATAACAAACTTTGGGCGGGAAAATCTAGCTAGATAAACTGAAGAAACTTTATCAAACGCATGTGAAGTGCTCAGGAAAATTCCAGAGAGAGAAAAGAGAGAAATAGAGAGAGAACGAGAGGGAAATCCATAGAGAAGGAAAGGAATGGAGATCCCCTGATTGAGTGATCGACGTCGGTCAATTGAACAGCATCGGCAAATTGATCAACTAGGGAGGATCTCCTCGTCAAGTGATCAGCGCAAATCTAGTCGAGAAGCTTTGAAAACTGACTTCGATCGACGTATCTAGAGTTACTCCGGCGAGGCCAAAGCCACCATCTTGAAGCTCAGGTGACAAGGAAGAGTTTGACAGTCGCCATTCGGTTTGGAAACTCAAGATCAAGCTCAAACAAAAAAGGTAAAATTAGCTCGTACCCATGATTTAGCAAAAATTCCAGATTGTGTGTTTGAGATTTACCGTGCTTGATCATGTATTTTCTCTGTGATTTTGAGTTTCTGGATGTTCAAAAACTAATTCTGATCGTGTTTTACATTATTTTGATTGCATTTTTATTGAAAAACATGCATAAACCATCTCGGTCGCCGTGGTCGAACCACGTCGAAGCTTCCTAAACCTCACCGAAGCGTTTCTGCAATAAATCATCGCTCAAGTTAGTGATTTCTGACTTTGTTTGATGTCCTAATATTGATTCAATTGCTAGAAAACGGTTTGGGCAAATTGTGTGATTGTCTAAAGGTCAGAAAAGCTTGTTTAGTAAGTTTTAGGTTAGGTCTTTTGGAATTAATTTTTATGGCCGGTGATGTTCCGGTGACAAATCGAGAAGATTAGATGGTTCGAGAATGATGAGAGGTTGGGGTATAAGCTGAAAAGAATGTCAAAAACTCATTGGAAGTAAGCTTGAACCAGCGGCCTCGAAAACCGTTACACTGGATTCATGCACATCTTGTGTTTGGTGAAATGCTGAAGAGAAGAAAGCCAAGAAACGACGCTGTTTTGGCATTGTGCTTGCCGGAGCACCGGTCAGCGCGGGTGCCTGCTGGTCTGACTTGGTTGGATCGGTCTGAACTTGACCGGTCTGGTTCAACCTTCGGTGGGAAAGTGTAAAAAAATAATAATAATATTAGAAAATCAAGGTAAATAAATAAATAAAATTAGAAATTCTAAAAATAAAAAATTCAATAAAAATTTCAGAAAATTCAATATTTTTAGAAATTCAGAAGACATAGTAAAAAAATGGAAAATTTTTGAAAAATTCAAAAAATTTTAGAAAAACCACAAAAAATGTAAAAAAAAAAAAAAGGAAAATAGAATTTTTTTTTTGAAAATCCGAAAATCCATAAAAATTGTCAAATTTTCAAAATATAAAAAATTAAATTTTTTTAAAAAAATAAAAATTAGGTCTAGGGAAAAGAAATTCTCATAAATTTTTCCAAAAATAAAAAATTTAAAAAATTTACAGAATGACTCAAAAATATTGTGGCCAACCTTTGCATGTAAAATTAGAACTTTTAGAGATGCTTAACCAGCATTTTTAGAAAATCCTTAGTTTAGGGGTTTTTACCCCTAAAAAACCCTAAATCCTAAAACAACACATATCATCAAATGAATAAGTCTTTAGGGGCTTTACTAGGGTTTGAGTGTTTTGAATTGGTTTTCATTTTAGAGACCCAAATTAGGGTTATTTTGTTTGATTGCAATTGAATGTGTTGCTTATGTTGATTGATTGAGTTCTCACGTTTAGAATGGTTAGTATTAATGGATAGACCTTAGAAACTTGTGTGGCACATTAGATACATTATATCGTTTTAGGTACTGAAAGGACGTTAGGGATCTCAATTCGGAATCATTAGCGTAACCAAATCCCCGTATTTAAAATTTTTTGTTTGTAGAATCGTGATATTTCTCCCGTACCCCGATTAGGTTTCTAGTCAATCTACCAATAATGATTAACGACGGCTCCAAATTAAAAACATGGATTGAATGGAAAGATAAAAATTACAACCCGCTATCATGTGAGGTATAGTTTGGGAGAGACCACCGTTTGTCTAGTGATGGGATGTTTATGGGACGTCTGGACAAAATATCCATATCGGACCTTAGTAGCCCATTCGGGGATGGTTTTCCCATTCGTGACAAATGGAGGCACCTCCTTAGTGTGTCCGAAAAAGGCGCGGTGCGACACCCGTGCATGTGCAATTGGACATGTCAGCAATTATTTTGGTGTCAATAATAGCCTCCTTAGGTCGAGTTCAAATTGGAATTAGAGATATTCCGATAGAATTCTGACCAAATCTACCAATTATTTCTAATGTGCATTATATCAAGTGAACGATTGAGATCAAAATGAATTTAGGACTGTTGACATATGATTTTTAGCAGATACGTTGTAAAGGTAAAAAATTTGAGACTAAGGTTTTTGATTGTGACAAAACCCATTTCTCAACTAAAAAGGGTCATTTAACATTTGAATTAGCATTAGCCGATCATTTTTTAGCTTTTTACACTTTAATCTCAAAATGTCAAAACGTAAACTTTTGAGTTGACTTTTGGTCAAATATTAACAAAAAAGTCAACCTTAAGTCAAAATTTGCATTATCAATTTTTAAAATATTCAAAGTTTGACCCATTAATTGACATGTTAGTAATTAATTACTAAAATTTTGACTTTTGACCAATACTTTGTACAAAAAAATTCAAAAATTCAAAAGCCCTTTCAACAACTCCTTTTTATCTTAATATCATTTTGGCACCATCAATTTTTCAAAAATCGGTTTAAAATCAACTTTTCCCCAATTCGTGGATTTGGGTTTAAATTGGCCAAAAATGAAATTACTTCATTTCTAGTCATTTTTCAGGATAATTTTGTTCATGACATTTGATCTAGAGGTCGTTTCACATTCAATTTTCAAGCCAATTTTAAAATTCCAAGCAAAAGGTGAAAACCCCAATTTAAGCCCTAATTAGGGAGTCCATTCATTTCTTCATAAGTTGTGCAATTAAGCCACGGAAAAGTCCAATTTCTTATATGCAACTCAAATCCAAAATCAATTTTGACAAATTAACATGAATTCAAGTCAATTTGATCAATTAGCTAACCAATGGCTTTTAAAACCAAGCTAGATTGATCCAATTGATGCAATTCAACTTGACCCACTTCTATCTAGGATTTAATTTGATGAATTGAGCCTAAATTTGATGATTAAACTCTAATTTCATTTTGGGATTTAATTCAAGCCAATATGTGGAAGTCAATTAGAATGCATTGGAGTGTCTTAAACCCATTTGATTGAATCAATTGATTATTTTTTCAAATCAATTGGGTTTAATTGAAATTAATTTTATCAATTGAGGACATAAATTACAAAAATTGCATTAATAGATTGAAAATCCCCAATTTGTTGAGACAAGTCAATTGAGACGAAATTGGCATTACTTATGATGTAATTTGAACAAATTCATTCCATTGAGATGTTAGAAAAGAGTTCAATTGACTATAATCAATTGGATTTGAGTTGTTTTATTTCAATTTGATCCGTTCCTTAGTTAATTGGATAGAAATTCTTTACAATTAAGTCCCCAAGAGAGAAAATTGGTCTAAATTGCACAAATGTTCTGCAATTGAATTGGCCGAAGTGGCCTAATCGATTTGACCGTGCAACTAGCATGAGCCGCCCAACCAGTGAGAATGGCCGAAAAATGGCCATTTTCGGTCACCTCCGGCCATCACAAGCCAAAGCTAGCCAAGCCCTTCTCCTTTGTGCCCAAAATTACCAAAATGCTCCTTTAGAAATTACCAAATACCCTTCTATGCCACGTCATTGATCCATGTAATTCAATTTAGGCCAATAAGAGCATTTCCTTAATAATTAAGCAAATTATCTTAGCCATTCATCAAGAGCACATCATAGCCACTTGCTATGCCATGATGCTTATCCAAGTGATCCATATTCAACCAATGGGATACAGCCTTAGCTTTTTTTTTTTTTTTTTTCGGCTAAATGATATAGCATTAGCTATTAAGGAAGCAATGTGAGCCATTAGATCAATCTAAAGGCCAAGATTTAAACTCAAGGGGATATATAAGCCTTTTTCCCTCCAAAATTTGGGGCCTAGCCATTTCAAAATTCGAATTTCTCTCTAAGTGATAAAACTCTCTCTCTCTCTCTCTCTCTGTGTGTGTGTGTGTGTGTGTGTGTGGCAGTCCACCATTTCACTGACCACCCTCGCAGTCCACCATTTCACCGACCACCCTCGAAGTTCCCATAAGCCGGTTGCAAGCTTGGCCAGCGTCGCCTCTTGCCAGAGCTCCCCGACTCAACCGCTTCTTCGCTCTCAACTCAACACCAATGATCATGCTGGTGTGCTGTCCAGCCAGTTCCTGTGGCTGATTCGGCCATTTGGCAACCTCCCATGGTGATTCGAGCTTCGCGTCTGATGTCCTCAGCCCCTACACGAGGCCGTGGTGGCTGGCCTTTGTTGAAAGAGCCACCAGAACCACTCTATTCCGCTTGATTTTTTATTGTTGTGTACGTCTTATCCAATCAATCTCATCGACTCATATCACACCGAGGTTCTCATATTGTGATCTAGATATTGAAAAGTTATCGTTGGCGCCATATCAAAGTCTATTGGTGGCCGGATAGCTTGCACGAGCTTAACTAGTTCATCGAACAAGGTATATGATCCTAAACTGAACTTGTGATTAGATGATTGAATGACATGACCGAATGCATGTATGGAGTGAATCAAGGCCGATTATGAGTAAATGTTTGCCGTTTGAATGTGTGGAATGTGGTGTGTTGATTGATCTATGCATAGGAACCATTCCGTGAATGATTAGAGTATTGATTTCATGTTTTGCAATTTTCGTGTGATTTTCGTACAATATTGAGTAAGTGTCCTTCCATGTCAAATCGTTGTTCGAACTTCCGACTAGAATCTGGAGTATCAGTTTGTCTATTCTGTTCATATGCTTCCTGATCGACCTTACTCGGTTTGATGATTTTCATGATTTTTTGTGTTCTTCGTTTGGAAAAAATAATTCACGAAAGTTGTAAAGAGAATCTTGATATTTCTAGCATAAAAATTTCAAAAACTTTCATTATGATTTGGTCAGCACGATCAATGCTCAAAATAACATTTTCTGGTCTGTGAAAATTAATTTCTAACCGACCTTTGTTTGTTCTTTGATTTTTAGGAATTTTTGTACTCAAAATCTCGGAAAGTGTTCTCCATGAAAGTTTTCATTGAGATTCTAAGCTTTCCAATGGTATCAATTTTATCGAAATTGAATCCCGTATGGATGTTCAAAAGTTTGATCAATATGTTGATGGGATTCTATACTCAGATCCGGAAATTCATTCCTTTGAACATCAAAACGTGTTTTTGCAATTTCGATAAACTTGAGGTCCTTTTTTGTAAAAATTAAAAACCTCAAAGTTGTTCATTGGGGTGTTAATTTGAAAACAGGAAAGTTTTAAAACCTAATTGCAGCATTTGGGGGGTCAATTTCACAAAAGTTTCAAATAAGGTTAATTCGGCCTTGAAAAAACTATTTGTAACAAAGTCCCGGGTGAAAATCATTTTTTGAGAAAAATAATGGGGTTTTTAGCAAAAACTCAAAACATTAAAGTTGTTTATCACATGTTTTCCTAATTTCCTATAAAATTTCATGTAGTTTGAGTAATTTTTCTATTTTTCCCATAATTTTTCAAATTTCGGACCCGAATCGGTTCAAATCCAGGGTACTCGGGACAAATCCTTATTTTCGGAAAAATCGGGTGAGAATCGGCTGAAGTGGTCCTCTTGAACTTTGATCTACACATCTTAAGAATTCTAAGGGTACTTGAATCACGTCATTTGAACATTTTTTAGTGGGTTAATCACATTTAAACAGATTAGACCCAAATTTCGCAAATTCAATTGAACAAGTGACCCTTTTGATGGTACACTCCCATTTGCTTGCTTGATTGAGAAAAAGGGTCATTTGGTCTAATCGCATGTTTAATTCACTGCTTATGCATGTATTTGATGGATGAATGCTTAGGGTTGGTGCATGTTCTGTGGGCAGCCTATGATGGGACATCTAGAACCAATTTTTGGGGTTAATTGATATCGACCACCATTTTGTGAAATGCAAATGGTGGCCGATTATCATTAACCGTTAATCAATTTTAGTCATTAAGAATGAGGTGATCCAAATGCGTGAAATACAAAGACCAATCCTGAGGCCCTTTATTTTGGTAAATTGGATGCTTTTGTTGTGCATTGGTTGATTACATGTATATGAAATGTATGGTTCGAATGTGAAGCCGACATCCATGAGGCTGTCCAAGGAGGAGGGGGCCAAAACTTTCAAAGATGGTAGTAAAAGACTAATGTTCAATTCGGTCTCAATTTTTGTACCCTATTCATGTCACCAGATCATGTCTCGGGTTTTTCAACTTGGCTTGCAATAATCACCCAACGAGTTGGGGGTTTTCTTTTTTTGCACTTAGAATAGCTTGTTTTCAATTTTATTGGGTGTTTACTTCACGCACCACTTTTCAATACATTGTTTATTGATTTTTCCTTTCTAGACTAAGATAGGATTAATTTATAACTTTAAATGGAAAAATACAAAAACAAGATGTTTGATCACTTAGTGGATTAGGACTTTAACATGAAAACGATACAAACAAATGCATAGCCACTTAGATAATGACCAAAATTAAGTTTAGCGGGACCAAAAGGGTGTCAGTGAAAACATTAACGTAACCTAGTCCCCGAACCTCGTCCAGAATCCCTAAGGAATGTAGGCGTGGTTTTCAAGGCACGTGGACACCTGCAGATCATGTCACTTGGTGTCAGGCAATGTTTCCTCATTGTTCATGCCCAATTCTCACAATCTTGGAATTATCACTTTGGGCTACCGTTCAGGACCCTTGGATTCCCACATTCTCGGAAATCACATTTTGAGCTATTTTTGAGCTACCATAATGTTAGAAATTTGATTCTAAGCCCACCTGACAATCGGGTTCAGTTTTAAGTTTCAAGAATGTTAGAACATCTCATTCTAAACTTGTTCAATATGTTGATCATGAATTTTTCTTCGAGCTTCTCAATGAATTCATCTTTGGCTCCATGTAACAGGTGTTAGTCCTGAAATGCAATATAATGCGACAAAAGAACACTACAAGTGCCATAACTTGTGTACGGCACTTATTTTGGTGCCATAAGTTTTTTTTGGATCATTTTAGTACTAAAATTTTTGAAAAATGATCACTTAAGTACTAAAATTTTTGAAAAACGATCACTTAAATGCCAACTCCGGTGCCATACATAATTTTTCGTTGGAAATCCAACGTGACATTTTTTTTTATTAATTTCTGAAGCTGATGTGGCTCGCCGGAAATTGGCACTTGAGTGATTGTTTTTCCAAAATTTTAGCATTTAAATGATCGTTTTTAAAAAATTTTAGCACTTAAGTGATCGTTTTTTAAAAACTTTAGCACTGAAGTGATCCAAAAAAAACTTATAAATTTAAGTGATCGTTTTTCTTCCGACTTGGCATCAAAGTGATCAGAAAAAAAAGTTATGACACCAAAGTGATTTTTGTACACAAGTTATGGCACTTATAATGTCATTTTACTTAAATGCAATCTAAAGAACACAATACAAATACGAATAATTATATTTTTATTTAGGGTGGGGGTTGATCCCTAATTGTATGATGAAATGGGGTAATCAAAATTTATGTGTCAACAAAAGTTGCCATCTTTAGCCTCTAAAATTCTTCCAAATGGCATCTTTAAAATTTTACTTTATTATCTTCATGGTAAGTAATATTTTGATAACTTCTATGCTGAAATCAAATCCCATCCTATTTAGAAAGTTATCCTCATACGGAAGCATAAAGTTATTTCTGATCATATCACATTCTGCTCCCATTATCTATTTCTAGCTATTACCTAATTATTTCAAAAGACTATATTAATTGCTTATTACGTTTAACTTCATCCTTTTTTGACAAAAAAAAAAGCTACTTTTCCTCACATAGTTAAAAAAGTAATTGAATGAATATCAATTTTTTCACTTACCTAATTAGAACACTCATAGATAGTTTTTTTAATTATCAAAAAGTGAGAGATTGTTGGGAAAACTTCATGTCCTGACATATTTTGAAGTTGACAAAATCATCTCTTCGTATCGAATATTTAATAAATGCAAATGTTGTCTTATCTTAGGTTGAATACGTAAAAGGAAAGCTCTATCACCACTTATAGAATCCAGAGTATGAAGTGCAAGATTGATGATGGCCAAAAGGACCTTAATGAAGGTGAACAAGTCAAAGAATGGGAAGTTCTTGAGGACTTGGAGGTACCATGACAAGGTGAACAACTTAAATAATCATGGTCATACTCAGAAAGATAATGTGGAAGGTTGTATGTGTTGGGGCTAACAATGGAACCTAAAAGGGGGGTTGAATAGGTTGAATGAGGATGTTGAAAATCGTTTGCAGAATAATAATAATTAGCAACACAGACTGTGAAAGATGTGAAAAGACGTGTGTGAAGATAATGTATTGATGATGCAAATAATGAATGTTGAAGATGAATCACATAATGATTTATAGTGATTTGGATTTATATCTAAGTCTATGCCACTCTCCAACTAACAGCGTAACAGCAACTAGATTTGCACTAATAATCAACACTGCAAGTTATAACTAGCAAGTATTGTTCCTTTCGCAAGATAGATCACGATATTAGGAAACAATTACTACACTTACACTTAATTATTTGCTATGACAAAGCAAAACCTTTATGGAGTGATATCATCAAAGAGGATTTTTAGCTCAAGGCACAACTACAATAATTCTCGAGTCCAACTTCTTTTAGGCTTCGCTAATCCTTATCCATAGAAGTTTTCATTCTAACCGTTGGAGACCATCAAAGCTAGCTAGCCGTTTAAGAGCTTGCAGAGACCTATGCCAGAATCAAGATTGTGCATACAATTATTTCTTCTCACTTTTGCAAGTTTCCTAAAATGGAGTCTAATGTTAGCTATCACTTTGTCTAAGAGCAAAAACCTATCAATTACTTTGCTTATATCTTACCCAGTTTTTCAACTACAAAATCCCAGTCTTGTATTGACTATTCTCTATACCGTTAACGGTCATCTTCATAGTCGTATCTCACCATTATCAGCATTAATTCCTCATCAACATGATTCAAAGCTCACCGTCAGCACATGCAAATTGTGAGCGAGTTGGATGACGATCTCCAGTGACGATATTGATGAAATGACATGTGATGACAGGATCAATGATCCTTCCACTTTTACCAGTATCCAAAGAACTTCGAGAACACTAGCTTGACATAGGTACCTCCAAGCTACCATGAGATACCACTCACATGTATATTTATTCACCTTACTTATCACAACCTAATTTCTCGTCTTTCTTGATACAAAGGAACCATTGACATCTGGAAAACTAATTCACCATTTGCACTCATTGTCACATCCCAAAATTTCGTCAGTTCGTTTAACGAACAAAGTGAGCGATTGTATGGTGGCGACAAGAAAGTTCATCGATGGAAGTTTGCAAGTATCAATTTTGGAAAATTCGGAAATCACCACGTCGTCACCATTACCATCACTATTTCGGCCACTGCGCCACCACGTCACTGTCACGCCAGCCACCATTTTCCCCATTTCTTTCCCACGCCATCAGCCATGTAGCACTGTTTCCTTCTTTTCCCCCATGCCCCCAACGCCACCTTGCTCCCCCATGCATGACTTCCCCTTTCTTATTGCCAGCTGTCCTCCTCCACTCATCCTCTCCTCCTTATTGCCACGCCCACCTCTCTTTCCAACTCTCCCTTGTTGTTCGCCCCATTGCCACGCTAGCCCCCCATGCAAGTCTCCCTCGTGTCATGCCATCTACCCTCCCCCATTCAGCCACCACCGATCCCTCTTGCCACCGCCTCTAGCCCTCACACCACCTGCACTTTCCCTCTGCATGACACCAATTCCTTCCCCATGCATCAGCCACCTCATTTCCTTTCCCTTGCCACCTACCCCAGCCGCTTCACCTCCCTTCCCCACGTCCTCCACTCACGCCCCCATTCTCCCCCACAACCAGCCGGCTCTCCTTCTTTTCTTTTCCCTCCCTTTTTCTCATGTTTCAGCCCCTCTCAGCCGCTCATCTTCATCTCACTTGCTCTCGACCATCGCTCGTCTTCACTCACGCTCGGCCACCGCTGCACCACCCGGCCACTCATTGCATCGCTCGCATGAACGCCGGTCAACCAACCAGGATTCGCAGAAATTAGAACTTTAATAGGCAAGTGGAAACTAATCCGTTTTTGTTGATTAATCTTTAAGTCATTGATTGTGATAATCATTGGGCCTAGAATTCGAATTCCAAACTAAAATTGTTCTTGATTTTAGGACGTGGATTAAGATTTTGGAAATTCTAACATTTGGTTTGTCGATTTTGGTTCGGTCGTATTGATGTCAAATCTCAATGAACTCCCTTGATGGAATTTGATTAGAACGTCCAAATCTACGACATTTTTAAATGTGGTAATTTTTAGAATGGATTTAGTAGGGTTTACGGTGAGTAGAAAGTTTGGAGGTTTGGTGTAATCTCGTTGAATCGTGTTGTGTAGTGAAAGGGATAGGGCGATCGATTTTGGTAAGATTGAGTAATTAAGACGTGGTTCTGTGATGTTCTAGTGTAAATTGGCCTGGTCTAGTGTTGATTGGGTGAAATTGACAATTTGGCTAGTAATGCATGTGTGATTGTTACATCATGACAAAAGTGACGTTTATTGCATTGATATTGAAATGTGCACATGTGGTGCGGGAAAGACGTGAAAATTGAGTGGGAAATGTGATAAGCTATCAGACAGCGAACCGATATCCATATTCCTTGGAGGAGTCAAGATGCCCTTGTGCTCTGTCTGGGATGCCCCTCTCTTGTTAGGTATGCCTTGGAGTGAGATGCCTAACGACAGCAAATCTTGGTAGGTCGGACAGCAAACTAGCATGTGTGAATTCGTGAATCGAGAAAGTGATATGTGCGGTGTGCATGTTTGCGACAGTGTTATAATAAATTGTGTGTAAATTATGTGGTTTGGTTAGATTGTGTTAACACCTAATTTTTAGCCGATGCGTCATTGAAAAAAAAACTCGGGATTTGGGTCTCTGATCGTGATGGAGTCCATTTGTCGAACAAAAAGTGTCGTTTTTCAATTCAATTTGTGGATTTAGCTTCTATAAACAATTTTCTATTCATTTCACACAAAAATCCGAAAAGCCATGCGGTTGACTTTTGAATTGACTTTTGATCAACCCTTTGATCAAAAGTCAACTTCGATCAAATTAAGGCTTTTCATACAAAAAGATTTCTTTTGAGTTTAATTTCACTTTAACAGTGGAAATTTCATAAAAATTCAAAGATTTGATCACAAAATCAAACTCCTAGTGAAAAGTCAACTAGAGTTTGATTAGAAAATACAAAAATTCCAAAATCATCTTATTTTACATTCAATTTGACTTTAGCATTTCAAATTTTGCAAAAATCAGTTTAGAATCAATTTTTCCCCAATTTGCGGAATTTGGTTCAAATCGGCCAAAAATAAAATCACTTCATTTCTAGTCATTTTTTAGGTTAGTTTCCTTCATGACATTTGATCTAGAGGTTGTATTACATTTAATTTTGAAACCAATTTTGTAATTCCAAGCTAAGCGCAAAAACCCCCAATTTTGGCCCTAGTTATTGATTTTGACCAATTCTTCATGATTTGTACAATTAAGAATGAATGAGGCTAATTTCTTATATGAAATCCAAATTCGAAATCAATTTTGGAAGATTAACATGAATTTGAGTCAATATGATCAATTTAGTAATCCAATGATTGAGAAATCTAAGAGTAATTGATCCAATGAGTGCAATTCAACTTAACCAATTCTAGATTAACATCCAATTTGATGAATTGAGGCTCAATTTGGCTAATATGACTTCAATTAAATTCGTTAGTTTAATTTGGCCATGCAATTTAACTCAAATCAAAGAACAATTAGGCTAAACAAGTTAAATTGGATCAATTTGTGCGTGAATTTCAAATTAGTTCAATCCAATTTAATCGAATTCAATATTAATTAGGTCAATCAATCATGATAGGGATTAAATTACACAAAATTAGAACAAATTGGGCCGAGAATTGAACTGGTTCAACTCGGTCAAATTCGGGTTAAACCGGTCTAATCGGTTCAACCTGGTTTGACCCGAATTGAACTAGTCTGATTGGATCGGCCATTTTCCGATTGAAAATCCAACGGTCGGCAGTCGAGTCCAACCAGCTAAGGTCGGCCACATCCCTTTGAGCCCAAAATGACAAAAAATGCCCTTAAATGAAATTACAAAAATGCCCATAAGTGAAATTACTAAAATGTCATTTCTTGAGGATTAAGCAAATTACTAAGGGGGTAAGCAAATTAATCATGGCCATTCATTTAGAATTGATCATGGTCATCAATAATGCCATGTCACCTATTCTTAGCCTTTAAGGAATATTCTTAATCACTAAGGATGCATTCTAGGTCATTAGATCGATTTAAGGATTATGATTCAAAGTTGTGGGGGTATATAAGCTTTTTTCCTCCAAAATTGGAGGGGGACTCATTTTTCCAAATCTGCTCTCTCTCTCTCTCTCTCTCTCTCTCTCTCTCTCTCTCTCTCTCTCCCTTTCCTCTCTTGGCCGTGAGCTTTCCTTGCTCACGCCGGCCACTTGCCGACAGATTTTTGGCACGCCACCGCAACTTTAGCAACCCTTCGGACGTCCAAGAGCTAGCTGCAAGGCCGGCCATAGTTGCTAGTAGCTGGAGCACCTTCGATCAGCTCCATCTTTCTCTCAGTTACATCACCGACAACGGAGCCAGTGATTCAACCAACCAGTTTCCGTGGTGATTCCAACATCTCGGCATTCTTCCTAGGCTGTTTGAGGCTTGTGATCAGCATCCTCAACTTCATCTAGAAGCTGTGGTGGCTGGTTTCCACCGGAAAGCCAGCGGAGTTCCACTTTAAGCTTGATTTTACTTCTTATTCTTTGGATCGTAATCGTACGTTGATTTTCTTACCTAGTGACGTAGATATTGGGAGCTATATTTAGCGCCCTTCCAAAGATCATTAGTGGCCAAAATAGCTCATTTCAGCTCAGTAATATCATTGAACAAGGTAGGTATACTTAGATCTTATCCTGTGAAATCGTGCACAGAGAGGTCTGCATGCTTAAAATATTGATTTCATCTCGTAAATGTTGAAATATGAAGAAGTGATCAATTAGAGAATTGTAGAATATGTCGAGAGCTTTGATTTGATATGTTGTATGCCTCAATTGGACTTCGTTTGATAGGTCAAAACTCCTTCGAAAGTCAAGATCAGAATCTGGAATGATAATATTGTGTCATATTCTTATGTGATACTAAATGGCCTTGTTCGGTTGAATGATTTTTATGATTTTATGTATTCATTATTTGAGAAAACTTCCTTCATGAAAGTTGTCGAGAACATCTAGATATGCTCACTGCAAAAATTTCATAAAATTCCAAGTATGCTAGGTTAGGACGATTAGCAACGTCATCTAGGCATAGTTCTAGTGACATATGAGTTTCTGAATGACCTTCACGTGTTATTATATTTTTATAAATTTGTGTATTCAAAATTTGAAAAAATGTTCTTCATAAAATTTGACACTGAGATCAAGAGCTTTCCAGTGACACAAATTTTATAAAAATCGGAGTTCATTTGTATTTTCAAAGGAATTTTTATGATTTAGTCAATATCTGTGTTTTAATATGATTTTCCTTTCTTTGAAATCCAAAATATGTTTCTCCAAATTTGATAAACTTTGAGTCCTCTTTTATGAAAACTAAAAACTACAAAGTTGTTCATTAGAGACTTATTATGTAGAATGGAAATTTTGAGGGTCTCATAGCAATTTTTATGGGGTCAATTTGCTAAAATTTTCAGATAAGGTCCTCTCGGGCTTAAACTTGATTTGCAAACGAGTCCTTGGTGCTTTTCAGAAAAACTCAAAAGATAAAAACTGTCACACACAGAGGATCATAAATGCCTAAACATTTTGGCAGGAATTTGATAACGGTCATTATTTTTCCTGCAATTTTTTTTGAATTCAAATTCAAACCGAGTCCAGACTGTCATAGAGAGTAGAATTGTCTTTTTCATGAAAATCGGTGGGGAACTAGAAAAAGTGGTCTTCTTGACTTTTTATCCTCATGATATAAGCTTTCTAATGACACCTAAATCACTTGATTTTGACATCATTAGGTTGATTAATCATACGCAAACAGAATGGGCTCGAATTCAGTAAATAATGATTGATTAAGTGGTCTTCTTATGAGACCCACTTCCCATTGCTTGATTGGTTGAGAAACAAGACCCCTGGGCCTGAATGCATACTTTACTCTTTGCTCTATATGTATTTGTTAGATGTATGTTATGTAACATCCCGAATTTCGACCTATTTCCAGAATTAATAAAATAGATATTATTTCTCATTTCATTTTAGCAAGTCTCGCCTGGAACTGATTATTCTCGAGATACTAACCGATGGAGAATGGCTAACTAGGAAAATGGTACGTGGACCAGGGACCCGATTGCAAATTGAGTACCGATTCCGAGAAACGACGAGGAAATATTTTGGGTCAATGTGGGCCGATCCTAGGAAAGTGACGGATTTGGTTTGGCCAAGGCCAACGATGTATGATCGGATCGCAGGTGATTCTGCGTGACCGGAGGTGCACGTGGCGAACAAATCCCGAACTTAACCCGAACGATCGCGACCTTCGGAACTAGTGATAATTCCTCGCACTTTCTTGGTAATCGAGACTGTCACGACTCGGATAACCCTAAGTTGATATGCGTAACCCCTAAACAGCCGCTCGTTAGTAAGAGACTCTAAAATTTGAATTGAGCGATTTTGATCGCGAAATTTGATCCGGACTTGGACGTCGATTTTCGTGGACGTACATGACTATTTGGCAAGGACGACGTCATTTTAGTGTAGCCAAATATATTTGGGGTTGGTACGGTCAAAAAATAGAAATTCGGCCCGAAAACGGAAAAATAACGATTTTACCCCTAAGCCCTATGGGTATTCCGAATTTTTGGGAGGATTTTGGAGATTAAATATCGGATATTTATGTGGATAAGTCAAGCCAATAATGTATGAAGTGAAAAAGACCAAGGTACCCTTCAATTATTGGATAAGCTTGAATGTAGGCCCTTGAATCAAGGGCATTTTGGTCAAGCCATTGGTTTGGTGACACTTGGATCCCACTAACACCCCTAATAAATACTCTCTCCCAGTCTCTCTCCTCATTTCTTACTCTCCAAGCCAAGCCACTCTCTCTCTTTCCTCTCCCTCTCATTCTCACCGGCGTCTTCTCTCCTGGCCGTATGCACTGCTGCAAGCCGCCGGAGCTCGCCGCCACCGTGCCGCCGCCCCACCTTGCCTTGCCACCACCCTCATCCGTCCATTCTCTCTCTCTCTCTCTCTCTCTCTCTCTCTCTCTCTCTCTCTCTCATCTCTCTCTCTTTTTCGTCAGTTCCATCTGTCTCGGTCGTTCACCGCCGCTTGTCGGAGCCACCATCTGCCGTTTGTTAAGGCGCCACCGTGCACCACCACTGTCCTGACTGACCCTCTCTCGATCCCGTCTCCCTTGTTTGGCATGAGGACCACGCCGGAGCCGCCGCCGAGAAGACTGCCCGTCATGCCCGCCGCTGTGAACCGGCTTGGCCGCCGCTTGTTCCACCGATCCTGCTTGTTTTTGGAGCGAAGGATTAAGTGAGTATTACCCTCTAAACCCTAATTATGACTATTATGCCTTTCTAGATGGGTTTAGGGTATTTGGTGGACAATTAGTGTGATTTAAGGGAAATTTTGGTGCCGATTGCTAGTGACTAGTGTCGTGGTGATTTTTGGTAGACTATATGCCGATTTAGAAGTGGATTAAGAGCCAAGAATATGCTGAATAGTGGTTGTCCATATCGAGAGATTATGGGACTAAAATTGGCTAATTGAAGATTAAGTGGCGTAATTGCAGAGATTGCTATGATTGTCTTGAATTGACTTATTGGTGCGTTTTACTGGTTGATTTTGTGATGCTATGTCGCGTGCTTGTGCAGCCGAGAAATGTGGAGTGTGATTGGCCATTGATTTAGCATGAATTTAGTGCCCAAGTTTGTGAATTGTGTGATGTGCCACACGGTATTAATTGGCCAAGTGAATATGTTGATGTGGTTTAGTTGGGCATGTTGAGATGCACGCGAATTTGGCATTAATTGTTTATATGCCTTTATGGATTCAATGATCATGATGCATTGCATTATTACTTGATGCGGGAATTGCATGGTCACGCATTTCGTATGAGGAGAATGAGCATGAGACGGTAATTGTGCATGTATGCGTGCCTGACATGAGCATGTGATCACCTAATATGCCCTGATGCATTTTACGCGGGGTTCAAATAAAACTGGCTGTGTGTATGTGTGATCACAAATCAGCCCGATGCGTTTTACACGGGTTGAACCTATCATGATGCATTTTACACGGGATGTTGCCTGGTTCGTCTGGAAGATGGCTAGCCTGATGCGTTTTACGCGGGCTAGAGACACTGGGCCTAATGTGTTTTACGCGGGCCAGAAAGTGTTGTTATTGATATAGACCCGATGTATTTTATGTAGGTCAGACCTGATGCGTTTTACGCGGATCGAGCTTTAATTGAGAAATGAACAGTATGCTAGTATGCAGTTTAAGCCAAATTGAGAGCATGGCAAAGTGATGGCATTTGTGTGCATAAGAATGCATAAGCCAGTGTGCGAGTGTGTGAAACTCGGTGACTTGTGTGCAAGATTGGCACTAATGAGTATGAGCATGCGTATGGCGTATGTGTGACTAGATGTGTTCACGTATGTGCCGTGATTATTATCATAAATTGTCTAACCTGCAAGGTCAGTGACATGAGCGATTTGGGCCCGATGGCCTAGGTCAATTATTATATTTTGGGTTGTTGAGTGTTTTGTTTGCATGTGAGAAGGTACATGTTAGCCTAATTTAGGTTTAGGGGGTTTTTACTCCCTGAGATTCGTTTCATTATTGTATAAACCCAACTTTTCAGACCCCTGACCCTGAAGATGCCTGAGTACTGGTACGTTTTTGGGATTTTGCACTAGATAGGCGAACGTCGATTGTGCACCCCGTAGGGAACGGAGAGGCATATGTTAGGTACCATCCTATAGTATTGGTAAACATAGGACAAACTTTGTACGAGACCCACGAGTACGTAGCGTGGTGTTTTAGAGACCACTTCAGAGAGCATAGACATCTCCGGACTTTTGATGTCCCGTGTAACAAGCAGGGCGAGATAGATGCGCAATGCCCTGACGGTGATATATGGACCACGACTTCATGATCGAGGAGAGTTCGAGTTTCGATAGCTAACCTATAGCCGTGGAGGTGGATGATGAGCTTGGTGTGGTGGATTATGAGCCAGTAGTTTTAGATCTGGCCCAGGAGTCGATGGACTTGGAGGATGAGTTAGAACCGATGGAGCCGGACGAGGAGTAGCAGCTTATGGAGCCATACCCCGAGCTAGAGGACAAGCCGGAGGAGGATGGTTCAGACGGAGAGTGCTCTGGGTATGACACTAGGTTCGAGTCCATGGAGTCTGAGCCAGAGCCATCCGAGAGCTCTTCTGACTAGTTAGGATCTGACCCAGATTGGAAGCCCTAGAGTAGGTTTGGATCCTAATTGGTGAGGCCAACATTTTTTGACCGGAGCCCCACTTGAGTTGGTAGTTTGAGCCTAGCCACTTACCTGTTTGACTGTAGTGGCCGTTAACCCGTTTTGGTACTGTATGTATATCGTTGTTAATGAATAGTGTAAATGTTTCTTTTCTGTTAATGACAGTATATATTTGTTTAATTTGTTATCATTAATTGTGATATCCTTGGTCTCGTGTTTTAATTTGTACGGGTGATTTATTTATATTGCTTCCACATGTGCAATGATCTTCGTTTGGATGTTGGGTTGGCGATGCGTCCTGGGACGTGGCATTATTCGACCTCGGTTGGGATGCTCGCGCGCCGTTGTGCTCGAGGCGTGACATCCCCTGTTGAAGTGGTATTAGAGCAAGGTCAGCTCGATCCAATAAGATCGAAACCTGGAGTGATAAGGAGCGTTGAGACTTTGGATAGCCAGTAGGGTGACATCGTGTGCTAAGTGTACCTCATGACTGTTTGTGTTTTGATTAAGTGATTGGTTGATTTGACCCGTAAAGTGCAGGTATGGTAGGAACCGAGGTAAATACGTGGAATTCCTTGGTTGAGAAGTTGTGCTGTTTGTGTTAGGTCGCATGCTGAGTGCTTGATTGCTGTTGTGACACTTGTCTAGGACCTTAGACCGAAATAGTGTAGTTTAGGTCTCTAATTCCTAAGTGGAATTATAGCAGGTAGGGTGTGGAAAGGACTGAAAGATGAGCAGAAGAAGGGGAAAGGAACCCCAAGGTCAGTCGAGTGCTGCAGGCCAAGAGGCCTGATACCCTAAGATGTAGGAGGTTATTTAGACCCTACAAGAAATAGGAAATATCATGGGCAAGCAAGCTCAGGACAGAGCCGCCACGATTGCCCAGGCTGTAGTGACTGCTGCTGTGAATGGAAACAATGCCAATCAAGGACATGGCCAGATGGTAGCAAATAGACAAATGCACCAATTAGTAGAACAGTTCCTAAAGCTGAAGCCACCTAAGTTCAATGGTAGGGATGATCTCGAGATTACACTGCGATGAGTTGAGGAGCTAGAGAAAGCATTCGAGGTGTTGGGGTGCACCGTGATAGAGAAAGTGACACTGGCAGTATACCAATTACAGGATAATGTGAACAATTGGTGAAAGGCCACCTAGGAAAAGGTGTTCCCAGAGGGCACAGCCCAGACTTGAGTCGCCTCTACGGAAAGTTTTTATGGGAAATACTTTTCGGAGAACGCTCAGGAATAGAAACTAGCGGAGTTTATGCGACTTCGCCAAGGACAAATTACAATAGATCAGTATGAAGCGAAGTTCACTAGACTGCCTAAGTTTGCACCTAGGATGGTGGAGAATCCGCAGGATAAGGTTTGGAGGTTCTGGGACGGTTTGAAGCCGGACCTTCGTAGTCAGATGGTCTTGTTAAATATTCAAGACTATGGGGAATTATATGAACGGGCCCAAGCAATGGAGCGAGACCTGATGGAAAGAGCAGCCTTATCTGGATCGTGGTTTACCCAGAATCGGGATAACCGCCGTTTCAGGAAGAAATCGATGGCGGGAAACAGGTGATTTGTCCTACAGACAAGGAAGGATATCAGGAAGTCGAGTCACCAACTGAGTTGATTTGGAGTTCATTTTAAGGGCGGAAGTTTGGAGCACCTGATCCAGAATTATCCCCAGCTGCGTCCCTCAAGACCTTTGGTGCAACAGCAATAGCCCCAAGTAGGGAATCAAGCCGTGAATCCCCCACCGGCTAATCAGGGTCAATCGCCAGCGCAAAGATGAGTTTATGCGATAGCGTGAAGAGAGGCGGAGGACACGCCGGGCGTGATCACATGTACGATTTCTTTATGTGTTCATACTGCGTATGCATTATTTGATCCGGGGGCGACCCACTCGTTTATTTCGAAGCAGTTTGTTAGACTGATTGGAATTGAACCTATGTTGCTTGAGACCATGCTTTGTGTGATAACAGCCCTGCATGATAAGGTGTTAGTTTCATTGGGGTGTTCTAATTGTAAAATAGTGATTGGGGGTAGAGAAGAAGTGATCGACTTGACAGTATTAGCCATGTTCGATTTTGATGTGATAATTGGAATAGATTGGTTAGTAAAGCAGAAGACCTTAATGGATTGTGGCATTAGGACGATCCAGTTTAACCCGATTGGACGTCCTAAATTTGAATTTCAGGGAAACCGAGGAGGAACCTCGATTCCTTGGATTTCCATGCTCGAGGTGACCAAGTTATTGGATGAAGGGTGTGAAGGATACTCGGTTAATGTAGTAGATCCAACAGTGGCGGAACCCAAGTTGGAAGAGATACCTGTAGTATGCAATTTTCCCGAGGTTTTTCCTCAGGAATTGCTGTGCTTGCCGCTAGAGCGAGAAGTGGAGTTTGTAATAGAATTGGTCCCAGGTACTAAGCCGATCTCGAAGGCACCGTATCGAATGTCCTTATCAGAGTTGAAGGAATTGAAGATCCAGATGCAAGAATTACTGGACAAGGGTTTTATTCGCCTTAGTGCGTCTCCATGGGGAGTGCCAGTCCTGTTTGTAAGGAAGAAAGACAGGACATTAAGATTGTGCATCGATTACCGGCAATTGAATCAAGTGATGGCTAAGAATAAGTACTCACTGGCGAGGATCGATGACCTGCTCGATCAGCTGCAAGGAGCGTCAGTGTTCTCTAAGATTGATTTACGGACAGGATATCATCAATTGAGAATTAAGAAGGAGGATATTCCTAAGACTGCCTTTAGAACGAGGTATAGGCATTATGAGTTCACAGTGATGCCCTTTGGTCTAACGAACGCCCCTACTGCTTTTATGGACCTAATGAACAGGGTGTTCAAGGAATTCCTGGACCAATTCATTATAGTCTTTATTGATGATATACTGGTATACTCGAAGAACCCCGAGGAGCATGAAGTACACCTGACTAAAGTATTACGGACGTTAAGAGAACACGCACTCTATGCTAAGTTTAGCAAGTGCGAGTTCTGGCTTAGTCGAGTGGCATTCCTTGGACACATAATCTCCGGAAATGGGATTTCTGTGAACCTGATGAAAATTGAGGTAGTGACCAAATGGCCAAGGCCGACATCAGTAATAGAGATCCGAAGTTTCCTAGGTTTGGCTGGCTATTATAGGCAATTCGTGAAAGGATTCTCATCGATAGCCATGCCATTGACATGGCTACTTAAGAAAGAAGCCAAGTTCGAATGGGATGATAATTGTGAAAAAGGTTTTCAGGAATTGAAGCATCGGTTGACGACTGCGCCGGTATTAACTATTCCATCTGGATCGGGAGGATTCGAAGTATATAGTGACACTTCCTTGAGAGGACTTGGCTGTGTTTTGATGCAGCATGGAAGAGTGGTAGCATATGCGTCGCGCCAGTTGAGGCCACATGAAATGAATTATCCGACACATGATTTGGAACTGGTAGTCATTATCTTCGCACTTAAAATTTGAAGGCATTATTTGTGAGGGGAAAAGTTCCAGATTTATACAGATCACCAGAGCTTCAAGTACTTGTTCTCGCATGAGGAATTAAATATGAGGCAACGCCGATGGATGGAACTTTTGAAAGACTACGATTGCGACATCTTATACCATCCTGGAAAGGCGAATCGAGTCGCAGATACACTAAGTCGCAAGTCAAGTATGGCGCACTTAATGGTCAAAGAGTGAACCTTATTGGAAAGACTGAGAGACTCAGAGTTCAAATTTGAAGTAAGCCACGTGTTGAACTTGCTGGCCACATTGAGGATCGAACCAGAAATCTAGGCCAAGATTAAGGCACTATAGTCTACAGACCAGGAAATACAAAGGATTGTCGGAATGGACATCGCTATGAGGAAGTCAGATTTCCAAGTGAGCGAGAACGGAATTTTAAAGTTCTGAGGACGAATGTGCGTGCTTGATGATGCGAAACTTAAGGAAGAAATTCTAAGAGAGGCACATCGCAGCAATTACAGTATCCACCCAGGTAGTACAAAGATGTACTGGAATCTGAGACAACACTATTGGTGGAATGGATTGAAAAATGATGTTGCCAAACATGTGGCGAAGTGCTTGACATGCCAACAAGTAAAGGCACAGCACTGCAAGCCTGGAGGGCTATTGCGACCATTGGAAATCCCTGAGTGAAAATGGGAGCACATTACAATGGATTTCGTCACAGGTTTGCCAAGAAGCTAGAGAGGGCATGATTCTATATGGGTGATAGTTGATCGACCGACTAAGTCGGCGCACTTCCTGGCAATGCGAAAGGATTTCGAGTTGGAAAGATATGCAGAGCTGTATGTACAACAGATTGTCCGACTGCATGGAGTGCTAATGACGATCACTTCAAACCGTGATCTAAGATTTATGGCCAACTTCTGGAAGAGTCTGCAAATGGCCTTAGGAACAAAGTTGCAGTTCAGTACTGTCTATCATCCACAAACGGATGGCCAATCTGAGAGGACAATCTAGACTCTGGAAGACATGTTGCGTGCCTGTGTATTGGATTTCCAAGGCAAATGGGAAGAGCAGCTACACTTGGTAGAGTTTGTCTACAATAACAGTTACTAAAATAGTATTTAGATGGCCCCGTTTGATGCCTTGTATGACAAAGCTTGTTGGACACCATTATGCTAGGACGAAGTTAGTGAGCGAAGTATCACGGGCCCATAATTGGTACAACAGACTGTTGAGGTTGTCGAGATTATTCGAGATAGATTGAAAACAGCCCAGAGTTGTCGAAAGAGTTATGCCGATCAGAGACAACAACCCCTGGAGTTCCAAGTCGGAGATCATGTATTTCTCAAGGTGTCGCCAATGAAAGTATTGTCTCAATTTGGCAAGAAAGGAAAACTAAGCCCAAGGTTTGTCGGTCCATTTGAAATTCTGGAAAAGATCGGGGATATGGCTTACCAACTTGCCTTACCGCCTAACTTGTCCCAAGTGCACAACGTATTTCACGTGTCAATGTTAAGGAAATATGAATCAGACCCAACCCACGTTCTGAGATATGAGGAGATAGACGTGGACGACAAAGTGTCATACATGGAGAGGCCAGTAAGGATCGAGGATAGAAAAAATCGAGTACTACGGAACAGGACGATCCCAATGGTCAAGGTAGTTTGGGAGCATCACGGAACAGAAGGTGCTACCTGGGAAATTGAAGAGGCCGTGCGACGTCAGCACCCCCATTTGTTTGAGTAGATAGGTTTAGATTACAAATTTCGAGAACGAAATTTTTGTAAGGGGGAAGAGTTGTAGCATCCCGAATTTCAACCTATTTCTGAAATCAATAAAATTGATATTATTTTTTTATTTCATTTTAGCAAGTCTTGCTCGAAACTGATCATTTTTGGGATACTAACCAATGGGGAATGACTAACTAGGAAAACGATACTGGACTAGGGACCCAATCGCGAATCGGGTACCGATTTTGAGAAATGAAAAGGAAATATTTTGGGAGGATTTTGGGGATTAAATATCGGATATTTATGTGGATAAGTCAAGCCAATAATGTATGAAGTGGAAAAGACCAAGGTGCCCTTCAATTATTAGATAAGCTTGAATGTAGGCCCTTGGATCAACGGCATTTTGGTCAAGCCATTGGATTGGTGACACTTGGATCCTACTAACACCCCTAATAAATACTCTCTCCCAATCTCTCTCCTCATTTCTTACTCTCCAAGCCAAGCCCTTCTCATTCTCGTCGGCGTCTTCTCTCTCGGTCGTGTGTATCGCCGCACGCCACCGGAGCTCGTCGCCGGAGCTCTCCACCGCCGTGTCGTCGCCCCACCTTGCCTCGCCATCACCCTCATCCGTCCGTTCTCTCTCTCTCCCTCTCATCTCTCTCTCTTCCGTCGGTACCATCTCTCTTGGCCGCTTGCCAGAGCCACCATCCGCCGTCCGTCAAGCCACCGCCGTGCACCACCACCATCCCGACCGACCCTCTCTCGTCCCCGTCTCCCTCCTTTGGCATGAGGACCACGTCAGAGCCGCCGTCGAGAAAACCGCCCGCCGCCGTGAGCCCGCTCGGCCGCCGCTTGTTCCATTGGTCCCACTTGTTTTTGGAGGTAGGATTAAGTGAGTATTACCCTCTAAACCCTAATTATGACTATTATGCATTTCTAGGCGGGTTTAGGGTATTTTGGTGGACAATTAGTATGATTTAAGGGAAATTTTGGTGCCGATTGTTAGTGACTAGTGTCATGGTGATTTTTGGTGGACTATATGCCAATTTGAAAGTGGATTAAGAGCCGAGAGTATGCTGAATAATGGCTATCCATATTGGGAGATTATGGGACTAAAATCGGCTAATTGAGGATTAAGTGGCATAATTGCAGAGATTGCTGCGATTGTCTTGAATTGACTTGTTGGTGCGGTTTGTTGGCTGATTTTGTGATGCCATGTCGCGTGCTCGTGCAGCCGAGAAATATGGAGTGTGATTGGCCATTGATTTAGCGTGAATTTAGTGCCCAAGTTTGTGAATTGTGTGATGTGTCACATGGTAATAATTGGCCAAGTGAATATGTTGATGTGGTTTAGTTGGGCATGTTGAGATGCACGCGAATTTGGCATTAATTTATGTGCCTTTGTGGATTGGATGCTCATGATGCATTGCATTATTGCTTAAGTGCAGGAATTACATAGCCAAGCATTTTGTATGCTGAGAATGAGCATGAGACGGTAATTGTGTGTGTATGCGTGCCTGACATGAGCATGTGATCACCTAATATGCCCTGATGCGTTTTACGCGGGGTTCAGATAAAACTGGCTATGTGTATGTGTGATCACAAATCACCCTAATGCGTTTTATGCGAGGTTGAACCTATCCTGATGTGTTTTACGCGAGATGTTGCCTGGTTCGTCCGGAAGACGGCCAACCTGATGCGTTTTACGTGGGTTTTGGTTCGTAAGGAGATTGATGTTGCACCTGATGCGTTTTACGCGGGCTAGAGACACTAGGCCTGATGCATTTTACGCGGGCCAGAAAGTGTTGTTATTGATATAGACTTGATGCATTTTACACTAGTCAAGCCTGATGCGTTTTATGTGGGTTGAGCTCTAATTGAGAAATGAGCAGTGTGCTAGTATGCAGTTTGAGCCAGATTGAGAGCATGGCAAAGTGATGGCATTTGTGTGCATAAGAATGCATGGGCCAGTGTGCGAGTGTGCGAAACTCGATGACTTGTGTGCGAAACTCGGTGACTTGTGTGCGAGATTGGCACTAATGAGCATGAGCATGCGTATGGCGTACGTGTGACTAGATGTGTTCATGTATATGCCGTGATTATTATCATAAATTGTCTAACATGCAGGGTCAGTGATATGAGCAATATGGGCTTGAGGGCCTAGGTCAATTATTATATTTCGGGTTGTTGATTGTTTTGTTTGCCTGTGAGGAGGTGCATGTTAGCCTAGTTTAGGTTTAGGGCGTTTTTACTCCCTGAGATTCGTTTCATTGTTGTATAAACCCAACTTTTCAGACCCTCAACCTTGAAAATGCCCGAGGTATCGGTACATTTTGGGATTCCGCACCAGATAGGTGGATGTCGATCGTGCACCTCGTAGGGAACGGGGAGGCATATGTTAGGTACCGTTCTATAGTATTGGTAAACGTGGGATAGACTTTTTACGAGACCCACGAGTACGTAAAGAGGTGTTTTAGAGACTGCTTCGGAGAGCATGGACCTCTCTGAACTTGTGATGTCCCGTGTAACGGGCAGGGCGAGATAAATGCACAATGCCCCGACGGTGATATAATGGACCATGACTCCATGATCGAGAAGAGTTCGAGTTTCGATAGCAAACCTATAGCCGTGGAGGTGGATGATGAGCTTAGTGTTGTAGACTATAAGCCAGTAGTTTTAAACCTAGCCCTGGAGCCAATGGACGTAGAGGATGAGTTAGAACCGATGGAGCCGGATGAGGAGCAGCAGCTTATGGAGCCATACTCTGAGCTAGAGGACGAGCCGGAGGAGAATGGTTTAGACGGAGAGTCCTCTGGGTATGACACTAGGTTCGAGTCCATGGAGTCTGAGCCAGAGCCGTCCGAGAGCTCTTCTGACCAGTTAGGATTTGACCCAGATTGGAAGCCCTAGAGTAGGTTTGGATCCTAATTGGTGAGGTCGACATTTTTTGACCGGAGCCCCACCTGAGTTGGTAGTTTGAGCCTAGCCACTTACCTTTTTGACTGTAGTGGCCGTTAACCCGTTTTGGTACTGTATGTATATCGTTGTTAATGAATAGTGTAAATGTTTCTTTACTGTTAATGAAAGTATATATTTGTTTAATCTGTTATCATTAATTGTGCTATCCTTGGTCTCGTGTTTTAATTTGTACGGGTGATTTATTTATATTGCTTCCGCATGTGCAATGATCTCTATTTGGATGTTGGGTCAGTGAAGTGTTCTGAGACGTCGCATTATTTGACCTTGGTTGAGATGCTTGCGCGCCGTGGGTTTCGGGGGGTGACATGTTAGGCCCGGTACATATTGGGCGGATAGCCTATTATGGTCACTTAGAACCTGATTTTAGGGGTTAATCGATATGAGTTGCCGTTTTGTGAATGTAAATGATAGCCCGTTATCATTAATCATTAATCAAATAATGTTAGATGAGTAAGTGGGTGGGTGAATCGCAATGGATGTAAAGCAAAGATCAATCCCGATGACCATCTTTGATTAGTGAATTGTTTGCATCATTACCTTTCTTTGATTGTTCATTTGTGCATTGTTTGTCGTGAGTGTATCTTATGGATATAAACACTGACACTTGAGAGGTAGTCCATGGAGGTGATAGTCTAAAATTGTAAAAGACCAAGGTAATAGACTGATGTTCAATTCGGTCTCAATTTGTATTCACTTGACGGTAGCAATAGACCGATGTCCAATCCGGTCTCAATTGCTATTCAATTCATTCTTTCCCGATCATGTCTCGGGCTTTCAATTTGTGTTGTAATAAAAACCCGACGAGTTATGGGTTTTACTTTCGTGCATTTACAATTAGATAGTCCTTTTAATACCTTAAGTGTTTACTTTGCATAATGCTTTTCGATACAATTGTTTATTTCTTTCCTTTCTAGACTAAGATAGTATTAGTTTAGAATCTTAAATGAAAATACAAAAATAAAATACATGATCACCTAGTGGACTAAGATTTTGGCATGAAAAATAGTAAAAAATAAATATATGACAATTTATATAATAACCATGTTAAGTTTAGCAATACCAAAAGGGCATTAATAGAAATATTAACGTAAGTTAGTCCCTGCACTCATGATCTCTGGTTTTCGTAGAAACCGAAATGAAACTCTCTCGTTTCGGTTGGGTATTTTAGCCAACCCTCGACTTAGGCTAGTGACAACTCCTAAAAAGATGAAATCAATCCGCTGTCACGTGAGGTATGGATTTAGGGAAAATCCATGTTCATGATCAATGGACTGTATGGATGACTTAAATATTAATGCTTTGGTAAGCTATCTTTTATGATGTGCCAAATGGACCGTATGGATGATCAAAAGATTGACGCTTTGATAAACCGTCTTTTGTGATATGCCATGCGGATCGTATGAATGACTAAAAAATCAAAGCTTTGGTAAAGCTGTCTTTTATGATGTGCCATATGAACCGTTTTATGAACACTTATCTCTAAACCCGCTTCATCGAGTTCGGCTCTCGTGAGGTAAGTCGCAACAGGCTGCATATTAGAAATGGGACGATTAATTTAGAATATTCCACTTGCTGAGCGTTAGCTCATTGTTGTTGAAATTAAATTTTCCAGATTAGTATTAGTATGGCCGCGCCTCCCACCTCGCCTATCGCATTGTATGGAGCACTCCTCGACTTCACGGGTTAGCTCTCTAAGTTTACGAACCCGGATATCCCGGGAGTTACTTTTGTGAAGTACATATCATATCTGCTGGTTGACACGGGATTGGAGACGGGACTGCTTACCTATTAGTTTATGGCTGTCTACATGCTCCATGACGGGAGACTCTAAGGACCGATCCTGTTCCTGCAAGACGACGGCAGCTCGGTGGAGATGGCCAAGCGTAGCTAGGACAGGGTGCGTAGTTGCAATACGTACAGTGGGTGTGCAAGCAGGCGCATTTTTGGAAAGTGGTGATAGGATACCTTGACTTCTCAGAGCGCCTATGAGAGTGTTATCTTGTCTTTTGATGGCTTTTTGATCAAACACTCCTGTATATAAAAGATAAAAGGAAGTCAAGAGGAAATATATGAAAGTTGTGTTTTCCACATGTTTGTCTTATGTGGTATTGTTTTTATTATGGCCCGTAAGAAAGAAAGTTGTTCCGATCAGCTATAATCAAGTGTTTTTCTTATGTATAATTCATGTTATACAGGCTGATTTTAAAAAGGATTATCTTCCGCTTGCACAAAATCATAAGTATATAAGATTGTGGTGATCGCATCAGTGAGTGGCCTGTCTAGGACGCCACGGCTCTCAAATTCATCATAGTAGATATTAAAACAAAAGACAATTTTGGAATTATCAAAATTCCATGTGGACGTTTCCCAACAATTTTCAATTTCATTAGGCTCTACTTTAGATATTAGAGCCAAGGAATTCATGAGTTCCTTGAAAGACAATCCGGTCTTGATGCCTTCACTAGCATCTTCAATAATTTTTTCGTTAAGATGACTTGTCTTGTACTTTCAATCTCTGGGCATTGGAGCATGATTTTGATTGATCAATTCGAATTGTTGATGTTGAGTTGTATCTAAAATTTGCATTCATAATGACTCATCATCTTCATTACTTCCATGGATAGCCAACAAATTATCATCGAGCTTCACTTTGATGGATTCTTCCACTTCTCGCAATATTTTGTTAAAAATACGATATGCTTCGCTAGTAGTAGAGTATCCAAGAAATATACCTTTGTTTCCTCTAGTCTCAAACTTACCAATATTGTCATTTGTGTTTTTAAGAATATAACACTTGCAACCAAAAGAGTGAAAGTATGAAATGCTTGGCTTTCCATCTTTGAAAAGTTCATAAGGTGTTGTCTCCAACAATGGTCATAAGAATACCTACTGATGATATAGCATGCAGTCGCAATTATTTTAGCCCAAACCTAAGCAGGAGTGTGCTTTTTGATCATCATGGATTTTGCCATCTCTAGAAGTTATCTATTCTTCGTTTCAACAATACCATTTTGTTGTGGAGTGTAGGGAGTTAAGAAGTTACAATCGATTCCATTTTCACAATAATATGCAAAGTTTTGATTATGGAGTTCTCCACCATGATCATTGTGGATTTTTATAATGTTGTATCATTTCTTGTTCTAGATCCTTCGTGCAAACTTCACAAAAGACTGATATGCTTCATCCTCGTGAGCTAAGAACCTCACCCACGTAAATCTAGAGTAGTCATCTACAATTACGAAACTTCCTGCAAGACTTGTACTTCTGGCTAGTCCAAATAAGTCCATGTGAAGTAGCTACAAGGCTTTGTTAGTGTTGACACCTAAATTTTCACCAATAAAACTTTTCAAAATTCATTGATTTGATCATTTTTAGACATTTGATTAGGGGACTATAACAATTCAAGATTTCAAGCTTCTTTAAGCTTTTAAGTTAAACAGGTTAGCCAACATTTGAACACGAGTTTAGAGCTATGATTAACTTTTTTTTCAATTTCATTAGGCAAAGTTAATTCAATTTTGATACCAATTTGGGCACAATTTGGATAATTTGAGGAAGTGAGCATGAAACAACGCATCAAAACCGATGGAGTCATGCCGAGTTAACTTGGTTGACCCAACCCTAAATTTTGAAAAATTATTTCCTCTTTAAAAAATTGGAAAGCATTTTCCAAAATATGAATATATATATCGATGCTTGGACTAGAAACTTTGTGTTTAGACACGAGAACCACAATGCTTGTTCCTAGGATTTTGGCAGCAAGGCTAAGTCTACTACAATCAACCAAGGGCAAGCCTCAGTCCATCGAGGAACGGCCCAGGACTCTGGTGCCCAGGTCCATCGGGCAGGGTACAGGACTCCCATGCTCATGCCCAAGACCCTTGTGTCCCAGCCCAAGTCTATTTAGATTGAGCTTGGATACATCAAGGCTAGGCTTAAGACTTTAATGCCCATGCCCAATACCTTGACGCTTGCACCCGGGTCCATCGAAGTTGAGCTCGAGTCCCTAGTACCTAGAACCGAGTTCTCGATACCTAGGCCTGAGGTCATTGTAGCAAGACTTGAGTCCATCGAGGCCAAGCGAGGAACCTCCGTGCTCATGCCTTGGGTCCATCGAGGCTGGGTCCCTTGTGCTACACCTAGGTCCATTGAGTTTAGGCCTAGGACCTTTGGTGCCTATGCCCGAGTCTATCAAAACCAAGCCCGGATCCCTAGCACTTGTGCTTGGATCCTTTAAGGCCCGGCCCACTAGCGCCTATGCCTAGGTCCATCTATGCCGGGCTCAGGACCCCGGTGCCTATGCCCATGTTCTCGGCACTGAGCCCAAGTCCATCAAGGCCGACCTCGATGCTCGTGCTTGGCAAGGTTGGGTGCCGGACCTCTACGCTTGAGACAGGGTCCCGAGCACTTAGACCCAAGTACAATGAGGTTGTGCTGGGAACCTGATGCTCACATCTTGGTCCATCGAGGCCAAGCTCGAATCCTTAGCCTAACCTCGATGGACTCGAGCCTAGGTGCAGGGTTCAGAGCACGAGGCCGGCCTCGATGGACTTGAGTCCGGGCATTGGGAATCTAGTCCTAAGCGACGGGCCCAGCCTTGATGGATCTATTGCCAGGGTTCTAGGCTAGGCCTCGATAGACTCTGGTCCGAACGCTGGAGACTTGGTTGGGCCTAGGCCTAGCCTCTGTAGACCTAGTTCGAGGTACCATGAAGGCGGGCACTAGAACTGGGTTCTCGAGCTCGGTTTTGGTAGACCTAGATCGATTCCCATACTCATGCTGGGGAGCCAAGGATCCAAGCCCAAAACCTTGGTGCCTAAGCTTGGTTCCCTAGTTACCCCTGCACAAGTCACTAGTGCACTCGAATAGTATATGTTTATTGTGACATCCCGATTTTCGTTAACTTGATTAGTGAATCACGGAAGATTATATTAGTGCTGATGAACGAATTTAATTAGTTAACGCATTTCTAATGGCCATTTAAGAAATTTAGTACTATGGTATTTAACCTATACTTTGCGTGGATATTATAAGTACCTAATGTATATAACATAGGACATGATTTGAACCCTAATGTACACTATGCATGGCCGGTCACTTAGGCTTATTTTTGCATGAAAATTAAATGAATTTTTTGGGTGTAATCATGCATAGCCGCTCACTTCAGCCAATGAAATTTCATGTATGGATAAGAAGCTTCTTGGACACACTTCTTCGTGGCTAATGATGAAGGGCAAGATTCATGATTCTCTCTCTCTCTCCCTAAAACTCTTGGCAATCTCTCTCTCTCTCTCTCACTTTTCCCGCTCATTTTTCAAGAACCACCCAAGGAGCGCTCCCCCTCTCTCTTACTACTCTCTTGGCCGACCCCTCAATCCCTCTCATCTTCATCTTCTTCAATTTTCCTCTACTTTAGAACACGGCCAGCAGCTCCAAAGGAAGAAGAAATCTGGCTCTAGCTAGCTCAAGGCAAGGAGAAATGGCTAGATTCTACTCCCATCAATCCTTTAGACCGTCGGTTTTGCATTGTGTGGGCCGCGGATTGATTTTTCTTTCTTGCATGTCGTCTTGTTTGGCTTGAGCTTGAGAAGAAGTGGCAGATGATTGCTGGTTTCGAGTTGTGGAGTGGTGTTTTGTGGAACTAGAGCCTTACATGTAGGATAACAATGCTTATATGGCGTTGCATGTGAGATTCTAGAGCTTGTTTGTGATTGCACGTGAGTTTTGTGTGTATAGTTGACTGTAGTGTGCTTGGCATGCTAAATCTTGTTGGAAATGGATGGTGCATGTTGACATTAACT
Organism: Syzygium aromaticum; assembly: GCA_024500025.1. Taxonomy (NCBI): domain Eukaryota; kingdom Viridiplantae; phylum Streptophyta; class Magnoliopsida; order Myrtales; family Myrtaceae; genus Syzygium; species Syzygium aromaticum. The sequence goes on along the minus strand of CM044888.1, from coordinate 14,049,307 downwards.
TTTGGTTTTGAGTGTTTTTAACACAATTCGTGGGGTTCAAGTTTTGAGTGGTTGCTTGAACTTTGGTTTTGTTATCCAAAATCGGGACTTTTATACCTTTGCTATTTCGCAATTTTGTAGAGCTTTTTGTGGTCCAAATCTTGCAAAACTCCATTTATAAAAGTTGTTCAAAACATCTTAGACTATAATATAATTTAGATTTAGATTTTTCTGATTTGAAATAGGTTGTACGAAGGCCCTATCTTTTACCATATTAAACCTGCCTAGTGCAGTAAAAATATGTGACCTTTGACTCTTCTTGATTTTTTATAGAATTTTCCAGTTCGAATTTAGACATACTTTCTTCACAAAAGTTGTTAAGGACATCCATGCCTAAAACATATAAAAAAATTCAAAAATTTTTTATAAGGTTTGGGTTGGTTCATTCATTCTGTTTCGGCAGACTAGTTTTTGCTTTACTTTGAGAAATTTTTCGCTATTTAAACAAAATGATTTGGACTTAGTGCCCCTCATGAAAAAAATTTATTTAGGGTCTTTTCTGTAACATATTAAATTTTCATAATTTTTCAAATTCATTTACTAAGGTTATGGTTTTGATTTCTAACATTACTCAAAACTGTTTTGTTTTACCTATTGTTAAAAATTTACAAAATTCTACTTGAGGATGGTGGAATCTTGATTCTTTGTCTACTAGAGATAATAACCACACTCATTAAGCTTTCCAATGATGTTTGTTTGGCTTTGATCCGATATCAGATAATAGCTTGGGTGTGTCAACGAGGCATCTAAATATTTGGTGAGGCACGGTAGCATTTCATGTGAAAAGTGTGCTAAATGAAATGAGTTACATGGTGTATGAATGTCATGTCATTGCATAGGTGGGATATGCGTGAAGTGCTTGAGGAAGATGATGTTATGTGATGCCCAAGGTTAACAAACCTCGGAAGTCTTACTTAGCAAACTAAGAACCTCGACAATGCCAGTTTGAGTGTTGGGAAGTCCGACTAGCAAATCAAAAGTGAATGCCTTGGCTAAAAACCAAAATGCCTTGGAGTAGGAATGCCCAAGGCTAACAAACCTTGGAAGTCTTGGCTAGCAAACCAAGATCCTCAACGGTGCTAGGTAGGGTGTCAAGAAGTCTGGCTAGTGGATTGGAAGTGAATGCCTTGGCTAACAACTAAGATGCCTTAGAGTGGGGATGCTTGCGGCTAGTGAACCATAGATGATGCCTTGGCTAACAACCAAGATGCCCTGTGTCGCGACCTAAATTTTCTTAGACTAATGGATTATTAAGACTAAGCCTAACTCAGGTCCTCCCAAGTCCTACCAATTCACAACTTAGGGTTTAAGTTTTTAACATATAAAAGATTTCATGCTTGGAGTTGCTACTAATCTATTTGTGGTAGGTTGATTAGAAACTTAAATAAAACATATGGAGATATGTTTTATTTTTACGAACCAGAAATTCTAAGCTCGGAGACTTGGTTACGCTAGATCTAATCTAACGTCATTTCGGTACCTTTTCTTTTCAAAATTATTTATGCAGGTAGTCTGGATCTATTTTATTACCTAATCACAAACATGTGAGGTCTTCATGCGGGTGCACAAACCACCAATTTAACATTCAAGGAAACAATAAATAAATTGCAAAATTAGGAGAATGATGTACCTTAGAGCAACGTAAGCATATGCATTATTAGTAGAAAATCACACAGACAATCATAATATGATTTTTAATTAACAAAGCAAGGCACTCAAGATGTTCTTTAGGGTTTGCGTTTTATTAAAATGCAAACTAACCTATATGCAATGACATGCAAAAATGACATGCAATTCATGCAACCTAGCATGCGAATTGTATGTCATGCAACGACGTGACCTAATTCTAATGACGGACAAACGATTTATTTTTGGTATTTTTTCAATGAAATTCGAAATTAAAAGATGCCTAAAACAACATGAAATTTAACAGCTTCTTTTTTTATATTTTTATTATTAAAATTCGAAATTAAAAGTTGCTCAAGTTGAGAATGCAATCTATCATAATCTATCCTAAAGTAACTCATTCTTTTTGGGATTTTTATGGAAATTCGGAATTTTAAAATAACCTAAATAATCTATTAGGACTAGAATAACACCTAATTTAAACTAGGAAATAAATCATCTCAAGTCCTAATTTAAATTAAATAATTATCCTATCTTCTAGATACATTTAAGGTTCCCTAAATGCAAAACTTCTAATTGAAATTCTAACATATTTTTGGATTTTCTTTATTTAAAAAAAATTAAACGACACCATATCATAAAATATTACCAACATCCATTTAAATTTAGAAACAATAGATTGACAAATCATATCTTGAGCATGATGGTCGGATTGGCCAATTTTTTTTTCACGCAATCGCGAATCATATCTCGAGCGGGAGATTGAATTGGCGATTTTCTATGTGATCGCGAGTCATATTTCGGGCATGAAATCGAACTGTCAATCATATGCACGTTGTGAAATTAGGAAATAATTCCTAATTTAAAGGCTATTCGGGGACTAATGGATATGATAATATCATTCAAAGATTCACACAAATTGTAATATTTCAAACAAAGAAGCAATATACTCAAAAATCAAATTAGATGAGATCTTTACCTAATTTGAATATTTTCTTTCCGAGTTTAGACCGACGGATGGTGGCGTTGATTAAGACGGTGGCGGCGATGGCAACGGCGAGCGTGACGGCGGTCAGGAGTGGCTCGGCTAGGCTCCGAGCTCACGAGGGATTGCGAGTGGTGATACAAACGATTGATGGTTGACGCTCGATTGGAATCGCGGCTAGATGGTTCACGAACTTGCCAAAAAAATAAACCCGTAAAACAGAGTTTGACTCGGGATCAATTGTGACTGGCGGCTCAAGGCACTGGACGGTGGAGGAGCGAGGACTGGCGGTGAATGATCACTGTGATAGCAAGGATGACAGCCTCAAAGCTTGGGGATCATGGGTGAGCCACCAAGTCAATGTGCAAATCCCTTCGAAGGTCTATTTGTCCAAGCTTCCATTGAAGACTTTAACCACCACTATACTCAAAAGAAATCAAAAGGTGGCGTCTTCTGCATGTGATGAAGACGAAACCATGGGACTCGTGGATAGCTAAGGATCTGTTGAAAACTTGCTGGCATCACTTCGAGACTGTGAGAGCATCGTATTGAGGGAGAACGCGGCGTGAACAACGACAGTGGAGAAACGGCGTTGGTGCGGTGGTAGGAGCAGCGGCGAGATCCTCAAGGCCACCCATCTGGCCATGAGGGGAACAGTAATTGGACAGCACAGTGGAGCGGCAGCGGCAGGTGGCGTCATCGTCAATGCCGGCAGGAGGGAGCAGCAGCTCGGACCACCAGATGCAGTGGCAGGGATGGTGTCTCCAGGGCAGTAGTGACACAACCACAGGTCTGGCTGTGAGTGGGTGCGACGTCTGTGGAGGCACAGCGATGAGGCAACACAGATGCGGCGACGAGACAAGTCCACTGTGATCCTCTCTCTCCCCCCCCATTCCACTCTCTCGCTCTCGCAATTTCTCTTCTTGAAAATCGTCCCAACCACCTTTGTCTCTGATAAGTCTTCTTTTATAAGCAGGGATGACTTAGGCCTTCAGAATAAGGGAGTCAATATTCTTTCCTCTTAAAAATATATTATAATTTTGTTCTTTCCCATTCTTCCTTCACCTATTGATGCGTGAAGCTCCTTGATAGTGTACTCTTTCTTGTTTTGATAAAGATATATTTCTCAAATAATATACGCCCTCATGTGAATATTTCTTTCCCAATTACTTTTCTTTTTTTTACTATTTTCCATTGATTGACAAAATCTTGCTTGCTCCACAAATATCGAAAAAATAAAGCCTAAGAAATCATGGACATCTTCAGCAAATCATGAAAGATATTTTTGCACATGTGCCGCACCAAAATTTGGGAAAGTTTAACATGCACACAAATAGAAATATAGGCTTTCTTACAAGATTTCTTGCACGTTATATATATTCCACTCATGATCGCACCTCCATTAATATTTTCTGGAAATTCTTCATAACCTTTCTAAGTGTAGCATCCCACGTGCAAAAATTTCGGCCATGATAATGAACGGGTTTGGGAAAAATCTTTATCCATGGGCTCAATCCACATTTTGGCTCAAAACCTTTCAACTAAGTTCATTTCCACTGATCTAATGCAAATGCAACTACATGACCTTATTTCTATAAATGCTCCTAAAATCTATATGCAGTCTAATTATTATTTTTGCTAGGTGTCAGGATCGACCCCTAATTTTTCTATGCAATATATACCTAATTGGATCGCCAAAATTTATGTGTCAATAGCTGCCCCTCTTTGAAGGTGAGCTCGAAGATATTACATTCAAAAACTAATTGATATCTAAATTTTGACCATGCAATTAATGTTATTTTTTGTGGGAGTACTAGTTCCCGTTTTTGAAATGCAATATGTCATGATGCATGTTGACATGAATAACACATACCTGGAGTTACTTACCTGACATGAGTGGTAACGTAATTCAAGGCATGACTCCGACTTTATAGGTTGTTTGGCAAATGTTGGGCTCTGTCCTAAAGGTATTGCCTAATGAACGATGATGGACTTCAGTGATCTGTAATTCAATTAGGACACATGAAGGGTAGTTTGAATTACTTGAATATCATCTGAGGTAATCGAAGATGGTGATCAATAGACACCCGGATATCATCTGAGATATCTACAAATCAAAGAATGGAAGACTACTTCGAATATCTAGATATCGTCTGAGATACTCAAATTGGACCTTCCGTTGAACGCCTAGATATCATCAGAGGCATCCAATGACAATCTAGCGAAACGGAATTTATCCCACCTTTTATCGAAATACCTGGATATCGTTAAAGGTACTCGAGAAAATTATCCATTAGGAACCTGGATATCATCAGAGGTGCCTATTGCAAAGCTTTCTTCAAATTGCTAGAAAGTGGACTTAACAAGGTGCCTAGTTATCATCTGAAGTACCTGAAAAGTGATTTAACAAATTGGAATACATTCCTAGTTTTAATGAAATACCTGGATATTGTCAGAGGTATTTAGAAAAAGTTAATTGCTAAACACCTGGATATCATTAGAGGTGTTCAAGAAGAAACTTTCCAAATTGTTTGAAAGGTGTATCTAACGAAATATCTAGTTATCATCTGAGATATTTGAAAGGACTTAATAGATAAATACCTGAATATTGTCAGAGGTATTTAATGATTTGGCGAACAGAGGGGCTAGCCCGAATGCTTGGAGATTCCTTAACAAATTACCTGGATATTATCAGAGGTACCTAAAAAGACTTGATCAATAGATGCCTAGATATCGTCAAAGGCATCTAGAGATCGCAACAAAATGATCAAATATGGGACCTGATGATTGCTCGAACAGGTTAGAGATACCTAGATAGTCACAGACATCTAAGGGATAGAGATATACTTACCTGGTGATATCTCCGACTCTTGAGGGCATGTCTCCTGCTAGACACAGTTTTAGGCAATATGTAATATGCATTCATGGACAATCAAGAACACATATACTTATGCACTATGAATTCAACTGGTTTTCATGCATGACGATTTTGTCGAATCGGCTTTACCAAACTTCACTAGGGAGAATCATGATAAGATAATCCGAACTCACAAGTGGGTGTCTTGAAAATGTCAAATGAGGGACTTCTGGTCCAAAAGGGCTTTCACTCATTCTCATTGAAAAAGGCTAATTTATGATAATCGCTCTATCTCACCAGCATCATGTTGACAATGGTCCAAGTATTCTCGTAAACAGTACGACCTTACCAATGTGAGAGGTCTTTACTAGAACCATAACGTGGGCAATGGCTTAGCAGAGGGGATTCTTTGAGTCAATGCTATTGAAAGAACAATACTCCGCAATCGTCTCCAGATTTACAAGTCAAGAACTTAGCAAAATGAGATAGGAATGGACTTGGTCGCACTTCTTCGAGCTAAGCTTATAAACATTCGAATCCTACGTTAGCTCAAGTGCCATAATCTGAAAAGATTTTGTAAGGAATGTAACATAGGCTAGGCTCATAGGTTGAGAAATGAATGGATCATTAGGCTCAAAATATGTATAATTGGGGTGAATAAGTTAGTGATCATCTTGGCATTGTCACTAGTCTTCTTCTTTGCCTTCAAGAATTGTCTTCTTGGTAAATGTACTATTAGTCTTGAGTTCACCACTTGATTCTTTCGAGACTTGTAAGACCACTGCTCCACTGGAATTTATGACTTTGACATGTCATATCTTGACATTTTTTCTCTAAAGTTCTCCCTTTTTTCAACTTTTTTTTTTTTTTATTTATTTATGGGCATAGCTTTGTTTTTATCAAGCACACTGCTTTTTTATACCCCTTAGCTTTTCATTTTTTTCATTCATTTTTTTTTTACTTTTGACACACTATCCACAATATATACATTGGCTAACCACACTTTGGCTTGTTTTGACTGAATGACTGACATTTGGACTCTCAGGGTCTTTGTCTTCTATCGGCGCTCCGGATATGCTGCGTCAATAGTGATGGCTTTTACCCTGCTCCAGTATGGGAGATGATCACCAACTGAGTTTAAGAAATAAATTTACAGGCTCAATTGGGCTTAGCAAAGGGTAAAATGTGTATAGAATAGAGAAAGAAATGCTTTTCATTATCCTAAGGCACTTGAACTTTGTGTGAATTCATCTGAAAAAGTAACGCTCGAAGATTGATGCAAGTGAAAGCAAAAAAATTTCTATTCATTTTTCACCTTATGATGCTGACTTACCTCCAGTTTGTCCCAATGTGAGGTGGTTCTTGACAGGGGTAATTTGAAAGGATTTCTCCAAGAGTTTAGGCTCAAAGTAGTGAAACAATGGATAAACTGTTGTGTTTGGGATAGAAAAATGAATTGCTTTTCATCACTTCAGTTGCCGTATCTTTTGCGAGATAACCCTTTACCTTGTAAGTATGAAATTTTTCCACTCAACTCACTGAGGATTAGTGCATGTGACTGTACAGAGGATAAGGCTTGCCTTTTATCATCCCAATATACCTCATTCAACATATTCAATTCATTCTACATAAGTTATCAGATTATCCAAATAGATTTCCTTTTTGAAGTCGATGATGCAAACCAACAAAATAAACATGCAGAATTTAAAGCCAATGCACACATCTTAACTTGAAATTGATTGAAACCATTTATTCATCAGTGAAATGTTTGCAATTCAGAATATAAAACCAAACACTTGAAAATTTTTACTGCAAAATGTTGGATTTTATCAGGGGTAATATGTCACGCCCCACGCCCTCCGCGACGCGCCACATCCCTCCTTCTTGGTCGTTATGAGTGCGACGTCCCAGGAAGCGTCGCCGACCCAACACCCAACACAGAGATCATACACAAGCGGAAGCAAAACAGTAATAGTAATACCCAGACATAAAACAATATGAGAACAAGGATAGCATTGCAGAAATTACTGAATACAAAATATACATTTTCATATATACGCAAAAGCTTTCACAATATCCATTTACAAACCAAATATACAGACCCAAGATACATACAACCAAAAACGGGCCACAGCCACCACACTGGTCAAAAGGGAAGAGGTGGCTAAGGAGGACTAAATCCCAAAAAGTGTCAGTCCTCGGTCTACTAGGAGAGGGAATCTATCCTAAGGCTCCCAGTCGGGATCGGAACCCGACGCCTCCGACGAACTCTCGGAAAACTCCTGATCTTCGTCTGAACTGGCTGCCTCGGACTCGGTCTCCATCTCCGGGTCCTCATCCACCTCCATCGGTTCCTCGAACTCCACATCCATCGGCTCCGGGGCCGGATCAACGATCTCAGGGTCAAAATCCACTCCTCCCAACTCCACATCCTCCTCTTCTAAGTCCGGTCCCTCGTCAATCTCCCAACTCACCTCCATATCTGAATCGGGATCGACCACGTCCCCATTGGGACACTGCGGGTCGAACTGACCCTCACCGGTAAACGGAACGTCCATGGAACGAAGGGGTCCATACTCCTCCCCGTCCCGATCTCGAAAGCACCAAGCTATGTACTCGTGCGTCTCATAATGGGTGGTCCCTACATCTACTACTACTAGGGTATAGTGCCTCAAATACATCTCCCCATTCCCTATGGGGTGGACTGACATGGTATGCTCCAAATGCTGAGGAATCCCATATCGCACCGGCACCTCCGGCTCCTGCGGCATCGTCAAGGTCTGGGGTCTGAAAGGTTGGGTTTTTCAACCGTGAGACGAATCTCAGCAAGTAAAAACCCACTAAACCTAAACTAGGCTAACATGCACCTCCCGACGAGAACAAAACTAAATCAAGCAACAATCACTGACCTAGGCTCTCGGGCCCAGATCGTACTTACCGTCGACCCTGCAGGTTAGGCAATTTCATATAATGATCAAGCACATCCTCGGCATGCACAGCCACACTTGCGTCATACGCATGCTCAGGCTCCCAAATGCTAGATCACACGCTCATCACCGAGTATCACAAGCGATCACAACTGTCCATGCGCTATTATGCGTGCCAATGCATCAATGTAGTACATGCGCGCGTATTTGGATTATAAGATGGAACCGCTCAGACACGTCCCATACCATGCCCAGCAATTCCACCACATAATCTAATACTTATCAAGTTTACTCAACACCTTATCTTTCCACGGCTCACTAGCCCGGCCTCTGGCCCAATCACAACACTCCGTGGCCAGCGTAAAAACGTCCCCGGCCCAGTGTCTCTAGCCCGCGTTAAACGCATCAGGCGCAACACCGATCTCCTACGATCCAAGCCTACATGAGACCGGTCGTCATCCGGACACACCGGGCATCGTCTTGCTCCAAAGTGCATGAAGACGGAATCGACCCGAAGGCCACGACCCAAAGGACTGGTCGTCATCCGGACACACCGGGCATCGTCTTGCTCCAAAGTGCATGAAGACGGAATCGACCCGAAGGTCTTAAGTGATCACACGGCACACATGCCCCAAATTTTATCTGAACCCGGCGACAAACGCAACGGGCAATTACACGTGATCACATGCTCATGGCAGACCCGCATTCTCGCACAAATTTCATCACATGCCTCACACTCGGCACACACGTAATGCGCAGCCATGAATGCTCATGCTCGGGCAGTATGTGGTATAAATATGAGCACCAATCCACAATTCAATAAGTTCAAGCTCATCACATTTAAACATGCTCATATGCCCAAGTCACACTTCGCACATTCCGATCACACGATCAAGCGACATGGCATGGTCTAATTAAACCTCATAGCATATAAATCGACCAATTCAAGCATTTCAACCAATCGATCAATCACCCGGGCCATTCTAACACCTCAATCGAGTTAATCCGACAACAAATCAATACTTAATCCCTTGATTGGCCTCACGGACAGCCACAACTAAACCTTGTTTCATCCTCAAATTCACTTCCATTATTCTTCAAACAACCAATTAACAATCTCCCAATAATTTCCGATCAAACCATAATCTATCACCAACATCAAATATACTAATTAACCACTAAAACTCCTAATCCCCATCTAGAGGGCATAATCGTCCTAATTAGGGTTTAGGGGGTAATACTCACTTAAACTCGGGTTTTACGACGACGGGGAACGGCGGCCAACTACCGGTGAACGGTGAGCCGGCGGCGGTATTCCCAAGGGACGGCGGCTACGGCTCGGGCGGCCTCCAAGCGGCGGCTCACGGGCGGATCGACCTCCAAACGGCCAAGGGGAAGAGAGGGACGGTCGGCAAGGTGATGATGGAACGGCGGTGGACGGCGGGATGGCTTGGCTCCGGCGGAAATGGCCACGACGGGCGGCGGCGTGAAGGGCGAACGGCGGACGGGCGGTGAGGTGAACGGCAACCCCACGGCCAAGAGAGAGAGAGACGGTGAGAGGGAGTGAGGAAATGGTGATGGTGATGGCGGGACGGCAAGGTGGTGGTGGCGGAACGGCGGTGAAGCGGCGGCGGGTGGCCTTGGCGGCGGCCGGCGTGGACGGCGTGAGGAAGAAGAGGATGGCCGGCGCAAAAATGGAGAGAGGGAGTGAGAGAAAAATGAGTTTGGCTTGGAGAGGAAGACAAGTGAGGAGAGAGAGAGAGGTGATAATGAGTTTATAGTGGAGTGGTTGGTAGTTGGTGGGGATTAGGTGACAAGTGTCACTCATCTAAAGGTTTGGACAACCTACCCTTAGATCTAATGGCTCACACTCTTCTAGATCCAATAATTGATGGGCTCAAATGTCATTTCTTCCTCCACTAACTCTTGTCCATTATCCACTTAAAAATCTAATTAATAAACCTCCACTAAAATCCCAAATTCGGAACTCTCTACAAGGCTTAGGGGCAAAGTCGTCTTTTGTCCGATTCCGGGCCGAATTTCCATTTTTCAACCAGACTAAACCCCTATATAAATGGCCAACCCAAATTGACGTCGTCCTTGCGAAATTAAACCAGTAAACCCTCGAAAATCAACCTCGAAGTCCGGATCAAATTTCACGATCAAACTAGTTAAATTTCAATTTCTGAATCTCATACTAACGGGCGACTGTTTAGGGGTTACGCGTATCGACCTAAGGTTATCCGAGCCGTGACGGCCTTGATTACCGGGAGAACGAGAGGAATTATCGCTAGTTCCGAAGATAACGATCGTTCGGGTTAAGTTCGGGACCGGTCGACCACGTGCACTTTCGGTCATGCAGAATCACCTGCTATCCAATCGTACATCGTTGGCCTCGGTCGAACCAAGTCCGTTACCTTCCGAAGATCGATCCATTTGGCCCAAAATATTTCCTCGTCGTTTCTCGAAATTGATGTCCCGTTCACGATCGGGTCCTTGGTCCACGTACCGTTATCCTAGTTAGTCATTCCCATCTGGTCAGTATCCCAGGAGTGATCAGCTCCGGGCGAGACTTACGAAATGAAATAACAAATAAGACTCGTTTTATTGATTTCCGGAAATTGAGTCGAAATTCGGGATGTTACATAATACATCTTCACAACATCAGAATTAACATAAGTAGAAAACTAACGACCATTCATTTCTGCGAGAATCAAGGCACCTCCGAAAAACATCTTTTTAATCATATATAGACCGATGTAGTTTGGGGCAAATTTACTCCCAAGAATAGGCAAGACTGGCAATACCTACCTTAGGACTAGATCATTTTCCTCAAAATGTCTTGGACGCACCTTTTGGTTAAAAGATCTAGCTATCCTTTGCTGATAGGTTTGACCGTGGCAAATGGCTTTCAATCGTTTCTCATCAATTAGGTTCAACTGCTCATGTCTTTATCGCATCCATTCCGCCTTGAACAACTTTACCTGAGACAAGACTCGTAGGGAAGGGATCTTTACTTCGACAAGCAGGACTGCTTCCATACCATACACCAAGGAAAAAGGGGTTGCCCCGACAGAGGTTCGGATCGAAGTCCAATACGCCATTAGTGCGAAGGGTAACCTTTCATGCCAGTTACGATAGTTTTCTACCATTTTGGCCAAGATCTTCTTGATGTTCTTATTAACAACTTTAACTACTCCATTCATCTGTGGACGATAGGGAGATGAATTCAGGCGTTGGATCTTGAACTCATTGAACAACTGATCTATGAACTTGTTGTTCAAATTTATCCTATTATCGGTGACAATAGCCTCGGGGACACCATAACAAGCGACTATGTCTCGTCTGATGAATCTTACAACATTCCTTGCAGTGACATTTACATAAGATGCCGCCTCAATCCACTTGGAGAAATAATCAATCGCGACCAAGATAAATCGGTGTCCATTCGATGCCTTGGGATTAATTGGGCCAATCACATCGATGACCTACATTTGAAAGGGCCATGGCTCAGACAATTGATGTAACTCCGTCGGGGAAATATTTATTTTATTCCCCTGAACCTGACAGCGTTAACATCTTCGAACTTGTTGGATGCAGTCTGTTTCAAGACTGAGCCAATAATAAACCAACCTCATGATCTTCTTAGCTAACATGTGGCCATTCATGTGTGGACCACATATTCCCTCATGTACTTCTTGCATGATTCTGGTAGCTTCAACCACATCCACACACCTCAGCAGGATTGAATTATAAGATCTTTCGTACAGCATTTCACCACTGGCAAAGAATTTTGAAACCATTCTCATTATGTACTTTCTACCGGCCGGGGTACTTCCCTCATGAAATTTTTGTCTCTGGATGTAACTCATGATATTGTAATACCATGGCTTTTCATCAAGTTCTTTAGTCACAACCATACAGTAGGCCGGTTTTGTCAGGACTTCGATTTTCAAGGGTTCTACCTCAAATCCACTAATCACTTGCAGCATGGATGATAACGTAGTTAGCGCATCAGCGAACTAATTATGGGACCTCGACAAGTACTCAAAGGAGATATCCTCGAATTCCTCTATGAATTCTTCGAGGTATTCACGGTACAACACTAGTTTGGTGTCTCTCGTCTTCCACTCCCCTATAGTTTAGAGAATAATTAGAGCGGAATCACCAAATACTTTTAACTTAGTTATCCCCATTTCAACCGCCGCTTGGAGTCCAAGGATGCAAGCTTCATACTCGACTATGTTGTTGGTACAGGGGAACACCAACTTTGCTGCTACTGGATAATGTTGCCCATTTAGGGATATTAAAACTGCCCCAGTACCAGAACCAACCAAGTTTACGACTTCATCGAAAAACATGGTCCATGCGTCTTCCTTTATCACCAAAATGCGATCTACTGGAGAATATCTATCATCATCAGGGATTCCAAGATATTCGGCTAACACATCAGTAATTACTCGGTCTTTCACTGACTTCTATGGCATTATTTGGACATCAAACTCTGAAATTAAAATCAGTCATTTGGCTAACTTCCTTACTAAAGTAGGTTGATCAAGTAAATACTTGATAGGATCATTTTCAGTCACAAGCAAAATTTGGTGATGTAGTGTATATTGTCGCAGCCTATGGAGCATCCACACTAGTGCAGTGCAAATCTTCTGGGCTTCAGGATAATTCAACTCTAAGACAGTAGACTTCTTACTTAGGTAATAAATGACTCTCTCTTTTCCATCTTCAGGATTTTTCTAGGCTAACATCGCACCTAGAGACTCGCTATGAATCGTAAGGTAAAGGATCAAAGGTTAGCCCGTCATTGGTGGGACTAGCATAGGTGGTTTCATCAGGTACCGCTTTAGTTTGTTAAACGCTTCCCGACAATCATCGTCCCATTCCATTTGAGCATTCTTCTTTAGAAGTTTGAATAATGACTTAGCAGTTTCGGAGAGCTAGGAAATAAAATGGGCTATGTAGTTCAATCTACCCATGAGGCTTCGCACTTCTTTCACGGTTAATGGGGGCTATAACTCTCATATACTCTTAACTTTTGAGGGATCAACTTCAATACATTTACTATTTACTATGAATCTGAGTAATTTGCCTGAGGTTGCTTCAAATATGCACTTCGCTGGGTTAAGATGAAATTTAAACTCACAGAGTCTATCGAACAACTTCTTTAAGGTATTAACATGACATTCTTCGGGTCGAGACTTGGCAATCATGTCATCAACATTGATTTCAATCTCCTTATGCATCATATCATGGAAAAGTGTCACCATTGCCTGTTGATATGTTGCCCCGGCATTTTTAAGGCCGAAGAGCATGACCTTGTAATGGAATGTCCCTCAAGGGGTAATGAATACCGTTTTTTCTTTATTGCCATCTTTCATTCTTATCTGATTATAACTCGAGAAACCATCCATGAAGGAAAATAGCTCGAATCCAGCAATACTGTCTACCAGAATGTCTATGTGTGGTAATGGGAATTCATCTTTAGAGCTGGCCTTGTTCAAATCGCGATAATTGATACAAACCCAAACTCAGCCATCCTTCTTCATGATTGGCACAATGTTGGCCACCCTGCTGGGGTATCAGGTGACTTTGATGAATCCCATTTTCAAAAGCTTCATGACCTCTTCATCTATTTTCTTCAAAAGCTCAGGCTTGGTTTTCCATAGCCTCTATTTCTTGGGCGGCTATCGCGACCTACCTCACGAGGGCCGAACTCGATGAGACAAGTTTAGAGATAAGTGTTCATGAAATGGTTCATATGGCATATCATAAAAAATGATTTTATTGAAGTATAAATCTTTTGCTATCCATATGATCCATTGATCATGAACATGGATCTTCCCTAAATCCATATCTCGCGTGACAGTGAATCGATTTTGTCTTTTTAGGAGTCGCCACTAGCCTAGCTCAGGGGTCGATTAGAATACCCAACTGAAACGCGGGAATTTCGTTTCGGTTTCTACGAAAACCAGAGATCAAAGGTTCGGGGACTAACTTACGTTAATATTTCTATTAATGCCATTTCGGTACCGCTAAACTTAACATGATTGTTATCTAAGTTGTCATGCATTTGTTCTTTAACATTTTCATGTTTAAAGTCTTAGTCCACTAGGTGATCATGCATCTTATTTTTGTATTTTCATTTAAAATTCTAAACTAACCCTATCTTAGTCTAGAAAAAGAAAGAAACAATCAATTGTATTAAAAGACATTTCGTAAAATAAAAATTCAAAATATTGAAAAGACGAGCCAATTCTAAGTGCGAGAAAGTAAAAACCCGCAACTTGTCGGGTGTTTATTACAACACAAATTGAAAACCCGAGACATGATCGGGAATAAATGAATTGAGTACAAATTGAAACCGGATCAGACATCGGTCTATCGCCATCATCAAATGAATACAAATGGAGACCGGATTGGACATCGATTAATCGCCTTGATTTTTTACCATTTCGGATTATCCTCTCATGGATCGCCTCTCGGGTATCAGTGTTTACATTCATAACATTCATTCACGACAAACAATGCACAAAGGAACAACAAAAAAAATAATAATAATTGTGCAAACAATTCACTAATCAAACACCGGCCTCAGGATCAGCCTTTGTTTTTCATGCATTTCGATTCACCACCCATTTAATCATCTAATATTATTTGATCAATGGTTAACAATAATGAGCTACCATTTGCATTCACAAAACGGCAACTCATATCAATTAACTCCTAAAGTCGGGTTCTAAATGACCACAATGGACCACCCGCCAAACATGTACCGGGCTTAATATTCATCTAACAAACACATGCATATCAATGAAATAAGCATGCATTCAGGCCAATAGGCCTTATTTCGAAACCAATCAAATAATGAGAAGTGGGCTTCATAAGGAGATCACTTATTTAGATTTTATCTAATTCGGATTGCTTCTGTTCAGATGTAATTAACTACCCTAATGATGTCCAAATGAAGTGATTCAGGTGTCATTAAAAAGCTCATGACATGAGGATTAAAAATTAAGCTGAACATTTTTTCTAAATCCTCACCGATTTTCCCGAAAATGATAAATTTACCCTCGGTGATAGGCTGGACCTGATTTTGTTATGGATTTCAAAATAATGGCGGGAAAAATAACAAATCTTATCAAAATCGCGTGAAAATTTTTAGGCAGCTAGGATTCTCCGTGTGCAACAAATTTCATGTTTTGAGTTTTTGCTAAAAAGTCCTTCAATTTTTTATAAAATTCGGTTTTCAAAAAGGACTCAATTGCAAATCAAACTTTAACCCGAGAAGGCCTTATATGAAATTTTAAGCAAATTGACCCTCCAAAAATTGCTATTTGGCCCTTAAAATTTTCAGTCAACATAATGAGACCCCAATGAACAACTTTTTAATTTTGATTTTTTGCAAAAAAAGGACTCTAACTTTATCAAATTCGGAAAAACTTCTTTTGGATTCCAAAGGAATGAAAATCAGATCTGAACACAGATACTGATTCGATCATGAAAATTCCTTTTGAAAATTCAAATGAATTTCAATTTTGATGAAATTAGTATCAATTGAAAGATCTCGATCTCAGTGTGAACTTTTATGAAGAAAAGAATCGATTCGTTTTCGCACTAATGAATTAACAATAGAAAATCAAGTCAAAAGACATGGTCCGGTGGCCGTTCAACGAGAAGCTAGCCACTATAGCGACATGAAGACGTCAAGGAATGCTACTGCAGGTTCTGGATCATCGGAGGGAACGCCGGTTGGTCGGTTCAGCCGCTTGAACCGACAGATCAAATCACCGGCAATCAAACCGGTGATACTGCCGTGAAGGAAAATGTAACATCCCGAAATTCGACCCACTTTCGTTATCAATGAAATTGATATTATTTCTCATTGCATTTCAGTAAGTCTCGCCCAGATTTGATCAATCTCAAGATATTAACCGATAGGGAAAGGCTAACTAGGAAAAACGATACGTAGACTCAAGAACTCGATCGCGAATTGAGTTCGATTCCGAGATACGACGAGAGAATATTTTGTACCAATGTGGGCCGGTACAGGGAAAGTGACGAATTGAGTTCGACCGATGCCATACAATCGGATAGCTGGTGATTCCGCACGACCGAGAGTACGCGTGCTGCGAACGATCCCAAACTTGTTTCGAATGACCGTGACCCCCGGGACTAGCGATAAATTCTCATGTTCTCCAGGAAATCAACATCGTCATGACTCGAGTACCCTGGGTCGATACGCATAACCCCTAAATAGCCATCCATTGATGAGAGACGCTAAAACTGCAAATTGAGTTAAATTGATCGTGGAATTGAGCGCGGACTTCGGTGTCGAATTTCGTGGGCGTATGTGACTATTTTGTAAGGATGACATCATTTTTATGTAGCCACTCATATATGAAATCAATAAAGTCGAAATTTGGAAATTTGACCCGGGACCGGAAAATTACCGTTTTACCCTTGTGCCCCTAGGCTTGGATTCTGAATTTTTGGGGTTAATTGGGGATTATTTTAAGATTTTATATTAATTTATTTCAGCCCAATAATGCTGGAAATTGAGGACCATAATGCCCCCAAGAGTTTTGCCAAGTTTAAACCTCAACCTTTGATTTAGGGGCAAGATTGGCATTTTGAAAGTTTGGTCAACCACTCCACTATCTCACTCACTCTATATACTCTCTAGTCTCTCTCTCTCTTCTCATTTTTCTCCCCCAAGCCACCGGCCACTCTCCCCTCTCCCCTCTCCCGCGAGCTCCTCCCTCCCCGGCCTCACGCCGCCGCCACCGTCGCCGCTGGTGCTGCCATCCCCTTGCCTCACCCCACCGTCACCATCCCGACCCCCTCTCTCCTCTCCCTCGCCATGTCTCTTCCTCTCTCGTCTCCTCCTCTCTTCCTTGGTCGCGCAAGGAGCTTGCCGGAGCCACCGCTCACCGCCACTGCTCCGGCGCAGATCCACCGTTGCCTAGTTGTCCCTACCACTTGCTCAGCCCTGTTGGAAGCCCAAGAATCCAGGTGAGTTCGACCCTAAGCCCTAGTTAGGCTAGATTGCATTTCTAGATGGATTTAGGGGTTAAATTAGGGTATTTTAAGGGTTACTTTGTGGAGGCTGTTAGGGGCTGAAGTTATGGCTAATTTGAGGGCCTAGGATGATTGTTTGATCGAGGTCTAATGGGCTGTGGAATGTTGTGATGAGGTGAAGCTTAGAAGTATTGATTTGGGGCGAAATTGTAGTTTTGGCGGAGGAAATTTGTGGACCGAGTGGTGGCTGTTCTTGTGGTTAATTTGCGGCTTAGTGCAAAGATTTTAGTTGAGGTTTGAAGGTTTAGATTGGGTTGTGTAATGGCTAAACGGATTGGGTTGGACCGGCACAAGTTTAGAGTAAGTTTGGGTTCAAATGCGGATTTTAGTGCGTACCTAAGCCGGTCCTCGTGGTGGCTGATTTTATGGTGATTTAATGGACTAATGTGATGATTTAGAGGTGGATTAGTGGCCTAAAGGGGACTGTATGGTGGCTGTTCATTATGGAGTTAATTGGGCCTTGATCGGTTAATGTGTAATTTTTGTGTGGAATGCTTAGAGTGTCTTGATCGCCTATGAAGTGGCTGAATTGTGCACAATCTATGATTGATTATGTGATGTCATGTTATGTGCTTGGTGTGGTCAAATGATGAGATGCTTTGTGGGTCTTAAGCATGTGTAATTCTATTGGCTCGATCACGTGATTTTATGTGCCAATTAAGTACCATGGTTGTTTTGATTGAATTGCTTAAGTGAGTATGTTATGGCACTAATTGAGCATGTTGCGATATTATTAAGTGCGTAGCAAAGTTGACTTGAATGCTCAATGTAGAATTTGGATGCCCAAGTGTGATCGTTGTAACCCTGAATGTGCACCTTGAACATTAGCATCGCATGTGCATACGCGAGTATGCGCGAATGCAATTAGCATGTGATCACCTAATAGCCCTGATGCATTTTATATGTGGTTCGGATAATAATCGGTGTGTGTGAACATGTGATCACATGAGACCCTGATGCGTTTTATGCGGGGTAATGAACTGTCCTAATGCGTATTACACGGGACGATGCCCAGATTACCGGAAGATGATCAGCCTGATGCGTTTTACACGGCTTGAGTGTCATGAGCCTGAAGCGTTTACGCGAGTCGAAAATCGATCTCAAAATAATGGACCTGATGCGTTTTACGCGGATCAGTGAAATTGGCAATTACAAGTGTGCAGGAGTGTAAGTGTGCAACATGCATCAATGACGCATGAATATGAGTGTGAGCACGAGCATATGCATATTATGAGTCGCGACTGATTAATATGCGTAAATGTGATGTGATTGGATTTTATGGCATTATTGCAAATGTGTTTAATGCGCCTAACCTGCAGGGTCAAGTATCACTAGATTTAAGCCCGAGGACCTAAGTCAGGAGGTGCATGTTAGCCTAGCTTAAGTTTATGGAACCTACTCGCTGAGATTTATTCTCACGGTTGTTTAAACTCAAATTTTCAGACCCCCAGCCTTGAGATGCCTCCTGTACCAGTCCGTTTTTGGATTCCTCTCTGGATAGATCGAGAGGAGACGGTGTACCCGCTAGGAATGGGGATTTTTAGGTTAGATATCTTTCCATAGTCTGGGTTGAAGCGAGCGAGGATCCCCACCAGGCTCATCAGTATATAGCATGGTGTATCAAGGATCAGGAGGGGACCTACAGACCTTTCCGATCTTTTGAGGTTCCATTGACGGATGCTGGGGATCTTAAACCCCAGTGTCCCGATGGAGAACTAGCGAGCCTTGATCGCATGTCGGAGGATGGGGACGTGGAATCGGTGCCGATGGAATCGGAAGACGAGGAGCCCGAGCCCATGGAGCAGGACGTGGAGTTGGAGGACGAAGCCGAGCCAATGGATTCCGAGGAGGAGTCAGTTAGGGCCGAGTCCGAGCAGAATTCCCTAGACTCTGATGTTGAGCTGTCTGATAACTCTTCCAAGTCATCGGGATCCGACTCAGACTAGGTTCCGTAGGCATAGCTTTAACCCTAGGTAGATCAGACCAGTACCTTTTTGACCAGAGCCCCCTTCTAGTTGTTAGTAATCCTGACTGCCTTGAGCCACTTACCCCTTTTTGTCAGTAGTGGCCATTGACCTGTTTTTTATTTTTGAGCGCAGGCTGTAAATGGTTAATGTATATGGTTCACAGTTTCAATGCAAGTGTATATTTATTCATGTTGTTTGTTGTGTGGCTATTCTTGGTGATTTGGTTTAAAATTGTCCGGGTATTGTATTGCTTTCGCGTGTACTTTAATCCCTGTGCTGTGCGTTGAGTCAATGATGCGTCCTGGGGCATCACACTTGAATCGACCTTACGAGAGATGTGACATACCGTAGGGTGCGGGGCGTGACAGAAAACTCATCAGAATGAGATACTCCAGCCACCAGCAGGCTGGGCTGGTTCGACTGACTTCGTGACACCGTGGAGGACGACAGTGAGGCGGTGATCCGTCGGAAAATGGCCGGCAATGAAGCGGGATGGCCGGCGACCGAGAGAGAGAGAGAGAGAGAGAGAGAGAGAGAGAGAGAGAGAGAGAGATAGGGAGAATGTGAGTTTAGAGAGAGAGGAGAGAGAATTTAGATTTGAAAATGAGTATCCCTCCAATTTTGAAGGGAAAAAAACACTATATACTTCCCTCAACTTTGTATCTTAGCTCTTAAATTGATCCAATAGCCTAGAATACATCATTAATGATTAAGAATATTCTTTAGGAGCTAAGGATTGGTGACATGGCATTGTGAATGGACATGATCAATTCTAAATGAATGGTCATGATTGATTTGCTTATCCCCTAATTAATTTGTTTAATCCTTAATGAAGGGCATTTTGGTAATTTTCACTTAGGGGCATTTTCGTAATTTTCAATTAAGGGCATTTTTATCATTTTTGGGCTCAAAGGGATGGGGCTAGCCTTGGCTGGTCGGAATGGATCGTC
Source organism: Syzygium aromaticum (assembly GCA_024500025.1). NCBI lineage: Eukaryota > Viridiplantae > Streptophyta > Magnoliopsida > Myrtales > Myrtaceae > Syzygium > Syzygium aromaticum. The sequence goes on along the minus strand of CM044888.1, from coordinate 14,028,866 downwards.
GATCGCTGGATTTTCAACCGGAAAATGGCCAGTCTGATCGGACCGGTTCAATTTGACTCAAACCGGGTTAAGCCGATTAGCCTCGAATTTGGCCTGATTGAATTGGTTCAATCATTGATTCCTTTTGTTCCAATTTGATACAATTCGATCTCTATCGTGATTAATTAACCCTATTAATATTGAATTCAATCAAATTGGATTGAACTGATTTGAAATTCATGCACAAATTGATCCAATTTAACTTGTTTGTCTCAATTGCTCTTGAATTTGGGTAATTACATGACCAAGCTAGACTAACAAATTTAATTGAAGTCCAATTAACCAAATTGAGTCACAATTCATCAAATTGAATATTAGTCTAGAGTGGGTCAAGTTGAATTGCACTAATTGAATCTATTACTCTTAGACTTCTTGATCATTGGATCACTAAATTGATTAAATTGACTCAAATTCATGTGAATCTTCCAAAATTGATTTTGAATTTGGATTTGATATAAGAAATTAGGCTTATTCATGTCTCAATTGCACAAATCATGAAGAATTGATCCAAATCACTAATTATGGCCAAAATTGGGGATTTTTGTGTTTGGCTTGGAATTACAAAATTGGTTCCAAAATTGAATATAAGATGACCTCTAGATCAAATGTCATGAAGAAAACTAACATAAAAAATGACTAGAAATGAAGTGATTTCATTTTTGGCCGATTTGAATCAAATTCCGCAAATTGGGAAAAAATTGATTCTAAATCGATTTTTGCAAAATTTCAAATGCCAAAGTTAAATTGAATGTAAAATTATATGATTTTTGAATTTTTGCATTATCTGATTTTTTTGTCGAAGGTTTGACCAAAAGTCAAACCCTAATTGACTTTTCACTAGGAATTCGATTTTATGATCAAATCTTTGAATTTTTCTGAAATTTCCACTTCTAAAGTGAAATTGAACTTGAAAGGAATCTTTTTATGCGAAAGGCCCCAGTTTGATCCAGGGTTGACTTTTGGTCAAATGGTTGACCAAAGAGTCAATACGAAAGTCAACCGTTTGACTTTTCGGGTTTTTGCATGAAATGAATAGGAAATTGTTTACAAAAGCTAGGCCAACAAACAGAATTAAAAAACGACACTTTTTGTTCAAGAAATGGGTTCCGTCGCGATCGGAAACCACAGTTTCGAATTTTCTACTTTTAATGACGCGTCGGCTAAAAATTAGGTGTCAACAGCGGCATGCCTAGATTAGTAGGCAGATCGTGTTCCACAATATAAGGGTCTAAACTCGGCATATTGACATACGACCAGGCAAAGATATCCCGGTAATCCTTCAGCAGTTGGACTAGGCGCTTCGCTTTGCTTTCGGGTTGCTCCTATCTTCATCCCTTTAGGGTCCCCTGAATCACTTAGGTTAATAATGATAGTTTGGTCTACCGTTAGGACTTTAGGTTTTTCATGACGCTCTAGATTGCGATGAAGGTCCGAGGAATCTTCGAGTTTATCAGTGTCATTGAGATCAGGCTCGGCGGCACATAATTCATCAAATTGGACCATTCCCATACCCTTATGTGTCATAAAATTGTCCCTGAAATATAAAGTAAGGGATTCAGAAGGACAAACAGGGCTAAACATTGCATTTTTTCTAAATTTTTTCTCCTTTTTTAATTTTTTTTTGTGATTTTTTCTGAGATTCTTTTTAAAAAAGTTTTAACATGAGGAAGCATGAAGAAGTTTAGGCCTCAGAATTCTCATTGGACTATGTTTTTCTTTTATTGGTTGGATATCATCACCGGGTTGGTTTGATGTACTTCAACATGCTCTAAAAAATGAAATTAATATGTAATTTCAATGATTATCACCAAATGAATATTGAATGGAAATTGCAACAATAAGTCTTAAAAAAGAAAAATCCTAAAAAGCAGCTCCCGAAACGGGGCAAGTCCTAAAAAGCAATAAAAATTCCCATGCAGGGGAGTGTGCAAAAAAAGTAAAGGTGTTACTCTTGCAGACTAGTGCTCGTTCCCTCCAACAGTCCTTCCTCAATGGCTCCAATAAAGAAATTATCGAACAGGGCAATGATTCCCTCTAATGCATCATCAGGATCTTCTATCATTAGAGGTGTTAGATCATCCATACCTCTCCATCCATCTGAGATAATGTCACAGGGGTCAACATAGAAGCTCGGGGGTGCCGAGTATTTCACATAATAATAGAACTTGTTGTTCGATTGCCCCAAAGTATCGATCACCTCCTTCTCTTCATATATCATTCTTGTAGGGCCTGCGAACATGGTGCGGATGTGTGGAAGTAGCCTACCATGCCCAAACTCTCCGTTATTTTGGGTAATTTCATGCCTGCGTTCTTCACTATTTAACTCTTTCTCTAATCTTTGCCTATTCTGCCCATCTCTTTGACTGCGTCCACGTCCTCTACCACATTGTCTACATCCATGTCCCCTATTATTTGGTTCACTTGGCCCCTGATACCCCAACCCAGTAGTGTAGGGCCTCCGAGAGACCTCCACCGGTTGGTGGATACCTTGACCATTCCTGCCAAGGCCTTCACCCGAAGTGAAGCCATGGGACACTATTAATCTTCCAACCATGACTGTAGCATTTGGCACCTCAGGAACGGGTGGTGATAATCCTCTAGACGCATGTATGGTCGATACGAGCTCTAGCGACCAATAGCTCAATTCTATTTTGCAATCCGACTCAACATAGGTGATAGCCATTGCATGGTAAATTTGGTATTCTTCTCCATCGGGGACTGTGACTAACTTTCTCTTTACGACAAACTTCAGCTTCTAATATAGATTGGATGGCATAGCTCCGACAGTATGAATCTATGGACGACCTAATAGAAAATTGAATGCAGTGGGAATGTCCATAACTTGAAATAGGATGTTGAATATTGTTGGTCCTATCTATATGTCAAGGTGGATTTCTCCCATCACTTCTTTATTCGTTCCGTTAAAGGCTCGTACGGAGGTCTTCGCAGAATTTATCCTAGAAAGATCTATCTTGAGGCGGTGTAAAGTCACCAAAGGACAAATGTTCAAGGCTGATCCATTGTCAATGAGTACCCGGGCTACATGCGAGGCCTTGTATTTGACAGAAATGTAAATTGCTTTGGTATATCCTCTCCTTCTAGAGAGAACTCTTCATCCGAATAGGCTATAAGGTCTTTAAGAAGTATAGAACTCACAAATTCCTCCAATTTGTCATGATCGATCGTCTCGGGCACGTGAACTTCACTTAACACCTTCATCAGGGCCTTTTGATATTTGACAGACGTTTGGAGGAGTTCAAGCAGAGAGATTTACGTAGGCATCTTGCAAGTTGCTCAACTATGTTGTATTCACTAGCCTTGATCACGGCCAAAAACTTCTTGGCTTCTTCATCAGTAACAGGTTTTGCAGGTTGGAGATTAGCTTGGCCATAGGTACGTCCAGATCTGGTAACTAAGTCGACATCGAGACTGTAGGACTAAAGGACTGCTTTATTATCACGATACTCATATGGTTGAGGTATCTCAATCACTATCCCTTCATCGGCTAAAAGCGTGCTTACTACAATCTCTTCATCATTGGACGCGTCTTCGAGCGGAGGTATGTCTTCAAGCAAAGGGTTGAGCTTGTCCTTCCCAGTGTTCAATGTAGCAAACTCCTCGTCCAAATTAATAAATACTTCGGAGATAGTAGAAATGATGCCAGTGTGGTCAGCATAAACGATCATCCCAACTTCTACCATTCTTGAGATTCTTTCTCTCATGATAGCCAAGAGAAAAACCTCGTTACTCGGGTAATAACCAGCTTTCATTAATTCACTGTAGACGTCGGTGGTATACACCTTGACATTCTTGATTCGACCAGCATCAAAACTAAATATGGCATTCACATTGCCCACGTGATCAGGGAGCGGGTTGCTTTGAACATTTGGCTTAGCTGGTTGTAAGGAAAATGCCCTTGTATCAAGCAAGTGCTGGATCCGATGCTTAAGAGTGATATAGCCATCAATTAAATGCCCCACTTCACTCATATGATAATCACATTTCTTGGATGGATCGTAGTTATAGAACTGCTCGGGGTTGGGCCGTTTTGGCTCAATGGTAAGCAAACCTTTCTTTCGAAGGACTACCAGCACTTGAGACAACGATCCAGAGAGGGGGGTGAATTGCCTCTTATTGTTCCTCCTCTGAGAAGGTTGATGACCCATGCTATGTTGTTGAGTTTATGCTACTTGGATCGCAGGAGCGACATTAACATTCTTTCGACTTGGCTGGGTATACATCACATTGACTTCAGCTGCCGGCTCTTTCTCCTTTCTTATGATAAATCTTTTGGTCGAAAAAGACAACTCCACAAACCACCCATCTTTCAACCCTATCTCGATCTGTTCGCCTATGGGGATGAGTTGATTGAAGTTATCAGTCGGAATGGCTACCATCAGATTACAGTACTCGAACGGAAGAGTTTTGATGAACATCCTTTTCAATTCACTGTCTATGGGTTCTGGGATAACTTGAGGGGCTATATTTCTCCATTTGATAGCATAATTCTTGAACGACTCAGTCTTTTTCATCTGAGCACGCTTGAGGTCTTCGCGGGTGGGAATGATGTCCATTATGAACCTGTACTGTTTTAGAAATGCTTCACTAACTTCCTTCCAGGTTTTGAGACTATTTATCTTCTTCATGAGATATCAGTTCAAGGCAGAACTCGTCAAACTTGCTTGAAATGCATGGATCATCATAAGTTCATTATCAACGTACGGGGTCATCTGTATGTGGTATAGCTGTAGATAGGCTTTTGGGCAGGAGGTGCCATTGTACTTGTCAAAATCCGGCATCTTAAACTTCTTCAGGATTTTGATCTGTGAATAAAGAGACAAGTCAATTGAGGGTGAATCATGTGAGCCTTCCAATTGCTTCACTCTCTCTTCAAGCTTATTGACCCGTTCATTAGGTTTATCCTTGTTGATGATAATCTGGATGGGGTCATCTACTAAATCGGGAAGATCGTCATCTTCCTCACTATCGGCATTCTTTCCACCTTTCTACTTTGGGGATAATGCCTAAGGGGATGTAAGAATGGGGGTTAGTCGAAGGGCTTTAATCTCAGCGGACATCTGTTGCATTGCGGCGATGACTTGCTTCATTTGGTCCTCAATGCCAACGACACGATCTCGTAAGTCAGTTTGATTGGCCATTCTAGTTCTCGACCGCGTACGAATAGGCGATCGTGATAGGTCTGTAATTACCTGATTTCACGGATAAAACAGGCATACATTAGTGTCAAGAAGAATCACATGCCGATCCATGACATTGGTCTACTCGCTTTGATTTATAAAAAAACTTTATTCATAACGGATTCTTGAACAAAAACTATGAAAGCAACAACTTGAAATCCCTTAAACAAATATGCTAAAATAATGACCCAACTTCCTAAACAACGAATCTAGAAAGAAAAATATTCTAAAAGACACGAGCCATTTCATTTGGCTTGATCAATATACAATTGGAATGTGATTTCCAAACGTAATCGCTTATTCTCCTCGACCAATTGTGTAACTTGCTCTTGTAACTTCTCAGCTTTTCTCTTGAGACATCTTTTCTTAACATGGTTGGTGATCTTCTCAGGCACCATTGGTATCTTCGAGAGTAAATTATCTGGAATCTTGTGTTATCGAATGTATTCAGCCATAGCATAATACTTTCTTTCTTTACCCTCAAATTCTTTTTCGAGCCATATGAGCATTTGTGGATGGCACATATTCCACAGTGACTTGATTAAAGAAATTCTATCCTCATGGTCGAGGTCTCCGTCAATGAAGTTGACTCGAATTGAATCAACTTGCTTTAAAGCTGGGGAAAGCTCTTGCATCACTTGATACTAGCGAGTCACCCTAGTCGAGTAATATTCCATTGCCCCAGTGAATCCTAGTAAAGGGATTGGGCCAACAGGTCCACATATGAGTCTGGACTCACGAACTTGGAACCATTTAGCATGCCATAGGAAACATTTTGACTTTGGATTTTTAAAGAAAGCCAATCAATTTGAATAATAATAATCCGGTGTATGTTTTTGTTTATTCTCAAATCTCATGATAGAGTGATCAGAGTTGCTAACTTCACATATAATTATTAAATCGCCAAACCCTTTTAAGTGAGATAAGAACCAAATTTGCATAAGCTCAGGAGAAGCGCGAAAGATTTTGTCACCATTTTCTTTAAATCGAGAAAGGGAAAGAAAAGTTTCTGCCAAGAGGGCATTAACAAAGTTCATTCCCCCACACACTTGCCCCACTAACTTAGCAATCAAGCGATTAATAGTATTCTTACAGTGAAGGTTAGCAATCAAACGATTAATAGTATTCTTACAGTGAAGGAAAAGTATAAATCCAAATAAAGCTAATAGGAAAACTCTTCTCATTTGAAATGAAATGCCATTTTGAAAACATTCATCAAGAAATGAAAGCGGGCAAGTATTGTGGTGACCTTTTAAAATTTTTCTTATCTTTTCTTCCTTGATTCTCAGAAAATCAGATAAAATCGAGATAGGATTTATTCCGATAGGTGGACTAATTAATTCTAATTCCAAAGGTTTTCTAATGGTAATGCTATATTCTTCTAAGGTCGGAGTGAGCTCATACTTACCGAAGATGAAAGTAGTCATCTCTGGACACCAACAATAGGTAAGTGCTTGAGTGAGGCCGCCATGAATGTTGACACGCAACAGAGGGAGGAGTCAGCTAATTGTTGATTCCACGAACTCACGGCTAGCTCGGTCTAGCTTGTCCCACCTCGCGTTGAGTTCCTTCTTGGGAGGGAGAATAAGTCGAATGTCGGAATTTCTCATTGTATATTGACCAAGACTTGCGATCAACCTAATGTCATGGACCGATAAAACAATACGATAAAGTAAATAAATTGCGAAGAAAAAGTTCAAATGACTTACTTTACCAATAACTGGGTGGCAATCACATAGACATACGCATGCTATGTGGCTCGATTTCTACTTTAGAAGGTTTAACAAAGTGAAGCCACGAGGATGATCGGACTAGCCGCGAGCATGCGGACTAAGTCGAATCCTCGTAACTCCGGCATCATCAAAGAGCAGACCCATGTCGCGGGCATGCGGACCAGGGTAGTAATCTCTTGACATTAAGAAAGAAATTTCAGGATTAAGATAGGCAACTCATACCGCAGGCGAACGGTCGAAGTGGTATCCATCTCAATACCATCCTAGGTGATCCTATTTGGCCCAAGTCCGACGACAGATTGTGTTTGCTAGAGTGTAGTGAAAATGCACAGGCATGCACAACAGATTATATACAAACAACGCTTCAATATCAAAATTAAAACATCCAATCTCAATACCTCTCCACAAGAAAGTGGTTAACAAACACCCCACCCCTTATAACTCTCATTCTGCAAAAACATTTAACACCTTAAACGTTAGAGACGTACATGGAATTCTCGTTGTCAAACAAAAAAATATTTTTTTTTAAAAAGAGCAAATTTGGCCTAAGTCCACTAAGAGTTTTAACTCAAGTCTCCAATGGAGTCACCAAGCTGTCGCGACCTAAATTTTTTCAAGCTAATGAATTATTAAGACTAAGTCTAACTCAAGCCCTCCTAAGCCCTATCAATTCGCAACTTAGGGTTTAAGTTTTTAACATGCAAAAATTTTCATACTTGGAGTTGCTAAATAAAACATAGGAAGATATGTTTTATTCCTACGAACCAGATATTCTAAACTCGGGGACTTGGTTACGTTAGATCTAGTTTAACGCTCTTTCTATACCTTTTCTTTTCAAAAATATTTATGCAGGTAGCCGGATCCATTTTATTACATAATCACTTACATGTGAGGTATTCATGCGGATACGCAAATCACCAATTTAACATCCAAGAAAACAATAAATAAATTGCGAGATTAGGATAATGACGTACCTTAGAGCAACGCAAATATCAGCATTGTTAGTAGAAAATCACACAGACAATCCTAATATGATTTCTAATTAACAAAGTAAGACACTCAAGATGGTCTTTAAGGTTTGCGCTTTATTAAAATGCAAACTAACCTATATGCAATGACGTGCAAAAATAACATGCGATTAATGTAACCTAACATGCGAATTGTATGTCATGCAACGACGTGACCTAATTCTAATGATGGATAAATGATTTATTTTTGGTATTTTTCCAATGAAATTCGAAATTAAAAGATGCCTAAAACAACATGCAATTTAACAACTTCTTTTTTTATATTTTTATTATTAAAATTCGAAATTAAAAGTTGCTCAAGTTGAGAATGCAATCTATCCTAATCTATCCTAAAGTAACTCATTCTTTTTGGGATTTTCATGGAAATTCGGAATCTTAAAATAACCTAAATAATCTATTAGGATTAGAATAACACCTAATTTAAGCTAGGAAATAAATCATCTCAAGTCCTAATTTAAATTAAATAATTATCATATCTTCTAGATACATTTAGGGTCCCTAAATGCAAAACTTCTAATTGAAATCCTAACATATTTTTGGATTTTCTTTATTTAAAAAAAATCAAACGACACCATATCACAAAATATTACCTCAACATTCATTTAAATTTAGAAACAATAGATTGACAAATCGTATCCCGAGCATGAGGATTGGATTAGCTAATTTTTTTTTCACGCAATCATGAATCATATCTCGGGCGGAAGATCGGATTTGCGATTTTCCGTGCGATCGCGAGTTATATTTCGAGCATGAAATCGAACTATCAATCATATGCACGTTGTGAAATTAGGAAATAATTCCTAATTTAAATGCTATTCGGGGACGTAATTGATACGATAATATCATTCAAAGATTCACATAAAATTGTAATATTCCAAACAAAGAAGCAATATACTCAAAAATCAAATTAGATGAGATCTTTACCTAATTTGAATATTTTCTTTCCAAGTTTGGACCAGCGGATGGTGGCGCGGATCGAGACGGTGGCGGCGACGGCAACGGCGGGCGTGACGGCGGTTAGGAGTGGCTCGGCTAGGCTCCTGGCTCACGATGGATTGCGAGTGGCGATACTGACGATTAATGGTTGATGCTCGAATGGAATCGCGGCCGGATGGTTCACGAACTTGCCAAAAAAATAAACCTATAAAACATAGTTCAACTCGGGATCGATTGTGACTAGCTGCTCAAGGCACCGAACGGTGGAGGAGCGAGGACTGGCGGTGAACGATCACTGTGATAGCAAGGATGACAGCCTCCGAGCTTGCGGATCACGGGTGAGCCACCAAGTCAGTGTGCAAATCCCTTCGAAGGTCTATTTGTCCAAGCTTCCACTGAAGACTTTGACCACCACTATACTCAGAAGAAATCAAAAGGTGGCGTCTTCTGCATGTGATGACGACAAAACCATGGGACTCATGGATAGCTAAGGATCTGCTAAAAACTTGCTAGCTTCGCTTCGAGACTGTGAGAGCATCATACTGAGGGAGAACATAGCGTGAATAGCGGCAGTAGGGAGACGGCGTTGGTGCGGTGGTAGGAGCAGCGGCGGGATCCTCAAGGCCACCCGTCTAGCCATGAGGGGAACAGCGACTGGACGGCACAGTGGAGCGGCTGTGCAAAGCGGCGTTGTCGTTAGCGCTGGCAGGAGGGAGCAGCAGCTCGGACCACCATATGCAATGGCAAGGATGGTGTCTCCAAGGCAGCAGTGACACACGGCCACAAGTTTGGCCGTAAGCGGGTGCAATGTCGGTGGAGGCGCGGCGGCGAGGCAACATGGATGTGGCGGCGGGACAAGTCCACCCATGATCCTCTCTCTCCCCCCCGTTCCTCTCTCTTGCTCTCACTATTTCTCTTCTTGAAAATTGTCCCAACCCCCCTTGTCTCTAATAAGTCTTCTTTTATAAGTAGGGACGACTTAGGCCTTTAGAGTAAGGGAGTCAATATTCTTTCCTTTTAAAAATATATTATAATTTTGTTCTTTCCCTTTCTTCTTCCACCTATTGACGCGTGAAGCTCCTTGACAGTGTACTCTGCTTGTTTTGAGAAAGATATATTGCTCAAATAATATACGCCCGCACGTGAATATTTCTTTCCCAGTTGCTCTTCTTTTTATTACTATTTTCCATTGATCGACAAAATCTTGCTTGTTCCACAAATATCGAAAAAATAATGCCTATGAAATCATGGACATCTTCAGCAAATCATGAAAGATATTTTTGCACATGTGCCGCACCAAAATTTGGGAAAGTTGAACATGCACACAAATAGAAATATAGGCTTTCCTACGAGATTTCTTGCATGTTATATATTCCACTCATGATCGCACCTCCATCAATATATTCCAGAAATTCTTCATAACCTTTCTAAGTGTAGCATCCCACGTGCAAAAATTTCAGCCATGATAATGATCAGGTTTGGGAAAAAACTTTATCCATGGGCTCAATCCACAATTTAGCTCAAAACCTTTCAACTAAGTTCATTCCCGCTAATCTAATGTAAATGCAACTATATGACCCTATTACTATAAATGCTCCTAAAATCTATATGCAGTCTAATTATTATTTTTGCTAGGTGTCAAGATCAACCCCTAATTTTTCTATGCAATATATACCAAACTGAATCGCCAAAATTTTAATGTCAACACCCCGAAGTGGGGATGCTTGCGACTAGCAAACCGTGGAAGTCTAGCTAGCAAATCAAAAGTGACTCACATGGGCCGGCTAGCAAACCGGTTGGAGCCGTGAGATGGGGTTGGACATGATGACATGAAGAGATTGAAAAAATGAAATGGGTGATGCATTAAACACATATTGGTGTTGCACTTGGGATTATGGAAGTGACATTATAAGATTCCTAGAGTGTTAATTGAATTAATTGGTTTATAAGCAAGTTATTTCTCTTGTTGAGCATGAGCTCACTGTTGTTATTTTTACAAAATCCATAGTCATGCCTCCTATTCTCACGTCACTTATCTCTCGTTATGGTGTGCCCGTAGACTTTGAGAGTGAGTTATATCAGTTTATAGAACCAGCTTTCCCTTCTGTGAAATTCGTGAGATATACTGCTACGCTTTGGGTGGACGTAGGTTTGCTAGAAGGCAATGTATCAACCCACTTTGTGTCAGTGTTTGTTTTGGTAGGAGACCGATTGGTGAGCTGATTTTGTATATTGATGACAGCAATAGTGATGAGGGGGGTGACGGTGGGGAGATGAGCTTGGGAGTAAGTGTAGTACGTATGGGGAACAAATTTTGTCTATTATGATTGCAACTTTTTGGCTTGTACCGTGAGGTCGGGTTTGATGGATAGTGACAGTTGCGGGGCGTCATATAACGGTGCTTGGGGAGTTATGCTTCTTTTTGAATCCTCTTAGACTAGGTTCCTTATGATGATATCGTTCCAATCACCCGGTATATGTAAATAAGCATTAATGAGATGGTTGTATGTTCCCTTTATCAGTTAGTAACAATGTGTTGGTTTACACATAATTCATGTTATAAATGATTAGGATGATAATTATCTTTTGCTTGCACGATAATATATTAAGGAAAACTAGGGCGATCCTTAGTAAGTGGCATACCTTGACGTCACATATATTTTCCTTACCTAAAGAAGGAAAATATTTTCCAATGTATTTTCAAGTTTCAGCTAGGAAAATAACTTCCTAAAAAATATTTTTTAGAAATGTCACATTTTCCTTAAAATAAGTGGAGCCTCAGATTAAAGTGGTATTTCCAAAGGGTTTAGCTTTGGTTAGGCCTAGCCTGGTTCTTTTGAAACAGGAATCTTCCCGGGAAGATCAAAATTAGCTTAAAGGCTCCCACACCTAGGTTAAAATTGGTGACCACTTTTCCAATTCCAGACCTCTCTTTTTATCGCATGATCCAAATGAATTTTTCTAATTGGATGTAATGTAAGCTTGGCTTGATTTGGAATCGAAAGGGGATTCCCCGCAAGGAAACAAGGCTCAAAAACTCAAACAAACGAGGTTAGAGCCATGAAACATTCAAATCATTCTTGTCATCTTCATTCACCTTTATTTCTTTTTCCTTTTCTTTTCATCCGAGAATATTTGATCAAAATTTGATCAACGATTACTTTAATCCAACATATGATCAACTTGATTTTCCTTGTGTTGAGATATTTGCGATCCCTAATTTCATGACACGCAATTGAATTCTAAAATTCACAAACATTTCAAAATAAAAAAAAAGGGGCAACTAGTCCCGAAGAGTGAAAAGTTGACTACGGAATTCGCAGGGAATTATGATTATCAAAAGACTCTTTTTAACAAGCTTAACCCATTTTTTAGATTTAAAAAGTGTTGCTTGCCTTGTATCTCATGGGTCAAATTTTGGTCAACTCTCCATGATGCAGTTGCGGAGGCAGGCAATTGATGTTTTCAGTGATGTCGAAGGAAACAAGTATAGATTAGATTGTATAGAATGGACGTCAATGGATAAATGTAAATGCAGGATAAATTACATTCACCACCAAGGCATAAAAGATGTGCCACTAGCCAATGCTAAAGATCGAGATTGACGAAATTCACCAACAAGGCTTAAAAGATGAGCCACCTACCTAAGATAAAGGATTTCTGGATAACAGAAGCTCGTCATCAAGGCCTAAAGGATGAACCACCAGCCGAGGATATAGAGCCTCTTGGTCCACCACCAAGGAATAATCCACTTTCTAAGGATAAGGGAATATGGAAAAGAGAAGCTCACCTCCATGGCTTACAGGAAAATCCATTAGCCAAGAATAAAAGGCTTCTTGGCTCACCATCAAGGAAGTATTCACCTTTCAAGGATAAAAACCAAAAAAGATACTTGTTCCCACAGAAGAAAAATCTCATCTACTCTCAATATTCAAGTTTTGTTTGTCTTGCAATTGAGATTGCACCTCTATTTATAGAGATATTACTAAACAAAAGAGGAGACTCCTATAATTCCTGAAAATCAAACAGACTCTTGGGGAGTTAACCTAATTATGACTCTTACAAATAGTGACACAATAAATACTCATAAAAGCTATGAATTAAGAGACTCAATAACTAGGACTAGATGCATAAGATGCATTGGAACTTGGTAAGACCCTTTAAGTTCATACACTAATCTTGGAAGTCGAATAGTCATCAAACAACAATAGAAATCAACCAAACAATCTCCTGTCATCAAGTAGTCGATTGGAAGTCTCGGAGTCAATAACAAACTTGTAAATTGACATCTAGGTAGTCAATTGACGACCATAAAATCGACAACTATTCTTGTGAGCCAACAAATGATATGTAGAATCGACATCTTCGAATTTGAACCCATTGAATCATATTTAAGCTGAAATCGACCTTTTGCTTCCAAATGTGTGGATTGAGCATGATTACTTGACAAGATCCGAGTCAAGTTTGCGAGTTGATTGATAAAATCCGATGCTCCTGCATCATTCCGTCAACCCTAGGTCAAATTAAATAATCTTTTGAATGGGACCAATTTGAAGTGTCAACACTTCCAATGAGATTAGATAATTCAAATATTAGGTGTGCTTCGGAATACTAATGAATTTCTTGTCAAATTGTAAATATAGTAATTTTGAACGTATTCAAATGTCTTAAAAGTCCAATTTCACAATTTTTAGGATTTGATATTCTAAAAGTCAAATTTCAAACTCTCATAATTCATTATTTTTTAAAAGTTGAAAAGTCGGTGGGAAAAGGTTAATAATTTTTTTTTTGGCGGGAGTGAAAAAGTTTACTTAGAGTGGCTTTTATATTTGGGTTAATACCGCAAAAAACTCCAAACTAGTACACCTGTAGTAATTTTATCTCAAACTAATTTTTTGACCACCAAAACTCCAAACTGGTATGCCTGTGATAAATTTACCCTCAGTTAATTTTCATTCAATTTTACTGTCAAATTGTTTTGTCAAATGACATGCGGCAATTAACGGATGTACCAATTTTATGTTTTACTCTCCATTTGTCATAGGCGTACCAATTTATAATTTTTTGTAGCATTAATTCAATTTAATGGAAACTAACGAGAGATAAATTTGTCATAAATATACCAGTTCAAGATTTTTGGTGGTTGAAAAATTAGTTTAAGGTAACTTTGTCACATGTATACCAGTTTGGGATTTTTCATGGTCAAAAAATTAGTTTGGGGTAAAATTGTCATAAGTTTACCAATTTGAGGTTTTTCGTAGTATTAACCCTTTTATATTTTTACTTTTAATTTTTAAAGATTTTGCGGTGCATACACTTTGACATGCTCGAAGTTTTCAAAGTGTGCTTGTATTGAAAAATAGATTCCATAATACTTTTTTCTCTTTGGAAATTTATACAGATCCTAGTGGGTAATTTTTTTTTGGGGTCAAATTTTAGCGGGTAATTAACAGAGTTGCTTTAGAATTTCTTTAAATCAAAACAAACATCCAAGTTACCCTAACATTTTGCTCAAAGAAAGGAGCTTAACTGGCAAGCTATAAATCACCTTAAAGAGAATATTTAGCTTAATGTTGAAAATTTTACTCGTAATGCTACCCATTGGGCAAGGCCATCACCTCTAACCCATCATGATGCGAGTGTGGAGTGCAAGACGGACAATACTACTAACAAACTAGAGGGCTTTTATGCCTTCAACGGGCTTAAGGTGTGCTTGAATAGACAAATGCATACTTTTGTAGTAGACCTTGAGGTAATTTATGTTGCTATTTTTTTTTAACCATTCTTAAGGTAGATGGGGCCTAGGCAAATTCACATGACAGATAAGTCATTTGGGGCATGACCACAATCCAGAGAAACTACGAGAAACTTTTGACTTCTTAGCTTGAAGTATGCTAGTAGATCAACCAAAGTCCATGACCAAGAGAACAAAGAGAACAATTCTCACTTACCTTATCCCCACTTTTGTGATAAGTGGGAATTGAATTATTAGAGTCGATAAGTGTGCTAGCTTTGGGGAGCAAATATGCATGGGCCCTAATCCTCCCCACCACCAATCTTCCCTTTTTTTTTTTTTTCTTGGGTTTTGTCAAGTCTCCCCACCACCAATCGAGATATCAAGTAGCATCCAAGAAGACCAATCTTCTCTCCTCCTCCTTTCTTCCACCCTCCTTCTCCATAACTGCTAGGCAAACAAAACATTAACAAACACTGAAATCAAAAAGTTCCTGCATAGCCCCCAGTTCATCTGTTGTCTTTGCATCAGAAACTTGTTGTTACTTTTTTTTTTATCAATTCTTGTGACCTATGAATCCAATCTTTCTTTTCTGAGAAATTTGGAGTAAATCCCGACGAGAGGCCAAGAGAATGAAAGTTCAGAAATAAAAAGGTGAGGAAGACCGCAAAAAGAAGAGAGGAGAGAGATGGAAAAAAGAGTCGTATTTAATAAGGAGTGAAGCCCAATAATAAAATCGTTGTTGCAGATCCTAGATATTTCTTATTTATATGTACAGGCGCCCAAAGTCCATATAGTCTATGCATTACCACTTCTCCTCCCAGTCTTCTCAAGACTGACGATCTCTCTCTCTCTCTCTGTGTGCAGGCAAATTTCTATTCCTATGGACACGAGGACCTCGCTCGTGGTCGCGGATGCTGCTTCCGGTCCGAGCTCAGGGTCTCCCATATTTTTATCAGTGAGTCGTTCTCTTCTCATTCTGTCAGGCAAGATAGGAAGGCGGCTGCTGATTGTTGCACTGCCTTCTACCGTCGCTTCTTCAATCGCCCATTTCCGGGGTCCTTCCTCCGCGCAATCAGCGATCCCAGTTTGATTTCTTGCTCCGGTTGCAGATTTCGCCTCCGCATTAAGATTTTACGTTTTAATCTCATCTGGGTTTTGCGCTATCTCGGTCGATGGCTTTTGTCCCTCGTTTGGGTTCTTCTTCTTCGTTTGAGCTGTGAAGCCATGAATTGGAGTTGCCCTATATGGAGCTTCTGAAAACTTGCCCCTTCAATGAATGTGATTTTCGACGCGTAGCTTTGTATTGACTGAATTTGCAGCTTTCATTGGGCTTGTGTTTTATTATTGCTGGCATGCTTGCACAAATTTGATAGCGCTTGCTGTGTAGTTGACCCTGCAATTTCTTATCAGAAAGAGCTTTCCTCTCTGACCTTGTAGATGAAATCAATATTCGCCTGAAGATGTGAACCTTTCAGAAAGATGTGATTTTGCGGGGCGCTGATTAAACTGGGGCTGGAGTATTTTAGTGTGAGTTTTGGATATTGAGTGTACTTAGAGCTATTCAGTCCGTATTGTTTGCTAGAGCTGAAATATGGACAGAACAAGACTAGACTTGGCATTTCAGCCATCTGGATCGGCACAGTCAGAGGAGTCAGCTCTAGATTTGGAAAGAAACTACTGCAATCATCAGAATTTGCTGTCTTCGAGTCCATCTCCTTTACAGCCTTTTGCCTCCGGTGGGCAGCTATCTGAAAGTAATGCTGCTTATTTCTCATGGCCTACTTCGAGCCGTCTGATAGATGCAGCAGAAGATAGGGCAAACTACTTTGGGAACCTTCAAAAAGGGGTGCTTCCTGAAACTCTAGGTCAGTTGCCAATGGGGCAGCAAGCTACAAGCTTGCTTGAACTGATGACAATTAGGGCGTTCCACAGCAAGATTTTGCGTCGGTTTAGTCTTGGGACTGCCATTGGTTTTCGTATTCGACGTGGGGTTCTGACTGATATACCGGCAATTCTAGTCTTCGTTGCTCGAAAAGTTCATAAACAATGGCTCAACCGCATCCAGTGTCTACCCGCAGCCCTTGAGGTGAAACAAATTGGTCCTTCTCTTCTAAGTTTTGAGCACGAATTTCATTGATCTTTAGATGTAACTTTTTTTAAAATCTACGAGATCCTTCAATGTATTTTGAGATCTGAGAAAATTCGTGAACACTGAACAACATAAAACGATCTACTTTATTACTTGATAATCTCAGGGATACGTAGGTATCCTTGTCAAAAACTGACTTGGTTCGTCAATCGCATGAGAGAGAGAGAGAGAGAGAGGATTTGAGAAGCAATTTTTAGACCACTCGCGTTTGAAATTACAGAAATAAATTTTTTTGTTGTGCTTTTACTGACCTGCTGACAATGTGGTTAGTTTCAATCTTCCCGCTTAAATTGGTCAAATAGACTGCAATTAGCATGGCTTAAAAGCTTCAATGGAATAACTTGAGAAGCCTAGCAGAGTAAACTAAAGGTCTTGAAACATCTACTCTGTCAAGGAACATATTGAGCTGGATTAAATACGCGATTTTGGGCCTTGCAAACTCGGAGAAGCTGACTACCTCTACAACGGATGTGCAGGGGCCAGGAGGTGTATGGTGCGAGGTAGATGTTGTGGAATTTTCTTATTATGGTGCACCAGCTCCTACACCAAAAGAGCAATTATACAATGAGCTTGTAGATGGCTTGTGGGGTAGCGAACCATGTATTGGTTCTGGTTCTCAGGTATCCTGTTAGTCTCCTTTCTTATTTCTTCTACAATATGCAGTAAATTACATGCAATGAACATAATTCTTTTCCAATCAGGATATGGATACTTATGTCAAATATTAGGCATGAAAATTCTTCTATTGCTAGAATGTTTATGATGAGGAATAAATTTCCTAATCATAATACTATAAGAATTATTTCAATGGCCTGCTTTAAGTTTCTCATTTGCAGTACTGTTTGGAGTCATCTCAATGTGCTTATGCTTATACTGTTCTCCATATCTTAATTCTCAATTCTTACTCAGTAATGGACGTTGTACAAGGAGAGTGGGTCATCTTCTCTTGAAAGAGAGATGAATGAAACAGAGGGAAGAAAAGAGAAGAAAGTAGATGTTATTTGGTTTCCTGAAAATAACTGACTAGAAATTGCTGGCATAATTGGAATAATCTTGATTTGATGGTGTAGAAATAAATACGAATGTGGTAATATATTATGGTTGGAGACTTTCTTCGGGTTTAGCTTCAACTTCAAGTGCATTAAGGTTTTTCAGGAAGTGAAATTTGATTTGTTGGACTTGGTGGGGGATTCCTATAGTTGAGCCTTTGCTTAAGATTGAGAAAATTGAAACATGAGATACAATGAGTAGATGAAATTCCTCCCAATAAATAATAAGTGGCTATTCTAATTTCACTGTGTAGGTACTGTCTGACTTTTCTTTATTTTTGAAATCTTTATAATGAGATTCTTTTAAGTTGTCTCCTCGTTATAACTGTGTTAAGTAGAAATTCTCATTCTTTAGGGTCCACTTGAAATTTTGGATAAGTGATCATGGGGGTGAGGCCAGGAATCTAGGTCCTTAAATTATTTTTTCTCATGATTCATCAGTATTTTGCTTCTAGTATCACTTTTAAAATATCTCTTCTCTCTCTCTCTCTCTCTCTCTCTCTCTCTCTCTCTCTCTCTCTCTCTCTCTCTCTCTCTCTCTCTGTTGATAATATTAGTGAAAATACCATTGGAAGCTCTCTTATATCATAATCTGTCTTTCTTTACTAACAGAACTTTCATGACAAACATGTTGATATGTTGCTACAGTCAAATTGATATTTGTTGTTGGCATTGAAGTTA
This sequence comes from Syzygium aromaticum, assembly GCA_024500025.1. NCBI lineage: Eukaryota > Viridiplantae > Streptophyta > Magnoliopsida > Myrtales > Myrtaceae > Syzygium > Syzygium aromaticum. The sequence goes on along the minus strand of CM044888.1, from coordinate 14,010,316 downwards.
AAAAACTGAAAGTTGCATCATTGGATATGCCAACGTTGGAAATATTGGACTACGAAATATCTGAAGGTTCTAGGGCATTGCTTTTTTTCAAGTGGCTACTTTATTTTCCATATTAATGTTAGTCTCCACAGATGTATCTTACATTCATTTTAAATTTTGGTGTCATGAGCGCATACAGTTTAATATGTTAAAGTCCATATCTCATACCTCTTTTTCCCCATGACACAAGCATTATCATTACCTTTGCTGTAGGATCTATCGGTTCATCTTCTTCTCTAATTGTCTTCTGTGTTTTCAAATGGTTCAGGTTGCGAGTCAAGAGACATATGGAACCCTGGGTGCTATAGTGAGAAGCCGGACTGGTAATCGACAAGTGGGTTTCCTAACAAATCGGCATGTGGCAGTAAATTTGGACTATCCAAATCAGAAAATGTTTCACCCTTTACCACCTAGCCTTGGACCGGGTGTCTATCTTGGTGCTGTTGAGAGGGCTACATCTTTTATAACGGATGATCTTTGGTATGGCATCTTTGCCGCTAACAATCCAGGTAATACTGGATCCTGCATTGTCATCATCTGGGATGCTACTTATAGAATAAACCTTTGAAGCAATTTTTCATGGGTTTGTACGATCTTTTTTTATTTAATTGTTAATCAAAGCGAATGCTAATTCAAGGAGATGGACAAGGATAAATGTTCCTTTGTCAGACAGTCTCCTAAGGAGGGACAAAACATGTGAAGCGCAGATCTGTAACATTCATATATGCAGCATTAATCTGATTTTACTCTTCCTGATACCATACTTGTGGCTGCACATCTTCGCGTGGGTTGTGATAAGATGTGTACCCTGTATATACCTTTACGGAAACAGATATAGGGAAGAGCTTGTGTATCAAGATAAGCCCCAGACATGCTGTGGAAGCCACATAAGTTGGCCACGGGAGCAAGACTGATCCTCATTAAAAGCACTTTGTCTGATCTTCCTGTTTACTTCATGTCATAGCTTCATGTATCAGCTTCTATGGATTTACATCAACCTCGAAGTTACAGAGTGGAAGTGTGAAGATGGATTAGGTGGATTGGGATGTAGTTTTTCCATCTTCTTGCTTCAAAATTGTTAGTGGAAAGCCAATGTTCATCTTCTTGGGTATTGGTGTGGTCATTTTCCTTTAGAAAATATTTCTTTCAAATTGCCCCACATATTAATGCTTGATTAGCTTTTTTGTTTTTTTGCTTATGGCAAAGACCTTTTAAGAAAACTCAGGACTTGGGAGGTTTAGGTTTTTGAAAAATTCTTTTACTCAGCTTTATATTATAAGAGACTGTTATCTCTCTCCTTGGGTGGACAAGCCTATATTTGTTCTAACAGGACAGGCTGTATCACTGTTATATCCTCATTACAGAAGTTTATCAGTTCTCAAGTTGAGGGGGAAAGAATGAAGTCTCCCTAAAAATTTATTTTGGATCTTCCTACTCCTTTGACAGTTGTCTATTTCTTTAGGGTAGCTTGGGAGTAAATTCTTTGTTCACCTTCAGAAACTGAGTATTCCTTTCGACAATAGTTGATTCCTTTGTCACACAGAAGGATCCTATTAGCTGACAAAACAAATATTTCCTTTTATTATATACGATCCATGTTGCTGGCTCCACTTCAGGGGAAAATGTTCTGTTGCTGCAGCTACTCTTACTATTGTTTGTTGTAGACGTGAATTTTGGACATTTGTGCCCATGTCTTCTTTTCTTAAGATACAAATCTTCTAATCAGACTTCTGTCTTGTACCTTGAAATAATACTGGTGTTTTCTTACGCAAATTGAAGCTCCACCATTGTAACTGATGTCATGTGATCTCTATGTTTTATGCCCTTGCTTGCTCATAGGAGCAAAATTTCTTGAGTGTAGTTACTGGAAGCTATAACTTGGGCACTTAACAGTAATACTTGTTATGCTGTTAGCTTCTTTATTCATAAACTATTGGGAACGCCCGAAAATTAAGAACATAAATCCAGTAGCCCAAACAAGATGTAATATTACAGTGCAAGAACTGAAACTTGTCAAGTTCATGCACTTAGGTCTCAAACTTCCATTTCGTGTATTCAAGTCCTAAATTTGTAACTTTTGGTCCAATTGAGTCCTTCTGTCAATGGAAGGAAGGAATTAAAGTGCATTGAAGTTGCAAGTTTTAGGAGTTAAATGAACAAAATGGAAGTTTTTAGGACTTAATTGCATGAAATTGACAAGTTTTAGGACTTGCCTTGTAATTATCCTTAAACAATTTATGTATGCTTTCAGCGCTGGCATAACTGGGTCAGTTGTTCTTTGTTTTAACTTGTTCAGAGAACTGTAAAGAAGGTCGAGCCTTGGTATAACTGTAAGGTTACTCCTCTGTGACTTGGAGGCCACAACTTCAAGTCACGTAAACCACCTCTACTCAAGCAGGGATGAGATTGTGTACATCTGACCATCCCAAGACCCCACAATGTGGGAGCCTCGTGCTTTGGGATGCCCCTTCTTTATTCAAAGAGCTGTGATGAATGTCTGATTTGATTTTTCCCAACTGTTCGTACCTCCATTGAATTTACCCTAGTACTTGATTAAGTTTGCCTCACTTCCTTATTCCAAATTCACTGTTAGTTTCCATGATGACCATAATATATTCTCTTCCATTAGAACATTTAACTTTCGTGCATAAAAGGTCATCTATTTTTTTATATATGTATAATCCAGATTAGTAAACTACAGGTATTTTGAAAAAAAAAAAACTACAGGTAAAAAAAGTTAATGAGAGCTTTTACCTATTTCCCAGACAGGCTTAGCTCCTGTAGTAACTGAAATATTTATCTCTGTTGTATATATTTAGTTCTCAAACTTATGTCATCTTGTTCCAATAATTGGACAATCATTATTTTTTTTTGTTGTTTTATGTTATTCACTTGTGCTCTATTCACTGAATTCATTGACATTTAAATACTTCTTCGTAGATTATGAAATTACATGGGAGAAGCTCAAACATCTTTGCTTGCCTGGTTTGACACTGGGGCTGTGCTCTTAGTCTCCAGATGACTTGCATTATAAGTTTAAGCAGCGAAATTTCCCAATGATGACTGTATGGATTATTCTTTTGAGCTATATGCTGTCTTGCTCTGTAGTTTTTCCAGGGGTTTCCTTATTCTGATCTTTAATTGAAAGAGAATATATGAGGGCTTGCTTCACATATTAGATCTCCTGATGTTTGAGTAGGTCATGACTCTTTTTTCTAAAATATCTCCTGATGGCTGTAAATAAGAGATATATCTCTTGCCAAACGTTTATCTTTTTGGTCCCATTCACTCATAAATATCAATTTGAATCGGTTCTGTGGCAGAAACATTTGTGCGGGCAGATGGGGCCTTCATTCCCTTTGCTGAGGATTTTAATATGAACAATGTGACTACATCGGTACGAGGAATTGGTGAGGTTGGCGAAGTTAACACTATTGACTTGCAGTCCCCAATTGGCAGTCTCATTGGAAGGCAGGTGGTCAAAGTCGGAAGAAGCTCTGGTTTGACCACTGGAACAATCATGGCATATGCCCTTGAATACAATGATGAAAAAGGTATATGTTTCTTCACTGATTTTCTCGTAGTTGGGGAGAACCAGCAGACATTTGATCTTGAAGGTGATAGTGGAAGCCTCATTCTCTTAACTGCTCCAAATGGCGAGAAGCCGCGACCAGTTGGGATCATATGGGGAGGAACGGCTAATCGGGGGCGCCTAAAGTTAAAGGTTGGCCAACCTCCTGAGAATTGGACTAGTGGAGTTGATCTGGGGCGTCTTCTTGATCTTCTTGAGCTCGATCTCATTACAAGCAGTGAACGTCTTCAAGGTCTGTATTATCTGAAAGTTTTATGAGAAATTTCCTGATTTACTGTGCTTTTTTACTTCTCTCCCATGTCTGGCATTTCTAAAGTTGCTTTTTTGTTTCTGAGTATAACAAGATACTTAAAAATTTAGTCAAGTATAACACTGGGGAAAATTTGCCCAAATATTCTCACCAGCCTTTTCTGTGTCCTAGTAAATCAATTAACTAATTTGTATGGATCTATTCAATCGTTGACATATAATTTTCACTAAGCAAGCATTCTACACTATTTTACTTGACATTCTTGAGCATTTTACTTTTTCTTTACGAGCCTTCCTGTTTTATTTTGTCGAGAAACTTTTTCCAAAATGCTTGATAATTGTAGTGAAATAATGAGGTAAGTGTCTTAGCTAAACTTGGGCTGTACCATTTAACAATATTGGTTAGTCATATTACAGTTTTGACAAGAACTTAGAGATGAACTGCGTTGAAATGTATGCGTAGTTAACAGTGAAGTTCCAAGGGGTCTTATGTTTGGAGTTCCCTATGTTTTGCGTTGGCAATTCTACTCAACATTCTGTAATCTGTTTCTTTATTCATCCTTCAGTGTTTTCTGGGTTGCCATTGCTACTTAACATTCTAATATCTGTTTCTTTGTTCCTTCTTCATTGTTTTCGGCAATTGTAGCTGCAGTATTGGAACAAAGAAATGTTTCTGCAGGAAACGTGGATTCAGCAGTGGGAGAATCATCTCCTCCTTCTAGGCATCTTTCCAGAGACAAAACCGAAGAAAATGTGGAGCCTTTCAGCTTGAACAATCAACAGGGCCCTCTCGAAATTGACACCAGCCAGGGTCTGCGCCGTGAATTTCACATAGAAGATGGGATTGAAGCAACCCCCAGCGTCGAACATCAGTTCATATCGAGCTGTTCCACAAGATCGCCTCTCCATCAGAACAACCAACAGGAGAACTCGGAACTCAGGAACCTGTCGGCTCTAGCAAGTAATGCCGACGCGGAGGTCACTGTTTTGTTGCAGCTGGGAGAGCCTGAGCCGAAGAGGAGAAAGCAGTCTGATTTTCAATTGTAGCAGAGGGAACGAACACGAATTTTGAAGGTGGAGAAGATTGATTATCTCGCCTGGAAAACCCACATTTTCGTTTACGGCGAGTTTCATGCCGGCATCCGAATGAACGAATGCTCGAATCCACTCGGGTGCATTCTCGAATCTCTCTAGTTCACGGTTTGCAATCGAGGCTATAGCTATTAGTTTCATCAAGGGGTAATAATTATGTGCTTTGATTATTTCCTATTTTAGTGTATAATGTGGCATTTGTGCAACCAAAAAGTCATCGGTATAGGTAGAAAGATGGGACAGTACAAAAAGTGGAAATTCGGGGGGGGTACTCATGCTAATTCTCTTTGATTTGTATTAGTTAGCTGAAAGAAAATAAAATTGTGCTGTATGCACTCCTCAAGAGCGAGTTATCGAAAAGTACTGGAAGAAGTTACATGAGTGAGATGTTATTTCTTTTTCCGTCTTTTCTTGCTTGGAAGCCTTTGCTTATATATTTATATATTTATTTTCCTTTTCTTGGGTTGGCAATGATAAATAATTTGATTTCTTTGTCCTGTAAATTGGATTTTATACATAGATACGTACATACATACATATAAAATTTGAAAGTATCAGGTCTACTTGGATTTTTTTCTTCACTTATGTCGTCTAATTTGGTCTTAAATGCACAGCCACTATAATCAATCCTTCCATTATAACCATTACTACGATTTGAAGTGCTGACGTCGTAGCTCTGATTATTGGTTGAATAAATCCAAATCCAAGATTTCGGTTTTAAGTAGACGAAGAAAATGAAGTTATTAAATATTGAGAGACGATGATTGAAAGACGAAAAAGGATAGGGAAAGCGGTTCCAGCCCATCACTACCTGCAATACAGGCCTCAAAATTGATCAGGCGGCGACAGTGAGGATCGAGAGGGACGATCTAATGCGCACGTTGAAGCAAAGACATAGATTTTGCATTCAGGCCCAACGTCAGGAATGCTACGGCACGCATCCCTTCCAGGAGGATAGTGGTAGGGCAGCTTTAGAGCTGGTGGTGAGCAGCTCGACCCTCCAAGAAGGTTTGGCCATTAATTGGATTTGAACAGTGTTGGGGCATGGTTCATACTTCCCATCTAAATAATACTCCCCATCAATATGAAAACATGGCCATTGATTGAAATTGATTAGTGTCGAGTTGGTATTAACCAAGTGTTTGAGCTCATATTTTATTGATAATTTGGACATAAGCCCGTGAATAGTTACTGAATATATATAATATCTTTCTCTTATAATTGAAGGATATATAATAGAGATGTGTGAAATGCTAATTATAGTAAAATCTTCTACTGGAAATAACCATAGTTTAATGGTAAACTAGTATAAAAATCTTATATCTCAAATTCTTTTTCTCACTTTTAATCTCTGCTTCCTCGTGAACCGAAGCCTAACAATTAAATCCTAACAAATAGTGTTGAAGGCTTAAAGTTTACTGTTTATTTTTCACTTTCTTCTCTTTTTCGTTTCTCTTTCGTGGTTCCATCGAACTCGATTTGCTGGCCAGACATAATGTAAGAGATTAGGCGTCCATTGTTATCTTTGATATGAAAGACTTAATGGGGAATAGACAAAGAACAGAAAGAAAGAGAAAAAAATGAGAGACGGATGCAAATGAACTGACATGAAGGGTTAGGTCTTTCTATGATTGCAAATGGAAATCCTTCTTGGCATTTGGGGTTATTGGCATAATAGACAACATAAGAACGCTAAGAAAAACTACGTCCGGATTAAATGGAAAAGGAGACTTGAGATGAAAGGGAGAGAAACATAAAGTGGAGGCTAATATGCGACACCGGTGCAAGGAAGAAATAACTTGTCCTTCCTCGATGTCACCACACTCAACTCGGAATAAAGTTTCTAAGCATGGTACAAAAGTTGAATCAATTAAATTCAGTTCAAGTTAACTGGCAGAAAAAGAAAAGTTAAAACCAAAACTAAGATAGGTGCATTAAGCATTAAGCATAACGATGCTTAATGCAAGGAGACAACAAGTCAGCAAGAGGGAGTCGATCAAAGTTGCCACATATTAAGTATATGAACCGACATCGTTCGTCAACTAATCAAAGTCACTCACCCCAATCAAGTATATGAAACTTTTTGAAGGCTTTCATCGACCTTCTATGCTAGGCTTTTAGTTTACTCCATATGTCCTTTTTACAAAACTATGTTATGATGATTTCGAGACCACCATCAATGGAATATATGCCTCCAGGCACGAAAAACAGGGGACAGAAAGAACTACCTAAGCTGAACTTAGGAGTATGGAGGTAATAATTTGGGGTAATTTACTAAGGACAAACAACATGAGTATACAAGGCATTAGGGATCGTGATTAAGTTCGGCAATGGAAGCAGGAAGGCATGAAGGACCTGGATTAGTATTGCTCCAAATGTCCAACCTCTACCCAAGCCCACGATCACGTTCTAGTTCTCAGCAATTTGAGTTTTCTCTTGGACTGAAGAAGCAGCTAAATCTTCTGCTGTCACTGGCTTGTGAAGCTGCAGCGAACAGATAAATTCGTGATCTAGAAACAGAGACCAAGAACCATATCGAATAATTAATCAAATCAATTTAAATATCCAAAGTAAAGTCTCCTCCAACACAAGTGTATGAGGTTAAAGAAGTTAAGATGAAACACAGCAAATTTAAACAATGTGCTTGTGCATTGGTGAGAATCCTGTAGGATCTAGCTGATGAGCTTCAAGTTGTCATTTACGTATCTTCTGGAATCTCTGGCTGGGAAGAAAAGAGAATAAGATAGAAAGGTCTGTATATATCTGCAGACAAGGGGGCAAATTGTCTAAAGCGGACTCCATTTAATTTCGGCCAAGTTTTGGTGGATGGCTGGTTGCATTGATATAACTCATAACCCAAACAAGAGTCCCCAAATGATTGAAGTTCTTCCAGCACAGTTAGTAGTTTTAAATCCTAACGTCATTGCAGCTAAAAAAAGTGAACACCACCACAAAATCCTCACCAGAATTGTCAATTTACTCCAGTCAATCTTGGTTTTAAGTCCTACCAACATTGCAGTTAAAAAAAGTAAACACTACCACAAAATTCTTACCAGCACTGTCACTTTATGCCAGAGCTAATCTTACGATATACAAAGATGAACCTTAACTTATGCCTTAAGTCACTGGATGAATTCATAAGTATGTAAATCAAACCAGTAGCAAGCAAACATCCAAACAAACAAACAAAATCCCATGTTCCAAATCTGAGCACATGGGGTCCATTACATGTTAAACACCCTAAGTTTGAAAAAGTGATAGCAATCATCGAAACTCCATGTGAAGGGCATTGATGCAAAAGAGGCACTTATTATTCATCTGATTAATTTAGAATCATCCAGTCTACAATATAAGATAGACCTGCTTATGGAACACGAACAAAGCATATTTTGCGCCAGATTGGGCTGGGTACTTCGTGCAGTACAATTGGGAATAATAATAGGAAATTTCAGTAGATATATATCACAAACAACCAGATGAAGAGATTTACCGCCTCTGCAACAGCAATCCAGTGAAAAGAACGCAAAAATGCATCATCTTGTGATGGAAGACAGTCGTGGTTCCAATATGTTACACTGCCAAATTTTGCTTTCATCTCCCAATAGTTCAGGTCCCCTTCAGAGGTTTCTGAACCACTTGTTTCACCAGAAGTCTTCTTTCCTATGACAAAACCTGCAAGCAAGAAGTTTTCCCTCTATGTTCCATCAGAACTTTTCTTTCTGCCTCACAAATTACATGCATATGTAAAGCAATGACAACTTTAGATAAAATATTGCAGTCCTAGATGTGCTTTTTTATCATGTGCAACAAGATCATGTGCAAGATGATCGTACTTTGCCAATGCAAAGCTCATCTATCCAGTACAAAGCACCCTCAGATACTCCTTTTCCTTTAATTAGAAAAGGAATAATGATATAGAACCTAAAGCATAAATGGAGTGCCTGCAAAACATCTATAAAAATGAACTAGTGTACTACTCTGGCCGAAAAAAAACTAACCTGGCCAAAAAATATCGTCATTACAGTAAGCGGAGATTGACAAGAAGAGTCTTAATTCATAAATCATAGAAGCCTTCCAGCTTGTGGTGAAATCTCTTTTAAGCAATAGTAAGGAAGTTTTCCAAGATTTCATCTAACGATCTTAGACATTAACCACCGGATTATGAAAACTTCAGGGGGTGCTTGGTTGAACTTTCCCACCAAAATTATAAGTCAATATACCCCCAAATTAAAAGTAAATGATGGAAACTTTCAGGTGACATTCACCATTAGCATTTGTATGCATTCATAGATTCAAGGCGATCAATATTAAATGAAAATCTAATTACAAACTCAAAAAGCTAAAGTAAAACCCACCCTACACACCCCCTCAGTCTCCTGAGGAGTTGTGCAGCTTAGGCTCCCAACAATCAGATGCCAAATTACAGAAATAGAACTTCAAAAGAAGAACAAGTACAATTGAAGTGAATAATTCTCAAGTGTGGAAAATCTTTAACAACAAAAGTTGGAAAATTCGATTAGGCAAAGTCATTAATATTCACATTGGCAAGAGACCAGGAAGCTTTCTCTCAAAAAACAGCAGTAATTTAACACCATAAACTGGCAATCAACAGAAAAATCATTACAAAGATCAAATGAAAAGTAACAAGAAATTTTCATAAAACCCAGCACTGGCATCCAGTAACTCGTAAATGAACCGATCTAAATCCTCCAATCTTTACAATGTTCAAAGCAAAAAGAAAGCACCCACCCACCCTCCAATACACACATGCACCCCACACGCACTCCCTCCAAAGGCTCAAAGGTTTCTACCCATTAGAAATCTAGGAAACAGGCTATGAAAAGCAAAAAACAAAGCAAAGCGAAACAACAAAACCCTTCTTATGGAACTTATCCAGATTAACTTCAAGGGAAACAGGTTACTGGTCTCTTCCATCCAGTGAAAATGTCAATGTTAATTTTGCGGGGAGTGTCCAAATCAGAAAAGACCGCTCACAAGGTTCCCTACATGGAAAAACGAAATAAAGCGCCCCCCCAATATATGGGAGAAATGCAAAGGGATTGCAGAATCCATGCATGTAAGGCGAGCACCATACATAAAATGCGAGGATTAGCAATGCAAACATCGACAGTAGGCAGCCACAACAACCTGAAAACACAAACCCAGAAAACAACTCCAGAAACAAATTATTCGCAATTATAAACAGAAAAACTGCAACAGAACGACAAATCCAAAAGGCGACAACGGACGGTATTACCGGAATATCCGTGAGGAAGCGGAACAGCGGCGCCTTGCAACTTCCGCCCCCGGAAGTAGGCCTCCTGCACGGCCAACCCATCGGCCTCCATCCCTGGAAGCGAAACGCAACGTCAAAATTCGAAGTCACCCAATCGGACACGGACACGAGCGCACACGCACGGGAAATGTCAACAAAACGAGACGGGCTCGGTTCGATTGGCGGGGAGATACGAACCGGTTGCTCTGGGCTTGAAGTAGTGAGAAACGGCGCAGGGCCCGTCGTGCTTGATGGTGCAGGGGAGGAGGTGCACGCCGCCGCTCAGGTCCGCCGGCGGTTCCGGCGCCGTCAAGTCGAGTGTGCCCGTTGAACCCATCAAGCAATCCATTTCTCAACCCGAATTTCTACCTCCTTCCTTTCTTCTTCTTCAAAACGAGTTCCTTGCAATCCCTAATTCTGCAGTCTTCCTCTTCTTTATTGCACAGAAACCGGATTTGCCCGCGCACTGTGACCCCACAAATTCGCAAAAGGGAAAATAGACAAATAATCACTGAAACTTTAGCTTAACACGTATAATATGATTTAAGAAATTTTAATTTATTCATTTTTCAACATAAAAAACTTCTAATCTGCTCAATTTTATCTCTGTAACTTTGGTCCAATACGCAATATCATCTTTATACTTCTAAATTGTTCAATATAATTTTTGAATTTTTGGTACATGCTCAATTATATCCTTGAACTATTTTTTTTTCGTAATACTTGGACTATATGAAAATGTTGAATATTATCTCTAAACTTGAATTAATTGGATGATAATATTGAACATTTTCATATAATTTATGGATCAAATTGAACGTGTTTCAAAAGTTCATGAATCACATTGAATAAATTAAAATTTTAAAAACCACGTTACACATTAGGATAAAGTTCAGAGATCATATTAAATGAATTAAAAATTTAGAGATCATGACCATTTGTGTCATTATCTATTTGCAAAAAAAAAATGGGTGGTAATTTCGAGATGGCAAATAAGAATGGACAATTTCTATTGCAATACAATGTGCCTAATTACAGGATAATTTTTCGAAGAAATATCAATGTATATCTCGCTTCTGATCCAATGACTATGTACATACTTCTACTTTTGCATAAATAATTCGCATGCCTCTTTATCAAAACTTCACATTGCAAAGATCAAATTGTCCCTCATTGCAAACTCATTTGATTGGTTTAAATGGTTTGATTTTTGTCCCTGAGTGTTTTGGTGGGTGTGAGATTTATGATACGAAATGGAATTTCTTGGAAAGAAAATGACATTCTCATAAATAAGGGTATTACGATAACTGATGTAAAGATACAAACACAGAATAGGATAAAACATATCATATCCTGACTTTTATCCGGTCGACCAAACGCAGCCAAAGTGATCTCCCAGAATATGAAGCTTATGTATGTATTTAGTATTTACAAAAGTGGAGGTAAAACTCATTGAGTGAAAGGTAATGTATGTTTTTTTTTAATACTTTTCCTAAGTTTTTTACATATCTCACTTTTATTATTGTCGATCAGATAGTTATAGTTTGAAATCATCCATATAATTGGTCCTGGATATGAATAGTGTCAAACAAAAGATTACACAAATTGTATGCTTAATCCCACAGACACAATCCCACGAGTCTGGCCACACATAGCACGATCCAACCCAAGTAAACTTGCCCCTATGGTCACGTTCACATACACCCTTATGCTCAAACCAGACCATGAAACCCTAGTTGCACACCCGGTCACGCTGGCGACGAGTCACAAACAACCTGCATTTCCGGCCAAAACCTGGTTGCTCGCGATGGTTGTGCACTCTAGCATCTCGATTTTGGCATACCATGGGTCCTCAACTAGTATTGCCTTGGTTCCTAGGATCTTCCCGAATTCTAGGTTCGGGTAGTCTATATAATGCAAAAACGATCAGGAACTTAAAGTACCATATTAGACTCTAATAATTAGAGTCACCACCCATCAGTTTGGAGAAATCTAGACCGATTGGACCCTTAAACCTTGGGTAGCGTTTGGAAAGTCTAACTACCTCAGTGCACAAAGGAAGGAACTGGTCTAGACATCTCAAGTCCACAACATCTTAAAATAATTAAGACAATTAAAACAATAAATCATATTTCTAAATTAAACTCATGGATAATTTTTAAAGATACATCACAATTCACAATGTAACTTAAAATAATTGAAACGCTGTTTGATATCATATCCATGTGCATCATGAAGAACATGTTCTAAAATTCTGTTTTTTATATTTTTTTCTAATACCATGAATTCGCGTTTCACCGATATGCTAAATGCTAGTCTATGAGATTTTACAACACATAGAAGAGATGAAAATCATTTACCTGGTAAATCATTTGATTAACCAAACGATACATTAACATACATTTGAGTTTTACCAATTGGCTATCCAAACATACAACTTTCGCTTCAATGATAACGCGAAAATTAAAATTTGCTACCTAGTTGGTAATTTACAAAGTCAGTTTATTGTTTTGAAAGGCATGATGTACTTTTCATTGAAAAAAATTTACTTTTGGATGGAGAATTTACAATGTAAGTTATTATTCCAATCTCGTCAAACTTACCACCATATTTAGTGAATTACGAATATTCTTTTGAGAAGAATGTACTAATTTGCATCAATGTTTTCAGAGGGTACCAGTTTTGTTAAACACTTACTAACCTATCCCTCGTTTGAAATGATCATGATACATTCACTAATTATGTTTGGGATATCGATTTTCCAATTCTTATGATAAATATGAGTATTACTCGTCGAGGTCGAGAGGTCCCAATGGTTAGTACGCTTAGCAACAGGTTGGTTGGTCTCAATCTCATCTAATCATCATTTTAGTTTTACAATTCCTTTGCCATGGTAAATAGTAGGAAAATTATCAAAAAAGTCTTAAATCCATTGTATGGTGATTAATTCGGTCATAATCTTTTCAATTATATCAATTTAGTTCTAAACATTTTGAAGAATATGCCAATGTAGTCCGTTCCAACCAATTTTGATAGGAAATCGTTGATAAAAACACATGGTCGACACTAATGTGGATAATTTTTTAATTTTTAAGTATTTTTCTTTTCTTTCTTTTTATTTCATCTATGGGTTGGTGAGGTCGTCAGCCGACCCAAACTAGCCATAAGCAAGGCCCAGCAACCCTCGCCTAGATCCAAGCAAGGGCGGCAACCCTTGGTTGTTGGTTAGAGAGGACCTCAATTAGACCAAGCGAGGGCCATGACACCCTTGCTTAGACCTGGTGAGGGTGGGCCAACGATCTTGTTGGCCCAAAAAAAAAAAAAATAATAATGACAAATTCAGAAAAATAAAAAATTTTCCAAAAAAATTGTTATGTGAACATTGGCCATGCTATGTAAATGGCCGGCATTCATTTTAGCAAGTTTTGGCAAAAATTGGCCGGAATGACTAAATTGCCAAGAAGTCAAAAGATTTGGAACTAAATTTAATAATTAAAAGATTTAGGATCAAATTGGACATTGTATAATAAATTTAGAACTTTTTTCATAATTTCCTAATAAAAAGTAGTCTTAGCATATCCAATGACAAGTGTTTAAGATTAGTAGATTTTGTAGATTTCTTATAGCACGTAATATTTGATCCATGATTTGTCCGTTTACCTCTCTTAGAAGGGTAGAAAGCACACCCCAATTTCAAGGAGAAAGTTTGTCCAATGAAACAATTCTCTTTCCTAATTCATGAACAAACTTTCAAGTAGCACCTACCGTTCATCATCACGTCAACTAGCAACCTAGAGTTATATTTGTTTCAAATGACGCCATCAAGTTCTAATGGAAAAATTGCACCACAAGTCCTAAATCTTTTGTATAGAATGTAATTGCGTCATAAATCTTTCAATTAATTCAATTAAGTCCTAAACTTTTACAAATTTTTTTTTTATTGAGTCCTTAGCCTTTTAATTGGTTCAATTAAGTACTTGGCCCTTATCGAAAAATACAATTAATTCCTAAACTTGTGTTGAAAAAGGCAATCTAAGGATGCCATATAAATACTTTTTGAGTGACACGTGAGCAATTTTCGGTGTTGTTCCTTGAAATGACTCGATCATACTTTTTGAAGAAGGTTAATGATTTAATTGAACCAATTGAAAAGTTTATGACTTGATTACATTCCATACACAAGATTTAGGACTTCCTACATAGTTTGTCCAAGTTTTAACTCTCGTCGAAAGGCACAACACCATTAGTTGGAGGTTAAAATATTTTCTTTGCTTCCATCGGGTACCTTTTACCTTCAAAATAAACTTATCTATGAGTTTCCCTTTTAGGGATTACACTCTCTCATTTACATCTTTGCCGTTATAGGCTAAACTTTCTATTTTTAGATCTTTTAGCTGCATTTAGTCCTTTTCTTTTAAGAAAAATGTCAAAACCCATAAAAATTAGAGCCCTAGCTCGGCTTCTTTGGAAAACATTCAAAATGAAGTAAACTCACTTTTAACACAGTTTTCGTAAAGGAAAAAATATACGAAATTCGGTGGAAGGTTGGGAAATAAATAGAATCTCTTGCAATATGAAATCTCCAAACTCATGAATAAAAGACAAGGTGCAATCAAGCGACAAAAAGTATCATAAAGACCAATCCCCTTGAGTAGGCCCGTTTGACGGGTGAATTTGATCGAGTCAAAGATGAGTTAGTCCAAATTGATCCATATTGCTTATATTGACCCAGATTTATGCATACAATTTTATCGAGCCATATATGACCTAAACTGGGTTCAAATTATTAGCGACTTGTCTCCTTAAATTGTTGTTTTTGAAGAATGAATGACTTCATGAATCGGCTTGCCGAGTTTGTGAGAGAGTTCGGTTGCTTGGGTCAGGTTTGATCATGTGCTAGGACTTCACATGGCACATGGGCAATGTGGGGACACGGGTGAGTGCCACGCTCACGGACAAGAACATCTGTGTGGACAGATTTGGGGGTCTGATTATGGACAAGGGTGTTAGGGTGGCGATGAGGCAAAGGGTGATGGATCACACCGAGTGACAAGCAATGCTTTTGCTCTGATTAACTGCAGCTGCAGGCATTAGCTAGCCACGGTGACTGGTGTACAGCTATTAGCTTTTCATTCAGAGTTAATATCACGAAAAACTTCAAATTAGTATAGATAATTTTACTTCAAATTAATTTTTTGACCATTAAAAATCTCAAACTGATATATTCGTAATAAATTTAACCTCAGTTTGTTTCTGTTAAATGTTACTGTCAAATTACTTTGTTAAATGAAATGCGACAGTTAACTAATATATCAATTTTATGTTTTACCCTCCATTTGTCACAAATGTACCGGTTTGTGATTTTTTATGGTATTAATTCAATTTAACGAGAATTAATTGAGAGTAAATTTATCACAAATGTATCAGTTTAGGTTTTTAGTTGTCAAAATATTAGTTTGTGGTAAATATGTCACAGGTGTACTAGTTTAGGATTTTTTGTGATAAAAAAAATAATTTATGATAAAATTATCATAGGTGTACCAATTCAGGATTTTTCGTGGTATTAATCCTTCTATTTAAACCTCTCTCTTTCTCTCTCCTTTCTCTCTCTCTCTCTCTAGATGCTTAGTAGTTAGTACAATTTTCGCATTATCATTTATATCTAACTTTAAATAGCAAAACTCTAACAAGTGTAGCTTAGAGCGAGAATCTAATATAATCAGCAAAAAGATAAAGACACCATTATGACACTTCAGTATTCTTCAAGCTTCTTTATTTGGCCATATTATGTAAACCAATTTCAAGAAGATGTGTTGTGCCTGCTTATATATATAAAGATAAAGCTTATATACAGTAACGGCCGCTTTTTGAGAAAAAAAAAAAAGGTCTAAACGTGGAAGGCTAGCTCTTCGGGCTCATGGTGTTGAAATTAATAGCGAGGATCGTATTGATTAATTAAATGTCTTTTCGATTATCAGTTACTTTTGATTGCTGGCATCAATAGAATTAATGGTTAATACCACGAGAAATTCAAAACTGATACATCTGTAATAAATTTACTCAAAATTAATTTTTTGATCACCAAAAATCTCAAATTGGTATATCTGTGATAAATTTACCATAAACTAATTTTTTGAACACTAAAAACCCTAAACCGGTACACCTATAACAAATTTACTCTCTATTAAATTGAATTAATATTACGAAAAATCACAAACTAGTACGCTTGTGATAAACGGAAGATAAAACCCCAAATTGGTACACCAGTCAACTGTCTCGTGTTATCCAATTTAGAAATTTGATGATAAAAGTTACCGAAAACTAGCATAGAGTAAAATTATCATATGTGTACTAGTTTTAGAATTTTTGTAGTAAAAAAATTAGTTTGGAATAAATTTATCATAAGAAGATCAGTTTATGAGTTTTCGTGATATTAACCCTAGAATCAGTAGAGATACAAGAACTACAAGCTCACTAAGGATTTTCACGAAAAACCGTGAACCGTATGGATGGGTACAGAAAGTAGTCTAGGCAAAAGTTTGAGTTGAAAAATGGTTTGAATATGAGAATGCATGCAAACTTAGAATGACCCACATTGAGTTGGTCTTTCATGTTTTAAACTAATTTCAACTTGTTTCTAAATTTTAAGCGATCTATATACAACTTGGCCTATTAAAATCGAGTTGAAAAATAAATTTCTGATCCTCATTGCCGCCTTTACCCTTGTACACAACGGATTTTCGAAAGAGAACTTTAAAGAAATAGGACAAAGTAGGCTAAATATATTTAAATCCTAAAAGAGGATGGCCAATGCTGATACTGTCAATTTTGCCGAAGCACTACGGGAATTTCTGAAATTAAGCTCGAACCGATGTTGGACAAAACATTGAAAGAGGTTCTAACTACAAAAAGGACCATATCAACCCAAATTATCCATGTAAGAAGAGAATAAAATTTGAGCTTAATCTATTAAGACTTGTCACCGACGAGTTAATTTGTTAATTCCGAAAGTGAACCGATCAATCCTTTTCGTGAAAAAGCTCGATTATGAAGTATTTCTCCTGATGCTATTCAACCGGTGCCTTGGAAGGAGAATTTCACGTTTGTCCTTTGCTCAGTAGAGTTTTTGCTTCTTTGATTGTCTTAACACATAAATTCACCAATCAAATGAACATTTTAGCAACGAAGCATGTAATGCATCGAGAACATCGAGAAAGAGATCTAACAATCAATCCAATTGAAACGAGTATTTCTGTTTCACTCCCCAGTCAGTAGCCCCAAGGGAGCAGTCGGTTTAGAGAAAAGACGGAACGAGTTCAGATGCCAGCCGGTTACAGGGTACATGTAAATTTGGCTCATCAGCCAATGCGGTTCTAAACCCATCCAGATCGAATCAGCTTTGAAAAATAGATATTTGGAGACCTCAGTAACCTCAAGGGTCAAAACCTTGAATGAGAAAGTGATGATGTCTTAAGCCAAGTTTTTGATATACAACTCTAGGATAGGGTACATAGTACATATAAATAGTACATACTAGCAAAATACCTACTAATCCTTCCAGATCACAAAGTTGTTTGACGAAGTCTCCGGTAATTGCAAACAGCTTTCATCGGGAGGAAATAGATCCTTTACAATCAACATGGTTTGGAGCTGAGCAATGACTAAACCTTCTGGATAATCTTCAGCATTAAGTTCCTCTTAGATACTACAGGTTTGTAACAAAGTAATTTGATTTTGGACATGCATCTAGAATTGGAAGGCCACTGTCTATGAGAAATCTTAGGAAAAGTTTGATACTAAAGCGAACTCTTACCAAAGAAGAATCAAATAACATAGACAAGTAAATCTTCTTATACACGAAGAGGAGGAAATGATTGCTTGTGTCCTAAACTTTCAAAAGTACTTGAGGAAACGTCTAAGCCATGATTCATAAAGATGAATGAAACATGAAAAATGGTAGAACCAAGGTTACTTCCATATAGCAAATGTTTAGTACTCGCAAAACGAGAATAAGAGCATATATTTCTATAGCTTTTAAATTTTCTAGCGGGATGCAGATTGACATAAGAACAATGATCAATTGTGTTGGACCAAATGCACTACCTAGATTAGAGATAATCCTAACTCGAAGTCTTAAAACCTCAAAGGCAGAACAAATCATAGAACAAACTCTTCAAGGAGGAAACTACTGTTTCACGGGAAGAACATTTTTCTGGTGACAATTCAACAAAGAAGAATATGATCATCAAATTGTTATTGGATTGTTATTAAGCAAGTATGGCTATTGAGTCAAACACCTTGACTTAGCAACTTCCTTGACGTACAGGCAACACAATCATCTCCCCATTCTCACCACAATGCGAAAGTGGGCAGCCAGTTAAATAGATACTCATGAGACTCTAGAGTCAACCATAAATGACTTCATCATGGCCAGAAAATAAAAAAGCTATATATAACTTTATCATGGCATTGACACACTACTATGCTACAGAATACAAACCTCGTAAGCGGAGCTCAACATACTCCATCCCTCCATAACTTAGAAAAAGAACAGAGTTAAAGGAGGGAAAGAGAAAAACCTAAGGACAGAGAAGAGGTTGCCTGCCAATTAGTAGCATTAATATCACAAACTAATGTTGTTCTGCAACCGATCCATCATTGAGTTGATTATTCGAAGAGTCATAAGCGGCATCAGCACAAGAAGTGTCCATATCATTCAGACCCAAATCCTCATTCTGCTCCCACGACCTTTGATAATCCTCAACTGCAAACAAGTCAGGCAAGAATTGTCAGAAGAGAAAAAATGGTTCATTGAAACAAAGAAGAGAATTACTCAGCATGCATCCATCTTTGGTCACATGAAAAAATTCACTCTATGCTGGAACACAACTAATACTTCCATCAATGTACTTGTATAGCTCCCTCTTAAGTCTCATTTACGAGTTGAGACATTATATGCAAGTTATTGCATATCTCAGATACTGTCTCTTCCTTTTGGGCTAAAAATAAACCCTCCCACGGTCAACAGTGGTCAGATGGATCTGTATCTGCCACTGCCAGTTGTCAAACCCTGTGGTCTCCTTGGTGGCAACATTTGTGCGAGAAACCTGCCTGGATGAGATCATGTATCTTTTGCCATCAAGACATTACCAATTGGCAATACTGGAAGCTGCAACATTACCACCGTCAGAATTGCCTCTTTCCCACGAAGAAGCACTGGCACCAAAACAGACTACTATATTCTCCAACACTTACAGCTACTACAAAGGGACATATAGTCCTCAAGCAGCTTTTTGGGCACTTTTTTGAAAATGAGGACAAATCATTTATACCAAATGTAAATTTGCCAATGTAGCCTCCTTTTATTTTCCAGTAACATGTCAATCTTACGTCCCAATAGTAGTAGGACAGGCAAGCTAGTAGGGAAAAACAAACTTACATGTCAACTGATCGTCGTCCTTAATATCGTCAGTTATTGGGGCAATAAAAGAATTTGCCAGTGCATCGTCCAGAACCAAAGTCCAGTGGTCCTCCAGACTTAAAAGCTGCAGCATATTCAAGCTTCCAGAGTGACTAGACGAACATAAGCAACTACTTGAACTTAACAGAACAAGCCATGAATGTCTGAAGCAGGTAATAAAATACTTCTTTACTTCTCAAAGGAAATAGTGAAAGAAAAACTAGCCATCTATTTCTTGCTGACTGAGCCTGCTTTATCTGTGCTGTTTGGATATAATTACAGCTGATTTATCCAAACACCCCCCCACCCCCCCACCTCCCCAAAAAAAAAAAAAAAAAAAACAAAGAACAACACCAATTCGGAAATTCATCCACAAGGAGAATGTTCATAAAGTACTCGACTTGATGAAATGTGGAAAAACCCCTTTGCTTCAATTATATTGTGCTCTAATTACTTGGAAATTATACGAGAATACATGTTATTTGATGCAGAATGTGAATTGTAATGTTTAAAGACTTACAATTAAGTTAATTAATAAAGTCAACTTTTCTTTGGCAATGGGAAAAAAGGTGGAAATGTACACTGAAATTCAACAATGAATGATCTGACAAACTAATTTATATGGGTACTAAGCAGCTTATTTCTCGGTAAATTCCAGCGTCATAACCTAATCCAAAATTATTTTCGCATCTAATGCAAGGAATAATTACCAACTGCAATATATGCAAATTAAGTGCTGCAAGTGTTAAACTTTCAGAACTCAATCACATCAGAAAAGCCTCTAAAGAGTCCCATTTCAAGCTGTAAAAGGACAAGTTCTTTCAAATATGTCTGCACCTCAGCTGCCAATTGACATTTAAAGAAAATGAAAGACTAAACTAAAAAAGGGGTGAATTAAAAGGCCTGCAGTTGGTCCCAACCTCATCGCTAAACCGAAAAGCAAGTCCAAGCAACAGGAGATACTCATGAAGTATCTTATATGTTTACTACTCAAAGCCAAATCCTAGCAGTGAGAATAGAACATTTACAAATCATCCTGTGGGGATTGACTTTTAGTTCTAAATTTTTCCCTTCATCTAAATCTTGTAACTCACACACTAACATCTCAGTTTTTTGAGGTAACTAGGTAATAAGTTGCACAATAAATAATTGAGGTTTCGATCAATTATAAGGTTCTGAATATTACTTTGAGAACTTCGATTTCTCTATTCATTGAGTTTTCTTGATGAAATCGTTACTGCATATGTTAAACTGAAGGAGATTATTGATGATTATGGAAGTAAGATCTAAGAAAAAGTTAAGTTTCATAAGGAGATAATCTATATTCGTTTGTTGTGTCTACTAAAATTGCTTTAGCATGGTAGCATTAGAAATCAATTCAGGTTTCACGAAGGAAAGAAATAAGAAATATTTTCTCTAATTTCTTCTGGATTTGAAGGTTTAATTGTCTGGATTCAAAAGAATGTTACTAATCAACTAAAAATTTACAATAGTAAAATAGTTACTTTGTTCATAAGTTACAAACATTAACCGAGACTTCTAGTAAACTATATAACGGGCACACTTGTAAAATCTAAAAAACAAGCGGTAAGCCACTATTGGGTTTGTGGACGATAAAATTATCATTTAATAGTTAACTTACAAACAGTTATACAACCAATTGTGTATAAAAAAAAAAGCAGCAATCTATTATTGTGTTTGTTTATCGTAAAATTGTAATTTCACTGATAGATTTTAATAGTTAACTTACAAACGATTATGCGCCTACTTGTAAAAATCTAAAAACAAGTGGTAATATACTATTGGGTTCATTGATGGTAAAATTGTCATATCATTGGTAAATTATAAATAGTAGACTGGACTAACAAATTACCGGTCACTTTTTACTTGCCATCAATATTTACATAATTACCATCCATGAAAAAAATTCCATTTTTGGCAAAA
Organism: Syzygium aromaticum; assembly: GCA_024500025.1. Lineage (NCBI taxonomy): Eukaryota > Viridiplantae > Streptophyta > Magnoliopsida > Myrtales > Myrtaceae > Syzygium > Syzygium aromaticum. Next base: position 13,988,665 of record CM044888.1, on the reverse strand, counting down.
CTGAATTTTTGGAATCTGCTCCATCTCATCATGGCAATTCCGCACTCAATTAATTGCACAGTCCTATCAGTAAATAAGTTAAATCAAAATAATACTTAAAAAAGAAGAGCGAAGGAAAAAAGGAAAGATGCAACATGGGATGACAGATCATTAAGAAGGGAGGCATGTCTAAACAATCCTTCAACCTAATAAAAGTTTTTTCTTTGCAATCATACTTTACCTTCCGTAGTCTTTCTTTAAAGTCTTTCCACTTTGCTTTCTTGTGATCATCCAGACTATCTCCAAAAGTAAATCCATGCACCCTCTCAAGGCCTTCAGTCATAGGGATGTTCACTTAAGTTAAAAACTGCCTTATTGACAAATATACTACTGAACATTATACATACAGAACAAGAAATGCTCTCGGAGCAATCTGCTAAACAATCTTATAAACCTTATCACTTGAAGTGGAACCAATGAATAAACTATAAATGCACACAAGACAATCAATTCGTGGTACTTCAAGTTTCCAATTTTCTATGTATCCATTGATATAATCTTTCCACCCAATTCTTCAAACAGACAAACATGTTGAATTGAAAATGAAATTATTCACATAAGACGCATCTTCCACTGAGATTTTAAAGTCAGCTTGAGATCCCATGAAATTCCATGTCTGAAATCATATTATCCCTACTCTTAAAGTTCTTTGATAATGCCATCTCTACATTAAAAAAAAAAAAACACACGTTGCAACTATTATATCAAGTAATTAAACTCATAGCCTTGCATGTGTTGATTAGGTGCATGGCATAGGTTCGATTGCACATAACACCAAGTGCATATAGTTTCATGTTTGGGCCACCTAGCTATGCTTTGGCTTGCATCTTACTTGAACCATGAGGTAAGAGGAACATTTAAGGGCCGAGGTTTTCTTATCTGATATAGGTTTCCTCATTAAAAAAAGCTTACACTTCGGACTAATACGATCGATTCCATTTCCTTGACTCAAAAACTTACTTGAACTTCTGGAACGTTTTGTAATAGTATGTGAGTGATTTTAACAAGGTACTTACTTGGTGAAAATAATTATCAAATTGCAGCCCAGCAAGCGCATTTACATTCTTAAAAGCAACTTAAAATCTTTTCTATCAGCAAAAACATTTTAGCATAAGTTTTCAAGAACTCCCCTGAACAACCACTTAGTTCCTATCCCAGAACATAAAGATATGCACCCAAAAGAAGCCAGATGTTTGCAAAGGTAGTAAAGAATCATGAGATAAAATGACAAGCAACTCAATTGACTTCAATGAGAATATCATTCGATTAACTTGCGCCAAAAGTTCGACTCAAGAGCCAGGCACTAGCCTGACAGTGCGGAGTCAATGATGAAATCATCTCAGTTCCGATACCACCAGTATTCATCAGTTGACATTCATTTTTAACAGGGTAGGAAAGCCTCTTTCGAGCAAACACAAACTCGACTGTTAGGCATTTATTGTTAACTCTGTTTCCACATCACCAAATGGAGATTACAACTGATTAACATTAGGATTTCCAACCAGGCATGAGCATCATTTATGTTCAATTTCACAGCATGCAACTCAAACATAAAAAATACTTCATGTGTGCTTCAGATCTATATTTGGCCTCACTCAATTCACTTACAAAAGGTAAACCAAACTGGGTACACAAGACAATAAAGTTATAGAATGATAGAACAGAGCAATATGAATACTCACTTTCACTTATCTTGGAGATCAATCCTTCAACAGTGGTAACGACTCCACCTAAAGTGCCACTCGCAAGCTCCAACTCAAGTTCTGGAACACTCACACTGGCAGTATCAGACTACAGAAATTCATAAAGTTTCCAATCAGATGAGAGTTTGACTGTAAAATACAAGAAACATCTTTCAGCTCTCGTGTATTAGTTCTAGACATATTGATTATGCTTTGCCACACACTCCTCGATTACGTCTAAAGCAGTCACACAACATCATAAAACAAAGAAAGAATAATGATGTTTTCCTTCCTACAGAGTCAATCTACAAGAAACAGGTTTTGTTGGCAATAGCTCATATAATATTTTGATTTCAATCCGTCTTTCTGTTCTTAAAATCCCTTCTCTCTCTGATCCTGGGCACCAAGCTTGTGCCTTCATCAGAATTTCCTTCCTTCAGTAATCCTGAAGGCCAAAGAAAACAAGAGAAACTATATTCTGGCCATTTCCACTTTACTTACTCCACAAAAAAGGGAAGAAAACAGAAATAACTATCCTCAGGAACTAGAAGTTCAAGCTCTGGAAAAAATTTTCCTACTCATAACAATCCTTCATTTGCTGTAGAGATCTTATGGCAAATTTGCTCTGCATCAGACTATGGTAGAGACATTAAAAGTATGAAGAAAATAATAAAATGCTGTCCACAAGTGTAAGGCAAGGAAAGTGACTAACATGGAGGGAAGTAATGGAAGGTCCAGGTTAGAAAACCAGGAAAACAATCCATAACAGAATTAAAAAGAAAATGTGAAACTTTTATGAGATCAGAAATTAAAGATGAATGTGAAAGCCAATGTGCACTCTAGTCGAATAGGAAGTGGGAGACCAAAGCAGTAATTATTTCATGTCAGCTGCTGTCTGAGGCTAGAAAACGACAGATGAGAATGAAAGTCAGTGGCACAAAAGAGGGCAAAAGACTTCAATAAAGAAAGGATCAAGAAGAGATAAAAAAATTGTTACCCAGGAAAAAACAACAATCCAGAAGACAAAAAAAAAAAAACCAAAGGGGCAAGAGGTAGAAGTTTCGATTGAATTATTTGATAAATATCTCAGGTAGAAACAGCAGCAACACAATTGATGTAATAAGAAGTGGAGTCCTGTCACCTGAAATCGAGAAATATTCTCTGCAACTTATCAGGACAGCTCTGAAACTAGGAGGAGCAATCCAGGAAAGCATAATACAGAACCTAAAGTAGTGCAATATTACAACATCCAAAAGCTGTTTAAGTTTATGGTGGGCGAAAATACTGTCCTTCTCTCTGAAACCTACGAGCTTGGGGCAGAGGCAGCTGAAGGTAACTGAAAAGAACTCACTAACACTGAAGGGAAAAAGTGAGGGAGGACATAGAAGGGACTTATTATACAACATTGTCATAGGCAAAGAACAAATGGCAAGGAATCAGAGAGAAAGGAGCCATGATTTTGCTAGACCATTGTCATTATTTTCAAAAACTGATTATCCTGCTTTCAGCAATTGAGAAGATAGAAATTTGACTTTTGTACAGCTAGCCACTTCCTTAAACCAGTTCTGACCACCATAACAAATTAGAGGTCCCGCACAATGCATTATTTGAAATAATGTAACTATTGTTGACACAATGGATAAGGTGATGGAATCTTGGAAACAACCTTTCAATGGGATATGAGCTCATTGTGATGTCAACATTTAAGTCATTATTGAATTAAATCAGCAGAAGCAGGAGGCAGTCAGGAATATATGGAACACGAACAAATAATGAGATTAGATTAACATAAATTGCTTGCAAGAATATCATCCAAACCTTAATAACATCACGGCTTAAATCTTCTGTATTCTTCACACAAAGAGATATTCTCTTCCCCTTCTCAGGAATTCGACCACCAGGCTTCAACTGCAAGATAAAACATTAATGTTGACAAGCTGCTGCGGTAAATAAAGGATAAAGTACATGGACTAGAAGTAAGCTACATAAAGAACAAGTGCAAACCTCTGAATTACGATAACCACAGGCATTGCATGTCGACGCCATCACAATTACTTCTTGAAAGTATGGGATATCTGCATGACTTAAGCTCAACAAATATGTATTTTGAAAACTGTATCTAAAGCTCCATGCATAAAAGCACTAACGCCCTTCAGAACAAACATACCCTGTTAATAGTAACATATAATCCTAAATTTGGTCTCTCTGCCCAGAGAGAATTCTCCCCCTCCTGCTTCTTTTTAATTTCATAGATATATTAGCATGTCATCTAAAGAAGAAACTAATCCTTGTCCTGCTATCTTATATCTCACATAACAGACAGCTTGATTATGTCAAGTAATTTCAAGCATGAAGGAATAGATTCATCAAATCAATCCCAGATTAATAATTACACTTGTTTACAGTTACTTAGCACATATTCTAAATAATACGATAGAGCCAATACACAATTGAGATTAACAATTACACTTGTTTACTTTTACTTAGCATATGTCCTAAAAATTGGATGGAACCAATACGCAATTGAAATATCTACTAAAACCATAACAAAGTAAACCAGAAGAAAAGCTCTCCCAAGTCAGAAAAATGAATGTCCTATACATTTACTCATTCAAAACAAAAAACCACAGATGTATACTAGAATATTAAAACTACTCAATTGACAAAACTATCACCAAGTGTCATCAAATTGAAAAGGATACTGGTGACGAACATTCGAGTTTCACAACTAGCAGCACAAGCTCCACAAGTCGAAGGGAAAGTCATAACCTATTAAAGAGGAGATCCATGACCAATTATCTGAAGCAATAACAAAATTGCCAACATGGCCACAAAGCTTCTTTTCCAAAATTGGCAACACTTACTTCTTCGGGCGCTGAGTAACGAAACATAACATCAGCAATCTCTGCACTATTACTCTGAGCAATTGCACGATGAACGGCTGCTGCTCCAACTGCACCATGCGGTTTTCTTCTTCCTGGTTCTGGAACAATACTTTCCATTTCCTCTGTTGTCACTCCATCACCAACTTCTCTACACTGTGCAGGGTCGACAAGGTACCCTAATAAAGCTTGTTGTTCTGGTGTCCGCTCATAAAACTTGATAGTAAGTGAGGGATCAGGGGAAGGGGCAAAGCTGTTGCATGTCAATATGTTTGTTCAGATGAAGAATTTACACGTACCAATTATATGACAATCATTCATGAACTACCCAATTGATGCCAGATATTCCTTACGGATTCTCAATGAAGCTGTTTCCAGCAGGATCATCCAAGATAAAGGTAAATGGAGAATCTCCTGAGGCACAAGCTTTCACTTTTAACAAAAACTGATCAATCGCTTCAGCTGTCTGCGGGTCCACTTTCTGGAAAGAGGGTGTTTGATATACTGAGAGACAATGCACACAAGTAATACAGCAATAATTACTGGAACTAAGTTACTGGAACTAAGATTTTCAGGAACCTTGCGTTCTTCTTGGAGGGCTTGCAGTTCTTCTGTGGCTCGTACCAATATCCCTTCAACCTATGCCCATAAGATCATAGGAGATGTTATTAGAACTGCAGCAGTGATGAAAAGTAAGAAAGAATGGAGATGAAATTGCTGCATTTTGAGGACATCTGAATCAGAGACTGCCTATGCATCCTTTTTTTTTTTTTGGTAAGGTAAGTGGACTGCCTATGCATCTTTAAATCTATTATACAAGCAAATCCAGAAAACCCAAGATTTTCAGGATATCAATGAACTTAATGAAATACTGCAGGAAAACCCAGAAAGTCATCCAACTATTAGCCACCTAACAGATTTAAAAAGTCTCCGCTTGAAAAAAAAAATAACAAAGGAAGGTGCACTGCATCAGATACGGACAAAAGAAGAATGCCTAATCACAAATTCAAAAAAAAAAAAGGTTTAGAGGCTACCGTGGACAAGGATCCCCTTTGAGCCTCGGGAGGAATTTCGAAATCCAATTCAGGAATCTGCGGTAAAAAGGATAGCTAAATTAAACTCCCGAGTGCACACAGATAAAATTATCCAATCAGTATATTTAAAACAAGAGAATTCAAACGTATTTGTCAAGGAATTCAAAAGCACAAAATAGCCAAAATTGCTCAGAGGTAGATGAATACGTTGTGGAGATCTAACTTCTGGAAGTTCAACGGAGATAATATTGGACTCCTAATTCCAACAGCCATAAAGGTTCACGCTAAGCAGCAGTTTCAAGAAAACAATTCCAATTAAATGGACAAACATACTCATCACAGTATATAATGCAGAGATAGCAAGCTGACTACTTTGGCATGTCATTTTCCAAAAACATGCCCCAGTAGCACATTCACCAAATGAGTGCTGCATCATCACGATAGAGCCACTTGAATCCAAACATGTTTATATATCACTATGCACAACTAGCCAACATGCAACTTAACCTGCAGTAACATCAAATTACTGAAGCAAGATTTGGGCTGCTCTTTATTTTCTTTTTGGGTAGGGTAGAGCCAATGAAGTGGAAGATCTGTACATTACCTAATAGATTACACATTAAAATACCTTGATAGAGGCAGATTCAGATTTCACGACTTGCCGGTTGAGCATCTGCGTTCATAAAGCATCTACAATAAGTACATAAAAAAGTTTGCAGGATGATCTTCACTTCACTCTTCATCAAGAGAGATAATAAGCACCGGAATTCTCAATACAGGGAACGGCAACCCACAACCAAGATACTACCTCATCAAAACCAATGCACTGCATGTGTAAAATGCGAAACAACAAGAAATTCAACATAATCTCTTTTTACACAATGCAAAATTAAAAGTCGCAAACAAGTCAACACCCAAAAAAACTAATATACAAATTATAAACTCCTAACAGGATATTGGCAGCTGCAATTTCATACAATGAAGATCTTCCACACAAACTCTTTTTACACAAAGCGAAACTAGAAGTCAACAAGGTAAAAAAAAAAGAGGACATCCAAATGACCAGAAAACATGTCAGCAGCAATAGTTTCATTAACAAATTTAAGAAACTTTACTTCGTCCTTTCAAGACAAACAAGAAGGAGGAACGATAAGGAGAACAACAAAATCATGATCAATTAAAAACGAAAAGCATCAAACTCCAATTAGCACAACCTTCTGGTCGCCTGCAGGAACCTCCAACCTGTAGCAACATCCCCCAGGCTGGATCTCGCCAGCAAACTGAACTTCATTGTTCCTGCGACATACAAGGGTTCAAAACAAACAAACAAACAAAATGCCGCATTTGCAACAAACTACCGCAGTCGCCAAAGAAGAAGAAGAAGAAGTTAATTTACCTCTCACCACAGTGTGGGCAATCGAAAGCCGACAGCAAGACCTGCAAGAGCGGGAAGAATTCAGTTCAAAAAAAAAAAAAAAAGAACCAACGATCATTTGCAAACCTCATCGAAACAAAGCATCGACGTACCTTTCTAAAGTGAGGAATCAACGTAAGCAGGAATCTCGTCACTCCCTGCGGACCAAACGGTGATCATTCAGCGAAAAACGAAGACATTGCGCGCGCGCGCGAGAGAGAGAGAGAGAGAGAGAGGGAGGGAAGGAGGGAGGGAGGGTACGTTTTCGTGGCAGCGCATGCAGAGGCTGTCGACCTGGTAGAGAGGGGCGCCGCCGGCGTCGTCGGCGGAGATAGCTTCCACGACCGATCTCACGTCGATTTGCTCCTTCGTGTCGCTCGCGTCCATGTCGTCGTCTTCTTCTTCCTCTCCCTCTTCCTCGTCGGCGATGTTGCAGTTTCACTCGGACCGTGGAGGAGGAGGAGGAGGAGGAGGCTTAAACGGTCGTAGGGTTGGGTTTTTCGGAGGCTGCTGCGGGGCCCGCTAACGATCCTGACGGAGAACTCCAGCCCGTTCTAGATTGTGCTATTTCCCGCATAACTTCGAACCCACGCGTAAAATGCAGAATAACGAAAAATGAGATAAATGGTCCTTGAATTATGATCTAATGTGAAATATGATCCTTAAATTTTTAATTTATTTAATATAATTTTTCAAATTAAGCCCAATGTGTAATGTAATCCCTAAACTTTCAATTTGGCACATGTTCAACTATTTAAAAATATTTGATATTATCTTTTTAGTAATACAAGTTTAGGGACAATAATGAACTTTTTTATATAATTCAGGAACTAAATTGAATATGTACCAAAAGTATAGGGACCGCATTAAATAAATCAAAACTTTAGAAACCATATTGCACATTGGTCTACAGTTCAAAAACCGTATTGAACAAATTAAAAGTTTTAAGACCACATTACATATTTAGTCAAAGTTCAAAAACCATTCTTTTTATCCGAATTGGTAAATGTGCACCCTATGGAAGAATTGAAGAGTAGAAAGAAACAATTTTATTAACCAATATTCAAAATATTATATAATATAGAAGAAATTACGATTAAAACAAGTATGTTGAACATCGTATAAAAGTTTATGGAAAGTGAAAAATATTTTGAGATCTAGAATCTTTTTAGGAAAAATGTTTGTATGATAGAAAATATCCAAACTTTAATACAGAAAAATGTGAGATGTAAAATGAAATTATGAAATTAGGCATGTGCCTATGGACACGATATTTGTAAAATAAGAAATTTAGGAAATTTAAAGGAAGTAAATAACGTATTGAAATTCCTTAGAAAATTAGGAGCGTCTCCTTTTTTGTTATAGTAGTTTGGATTTTTATTCGGTGCACACGTGGTGCATGTATTTAAGAAATTGATATTTAAAATAGTAAGTAAAACTGCTTTATTACAAAATATTTGGGTAATCAAATTAAGAAGAGAAATTATTCATCAAGATGCATAATACAAAGAATTTGCATAAATATATGTGGAAAAGAGAAACATATTTCAGAAAAGGTTATTGTAGGACATAAAAAAATTGTATTCTAATATTAGATACGGGAGAGATAAAACTGAACCATCAGCTTACGTAATTATCGATGGAGAAATTATTTGTGAAGTAATTAATCAAAGATATCTCAAGAAGGAAAAAATTTGAGTTGAGATCTTTCAAAAGTAAGATTATCTCCCTTAAAAAGATCAAAGTTCAATGTCCATGCGCTCATCCATTTAGTTTTACGCTTTTAGCAGAAAATTTGATTTTCCTGAAAAATATAATTCTAGACGTCACAATATTTTATGGTGTTTACCTGAAATTATTTTCCATCGTTTTTAAGGAAATGTTATATAAAGGCTATATATGCTACATCATTAAAGTATAATCTAAGTTTTATTGAGTTAAATTTTTCATAACATAAATACTTCTATAAATTGTAAATAATTTATTTTTTTCTCTTATGGTTTTTGTCGGCATTTGTTTTATCATTGTGGTTGAAATAAGCAACTCTAATGAATGGACAAAATAGGTTACTTTTTATATGTTGTGTGATGGAAACTAAATTATTATTTTTTTCTCTCCATATGATATGTGGTAACTATTTAAGTAGACCTTTCTTTCTTTTTTCTTCGATACAAGAACTGTTCTCTGTTTTTTTTTTTTTTTTTGTTTTTGGTTACAGTTTTCTCCTTGTACACATTTTTTCTTTTTGATTTTTCACCTGTTTATATCCACCTTGTACATATCTTGTCCACCTATTTAGAATTGAAAAAATGACATGAATGGTCCCTGAAATTTGACCCAATGCAATGTGGTCTTTAAACTATTAATTTGTTCAATGTGATCCCTAAAATTTAGCCAAATGTGAAATATCGTCCTTGAATTTTAAATTTGTTCAATATAGTTCTTGAATTGTTGATATATGTTCAATTTAGTTCATAAACTATATGAAATGTTTAATGTTGTCCATCCATTAATTCAAGCTCAAGAATAGCATTAAACATTTCATATAATTTAAGGACTAAATTGGATAAAAACTAAAAGTTTAGAAATATATTGAACAAATTAAAAATTATGGAATAATATTACACATTGAAATAAAATTCATGGACTCATTGAACAAATTAAAAATTTAGAGATTACATTGCATATTGAGTCAAAATTTAAAAACTATTTATGTGATTGTACCTTTGGAATATAATGAGGTGAAACCAGAAATATATCAACATGTTAGAGCACACACAATGATTGACAACGAAAGAACCCATTGTCCTCGAAAGAGCCACATAAGCAGGTGATTTCTTATCTTTCTGCATCCGATTTGACCACGAAGTGCTCATGTTTTCAAAATCTGCGACTACAAATGTGGAAACCGTTTCAAGTTCATCTCTTGCTGGAGGATGTCCAAATGTCCCAAGTACCTCAATTTTGAAACCTCTTGAAAACATTAGAAGTGTAGATGCAACAGGGGACTCCTAATCGGCCTTTGGGATTCCTTGGATTTGGGCACAGCCGCCTTAAACTCAGCATGAGCACTGAGGTTTTGGGCTTAGCCTCAAGAGACCCAAGCTTGGCTGCCAAGGTACTGGGCTAGAATGCCGAGGACCCCGGGTCAAGCGTCGGGCCTAGGGGTACTTGGGTCTAGCCACTAGGTCACCAAGCCCAAGTGCCTGGATTTTGGTCGCAAGAGCTGGAATTTCTTGGTTCAGCCACTAGGAACTCGTGCATGGGCACCTAGGACCCAAGCATGAGCACTAGGGTCTTGACCCAGCCTTGAGGGACTAGGGCCTATCCTTGGCAGACTTGGGCCTAGCTGCCATGGAACCAGGCTTGATGTTGATGGACTTGGGCCCAAGTGCAAATGAATTGGGCATGGGAATAGGGTAATCGTGCATAGTTGCCGATGACTAAGGCACAGGCACGAGGATCTTGGGCCTTATCTATGTGGACCCGGCTCAGCCGTCGAGAGCATGGGTGTAGGTGTGGGGTCTTGGTACCCAAGTATCGAGACCTAGTCATATTTTAAAAAATAGTTTATGATTATGGGACAGGACGCTTAAGTAAGCCATCCATAATGGGACAGATTCAAATATGTCTTGGAGGCCCATTATGGGATGTTTCAGTGGGGCGCATATGTTTCACAAACGTCCAACTGTAGCGGCTAGTGATACCGCTCCATAGAAAAGCACAAAAGATAGTAGAGTGAAAACCAAAACATAGCATAGATTGAGATTACACGGATGAACCGTGCTAATACATTCAGAAATAAATCAAAGAAACAGATCGCACCCATGTCATAAGACATATAGCGGGGCAACATAGACATCCACAAAAACAAACACCAGACTTCAACAAAATTAACTCGGTTAGAAGTAGATATAAAGATAGAAACAACACTGGAGACATAGACATCATACAATTAAGGAATAAGTATACGGAAAGTCTTAAAAATTTTAAAAAGTACAATCAAACCCTAAAACTTATTACGAAAGTTTAATCGAGTTCAAAAACTTTTAAAAAGTGAAATCAACTGAAGGACTTGATTGGACCAATTTGACAAATTTTAGGACTAGATTACATTTTTAAAGTTTTAGAACTTAATTTTATTTTCGTGATAAGTTTTAGGACTTTTAATGTACTTATCCCTATAATTAAAGAGGTGGAGATACTGGACATGAAGGACCCTCATTGTATGGTAAGACTGTCGTGTCAAGATCCACTTCTTCCTTCCTCTTCTCGTTCCATTAGATGGCAAGTTGGATGGATGAGGTCTTGTTACTCTATACTCATGGTGAATATGCCCTGCCCACCAACAGTATCAAGAACCTAAAGCGACGTAAACAACAATAGCTACCTTCAGGTAGATGAACAATAGTCAGCCAAGTGCAAACTCCCAAGTGTGGATGGGGAGACCTCCCTTACGGCTCCATCGCTCTTCAGCACCACAAGAGGTTTACCTTCCTCAATGCGAATGAACTTTTCTTTCAAAACTCTCTTTCCTCTGTCTTCCAGTAGATATCCACTAGGCCTAAAGATTATAAGGACAGTTGGCCAAATGGTCATTGTGGTTATCATGGTACTCAGCCCACTTTCGTATTGCCCCTCTTTCAGGAGTGATGACTTTGAAGTTCGAAATGACAAGACGAAGTATGAAGTTGTGAGAGCAAAGTAACCCCTTTCGAGTTGATCAGCGTGTCTGCGAGTTCATTTAGTTTGATGATAATTTTTTCATCGTTCTTGTTGAAATTATATCTCAAATTTGAGCACGTGAACGAATGCCAACTCGAGATAAATCATAAAGGAAGCCTGGACGATCAAAGAAAAGTCCGAAAGGTGAATATTTGTGTACGTCCGCCATTGAAATCTAGATTTCCTGTTTGGCATTGGAGACCAAAGTAATATTAGACTTTGACCGGAAAGAGGAAAGTCAATATTGAAGTCCAAGTCACGAGAGGAAACAAATTTCCTGTTTTTGTTTCGAAATACATTCAATGCATGGATTCTTAGGGCTTTCGCTTTTTCATGGGCAGACTGCGTATATATGTACTTGTGATTTGCTCTGTTGATCACGAAGAAATGGTGTCGAGCGAGTTGTCATAGATTGTTGCGGCCGTAAGCTATTCTGCCCGTAATCCAAGGTGGGAGCTACATCCAGTAAAATTTGAGAGTATTGAAGCTAATAAATCTTGTGACAAAATATGTGCAGTTCTTTTGTGAGATTGAAAAGTTATTTCGTGAAAAATTATGAGGGTTAAAAATTGTGTGTCGTTAATCACTATAATTGGAGAATGGAAACACCAAGAGTAATTGAGCGATTCGAGTATAACAGTAAATTTTTGTTGTATACTTTGATTTATAATAGAATTTTTGCTACTTTCTCCATGGATGTTGGTTACACCAACTGATCACGTAAAATCTGATGTTCGATTTATTTTATTATTTTGTTTATTTTATCATTAGATTGCTTGCTGACAGCAACAATTGGTATCAAAACCAAGCTTAGCTAAGTTGAAGCAAATCAATGGTGAGAAAGGAAGGAAAAGCAAAAATCAATAGATTTGATGGGAAAGGTTTTGGTTTCTCAAAGACGCAAATTAATGATTATTTTGTACCGGTGAAATCTACACGTACCTTTATTTGGGAAGAAGTTAGAGCCGATGAAATAAGCTGATTGGAAATTGGTGAATAGACCGGCATTGGGTGGTATTTGGTTGTTGTTGGCTCATTATTTCACGTTTAACATCATAAAAGAGAAGACAACTGCGGGTTTAATGAAGGTATATTGGACATATGTGAGAAGTCATCTGCGATGAACAAAATCTACTTGATGCAATGTTTATTTAACTCAAAGATGGGCAAATATGCGTTAATTGTTGATCATATTAATAAATCCAATGTGGTTGTTAATAAATTGAATTTGATTGAGATTGACTTTGATGATGTGGTACTTGTTTTGATTATATTATCTTCATTACCTAATAGTTAGAATACTTATTGTCACTGTTGTTAGTAATTCTTCTGGATTAAGATGTTTGACGTTTAATGAGGTTTCCTATTTGATTCTGAGTGAAGACATCCGTAGAGAGAATATGGTGAACTCATGACTGCTGCTTTAGTAAGTGAAGACAGATGAAGAACTAGTATTTGTGTTAGTAAGAGTAATGTGAATATAAATAGATAAAGTCAGGTTAGAATTGGTGGTGTTGTCTACAGGGAACATCTTAGAAGAAATTGCTTTAAGTTAAAAAACAATAAAGGTGGCAGAATTAGAGTTGAATTTACTAATAATATTGCTGTGATAACTGATAATAATTCGAATAATAATTGCATATGATATTAGGAGCATTTTAATTAAGCCCATATAATTCAATTGGAGCCAATGGACTTAAGCGAGAGAGGTTTTGAGCTTAATTAAATTAATTGGATTAAGCTTGCCGAAATCATATGTGCCAAGTTAGGAAAAATTGAAACGATAAACTTTATATTATGAAGATTTAGGTCACGCGACAAGTAGAAAAGAAACAATTGGCATAATCCCCACGTTCTCATTTATACAGGGAAGCATATTACGGCAAATCCAGGAAATCTTGAGAGGCATGGAAAGGCTTGAGTCATTTTACACGTGGACTAAATTGGCAAATCGATAAAATATTTAGGACTAAATTGACACAGTTAAAAAATTTATAAATAAATTGACCGCTATACAATAGATTTAGGGCTTTTTGAATAATTATCCCCGTGTATTTCTATTTGAAACTGAAATGAAGAGTGTCGGGATACATACGTTGAAAACATCACAACGTCGAAATCAAGAGAATTTCTAGAGAGCGTTGTAGAGATCATAACGTTCCCTCCTTCCTCTCTTTTTATTTTTCCTCCCCAAGCGAGCACAAATAGGCGAAATAGGCCACCTCAAGCGCCTCCTCTAGAGGCGTATGTACTTTGAGTTAAGGCTTACTCTTTCTGAGCCCATACATTGGGCATTCGATGTTCGATTCAAATGATTTTTGCGTCGTTAGAGCGCTCGGGTCGATAGCTTTCCAACGAGGCCAATATTACTAGGTGAAATCACGAAATTGTCGACCCGATATTTAAACCCATACTGGGCCCTAATACTTGAGTCTATGAACCGAGTGTCGTGTCAGTGATTTATCATTTTCAAAATTCATCTACTACCATACTTTAGGGGTCTGGCAATATTTGCATGATTCCAGGGCCCTCTAGGTTTGGTGTTGAGCTCCAAGATCTTTCCTTTTTTTCAAGTATTGGAAGGATTAACTGAAGTTAGGCCGGCGATTATTTCCTTGTCCGACATCCATTCAACCTTATTAATGCTTCTGATATCTAGTTTTGGGACATGCGATCAAAATCTTGAAATCGCAAATTTCCGGCTGCTTCGAAAAATTGAATGTCGGATTGTGGTAGTAATATGGATGTCAAAGACTCGCTTTTACAAGCAAAACCCTTTTTTGAGGTTTAAAATATGTTTTAGGCCTCAACTCTTGATCAACCTCACGTCAAACTTAATGACTTTTTTTGTAAAATGAAGGGCAAAATTAGAAGTGACAATAGCTGCCCCTCCCTGTGGTCAGTGTCGCTTATGAGAATGTCACTGCAACCTCAATTTTTGTCCAAGGCCGAGGATTCGCTCCTCCCTCTCTATTATTGAAGCGAGAAGAACACTTGCCTGAGATCTCGATTCGAAGCTGCTGGGAAAGATTGGTTAAACAAAGATGCAATAATAGAAAAATCGAAATTTAGCGGTTGAATGAACATTAGGATCGATGGGACTTTCAAAAGTTGACCCTGAAAAACATGATTGAATGTGGGATCATAAAGGCAATAAGGGTGAAAATGGGTTCGAAGATCCGGGTGAGCTAAGGACGATTAGACTGGACTACGTAAACTGAGGGAAATTCCAATAGGGCGAGATAGAATTTAGGCTTGTGAACCCTAGACTTAGAGCTGCAAGAGTTGGATCTAGACTCCGTAGCCTTAAAAATTGAATTAGACTATGAGGCCTTAAAGGTTGAACTAGATTCTAAAGTATGGATGGTTATAACTAAAATTTGAGTTCTTAAAGGTTGAACTCGACTCTAAGGTCTTAATGGTCGAACTGTATTATGAGATATTAAAGGTCTAATTAGACTCGGAGGTCTTAAAGATTGAACTAGACTCCAAGACCTTAAAGGTTGAGATAGACTTTGAGGTCTTAATATGGGACTAGACTTTGAGTTCTAAAATGTTGAGATAGACATTAAGGTTTAAAAGGTTGAATTAAACTCTAAGGTTGAACTAGATTTTGGGTCTTTAAAAATGAACTAGACTTGGAGGTCTTAAAGATGGAATTAGACTTTGAGGCTTTAAAAATCGAGCTAGACTCTGAGGTCTAAAATGTCGAGCTAGACTCAAAGGTCCTAAAGGTCGAACAAGATGCTCAGTTTTTAAAGGTCGAGCTAGACTTTGATGTCTAAAAGGTTGAGTTAGACTACGAGGTCTTAAAAATCGAACTAGAATATGAGATCTTAGAAGCCGACCTGGGCTCCGAGGTCTTGAAGATTGAACTAAACCGTGAGGTCTTATAGGTTGACTCGGAGGTACTTGTTGAGCTAGACATTGAGTTCTTAAATCTTGAAATAATTATTCCATTCTGCAGATTATTCTACAGTATTTCTACTCTAAGCTTATTCCTATGAAATACTTATTTCATTCTTGCCATTTTCTATTTTGCAAACCAAACCCCACGTTTGCGGCACGAGCAAGCCTGTTTTGACATTGTTTATCAACTTTACATTGCAAAAATTCCACCTGGGGAAATGGAAAAAAGCACATCCGGTTCAACTCGGCAAAAGTTTTGGCATTTTAGGCTCTATCTGTTTCACAGAAAATGAATGATTAGAAAAACATTGTTCCAAAAAAGATCGCTTATAATCCTCACAAAAATAATTGAGCGAAAAATATTTTATCGTCTACGAAAATATTTAGATATAAATTCTTATCGATGATGAAAATATTTTTTTCATTGGCTAATTATTTTAAGCAATATAAATTATCATTTTTAGAAAAATATTTTTCAAATCATTCCTTTTTTAGATGAAAGTTTTTTGCAGTAAAAGTTCTAAAACGTAAATTTCCTTCCCTAGATGGAGTTATTATCTTCTTTTTTTCCTCAAAAGCCAGACATGACGTGAAGGTAAATTAGTTTTTACTTTTTGGGCCAATGTGAAGGTACATTAGTTTAATATATCTTGAAACTTAAAGCCAAGTTCAATGAAGTGATATTGGACGATCTTGAAGCCTTTGATCTATGTTGTTTAGATATCAAATTCCAGTTCAAAAGGAAAATAAGAAGAAGAAGAAGAAAGACATCAAATTCCAATGGCAATAATTGTTCAAAAAGTCTTTAATTTATCATATGATGGCTAATTCAATTTTAAATTTTTCAATGATCAATTTAGTCCTAAACGTTTTAACGATTTGCCAATCTAGTCCTTCCAACCAATTTTGATCGAAAATTGCTAATGTGAACATTGGCCATCTAGGTGGCACGACCAATTTTGATGTGGGCATTTTTTTCAAAATTTTTTTTATTTTTTATTTTTAAATATTTTTCCTTTCCTTTCCTTTTCTTTCCTTTTTAATTTTGTTTTGTTTTTCCGATTCTCCTCACTGGTCCACAACCTCAGCGATTTTTGGCCAAAATTGTAAAAAATTATCCACATTAGTGTTAACCGTGTCACATAGGATGCCCAACGTCAACATTAGCGATTTCTAGTTAAAATGGTTGAAAAGGTTATATCAGCAAATCAAGAAAATATTTAGGACTAAATTAGACAAAAATTAACAATTTTAGGACTAACTTGACCACTGCACATTAATAGGTTTAGAAATTTTTGGATAGTTTTCCCAATTCTAGTGTAAGTGTTGCTAAAATCTTTAGTCCTTGGCTTCATGACTTAGGAAATTAAGGGGTGGATGCGAAAGGCCGAAGGTGCGCACAAAATATTATCTGCTCCATTCTTCCTGTCATATCTTGCCACGGCTTCCTTAAGCTTGAAAAGTAAAACAACATGAAATAAAGAACTAAACACTTTAAACTATAGAAAAGGGTGGAAATTTTTTAGTATTCTCATACTTGACCAAAAGTTTGGTGTGGTAGCACCAATCCAACAACAATTTCTCAAACACAGTTTATGATGTATTTGTTTCAGGCAAAATTTCTTAATGTAAGAAAATATTTTTTGTATAGATTATTTTTGAGAAAAATAGTTGGTTTTTAGTAATTTGGCTGTGGACTTGAAAGTAAGATAAATTTTTTTTTTGATGTTTAGATCTTATCTTCAAATATCATTCTCTTCGTTATAGTTATAGTTTAAGATACTAAGATGATATCAAAATCCTTATTTAAGATCTACTACTATATGAAGTATGAATTTTAAGTTTTCTTTTTATCAAAATAAAGCAAACTAAAAAAGAATGCAAAAAAAAAAAAAGAACGAACAATTAACAAACTTAAACTCTTAGTGTATTTTAGCCACTTAACTTTCATTTTATTCGGTTAGTCCAATTTTTATTTATTTTTATGCCATAACTACATGATTTTGAAAAAAAAATGACAGAATTAAGTACATAAAAATTTATAAACATTCATTATTATCATGCAAACTCAAGTAAAGACACTGCTCAAAACGTTATTACATTGAATATTATCTTTGGCTCGATGACACGCGCCTTGGCTTATTTTTAGAATAATTGTTCCCTAGTAAAATACATCAAAAAATAAATATACAACTCATTAACATAATAATTTGTTAGCTATTTGCCGAGTAAACTATTTTTTAAGTCAAGAGTGGGTCTCATATTTGACCTTTGTCTTCATTGTATGGGTAGAATATAATTAAAAAATTTTAAGTTCCAAAAGCATAATAAAGTGGGACTCGCAAGAGATAATGTGGTCAATCCAAAGTAGTAGATGTGTCTATAGTAAAAGGGGCGGAGCCTTTCATAAACACCTTTCATATTATCCTCCACAAAATAAGAGTCACATAGCGGAGTGGAAAATCATATAACCAAATGGTGATTTGGTCACAACAGACCTACGATTAATTAAGCACTTATATGTGATTGAAGCTAATGGTAGGGATCGATTTGAAAAGAAGATGAAATATCTTGTGGATTTGCTATGAAGAGGAGATACAGAAGGTACCGAAGAGGAGTGAAGGCTAGTAGGGAGCGAGAGAATACTGCGTAAATTGAAGCCGTGCGTGAGTAAGAAAAAGAGTTTTGGAAAATAATTTCGTTTTTTTTTAAGATGGAGAAACTATTTTCCTCTATTTTAAGTAAAGTTATTTTCCTTCACCATAAAATATTTTCCATTACTTATTCACCTTCAGCAAAAGTTTGGAAAATCATATCATGAAAACCATTTTCATAAAAACAAACACACCCTTAGATTCACAATTAAACGTGTGCATCAAAACTGTTTTTTTTCCCACAAAAAGCGTACATATAGTAAAAAGAAATCCATAAAAAAAAACTCCGCTTTTGAGGAACAGATGCACCAGTAAGAAGCTGTTTCTCTTTTTTGGCCAAGCTCTAGAATCTATCTAGATGAGCACATGCAATGCAACTCCACTATCACTCTTAACATCTTACTAAATAGCTTCATCCTGTCTTGATTCCATCCAAGGAGCAAAAAGAGGAGGACATAACATGAGCATTTAAGAGATGAGTACAACGTTCACTTTACATCCAGAATCTCTCTGAGAGTATTCAAACTTTCAGAGCAAAAGAATGGCCAAAATTGGGGCATATAGTGATGAATTTTCACCGTCACAAACCTTTAAAACTTGCAAGTCTTCCTTCTCTTGATGCCATCACCATCATCTGCTTCAACAATTTTGTCATTGTCACTTCTGATCCTACAATATACCCTCTTCTCACCGGAGCAAATCACCTTCCTCAAACCCCCTTCCATTCCATTTCCAGCTCTTCTTCCCTTTCCAACGGTGAACTTCACCTTCCCACGCCGTTCCTCCAGCCCCCTTGATGATGGCCTCTTATTCTCCAATATCGGCTCATTAGGCTCATGATTTTCCAATGATAACGTACTTCCCCATAATTGCTCGCCATGGTTTCTTTGACTAAATGAAGTCTCAAGATTCTCTACAAAAGTAGCCATATCAGGAAAGGGTGGCAGCCATCTTGGTATGTGCAGGGCCCGAGAAATGCTCGAGAAGTTTGTACCACCACTAGAATGCATCACGGGTAAAGGCAAATCAACCGCACCTCCTTTGGGAACAGGTTTGGCAAAGGGGATTTCGCGCGAGTTCTTTACAAAGTTGTTGAGATCACACAAGACACCAGATGCAAGCACAGCTGCGCTGTTCCTGTGAAGAGAAGCAGCACCTTGGAAACCAGATACAGAGTTGATGTCGTTGAGGGCATTAATAAGGTCAAACAAATTTGACTGAGTGCGACTTGAAGCATTTGCATATGCTGCAGCGGATTTGGCAATTGATTGGAGGTATCTTATGGCAACATCTGTAAGAATATCTAGCGTATAGAGTTGGGCAGCCTTGAAACCTACTGATTTGCAGATTTGAGAGACTGCAATTTTGGTTATTGAGGATGCGAACTGTGTCTGATTAGATGCTACAAGTGAGCAATGTTCCTGTTTCTTCGACTTTGGTTTCATGGCAAGGTTGCCCTAAAAGGTCAATGATCCTTAACACCATAGGAACCAATAAGCCTCTTTTCCTTTACTGCATCAAAACAAAAGATCTCGTGTTAGTTTACATTATCTATGCGCACACCAGCGAGCTGAAAACTGATCATCCAACCATCACAATTAAGAATCCCATCTGAAAGAATCAAACATGACCTATTCCGAACTGCAAAAAATTCAGGGCCAGAGGGAAAAGATGAAAAACCAAACCCGTACAACCAAGAGAACTAACGACCTTCTGGCCAAAGGAAAAGGAGGAAGGCCTTGTTTGGTTCCATGATAAGCACTTCCATTCCAAGGAACCTCATTATCCATTTTCAATTATTGAGATTGCCAAAAGTTTTGGCCCCTTGAAAGAGAACCAGTGGTGGTGACAACTGGTGGCAACAATGAGCAGAGGTGAGAGGCGGTGGTCGGCGACCGATGACCAGCTGCTGGTAACAGACAACCAATGACCAGCAACTGGCTGCAGCGGCAGCCAGTGACCGACAACCGGCTGCAGTGGCAGCCAGTGACCAACAACCGGCAGCAGCATTTTTGAGAAATCCTATTCCATGTGGAATATGATTCTATGTTTTGATTTCTCTTGAAACTTGGAAAAAAATAAGAATCGGATCCCATTCCTTTATAAACCCAATTCTGCATTGAACTAAATGGGGCCTAAGAACCATGCCACAAGAGTATAGCCTGAAGTGTCTGTCTACAGTACAGAAACTTTGGTCACACATGCACACACCTATTCCAAACACGAGGTGAATGAGTTTCACATACTACCATCACAGAGGATATCAACCATATCTAGATCTCACTAGTCAACAATTCTTCAATTACTGGACTTCAACTCTCACTGATGCCACTCTGCATAGCAGAAAGCAGAAATATTGCAACATCTTCAAGAGCACGATCTGACACCAATTTATTTTGGGGACAATGCCACATCCAGACTAACAATGCAGTTCCCAAAGAGAGCAACGTAATTGCATAAAAAGGAAAAAATGGCTTTTGATCAACCCAATATATACTTGTGGCTCAAGGCAAAGCAGTACCATACAATTGTGCACACATGCCCACATACTTTGTCACGAACCTGTAAACATTCAGGAACACAGCCAGCCTCTTGCGCCCATGTGCACATTCTCACATGATATCTTCTCTTATTTACTAATATTCATAATCATTTTTGGCAGGAAGGAACCACCGTAGTCATTGTGTAAATTAGCTCCAACAGTTTGAACAAAGCCTGACTTGAAAATCCAGGGCTGTTTAGCCAATCCCAAATATATCAGTTCAACTACCTAAGGGTTCTGCACAAACAACTACTAAAAATTCTACTCAAGAATGTTGAGTGCACTTATTGCCTTTTAGTGAAGCACAATTGGCATGAGATCCTGGCTAGAGTCCTAATTCATTCTGCCAAAAGCCCAAACTCACCGACTTAATTCTACAGACTTGATATTTGTTCAAAAACTACAATCTGACCAAGGGTTAATGACATGATTGTCGGAACTTGGAAATGTCACCGCTGACATTATGCTTTGTAGAAAAGTAACATTACCTATGGAGGAGAATGATCGCCAGACCTTTGATATTGGAATGTACAGACTTTTTTAATTCCAGATGCTAATGACAATGGGAGTCCTCGCAGCAAATGGAGGATTTAAATGCAATTCATGACAATGTTATCAAAAGGGCTTAATTAATTAGAGGCGGATCCCCACCAGTATGCTAAATTCTTCTGAGGGTCCTCTAAATTTCCTGCATAATTAACAATACCACGCATAGAAAAATTCAATGAGGTATCTATGTCCACTTACATAAAGCAACCCCAACCTTGAACTTTGAACGAAAACTTCCATAAGAATTCGTGTTCTCTATAACCATAATGATTTTACAAATCACATCATTATTAGAAGTCAAAGGCGATGACTTGCGAAACATAATCAGACCAGCCCCCTCAAATTTTCCCGGCTTTTTGTATGACCTTTGGTCCCCGACATCATTAAACCTTGTCATGCACAAATTTATAAGCAGTTAGGGCACATGACAGCATCCAACCATGAATTCTCTGCCAAGCAGAGTTCCACAAGATTCGAAACAAAACAAGTATGTGTTCGAACCAAAAAGCGTGATCGATTTACAACTCACAATAACCCTAATACCCACCACTCTCAAACACCCACCAGCTGATGACCCTCAACATAGTCTTTCACAACTTGTTAGCAGAGAACGCTCTGTGCCTGTGTATGTGTGCGCTCAACCCCCGTCACCCGAACAAAGGAACAAGAAAGGTAGGCCACGGTCTGAATTCAAATTACGCATCGGTCGAAGTGGGTCACTTAGCTTTGGATTCACCGGAGAGAGAGAGACAGAGATTACCAGTTGTGGAGGCAGAGACGAAGGAAGGAGGCCACTGCACCTTGCAAACCCTACGAAGAACTCCAACGGAGAGAGAACTTTGCCTTTTAGTTTTGCCGCGCGATAGTAGTACTTATTTTTTTCCTTCCCAAGTGCATGGTCCTTGAGCTAATCTCTTAACCTTTAATTTATTTAATATAATATTTAAATTTTTAATATATATTTAATTTAGTTTATAAATTATATAAAAATATTTAATATTATTTTTTCATTAATTTAAGTTTCGAGATAATATTTGCTACACAGATTAAATTAAAAGCTGTATCGAAAGTTTAAGAGTCACATTGAATAATTTAAAAGTTTAAGGAGGATATTATAAATTGAGATAAGTTCATGGATCACATTGCATATTAGATCGAAATTTAAAAATTATTTATGTCATTTTTTCAATTATTTATCAAGACTAGATCTACGTTGTCAATATTCCTGCATGTGACCAGTTATTGCCTCTCTGACAATAGTTATGCACTTTTACATCTTCCTCTTCATTCTTTTGAAATAATTGTTGACATTTTATGTAACTTTTATGCCCCACAAGTTAAAAGATCGTTAAAGTTCTATTGAAAATTAAACCATTAATGATATATCCCATTATTAAATGAAATACTAGCTATAATATTTTTCATTCACTAAGATTGCTATTAAAAATAAATTCATGTAATTGAAAAATTACCATTAAATTAACAACAAAATACAGAAAAAAGTGTATCTTAGTTTTAGTATGACCTACCTATACCTTAAGTAACTTTATTCTACTTTACAAAATAAAATAATTAAAAAGTAATATAACTTATTATAATGTAACTTTAAAAAGTTAATTTAAATAAACCTATTTAATTTGGCACAAATTTGAACAAAAAAAAAACAAGCAAACTAACTGATGGAGTTGGCGAATACTTCGGGGACCCTTGTTTCTCACACCGGATATGCCCACGTGAGCTTAGAAAAACTGAAGTGTTATCCAACGACATGTGATCTCTGCGTGCGGAATGCGAGGGTTCAGGGGCAGCGCCCTCGACATGGGTGCCCCGCTGCCCGGTCAGTGGTCGGGGGTTTAGGGGCAGCGCCCCCCAACGGGGGTTCCACTACTAGGTCAGCGAACGGCTACCCCACTCGCCGGTGAGCGGATGGGAGCTCGGGGGCAGCGCTCGCGAAACCTCAATGAGTTTGGGCTTTTATTTAAGCTGGTCCGTATGGTGCGAGATTAAGAGATTTCATATATGTTTAGGTTTTGGGCCCGTTTGAGGCACATATATATTTTGCTCATTTTTCTGATCATTGAAACAAGTTGTGTGGCTGTAAACCGAAAAATATAGTAAAATCTCTTTGCAGGACGTAGCCCTAATTCGAGGGTGAACCTAGGTAAAATTTGTGCATCGTCTAATTTTTCTGTCTTTTGCATGATCGTTCTGTTTCGGTTCTCGATACATCCCTTCAATTGGTATCAGAGCCGGAGTTGTTCGAGGAATTAGGGTTTATTCGAGATGTCAGGAGGATCACGAATTGAGATAGAAAAATTCGATGGAACGCGATTTGATCTGTGGAAGATGAAGATGGAGGATCTTCTCTGTGATTGAGATCTTTGGTCAGCAATCGAAATGGAAAGGCCTGTTGCTGCGCAATCTAGTGTCGTGATAGGCAAGGAAGTGGTGAAGGAAGCAAATACAACTTCTAAACAGGCAAATCTAAAGGAGATTGAAGACTGGGATTGGATTGATCGGAAAGCAAAGGGGTTGATTCGGATGTGTCTCGCGGACTCAATTCTAACGAATGTGATGAGTGAATCTACAGCCAGAGATTTGTGGCAGAAATTGGAGTCGCTGTATCAAAGTAAGTTGTTGGTTAATAAGCTGTTTTTGAGGAAAAAACTGTATAATCTTCGGATGCATGAGGGCAACTCGTTTTCTACACATTTGTATAACTTTAACACATCGATTAGTCAACTTGTATTAATCGGTGTTAAGTTCCAGGATGATGATAAGGCAATAGCACTACTTTGTTCACTGCCGGATTCATAAGATAATCTGATTGTGGTGATCAGTGGTGGGGATAAGGAATTATCGCATGAAAGTGTGTGTTCTGCCTTATTATCGGAGGAGACATGAAGAAAGGGATTGGGAAATTCCGGTAAAGAGGCATTGGCGGCTAGGCGAAGGCCAGCAGAGAAGACTCTGAATCAGAAAGGGTCCAGATCCAAATCTCATGGGCGATCGAAGAGTAAGGAGAGGAAGATACAGTGCTGGAAATGTCAATAGTGGGGCCATGTGAAGCGGGACTGTAAAAACAAGCCAGTTTTTAAGAAAGAAGCTAAATCATCATCGGGTAAAAAAGAGGTTGATGTAGGAGATATGTATTTAGCTGCTGCGTGTATGGCGCAGTTAGACAAGGATATATGGTTGATTGATACCGGTGCTTCATACCACATGACGCCTCATAGACACTGATTTTGTGAATATGAGCAATATAATGGTGGGGATGTTATGCTCGGAGATGATACTACAGTTCAAATTGTTGGGCGTGGCAGGGTGAAGTTGAGGATGAGTAATGGCTCAGTGAAGACTATTCCAGACATGATGCACATACCCTTGATAAGTAGAAATTTGTTATCAGTCGGTACGATGGTTGATTCGGGGGTTATTTTTAGCTATGATAAGGATTCGTGTAAGATGACTCGAGGTTCTATTGTGATTGCACGAGGAGTCCGTTACCCGACATTATACAAGCTGCTCGGGAAAACAGTGACTGTTGGTAGCGGGTTCGTTTCTGAAGAGGCCAAGGAAGATGGACATGATACATCCATGTTGTAGCATCAGAGGATGGGCCATATTGGTGAAAAGGGACTGTCTACCTTAGCCTCAAGTCAGATGGTAGAAGGAGTTCCAAAATGCTTTATGGGTTTCGGGTTTTGTGAACACTGTCTTCATGGAAAACAGAACCGAGTTAGCTTCCAACACACCGGTACAAGAGCAACTAAGGTTCTTGAGCTGATTCACAGCGATGTTTTTGGACCTACTCCGACTCCATCTATTGGAGGATCCAAGTACTATGTATCGTTCATAGACGATTTTTCGAGATATAGTTGGATTTATTTTATTAAAAGTAAATCAGATGTATTTGAGAATTTTCGAGAATTTAAGGTTTTGGTTGAAAACCAATTGGGTAGGGAAATCAAGATCCTTCGTACAGATAACGGAGATGAATTCTGTTTAGATAAGTTCAAGCAATTTTGTGTGAATAATGGTATTGCAAGGCAGAAGACGACTCCATTTACACCTCAACAGAATGGGGTAGCCGAAAGATTAAATCGGTCACTCATAGAAAAGGTAAGATGCATGCTGAGTTTGGCAGGTTTGGGGCCAGAATTTTGAGCAGAAGCTGTAGCCACAGCCAGTTATTTGAAGAACCAGTCACCGACCTCATCAGTGAATGATCGTACACCATATGAGGCGGCGTTTGGGAAGAAGCCGAATCTGTCGCATGTTCGGGTGTTCGGGTGTGACGCATATGTTCATGTACCCAAGGAAAAGCAAGGTAAACTTGACAAAAAGTCTGAGAAGAACATATTTGTCGGATACAAGGAAGGGGTCAAGGGTTATAAGCTGTGGAATCCAAAATCAAAGACCATTGTATACAGCAGAGATGTTGTCTTTCGTGAATCACAACCCCGGGTTGGCACACAGAAAGGTGATGAGCACAAGAATGTGGTAGTGCTTGAAGAAAGTCCTAAAACTGAAACTGTGGAGATGGTTCCATAAGGCACGCTAGTAAAGTTTGATTTTGAATCAGACCAAGAGGACTCGGTTAATGAAGTGGAGGATGCAGATTCAGATGAAGACCTAGATACAGATAGCATGCCGGCTCTCAGGAGATCGACGCGGGAAAGAAAGGTACCACTTCGATACTCACTTAGTGCTTCGAGTACGTTTCATACTTTGAACGTTACCGGAGATGATCCTAGTTCTGTAAAAGAGGCAAGATCTATGGATGATGCGAATCAGTGGGAGCTTGCAATGATAGATGAGATGCGGTCGCTTGATAAAAATAAAACATTGAGCTTGTGTAAATTGCCTAAGGATAGAAAGGCAATTACATGTAAATGGGTGTTCAAGTGAAAGTTGAAACCGGATAGGACTGTAAAGAAGTACAAGGCTAGGCTTGTAGCCAAGGGGTACTCTCAAATCGAGGGAATTGACTACGACGAGATTTTCTCTCTCGTGGCAAAGTTGACCTCGATATGATTTGTCCTATTTATAGCAGCTGCATATGATCTTGAGGTAGAACAGATGGATATAAAGACAGCATTCCTTCATGGGGACTTGAAGGAGGAGATATATATGAGGCAACCACAAGGCTTTAAAGTAAGTGGAAATGAGAATTTGGTGTGCAAATTGAAAAAATCTTTATATGGGCTGAAGCAGTCACCGAGGATGTGGTACCAGAAATTTGACACGTACATGCTCCAACTTAATTTTGTGCATTCAAATTCTGATCATTGCGTTTATGTGAAGAGAATAGACGATTAGTTTGTCATTCTCACACTATATGTGGATGATATGTTGTTGATCGGAAATAGTGTGAAGATGGTGAATTTCATAAAGAGTTTGTTGGCCAAAAAGTTCGAAATGAAAGACTTGGGGCCTGCAAATTTTATTTTGGGCATGCAGATTAGGGGGGACTGTGAGAAACGGAAGCTGTGGCTAGGGCAGGAGAAATACATAAAAGAAATATTGAAGAAATTCAATATGATAGATTGCATGCTTGTTGGTACCCCTATACCTTTAGGGACCAAGCTATCTGCGGAACAATATCCAAAAACGGATGAAGAAGCTAAAGAAATGGCTCAAGTTCCATATGTGAGTGCAGTGGGTAGCTTGATGTATGCTATGGTGTGCACCCGTCCGGATATAGCCCAAGCAGTAGGAGTCTTGAGTCGATATATATCTAACCCAGGTAGAGAACACTGGAATGTGATCAAAAGAGTTTTCATGTATTTTCGTGGAACATTGAATTTTTCTTTATGTTTTGAAGGTACAGGGAATGGAAACAAGCTTGATATCGTAGGCCATGTAGATGCTGATTGGGGTGGAGATATTGATAGTAGACGGTCCACTAGTGGATATGTTTTCATATTGTTTGGTGCTGCGTTAAGTTGGATGAGTAGGAGGCAAAGAGTGGTAGCGCTTTCTTCTACGAAGGCTGAGTATATGGCTCTTACTCATGTTGGAAAAAAGGCCATATGGTTATGACGGTTGTGCTTGGAGCTCGGTTTTGAGCAAGGTACTATAGATGTGAGATGTGATAATCAAGGGGCTAATTATTTAGCTAAGAAACCTGAATTTCACTCACGCACAAAGCACATTGATATACAATATCATTTCATCCGAGAAAAGGTAGAGAAGAAAGAGATTCGGCTTGTAAAGGTCGTCACGGTAGAAAATAGTTCTGACTTCCTTACTAAAGCTGTCACAGGTGCGAAGTTTGAATGGTGCTCTACTGCGATTAGATTGAAGAAGAATGATATTGGAAAGGCTCTCATTTGCATGAAGTATCCACTAAGTGGGAGAATGATGGAGTTGGCGAATACTTCGGAGACCCTTATTTCTCACACTGGGTACGCCTACGTGAGTTTAGGGAAACTGAAGTGTTATCCAACGACATGTGATTTCTACGTGCGCAATGCAGGGGTTCGGGGGCAGCGTCCCTGACACGGGTGCCCCGCTGCTTGGTCAGCGGGCGGGGGTTCGGGGGTAGCGCCTCTTGACGGGGGTTCCGCTGCCCGATCAGCGGACGGCTGCCCCGCTCGCCGGTGAGCGGGTGGGGGCTTGGGGGCAACGCCGCCGAAACCTTAACGGGTTTGGGCTTTTATTTAAGTTGGCCCGTATGTTGCGAGATTAAGAGATTTTATATAGGTTTAGGTTTTGGGCTCGTTTGTGGCACATATATATTTTGCTCGTTTTTCTGATCATTGAAACGAGTTGTGTGGCTGTAAACCGAAAAATATAGTGAAATCTCTTTGCAGGACGTAGCCCTAATTCGAGGGTGAACTTGGGTAAAATTTATGCATCATCTAATTTTTTTGTCTTTTGCGTGATCGTTCTATTTCGGTTCTCGATACATCCCTTCACTAACTAGATCCAATTTGATCGCGTCCGCACCTCTCAAATTTCTCATGTATCGAATTGATCTCCACGTGTTCATCGCCTGACTTACGAGATCCATCATCGATCGATGACTTGATCTTAACTACTTCGCCATTATTCATTTCTGTCTTGCCTCGAGCAATCGAGACTTGTGATTTCTTTTTCATCTTCTAAACCTCCTTTGAGATATTTTGCAGTCCTCACCGCTCACTACAAAAATACCATAAATTAAATTCATTTAATTTAAAAAATAAACTAATATATAAAGTGAAAAGAGTAAACTACTTTATATTTAGTTTTACACTTTGGAGGGCTGAACTATTTCATTATTTACGTTTGAATTTATAATGGAAAGAACAAAAATGTGTTGAAAGTAAATTTGTATGAATTCATTTATAGCTAGTTGAAATTGAATTTAAAACTTTTTATTATTCTAAGCATGACATTGTTTGTATTCAACAAAAAAAAAGTAATATTGAAAGTTTATCAAGAAAGAAGTATTCACTAACAAAGACAATAATAATGATAATTTATGGAGATAAACAACGGTAAGACTTTTTTTCTTGATATATCTACAATATTAACTTTTGGAGATAAAATTATCAACATAATTGCGCACCAAGCTCAAACTTATATTAACCATAACAAAGTATAAATTTTCGTGAATTCCAAGGTTAACTTCTTTGATAAATTTTCATTATCAGCTTGTTATCAACTCCTTTTCTGAATGAAAACGTAATAGTTAAATTAAAATTTTATTTCATTGAAAAGGTATAATATTAGTGACTTAAATTTTAAATTCTACATTAACTATCGATCAAATATATTCATATAAATTTAGGGTGGGGGGTTTTTCCATCTTTTATGTGATTCCTCTCCCTTTTTACTTAATGGACAAATCGGCCTTAATGGTTTCCATTTTTGCACAATTTTTGTATTTGTCTCTTATGTTTTTCCATCAAATTCAAATGTATTGCTATTTAGAAAATAAAAAGTAGTCGCTTTTTTCTTATTGCCCTCATAATAGCGTATCTATTTTTCGTCCTTTTTATGTCGAAAGTTCACTTACTTAGTGAATTTTTTGTTTTCTAAATTTTATTAGTATGAAATAAAACCTAGTCTCTTCGTTTACGATATCAAAGAATTAATACCTTCTTTCCTTTCTATTGGTGAGAAACTTTTATTAATAGCATGCAAGAGTATCTAGTAATACAATAAAAACCTCGAAGTGAAAAAGTTATGCATATTGAGGCATCTTGATATATTTTTTGTAAACACGTCACAAATGATATGAATTTTTCTCAATTTAAAATTGAGTGAAAATTTTCATTGAAACTTAAAACATAAAAAACTTATTAATTGTAAAGCTTTGATTTAAGTTAAATTTCGTCTTTTAAAGTTTCTCGTTGGGGAATTTAATTGTGGTTTTGTTTTGTAAAATCTTTAAAGAGGTTTTTCTTTTCATCCAACCATCCTAGTATATGTGTATTTAAAGACAACTGATAAAAAAGAGTTTGATGGTGATATGCCCAACAAAAATAACACCTGACCGTGTTAAAAGTTGTTAATGTTAGAATTTTCTACATCTTCATTTCACAATTAATCAAAAAATTTACTTGACAACGTAGTAAAGAAGTAGGTTTCTGGGCAATTGACTGTTGAGGGTAAATTTATATCTTTAGTGAAAATGGTGTGGACATGGTTTCAATATATTTGGTTCCTTTTCATCTGCAGATATAAACATAATAAGGAAATAACTCGTTTTATAATTTTGTTGTTATCCATTTATATGTTTAAAAGTAATAAGGAGAGAATTTCACACTTATAATTGCAAAATTTCATTTATTAATAAGATATGCTATTTCGATATAATTTTAGATTAAATGAATTTATGTCATAAAGCATTCAACAAAGGCTATATAACTTGAAAATGCATTTCACTTGTTTTTTTTTATTTTTAATTCAAACTCAATGAGAGGAGAGATTAAATTTTTGGATTAACAAATCAATAAATTTGACCAAAAAAAAAATCCTTACCAAAAAAAAAAAAATTTGACCAAAAAGAAACAAATCAATATATTAGAAATTAATTATTGATTGGGTGCAACATATTTTTCGATTTTAATTAGTTACTTAGATTAAATTACAATAATTAAGACTATGGAAAATGTTAGAAGTTATTTTAATAACTTTAGGAGAGAGGTATGTATGACTAGGAAGTAACGGTGGAAACTAGGTTTTCTTAAGGATCATTTGATGCTGAGAAGTTTAGTTTGGGATATAGATTTAGGAGAGATCTTTTGGGAATAACATCTCAAGGAGGACCTGTTTTGGGGGAAAAAAGTCATGAAAATAAGTGCAATGGATAAGAATGGATAAATCAAATCTAACAATAAACGACAACTCCATAAACAAACCAATAACCAACGCTTCCTCCATGCATCATTTTATAAGGAAGAAAATTCGATATGGTAATTTTATATTCTGCAAGTTTATCCATGACTTAGATTTATAGTAACTTGCAATCATATTGCAGATCTTACATTCTATTTCGAGGCTTTACTAAATACTGCGAATTGGAGATTAATTAGCCTTGTAATCTCATCATTTCATTCGGATTCTCTTATGTTTTATATCCAATTTTCCTGCTCCTGTCAACCAAACAAGGCATGACTTTAGAAGGCAAGAAATCTTCCCGAAAGGAAGGAAAGAAAATCCAAAGAACACGTCCATCCTTGGTATGTTCTTTAATCAGACATCCCCAGTTCATCTCTGTTTGGTAGTTTCTTTAGTCAGACATCCCCACTTCATCTCTGTTTGGTAGGTTCATCCCATATCTCTCTGTCGCTCTCTCTATTGTCTTTTGTCCTGGATCTTTCTTTCCAATCTTTTGTGCCTCAAGGTAGATATCTCCAATAAATGTAATGTTAGAAATTTAACTATAGTGAAAGACTGAAGATTCTAATTATTTATGTATTAGCAATAACCATGCATAATCAGAATCGAATGCGGAAACGTCGAAAAATATGTACTAACCTCTAGCTAATGATGAAATCGAGAACCTGATAAGTTGAGCTTTGACGATTGTCAATAGATGCTTATAGCCAATTGCCCTCTTAATGTCAATTGTGTGTTTTCCGATATCTCAAATCAATAAATGAGAGATCGATCTTAAGATTATGAGACGGTTTGACTTTTATGACCTATTTATATCCCAATTTATACCTTTATAGATAACTTCTCCCATCAAGATAGTTATCTTAATATTGGGCAATCATAGTTATCACGTATTTGAATGTGCTCAATAAATGTTGACGAAATTAATTAATGTAAGCAATAATAAACTAAATGTGTGATTACATTATAAATAATGTAATTATAACATGTACTTGCCCCGGTAGATCTGCTGAATATACTACTGGTGGTACATGCATGTCAATCCACCACAGTTGGACAATCTACTTTTCTACTTTTCAGGTGAGAATTTAACAGGATATCTTATATTGGTCGAGACACAAAGCGCGTCGCAGGCAACAAAAAAAAAAAAAAAAAAAGACGGGGCAAACCCGTCAAGAATGTTGAGATCTGATTAACTGATCTTCTTAGCAACGGACACTAACTTCTGTTGTCTTTAGTTTTATTTTTCAGTAACAAAGCACGCCAAGACACACATCGATTCTTCCGTAATTGTCTTGGCCCTTTCCCTAAAGCCGCTTAATCTCTCTCGCTTGCCCCGCCGCTATAAATTCCTAGCATCCGAGACCTCTCTTTCGTACCGGTTTGACCTTTCTTGTTGTACATCTACTCCCCTTTCTTCATCTCTCTCTATTTTCGCTCCGGTCGTAAAAGCATTACGTCAGTAAATCGTTTAACTGTTCCTGACCCGAAAAGAGAGACGTCATGGACAGACATGGAAACCGGTGGAGAAAGCCTGATAGGTATCACGAGAGGGAAGAGAGAAACCAGAATAGGGATCATCGTCATGGCCATCCCGATTGTGAACGAGACCACCGACGTGCAAGGGGTGGTCGTGGTGAGGAAAGGAACACTTCCCAAGAATCTCATCGGAGAGTTAGGA
This sequence comes from Syzygium aromaticum, assembly GCA_024500025.1. Taxonomy (NCBI): domain Eukaryota; kingdom Viridiplantae; phylum Streptophyta; class Magnoliopsida; order Myrtales; family Myrtaceae; genus Syzygium; species Syzygium aromaticum. The sequence continues at coordinate 13,956,218 of CM044888.1, read as the reverse complement.
GTCGGTCACCAATTGATACCGAAGCTCGTCATCCTGGATACGATGCCTCACTGTATCCAAAGCCCGAGCCTATAGCTGGTACGTATAATTTGCCTCATCTACGTTGCCCTCGCGGTGCCATACCTGATTGAATATTGATTGATTTTCTTTGGAAAGAGAAGTGGTCCAAATGGCCTGAAACTCAGGATCTTTTGATCGCATTTTCAGAGATCGGAAATGCTTTCTTTCTGCATTTTTCTGTGCATATGAATCGTGTCATTTTCCATTCAATTCACATATCACTTATAATGTTTCAACACATACGATACTGAGTTTAGTTTTTATCCTGGTCAGGTGCATAATTGATGCATTTAAATTGCCGGGGTTTTAATAGTTAAACATTCAGACGCCATAAAAATAAAGTCATGAGTTTCATCCTTTTCTTTCAAGATAATAATCTGCAAAATGGTGCATAGCTGCTGTTATTTTGTGTTTGCATTTCATCAGTTTTACAACCATAAATAATAAAAAATTTTAAAAAAGGTATATACAAATTATAAGTGAACCACACATAGGATACCTCTAACAAAGTGACTGAAGCTAATGCGTACCATCAATTGATGTGGTTTGTGTTCTCTTGACAGATCTTCGGGCTGTTGCTGTCCAGCCGGAGTTTAATCTGGTTTCCCGAGGAAATGGAGATAAGATTTGCCCCGTCAGACGCCCCGACGAAGGTGGCTCTTTGGCTGTTAGGCACGTCAGGATTCTTGTAAACAATTTTCCTATCACCTTCAATCCTGAAACCATCATAAGGCACTATGATGTTGACATCAAGCCTGGGGCGCCTGCGAGGCATGGTCATCCTGTGAGGCTATCAAAAGCCACTTTATCTCAGATCAAGGAGAAGTTATTCTCCGACAATCGTATGCAGTTTCCTCTATCTATGACTGCTTATGATCGTGAGAAGAGCATATTTAGTGCGGTCTTGCTACCTTGCGGGATGTACAATGTGAAGATATTGTCCACAGAAGACAACAAGGAGTCCTCGTTTCGATGCACTATCACGCTCGTGAATGAGCTCAAGCTTTGTAAGTTGAAGGACTACTTGGCTGGGAAGTTGCTGTCAATCCCACGCGACATATTGCAGGGCATGGATTTGGTGATGAAGGAGAACCCTGCGAGGCACATGATTTCAGTAGGCCGACACTTCTATCCCCTTAAGTATCATGAGGCAGACGACCTCAAGTGTGGCATCGCGGCGTTCAAGGGATTCCAACACAGCTTGAAGCCGACCTCCCAAGGCCTCGCGTTGTCTCTTGATTACTCAGTCATTGCCTTCCGAAAGAGGATGTTGGTCATCGATTTCCTCAAGGAGCACATACGTGGATTCAACATCGGCCAGTTTGCAAGGTACAGGAGGGAAGTCGAGCAGGCCTTGAAGGGGGTGAAGGTCACAATGACCCACCGCAAGACCAAGCAGAACTATACGTTCGTGAGGCTGACCAAAGAGACCACACGCTCGATATCTTTCAACTGCGAGAGCTCTGAGGGCAAGATGAAGAAGATCAACTTGGTGAACTACTTCTCGGAGAAGTACAAAATTGAGATCAAGTACAAGGACATTCCTTGCTTGGATTTTAGCAAGAACAGCAAGAAAAACTATGTGCCAATGGAGTTCTGTGTGTTGGTCGAGGGGCAGAGTTACCCAAAGGAGAACTTGGATAGAGACACCGCCTTCGTGCTGAAGAAACTTTCCTTGCCACCCCCACATATCAGAAAGAAGTCCATTTGCGACATGATAAGGTCAAACAACGGACCTTGCGGGTATGTTACACTTGTTCTTTGCTGTAATTGTGGATCCCCATCGTTGCTTCTGTCCGCACTTGACCTGCGGATCACAACAATTAATGTGTTTATGCCCATGAGGCGTTCATCATCCTTTTGTACTGTAGTCAATTTATAATTTGTGCATGTTCGTTATTTTTTCCTTGGTAATACTGGTGCTGTTTTATAGTCACCTATACAACACATAATTATGGATTCTATTTTCTTTTTCGATGAAATGGTTGCATAAAAAGGCATATACTTTAGGATACTCATAGCGTTTGATTGACGAAGGAGGTATGAACGTATATCACAGTAAGCACCGGACTATTATGACTATCTTTTTTCGTCTTTGATTTTGTCTTGTTTATTTAAAATGTTTCTTACGTTGCTGCAGAGACGTCAGCCAAAACTTTGGAATCAAAGTCGACATGAACATGACGAAAGTAGTGGGACGGGTCATCAAACCTCCCGAGTTGAAGCTGGGGACTTCGAATGGCAAGATGATCAAGATAGAAGTTGATAAAGATAAATGCCATTGGAATCTAATTGGGAAATCGGTTGTGGATGGGAAGCGGATTGAAAGATGGGTCATCATTGATTTCAGCGCGCCGGACCGGAATCGACTCAACTGTAAGCTGTTCATCCAAAAGCTTATTGGCCGATGCAGAAACTTAGGAATTCGCATGGAAGAACCGCTCTTTTATCAAGCTGCGACGATGAGCATGTTCTCCAACGTGGCAAGATTGACTGAACTGTTGGAGGATGTCAACGACCGTGCTTGTAGAGTCGGGAGATGGCGTCCTCAATTCCTTCTTTGCATCATGTCTAGGAGGGACACCGGCTACAAGCACCTCAAATGGATTTGTGAGACTCAAGTTGGATTAGTTACTCAGTGTTGCCTTTCCGGGCACGCCAATAAAGTGAACGATCAGTATCTCGCTAATCTGGCACTCAAGATCAATGCCAAGCTTGGGGGCAGCAACGTAGAACTATTCAATCGATTTCGGCACATCGACGGTGAGGGGCATGTGATGTTTATTGGTGCCGATGTCAACCATCCCACATCCCATAACACGACCAGTCCATCATTTGCTGCCGTTGTTGGTACCGTCAACTGGCCTGCTGCCAATCGCTATGCTGCGAGGGTGCGACCTCAGCTCCATCGGCAAGAGAAAATTGTCAACATCGGGGACATGTGTCTTGAGCTCGTTGAGACATATGCCCGTCTGAATCAAGTTAGGCCTGGGAAACTCGTATTGTTTCGCGATGGTGTGAGCGAAAGCCAATTCGATATGGTTCTGAATGAAGAACTGCAGGATCTGAAGAAGACTTTCACAGGGAAAGATTACAGGCCAACCATCACAATCATCGTGGCTCAGAAGCGCCACCAAACTCGTCTTTTCCCAGAGAGAGACGTTGATGGGGGTCCCACAGGCAACGTGCCACCAGGGACAGTCGTGGACACAACAGTGGTGCATCCTTTTGAATTCGACTTCTATCTGTGTAGCCACTATGGCGGCCTTGGGACAAGCAAGCCAACCCACTACCATGTCCTCTTGGACGAGCACAAGTTTAGCTCCGACCACTTGGAGAAGTTAATTTACAGCTTATGCTTTATGTTTGCTCGATGCACCAAACCAGTGTCTCTGGTCACGCCCGTGTACTATGCTGATCTCGCCGCCTACAGAGGAAGATTGTATCACGAAGCGATGATGGAGCATTCTCCCAGTTCGATGGCATCTTCATTCTCCTCGATGGCATCCTCATCATTCTCATCACTTGGTTTGAATGAGGAGCGATTCTGCAAGCTGCATGCTGATGTGGAGAACATGATGTTCTTCATTTGAAGGCCATGGGCTCCAATGTCTAGAAGAAGTCCCGAGGACGTTCCATCTAAAAGAACTAGTAGGAGGCCTTCTGGATGTTGCCATTACTTCCAGAAAAGAAGTTCGATGAAGTGATAGCCTAATGGAGCAATGTTAGCATGACTGAGCAATCGATAATGGCTCCGTAATGGCCAGCACTTAGTGAACTCCTAGACACCGGAGCCTAAACCTTCGAGTGAAGACAGAATGTCCGCAAGACTTCTAGCCATTTTATTCAGGATTTTTAGGGTTTTATTAGGGCGTTTTTTATTTTTAATCCTGGCAGGATTAATGCTCATCATGTGCATTAAGGAATTGTGGATCTAGTCACTGTCTTTTTTATTTGTTTTTGGTAACAAATCTGGATTCCTAGGTTGTTTGTTTCACAATGCAAGGCGTTTTTATATGGCCAGAATGATATCTTTTGCAAGTGATATCTGGTTCGGAAAAATTATATGAGCAATTTTATCAATGTTTTACTGCTAATGTGGGGATGCCTTCTTAATACTCAAGCATCATCTAGCCCCTTCGTTTAATTGCCCAATATGCTAGTTTTCGTAATCTAAAGATTGTTGTGTTACCTATTTAATTTACTCTTTCTGGTGATAGTCTCTCTTGATAAATCTGGAAAATTTACGATGATTAAACTCGCTACCCTTCGGGGATTTACTGCCTGGACCACTACTGATTAAACACACCTCACCCAAGATAGGTTCCAGCCAAACTCGACAAGCCCACTAAAATTCTTTTGTTAAGATAATCAAAATACCCCCTTGGCTCTGATACGATGATTATCCAGAGAATATATATACACACACATTTTAAGAAGACGCTATATATCCAGGGCCGTCCGTCACTTTTAATGGGATGCACTTCTATACCCTAGCATTTCCTGACTTGTTCGTTGAGTTCCCAGGTCTGTTAAATTTTGCAATCCTAGTAACGATTGTCTTACTAGTTAAAGACTGGTGCATTGCATAGATTCGGGAGTTTGCTCATTCGAATTTGATTTAGGTAATATATTATAATCAAACAATATAAAATGCATATCATTTTTTGTAAATTTAAACCAATTTCAAATTAATCGACAAACAAAAAGAATTCATTAGTAATATCAACTGTTAGAATACTGTTTCATCTTAAGTTTTATGCTATTTATTTGAACGTTCATATTGTATTGGTGTTTGTTGGATAAAACTAGAAGTATTATGCTTTACTTTCCACTGCACGATGTAAAAAGATGCTTCTATTTTTGCGGGATCTCTTACTTCTTTCTCATGAATATGTCTTCCACTTCCCTCTGTACTTCTCAATCTTAATGTTTTTAACTAGTCTATTATATGCAATAATCTCATTCTATAATAATCAAATAAGATATCATAATTGTTTCATATGCTAATATATGAGGAATTCAATATTAGAAGTACCATAACTTTTATACGACGTTGACTTAAATGTCAAAACTTTTGTTATAATTTTTTTTTGAGAAAAAACTACAAAAAATCCTAAACTTTGCCACATGTAATACATTTACCTTGAACTTTTTTTTGTAACACAAAAAACCCAAAACTTTACTATTTTTGACACATTTACCCAAATGTACTTTGTCCATGGGCATTTTCATCTTTTTTGCTTTTTTTTTTTTTTTTACTTTTTTTTTCCTTTTCGGCAAGGGGGGCCCTCGTTGGCATCGGGCGAGGGCGGCCCTGGCTGGATCTGGTGAGGGGGGCCCTCGCCGACGTCGAGCGAGGGCAGCCCTCACCGACGTCGAGCGAGAGCAGCCCTCGCTGGCGTCAGGCTGCCCTTGCCTGGGCGAGTGAGGGTTGCCCTTGCCCAACTTAGGCGAGGGTCACCCTCACCTGGGCGAGCGAGGGCCGCCCTCGCCTGACTCAGGCGAGGGCGACCCTTGCTCGATGCTGACGAGGGTTGCCCTTACCAGATCCGGCGAGGGCGATCCTTGCCTGACGCTGGCGAGGGCCGCCCTCGTTCGATGCCGACAAGGGCCCCCCTTGCCAGATCCGGCAAGCGCGAGCCTTGCCAAACACCGGCGAGGGCGACCTTCGCCGGATCTGGCAAGGGCCGTCCTCGCCCGACGCCAGCGAGAAACTATCACGCCCCACGCCCTTTGTGGCGCGCCACATCCCTTCTCTTGGTCGATTTGAGTGCGACGTCCCAGGAAACGCCGTCGACCTAACACCCAGCACAGAGATTCATACGCAAGTGAAAGCAGAACTAATAATAATACCCGGACAAAAAACAATATGAGAACAAGGATAGCACAACAGAAATTACTGATTACAAAATATACACTTTTATACATATACAAAAGCCTTTACAATATCCATTTACAACCAAAATATACGATCCCAAATACAACAGCAAAAGCGGATCACAGCCACCACACTAGGCAAAAAGGGAGAGGTGACTAGGGAGGACTAAATCCCAAAAAGTGTCAGTTCTCACTACACTAGAAAGGGGATCTATCCTAGGGCTTCCAGTCGGGGTCTGAGCTCAACGTCTCCGAAGAACTCTCGGATATCTCCTGGTCCTCATCAGAACTGACTGTCTCGGACTCGGTCTCTATCTCCGCGTCCTCGTCTACCTCCATAGGCTCCTCTGCCTCCACGTCCATCGGCTCCGGGGTCGGATCGACAATGTCGAGCTCAAAATCCACACCTCCCAACTCCTCATCCTCCTCTCCTAACTCAGGTCCCTCGTCTATCTCCCAGCTCACCTCCATCTCCGTATCGGGATCAACTATGTCCCCATTAGGGCATTGCGGATTTAACTTGCCCTCCCCGTTGAACGGGATATCCATAGAACGGAGTAATCCGTACTCCTTTCCAAAACGGTCTCTAAAGCACAAGGCCACATACTCGTGGGTCTCAAAATGTGTGGTTCCTACATCTACCCAAACTAAAGTATAATGTCTAAGGAACATTTCTCCATTCCCTATGGGGTGAACCGACATAGTGTGCTCGAGGTTCTGCGGAATCCCATGTCGCATCGGTGCATCTGGCACTTCCGGCATCGTTAAGGTCTAGGGTCTGAAAAGTTGGGTTATACAACCGTGAGACGAATCTCAGCAAGTAAAAACCCACTAAACCTAAACTAGGCTAACATGCACCTCCTGACGAAAACAAAACTAAATCACGTAACAACCATTGACCTAGGCCCTCTAGCCCAGATCGCACTTACCGATGACCCTGCAGGTTAGACAGCTTAAAGTCAATCAAGCACATACTCAGGTATACACGGTTACACGTGCGTCATACGCATGCTCATGCTCGTAAATGTCTGGACTACATACCCATCACCGAGTTTCACACATATTCATACTCGTCCATGTATTCTTATATATGCCAATGCATCAATGTGGTACAAGCGCGCGTATTTGGATTATAAGATGGAACCACTTGGGCATGTCTCATACCATGCCTAACAATTCCACCACGTAATCTAATACTCTATAGATTATCTAATTATCTAATCTTTCCACGACCCACTAGCCCAAACTCATAAACAACACTTCTTGGCCAGCGTAAAAAAAATGCCCCTGGCCCAGTGTCTCTAGCTTGCTACAAAGTGCATGAGGCGCAACACCGATCTCCTTACGAACCAAGCCTGCTACAAAGTGCATGAGACTGGTCGTCTTCCGGACACATCGGGCATTGTTTTGCTACAAAGTGCATGAAGACGGAATCGATCCGAAGGCCACGACCCGAAGGCCTTAAGTGATCTCACACGGCACACTGCCCAAATTTTATTTGAACCCGGCGTTAAGCGCATCGGGCAATTATAGGTGATCACATGCTCATGGCAAACTCGCATTCTCGCACAAATTTCATCACATGCCTCACACTCGGCACACACGTAATGCGCGGCCATGAATGTTTATGCTCGGGCAATGTAGAATATACAAGAGCACCAATCATCGCAATTCAATGAGTTCAAGCTTACCACATTACAACGTGCTCAGATGCCCAAATCACACTTCACACGAGGTTGATCACACAATCACGCGACATGACAAGGTACAAATAAGCATCAAAGCATACAAATCATCCAATCTGAATACCATAACTATCCAATCAAATACCCGGGCCATCTCGACACCTCATTCGAGCTAATCCATCAACTTGTCAACACTTAGTCCATTATTTGTCATTATGGACAGCCACCAATTGGTCTTGTCCCGGCCCCTAATCCACCTTGTGATCCATTTAACAAGCCACCAATTTCATTCCCGGCACTTACAAATCCAACGGAATTCCTTAATCAACCTTAATCACCACAAATCAACCTCCAACCGTTTAATTACCCACTAATTACTCACTAACGACACCCTATCCTGATCTAAAGGGCATTATCGTCCTAATTAGGGTTTAGTGGATAATACTCACCTAAATTCAGGTCTAGACGACGAGAAACGGCGGTCAATTATCGGTGAACGGTAAACTGGCGGCGGCGTTTCCGGCGGTGGCGGCGGCAAGTGGCACCTCACAGACGGCGGCGAGGGATGGCTCTTCGGGCTGACACGACCGGCGGCTCACGGCGGGGAGACGGACGAACGGCGGTGAGGCGTGGCCGGCATGAAAGCGGCGACGCGGCGGTGAACGGCGACGGCGCGGTTGGCGCGGGCGACAGCGAGCGGCGAACCGGCGGCGGTGCACGGCAAGGGAGGTGGTCGGCGTAGAAGAGAGGAAGGGAGAGAGAGAGAGAGAGAGAGAGATGATGATGGCTTGCTCAAGAAGAAAATGAAGAGAGAGAGAAGGAAGCGATGGTTTAAAGTGGGTTTGGTGGGGGTTGGTGCCACTTGTCACAATCCTAGGCACTTAGACTAACCTACCCTTGATCCAATGGCCACCATTTCTTCAAGTCCAATAATTGATGGGGCAAAATGGTCATTTCTCCATTCCACTAAACCTTGTCTCTTTGTCCTTAATTTGTATTAAATAATCCCCATGAATCACTTGAAATTCGGAACACTAAATAGGGCTTAGGGGCAAAGTCGTCGTTTGTCCAATTCCGAGCCAAAATTTCATTTTTCGACTAGACTAACCCCTTATATAAATGGCCAACCCAAATTGACGTCGTCCTTGCGAAACTACACCAGTAAACCCTCGAAAATCAACTCTGAAGTCCGGATCAAATTCCACGATCAAACTAGTTAAATTTCAATTCTTGAATTTCTTATTAACGGGCGGCTGTTTAGAGGTTACGCGTATCGACCTAAGGTTATCTGAGTCGTGATGGTCTCGATTACCTGGAGAACGAGAGGAATTATTGCTAGTTCCAGAGATAACGATCGTTCGGTTTAAGTTCGGGACTGGTCGGCCACGTGCACTTTCGGTCTTACAAAATCACCTGCTATCCGATCGTACATCGTTTGCCTCGGCCAAACCAAGTCCGTTACCTTCCAAAGATCGACCTACTTTGGCCCAAAATATTTCCTCGTCGTTTTTCGGAATCGGTGTCCAATTCACGATCGAGTCCTTGGTCCACGTATAATTATCCTGGTTAGCCATTCCCATCTGGTCAGTATCTTGGGAGTGATCAGCTCCAGGTGAGACTTACGAAAATGAAATAATAGATAAGACTCGTTTTATTGATTTCCGGAAATTGAGTCAAAATTCAGGATGTTACAGAAACCTCTCGTCGGAAAGGAAAAAAAAGGTAAAAAAAAAAAAGCAAAAAAGACGAAAATACCCATGGACAAAGTACATTGGGGTAAATGCGTCACAAATAGTAAAGTTTGGGGTTTTTGGTATCACAAAAAAAGTTCAGGGTAAATATGTCACAGGTGGTAAAGTTTGAGTTTTTGGTAGTTTTTTCCATTTTTTTTTATTACTTGAATGCCATAACTTATGTATAGTGCTCACTTAAGTACCAAAAATACTTTTCCAATTACTCGAGTGTCCTATAACTTTTCAATTGATCAGTTAAGTGTCATAATTTTTTAAATATATTCACCACAAATGCCATACCACATTGGATTTCCTGCACTTTGGGTGAACATTTTTTGAAAGTTATGGCACTTAATTGATCAATGGACAGTTATAGCACTCAAGTGGACAATATTTATGACATATGATCGAAAAAAAAATTATGACGCTCAAGTGAGCATCGTATGAAAGTTATGATATTTGTAGTGTCCTTACCTTAAAGCTCAACATAGCACAAACAATGGCGGTGTCATACCTTGGTTGTCTCACTCTCAGGTTTTGCTCACTAAAGCTCAACACGACACCAACAATGGCGGTGTTTTCGAGCGCTTGGATGCTCTCGGCTAAAGGCATGATTGTGTAGACCGCCATACTCTCAAAGGCTCTCGCTCTGAAGCTCTCCGTCTGGCCGATCTCTAAGCTAGTTAAGGTTCAGATCCCTCTCCTATGGCTCAAGCCTCCACACGACTTCCTCGTCATCATCACCATAGCCACTTCCTCCCAGCTCCACAAAAATATAATAATAAATAAATAAATTCTCCATCAAATTTCATTCAGTTGGGAAAACCACTTAGGATGTTAAAAATGACAAAACTATCTTATACAAATTATTATCAGATAGATGCAACTGTTGTTTCTGTCTAAGTATCTATTATTGATTCAACACCGTTGAATCTATCCCTGACGATATATGAAAGAACTTGAAGACTGGAAGACTTTAAGGATAAACAAGTCGAAGAGAACGAGAAGTTCATGAGAACTTGAGAAAAGTCAAGTTCAGAGCCATGCTCAGGAAAAGTCGATGAAGGTTGATAAACACAAGAATCGTCAGCTGGACCACTGGGCAGAACCAAGGAGAGATGATAAGCTTATATCGAACTTGCAAGAACACTTGTACAAATGACATAATGAAGATCTGGACATTCCTTGATTGTTTTTTTTTTTGGTAAGGACATTCCTTGATTGTTGTTGTGCATCCGTAGGAATAAAATAACCTATCACAAGTCTAGAATTACGGGTTTAATTATTCTGAAGAAAATTAAATCTATCATTCCGCTGGACAAGGATTGTTTCCTAACTCGGCTTTCTATTTACATAAGTGGCAAGATTGCTGAAAGATCGAATTGTATGGGTAACGAAATCTCTGGTGATTTTATTACGATCTACAACAATTACATTAATCTGTCAAACGATCAAATTGACGATCGCTGTCTATAAAAAGGACCAATGCATCAAGACAGAGAGATATGATTAGCAAAAATTACAAGAATTCTTCATAAGCTTTGTGATAAATTGATCTTACTCACTGAGAGTTATACACTGTTTGTTAGTCTTTTGAGAAGTGAACAAAGTAGTATAGTAGTGTGTATATTGCTAGTAGTGTGGTCTACTGAGATTCGGGTAGAAGCTGCTTTAAGTGGAAGCAACACAAGCTACATTTTTAATATTTCATGAGCTACTAGTGAACTCCAGTTTTGTTGGTGGCAATTAGTCTAGAAGAGTGGAGGTAAATTTATCCCCAGTCGAACCATTATATATTTACATGCATCTATTTCTATTTCCTAATACATGTTGTATTATTTATAAAAAAGTGTAATGAAGTCCTAAAACTTATCACGAAATGCAATTGAGTCCTATAACTTTAAAAAGTTCAATCAAATTTTAAAATTTGTCAAATTGGTCCCCTCAAGTCCTTCGTTAATTGCATTTTTTGAAATTTTCAGAACTTAATTGCACTTTTATGGCAAGTTTTAGGACTTGATTACACTTTTTGAAAGTTTCAGAATTCGATTGTACTTTTGTGACAAGTTTTATAACTTGATTACACTTTTGAAAGTTTTATGAATCAATTGCATTGTTGTGTTTTAAGACTTATTGTGCACTTATCCTTAGATTATATAACAATCAGATTAGCAATTGACTAGCACTTTCCATGACTTGATATCAGCACGATCCACCACTCATTATCAGCACGTGCTTGTTATCATTAGTTTGTTGGTGTTGTCTACAATCAAACTGTATTGAATGACTTATCATCAATCATCCAATGATCCTTTCAAGTATGTTAGCTTCCCATGACTTCAAGTTGATGAAAGATTAGCCATGGTACCTCAAAGTCTTCATAGAATCCTCATCATACTAGGCTTGTTCTTTTGCTGTCGATATCTTCATTAGTCTTCATTGAACTTACACTAGTTATCATATCATCACAGTCTTTCACCTCATCCATAGGGAGCTGCTCTTGCTATTGATCCTCATTGATGCTGCCAATAAGCAGCTATTTTTGTCAGTGATCCGATCTTCAATCTTCTAGTCCTTCCAAGCATATTGACGATCATGGCTCTACCTTGTTGTTCACCTTTCCATGGTTTTTCTAAGCTTTACTAAGCATCCTCATTCTAGGAATGTTCACTTTCAGGTCCGTCCAACTGTTTACCAGATCTTGGCACCTCCATGTCATTATTGTTCTTCGCGACTTGTTCACCTTTGATCAAGGTCTTCCACTGTTTCATCTTATCTAAATGTCCTTTCAGCTGAGACACCTCGGCTCCTAATACCTTGTTCTTGCCTAATAGTGGCAGCGATCCCTTGATAGTGACAGAGTATTGCTTGTATTAGCTCATCTTGTTAGGACACCATCTGCATATTGGCTTTGTGTATCTATCGACTGGTTTACTCAATCAATACATATGTTGGTAGACTTTGATTATTTTGTCATCTTCGAAACAACATAGGGCATTTTTCCAACAACCTCCCCCGTTTTTATAATTACCAAACAAATTCTGAATATGCAACAGCCATCGAATTTGTGCACATGAAAAGTAATACAAATTATCTTGCCAAAAAAATAGGAATTTAGATCAAGGCATCATAAGCACATAATGCAATCTACAAGTATTAAAAAATTCAACGAATATAATCAAGATATATCATGTAGAAACAATATGAGCAAAGAACAGAAATTGATAACATCTCTTGTTTTACATTGGTCACTTAGTCACATGAGTTTTAAATAAAACTGAATATTATCTTCATAACTAAATTCAAAGCTTATATTATACCTCCAAACATATATGCATATTTCATCAAACCTCTCACCTTTTTTGTCATAATGAGAAAGGTACAAAAGGGTGATAATAAAGTAAAATGAATTACGTAAGAACTATGCAATTCTCATCTTCGCGTAACTTCACCAAAAATGTTAGTTAGATACACTATTTCCATAAATAAACATATTTAACATGCTCGGAGGAATAAAAAGAGATGTGCAGTGTAGCTCATGTTGACCACTACGAAGGATTGCAGCCTACCGCTGGTTTGATTGTGCTCGAGAGAGGAAGGAAAATCTCACGTGACCACCAACGGTCAGGCTTTCTTTTTTAATATTTCGGAATTATATTTTGTCGTCCAAGCTTATCCACTCCAAGGCTAGTATTACTAATTCATGTGTTTATCTGAACACATTCGGATTCATCGAATTCAATGTGCATCACCAAATAATGGATATGATCAAATATCCAGGCCACCCACCAAATACAACCTTATCATTTTTATTAGGAAGTATATTTTCATAATCTTGACATGATTAATGCTTATCATGTGCATTGGAGGAATATGGAACTAATTATGGAAAATGGTTAAAAGGTAAAGCTGTTATCGTACAGAAGACAATTGTCATGGTAAATGACATTATTTTTAAAGTGACAGCTGGTTGGAACTAAAATTTTTCCTCCGTATTAAAGCCAATGAATTCATTTAACGGAAAATTTTTATCGATGTTTTATTGCGACCAAAACTGTCAAAATGGGTCTTAAACCCTTATATGACCTATTTAATGGGTCACTACAATTTTAAAGAGTCAATCTTAAATAGATTTTAAATTTTAAAGTTTAAGATAAATGGATCTAAATGGGTTAGGTTTAGAACCCATTTCCAACCCACCCACTAGGCCCACCGATACACTCTCTCTCCCTTTTTATAAAGATATTTTTAAAAAAATTGAAATTTAATTTTTGTTCTTTTTTCTTTCCATTTCTTTTTTTCTCTTTTCTCTTTATTTTCGGCTGGTGGCCAGCCATAGCAAAGGCCCACAACCATGGCCAGCCACTAGCCATAGGGCCTCGCTAATTAATCGAGTTTCAAGCTAGCCCGATTTCGGCAAGGCAAAGGCCTCGTGAACCTGCAAAGAGGCTCTAGCCTTGTCGATCTAGCGAGACTCGAGCTCCCCAGCCTCGAGCAAGCTCAACCTCATCGGATTTGGCGAGGTGAAGCCTTACTCGAGGCTATCGATGTGACATTTCGAATTTCGATTCATTTTTGGGATTTATAAAATATGTAATTTATCAGTATGCTTTATAGTAAAATCTCGTCCGGGAACTGATCACTCTCAGTTATTGTTTTTAAAAATAGAGATTTTGCTAGAATCGCATTCGATTGAATTTGGCCGTTATTTAGAGCTCAAACTTTGGTGTCGAATTTTTCAGAGTTTCATGACAAATTTAATTAGACGGTGTCGATATTATTGTGCCAGCATCGATATTGCCAGAAATAATGGAAGAGTGAAATTTTGACCGGGTGCGGATTTATTAGACTTCTTTTAGCCTTTTTTCCTAATTATTAATTAGGATTTTCGTGAACCGTTAGATCGTTTTTGGATTCAAATCGTGACCGTTGGATTGCGATCGATTACGTTGACTTTTTCTCTCTCTCTCTCTCCTCCTCCTTTCCCGCTCACGTTTCCCCTTGCTCGTCTGCCCTCTCCCGCTCTCCCTCTCTCTCTCTCTCTCTCTCTCTCTCTCACTCTCTCCTCCCCATACAGACGTCCTCTCGCACACTTACCCCCTGCCCCTATCTCTCCTCCTTCTCTTCTTCCTCATCTTCCTTTCCCCCTCTCCCCCGACTACTTTTAGCTTCTGGCTCCTGCTTCTTCTTACTACCCGACATCAACTGTCCTTCACTGGGACTAGCCCAGCCACCGCCCACCGTCCGCCTCGAGCCGTCGTCACCCTGACCAAGCCGTGCCGTCATTCGTCACCGCAACCGCCTGTTGCCGGCCTACCCACGTGGCACGCGAGTAGCAGCTCATCGCTGCGTCCGTCACAACCCGGTGTTGCCCAGCAGCTTGCCGACCTATCCTCCGTCACCCGGCCACTCACAACGTCACTGTGTCACCTCAGGCCGCCGCGCAACCTCCCTTTCCCCCTGTTTCTCTCTTCCCGACCTCTCCCCTGTTTTGAGCTCTCCCCGGCTCCGCCTCATCCAGCCGCCGCACGCCGTCATCCCGGCCGCCATCACTGCTCCTGCCACCACCACCCAGCTCCCCTTTGCCACCAACCGCCGCCATGCCGGCCCGTCCCCGCTGGCTCGCGCCCCCTCAATCCTAGCTCCCTCTCTCTTTCACCACCACCGCCCATCGCTCGCCTACCGTCGCCACTTGCCCGCTACCATGCCACCCCACCAACCGCTGCCCGCCCGTTGCTGTTGTGAGCTTAGCTCACTTCTCGCAGTCGTCGGGCCGAGCACATCACCGCTTAGCTAGCTCGCCAGGACCAGCACGTCGTCGCGTCGCCAGTCGTACGCCGCCGTGCCGCAACCCGTCGCTGCCGTGTGTCGTCGCCTCCGCTCAACCACCCCTCGCCAGCCAAGCCTGCCGCTTGACCTCTGCACATCGCTGTTGCCATCACCGCCGCCGCCATCGCCGTTGCCACCGTCGCCGCTCGCCTGCCCCAACTAGCCAACAAGCCTAGGCCATGGCCGTGCCTGCTTGGCCGCTGCCTTGGGCCATGGTCGAGCTTGCCCAGGTCGTACCCGAGCGTGCCCTTGCTCGTGGCCAAGCGCCAGGCCATGTGCCCAGCTGTGGCCGAGTGCTGTACCGAGTGGATGGGCCGTGTGCTGAGTTGTGGCCGAGCCCCGTGCCTATCGCGCCCTCACCCGCGCCGAGTCACCACTGCTTCGATCGGGCCATTTCGGGCCCTAGCCAATTTTTTCCGACCCAAAACTTATGTAAATGACTTCCTAATCCCTACTTAATATAATGGGTATTTTTAGACTTAATTAGGGTGTGATTAGTACCAATTTAGGGGTTAAACTTGGGTTAGGGCCAATTTATGAATGTAGTTAGTTATTAGATTAAATTGTGGTGATTGTGTGGCTAATTATGGTAAGTTAAAATTGCCGTGGCGTGTGTGGGTGAAATTGATATTTGATTGGTTCGACTTGAGTGCCGAATTTGTGGGCTAGTGTGATAGGTTTGTAATGTGATTTGAATTCGTACGACGTATTGAGTGGCGAATTTTAATGTGGAGAGCACGCCTTGATTTTGAATGGTGCGACTTGTGAAAATGACGAATTGTATTATGGTGCATGTGCATGAGAAAAGCCCGGATTAATTGTAGAGCTGCCAACTTGAGACGTGGTTATGCGGGTGTGGCAAGAAAGGCACGATCAGACATGGGGCGTAGTTACGCGGGTCATTGGAATGGGAGAAATGTCTTGAGGCGTGGTTACGTGGAATGAAGTTCGGCTTGATCTGAGGGCTGATCTAAGGCATGTTGACGCGGGTCATGTGAATGTATGAAATGTCTAGTGAGGACGGAGCCCGGTTTGATATGAGGGCTGGCCTGAGGCATGTGGACTTGAGCAGTGTGAAAGGACCTGGGAGATCATGGAAAATTGTTTGGCCACGCATGCGAATTGAGTATGATTGAATTGTTTAAATATGCGTGGTTATGGCATTTGAGTGGTGATATTATGTTTCTGGATTATTATTGCATTATGGTGTTTAATTAATATGCAGAGTGGACGTGTGAACTAAGACGAGGTAAGTGCGTGTGTGTGAATTTTGTATATTATTGGTTAGATTGCATATTAAGACTTGTCTGGGTACGCATTGGCCTACGTGGGGTTTAGAATGTTGCATATTGAGACTCGTTCTCATGGTTATTATGTAACCATTTTCAGATCCACGACCGTGATTGATTGAAGACGCCATTAGGGTATCTCGGGGATGGAGGACGGGTCAAGTACCCCGTATTTTGAGTGCCCCTTTTTGTAAAATAGTTAAGTTTACGAACTACGGTCTCTTTAGATAAAAGTGGTTTTGTTGTTTGTGGCCTAGCTGGCAATTGTCTTTTGTGAACGTTGTATGTATCTGCCAAGTGTATGATTTGTAAGTATTGATTTGTGCTATCGCTACCCCTTCGTCATTATTAATTGTTTAGGTTGTTTCATTTTGTTTCCGCGCGTGCCTAATTTCTGATGTTTGGGTTGGGTCAGCGACATGCCTGGGATGTCGCGTTCAATGATTGACCATCGAGAGATGTTGCGAGCCCGTGAGAGTTCGGGGCGTGATAGGCGAGGCTCAACTCGGCTCATCGGAATTGAGTGAGCTCGAGCTTCTCCGGTCTCTGACGAGCTTGTCCTCACGCATGGCCGGTCATCGTGGCTGGCCAAAATAAAGGAAAAAGAAAAAAAGAAAACAAATTTAAAATTCGATTTTAAGAAAATAAAAATTATTAAAATTATTTAAATGAATGCACAAAATAAAGTCAAATTAGATTTTACATACAAAATGTTGAAAAATATTTCTAGTTCATTTTTAAGTTTCAGCTGAAATCGAATTTTTATTATTTCCTTGAATAATGACTTCATGGAAATTATTTTCTAGAAATGTTGCATTTTTCGCAAAACAAACGGAACCTCAATTTTCATAAAAAAATTATAAATCATTAGCTTTGTATTGCATGAAAATGTTTTAGCAGTATAATTTTAAAAAAAAAAGTCATAGGAAACAAGTTTTCCTCAATGTGGTTAAATATAAAAGTGTTTTAGCAATATAGGTTAGGTCGGATATGGGTTGGGTATGGGTACAGTAGGGTATGAGTTGAGATATTTATATTACAAATAAATGGGTCATTCATGGGTTAATGAGTCAATTTGGGTCGGACCATTTATGACTTGACTTGAACTTGACCCAACCCACTCGTTTAATAGGTCTAATTATGAGTAAATCATAATTTTATTGTAGTGTAGGTGTGTTACTAAGGCTCTGTTTATTTCGCGAAAAATAATTTTCAGAAATTTTTTTTTCTGATTTTCTAGTGTTCTGCTCATGGAAAATAAATGAGTCAAGCAAAACATTTTTTTGTTAATGAAAAAAACACCTTCAAAAATGGAAAAAATGATTTACGCTTTTTCCCTTCTCTTTCTTTGACCTATAACCAAGTACGTTCTCCTTTGTGCACTCCTTTTAATTATTTTTTATTTTTCTCTTTTCTTTTTTTTTTCTTTTTCTATTTCTTCCTTCTTCTTGGGCCGGTTGCTAGCCACGGCTATGGTCGACAATCAGCCACAAGTGAGCTTGAGCCTTACTAGCCTATGGTAAGGTCGAGCTCACTAGATTTGGGTGAGGCTGGAGCTCACTAGCCTTGCGTGAGCTCAACCTCATCGAATCTGGTGAGGTGGAGCCTCTCCTAAGGCTAGTGGTGCTTGACTCGCCTGTGGTTGGTCATCGGCTATTGCCATGGCCGCAATTGGCCGAAGAAGATGGGAAAAGAAAAAAAGAAAGAAAGAAAAATAAAAGAGAAAAATAAAAAATTCGAATTTTTTAACAAAAGAAAAGAAAAAAGAAAAAATTATTAAAATGAGGGCAAGGAGTAAAATCAAATCTGATCTTTTATACTAAACAGTGGAAAATATTATCTAGTTCATTTTCAAGTTTTAGCAAAACATCAAAAATATTATGATTTTCCTAAAAAATGATTTCCTGTAAAATATTTTCCAGAAACATTATATTTTTCACGAAACGAATGGAGCCTAAATGGTATAAGCATATGTTTTAAAGCTGCAGCACCTTAAATTCGAGTAAGACAATTTCTTAAAAACTGTTATAAGCTATAATGCGTTGTGGTATAGGTGCGTTACGAAGTGTCATAAGTTGTTGTATCCTATTAGATGATACATTTATGAGATATTTGCCAAATACCTTATTAAAGCTGCAGTAGACCTGTCAAATGGGTGAGATTTGGGTCGAGTCACAAATGGTCCGACCCAAATTGATCAATTAGCCCGTTTATGACCAATTTATGTACAATGTAATTTTCTTAATCCATACCCGACTCAACTCATATTGCTAAAATATTTCCATATTTAACTAAATTTAGGAAAACTCATATCTAAATTGATATAGTGCGGAGCGAGTGAGTATGAGATTGAATGAGAGCGATAGAAATGAGTTGAGTTTGAATAAATTGTAAACCCATTTAAGACCCATTTACGATCCATTTAACACATATATTATACCTTTATCCATTTATGATCCATTAACTAGATATAACTAACCCATTTACTAATATATATGTTAAGAAATAGGTTTATGACTCATTTTAACAAGTCTAAACTGCAACACCCTTTTTTTTTTACAAAAAAAAGGAAGCTGGAGCACCCCCTTTCAAAACTGGAACTGATATTGCTGAAAGTTAGACCAAATAGTTCTTGCAATGTGGATGCCTTTTCAATGTTCAAGCATTACCTGACGTCTTTCAATTATCTATTCTGCGAAGGTTTTGTAATCTAGGGATTATTTGGTTACCAATTCAGTTAGCTCCTTTCCGGAATTAAACTTTTTAGTCTTTCTTATGATTCAAACTGTATTGGAGAGTTAATAAATGTTATAATCCTGGGCCATTTGTTAATTAACTATGAGAGCATTCTGATTGTATGGCTTCATAAGGCAAGCCAAGAAAGAGAAGGAAAGAAACTAGCTGCTTTTGCGCTGCATACACTTAATCTGCCAAAGTACACACGTTGTGGATTGTCCATATTATGTAGCCGGCTGACATTGGTCGTATGAATGCTTCGATCAACCTCGCGTTTTCATCATTGACTTTTGTTTATCTTGAGTGATCGACAAAGTGCCCTTGGTCACGGTTGAATTTCCGAAAACATAGTAGATTATGCGGTACCTTGGATAGAGTTCACGTGAAAGAACAGCACATAATATGATGAACACTTTGTCACGAAACTGATTGTGTCCGTCGCCTTAAGTATAGTGCAATTTTACCTAATAATATCGAATTAAATCCGGAGCTCTGTTACAGAGAAGTGAGAGGAGGAACTGATGATAACATTACGAAGCCAGTCACTGAATGACTTGATATTGCCAATTCTGCATGTGTACAACCTGAAATCTCATTTATAGCATAAACCGTTTCAAGCTCACAGGCATGGGTGCCTTGAGTGGGTGGTGATAAAGGACAAGAGCTCATCAGCCGTCCACGTCACTAGGGAGAGATTGTGCAGAAGGCTCACTGATTCCTCATTCAGTACAGAGAGCGTCGACAAACAACCTGAGAAGGGAAATATAGTAAAGCAAGTCATTCATTACTACGGGACTGTGTGAATTGCACATCATTCATAACCTTGAAATTTTCCTGGAGTCCCCTCTTCTTTTTGCCAATTTTGTGTTTCCTAATGATAGATGTAAACAATACGGGGACTACACTTCTAATGACCTGCTTAAACTAAATCAAGGAAAAGAAAATGGATTGACCGAGATTTAAAGGGGAACAAACTTGTAGGTCTTTGGAATGGAACGTGCTGCTCATTAAATCTAGCTATAAAAACAAGTGCTGGCATTCTCTACTGGTTTAATTTAAAGGAATGAGTTATTGAAGACTTATCACCAAACGGCCACAATGAATCTGAAGAATAATATGGCACAAGAATCATTCACTTTTGTCATACCTGATGGAAAAGATAAAGGTTCTGTGACAGTTTGTACGGGACAAATACCTGAACTCTTGATGAGATTTAGAAGCGAAGATGATGCCAAGACTCTCTCCTCCAGTGCTCTATTGAAGTTCAATGACTTTAGCATCTGTGGCATTAAAATGGAGCACGCCTCCGACCGTAGATCTCCGTCCTCAACCAAATGGAGAAATCCGCTCAGCCATGAGACAGTGACGATGCCAGCTCGTACCAATACAGGGATACCATTTTCAATTGCACCCGAAAGGGCAGTTAAAAACCTCATTCTGCCACTCCCGAGCAAGACGAGCGCTGTTTTCCTTAGCCAGTTTTCGGTTTCCTCTTCCTCTTTGTCCTAAAAATTGCAGCATCGATTAGCCAAAGCACAATGTTCGGGGTTATAGTCAGAGCACAACTTACTTTTCCACAAAAAGTAGACAAAGAAGTACATTTTATTCATTAGAGCTGCTAGTTTGAAAGAGCGCGGAATTCACAAGGCTTAATGCAACTTTCAGCTAAAAGCAGCTGAATAATGTGTTTTGGAATCATCAACTTGTTTATGCCATATTAGCTTCAGAATTCTCAATGTGTCGAGGATTGATGTGTAGCAGCAATATTATGCAATTCGTATCTGGCTATTAAAGGTTTAACTGAGTATACCACCGACCTTTATAAGCTTATGTAATTCGCTATCGAGGAATTTTGCACTAGACAGACTGGTTGTGCTTGTATAATTCCACTTCAAAATGAAGTGCCCTCGCAAGACAAACT
Organism: Syzygium aromaticum; assembly: GCA_024500025.1. Taxonomy (NCBI): domain Eukaryota; kingdom Viridiplantae; phylum Streptophyta; class Magnoliopsida; order Myrtales; family Myrtaceae; genus Syzygium; species Syzygium aromaticum. The sequence goes on along the minus strand of CM044888.1, from coordinate 13,935,085 downwards.
AAATATCCCTTTCCTTGGACTCCCTTTTCCTGGAAACATCCCAAATAATCTAGTTTGAAATTGAATTTGAATAATGCACTAACCCTGGGCGTTGTAGCACCAAGAACCGTATTTTCGCTGTGGAGTGCCATGTCTGGATCTTCTGGAAAACCCAACTTCTGCAGGAGCCATTGTTCAATCACTGGCTCGCCTGTCAAAAGAAAATGGTCTCCGAATATCAGGAGACTTCTCGCCACTTGTTCTTGGATATTTTCACCAACTAATTGACAATCCAAAGCGGCTATGATCGCCTCGAGCGCTTCTTCTCTGTATAAACTGCACATCCCACAGTCTCCCTGCAAGAAACTGCAGTTCCTTATGGAGGTCGTTCTAGGATCTTGAATCGAAATTTCCACAGAAAATAAAAGCTCAGTGGTTATATTTTTCGAATATTTTATAACAGAATTAGAAATACCAGAAGATCAAGCTGTAGTAAAATTGTGGCAAACAGCGGGCGTTTTTCCAATGAAGCTTTCTGGAGGTAGATCAGCAAGACGTGCATAGCATTCAGCCCGCCCCATCCACTTTTTACTCCATACAGGAAGTTGTTTATTTGTGACCTTCTGTTATAATAACATGGCTAAGGATACCAATCTGGTCTTGCAAATATAGCTAAAGTACAATGTTTGTTGAGACAAGAAAAATGTACCTGCTAAGGCAAAGAAACTCAATAAGTAAATTTAAAGCGTGAGTAGATTTCTTTTGGTATTCAAGTACAATCAGTTCAAGCAGAGAAGCCTTGTTTATATTTTCAGCGACATAATTTCGACATGTCCCATCAGCTTGGATGCAACATGATGTGAGAACTGCAGCATTTATTCTCTCTTGAAATTCTCCTACATCGATCCGCTTTATAAGAAGATTCAATCCCCCAAGTGAGACCATATCTCTTGCATTTTCCAAGTTTTTGTCCTCGTCAAAACCGAAAACAAGTTGGTTTAGTATGTAGAAGGCCGCTACTCTAGGAGCACAGCGAACAGTGAAAAGGGTCTGCAGTTGGTCGCCGAACTCGAGGACTCGAAGGATGAGCAGGACCCACTCGGTGGATATCATCTGTTTTGCCTTCGGTTTCAAGTGATAAAGCAGAATGGCAGCTTTTAGAAATACGCTTGAACGTTTCAAAAGCCTTATGAAGATCTCGAGCTGTGGGTCAGAGCTCAAAACTATCTGGCTGATATTCCTGTTTCGCACCACTATTTCTGCTAATAGTGAGATCACTAGCTCAAGAACTTCGTCATCTTGTGATGCAAATAAAACCTCAAGCATCCCCTTAATGACCGAGGCTTTCGATACTGATGCTTCAATGGTGTGATCACCATGCGAGCTCAACCAGGCTTTTGTTATGACATGGATAGCAGTTTCACATTCACTTAGAATATCTGAGCAACATAAACTGGAGATGGCTTTACCCAGATCATCTGAGACTTGGGGATCAATTTCTTCCAGTTTATTCTGCATATTGCTGGAGATGCCATTTCCGCTAACCAGGCACTGGATGGCCACACTTTGGCAGTTAAGCAATGAGAAGTAGTTTGATTTCTGCGTCTTAGGCCACAAATCAAGTTTCTGATTCTCGCAAAAATTTCTTGATGATATTCGAAGAGTCTCGTTCTGCATTGAGGCAATTGAAAACATTATGGAACTGTTACTCCTAAAGAAAGATTACAAACAGGAAACAAGTCAACATTTGACGTACATGAATGATGCTAGTGTTACTACAGTTTTCTTCACTACTACAGGGATTCCTTTCATCAACCGAACCAAATTTTCTACTTCCAAGCTCAAGCTCCATAGATCGTCGATCCAGTCGGGGGCCAAATACTGCTTGGTATCTTGAGTGACATAGAAAACCATTAGAAGGCCATATAGCTTATCAGACAGTCAGCATACCTTAATAAACTAAACTGCGGCATTGGAAAATTACTTGGCATCAGTTGGATACACTTACAGATTTCCACTAATTGAGGAATGTGAAGTATATGAATCCAGCGATTGCCTTCGAGTCAATCTGTGGCTACGCATTCTTTGTGGTTTCACGTTCCTTGAAAATTCATGGCTCGGTTTTAATGGCAAAGGCACATCTGGAACTGAAGGAGCCTCGACCCCAACTTTAAGCCATTGTTTATAATACAGTGCAAACCGAGCAGTGCCCATATCCAGTTGGTCATTGTACGACTTGCTTAAGCATTTTGATTTCCTCTCGTCCTCAACATCGTCCGAGCTCGAAAGGAATTCAACTTCCCTTGTGTACCAAACCTTGAGGTGAAGAAGGTGAGGAAGGAAGAGATGCTCCCACAGGTCGGGAAGCAAGTGAGTCCTAGCAAGAAACGGCGAATCGCAGAAAACCTGAAGCAAGTGCCTAGCTGAGATTCTATCATTCTTCTCTAGCTTGTAGCTAATGGAGAGGTACAATTGAGCGCAAGCTGAGAGATATGAATTGGGTATCCCACAAGCTGAACCGTTCTTTGTTTTCTCTGAATTCAAAGTAGCGGCAGCATTCAGAAGCCTAATGGAGTTTCTCAAGGTCTTCATCCTCAGCTCCTTTCTTTTTATACCCAGATCGTCCACCAACTTCTCAATGCTTTCGATACCCATTTCCATCCTCTTCAGGATTTCATCGTCAGTATTCCTCTTCTTCCGTGCCAGGCAAGAACCGCATTTCTCACGGATGCTAATCCTGAAGCTCTCATCCTTCACATACCGACCAGCATAGCCACTTAGTATTGAGATCACTGCTTTGATAGCCACCATATCGATGGCAGGCTCCTCTCTTGTCTCTGATACCAGCGACTTGTTAGCATTCGAACTCTCTGACACAGAAGCGGCCCTTTCCGACACTAAAGCTGACGAACTATTCCTCTGCCTATTGCACCTGAAGGGTTTCTGCTCTGCAAACTCGAGGCTTTTCCGACCACGGCAGAAGTACACTGGCAATTGTTTCGGCTCATCATTTCGCATCATATCCAGGTACTTCACTGGGGTGGTCGACAATAGCTGTCCGTCCTCGAATCCTTCTTCTGCCAGCAATTCCTGCAGAGAAGCCATTCTGTGGATACAGACTCAGATGTGAAGGAGTGAAGAAGAAGAGAGGGTTGAAAGCTCCGGTTGTGTCATTCTTTGAACAAGATAACAAAAGACAGCTTGGGAAGCACAGAATGAGGTGAGGAAAGACGAGAGGACAAACTTTTGTTTGGGCATCTTTATTTGGCCGTGTCTTTCCCTGGACCACAGCGCTATGGCAGTTTCTTGTTGATTTTGGTTTTTGTTGCGGTTGAGTCGGTTCATTCGAGGAGTTTTTTAAAACTCGTTGGGTTTGAAAACGGAGGCCAATTCCCTCTAAAATCCTCAACAATCTGAACTTCTTCTTATCTGAAAAAAGTCATCAATTTTTAGCTAAGCCCCGATTTTTTTTTTTGTTTAAAAAAATCGTCAGTTTTTAGCTAAGTCCCAAAGTCAGACCTCCCATGAAATTTCGTCCAAGTGGCTGCTAGTTGTCCGGTAAGTCCACATCAGCAATAAATCCACCTCGTCTACCGGTGGTGGAAGAGACCAAGTTGGAGGCGATGGATGGTTACCTCGACGCCACCCAGCCACCGTCTAAGGTCCAGCAACCCTTGCTGGGTTTAGACCCATCGTGGGACGTCCGAAAATTTCAAAATTGTATTTATGTGATATTCGAAAATTTCCGTATCCGGTAATGATACTCAGACTTTAAAGGTAAGTGTTATTAGCTTGGAATTCGGGTGGACATCTAGAAATCTTAGTTGAATCATAAATTTTGTGAGGCGCGGAGTATGATTTTCGTGAACGTAACTGTTCCAAGTTTGATATGTTGCAAATTAAAATACGTCGATATATACGTTAATATTATAACAGTGTTAATTAATTCACCGTTGATGGGTGAGATTATTATTCTAAACTTTAGTTGATTAATGATAATAATTAATTATTTGCTATATGGTATTAAAGGGAGTAGAAATTCTGTTTTCATTTTGATTTTTCACAAAAGCCTCTCTTAAAACACCTAAACCTCACGTGGCACTTAGAGAATTCGTGCACGGCCACATGCCGCTTTTAAACTTAGCCTCTTGCACTAATGTGACCAATGTCCATAAGCAATCATTACATAGAAAGTTTCCCCTATCTGTAAGTCACCAATATGACACATATCCATAAGTCACCAACACATCCCTGTTAACATCTAATTTTTAGCCGACGCGTCATTAAAAATAAAAAAATTAAGATTATGATTTCCAATCGCGACGGAGCCCATTTCTTGAGCAAAAAGTGTCATTTTTAAATTCTGTCTGTTGGCCAAGCTTTTGTAAACAATTTCCTATTCATTTCATGCAAAAACCCGAAAAATCAAACGGTTGACTTTCCAGTTGATTTTTTGATCACCATTTTGACCAAAAGTCAACCCCGAGTCAAATTAGGGCTTTTCACATAAAAAGATTCCTTTCAAGTTCAATTTCACTTTAGAAGTGGAAATTTCAGAAAAATTCAAAGATTTGATCATAAAATCAAACTCCTAGTGAAAAGTCAACTAGAGATTGACTTTTGGTCAAACTTTTGACTAAAAAAATCGGAAAATGCAAAAATTCAAAAATCATCTGATTTTACATTCAATTTACCTTTGGTATTTGAAATTTTGCAAAAATCGATTTAGAATCAACTTTTTCCCAATTTGCGGAATTTGATTCAAAATCGGCTAAAAATGAAATTACTTCATTTTTAGTCATTTTTTAGAACGGTTTTCTTCATGACATTTGATCCAGAAGTCATTTTATATTCAATTTTGGAATCAATTTTGTAATTCCAAGTCAAACACAAAAACCTCCAATTTTGGCCTTAATCAGTGATCTGGATCAATTCTTCATGATTTGCGCAATTGAGACACAATTGAGCCCAATTTCTTATATGAAATCCAAATTCAAAAATTAATTTTGGAAGATTCACATGAATTTGAGTCAATTTGATCAATTTAGTGATCCAATGATCAAGTAGTCTAAGAGTAATTGGTCCAATTAGTGCAATTCAACTTGACCCACTCTAGACTAATATTCAATTTGATGAATTGTGACTCAATTCAGTTAATTGGACTTCAATTAAATTTGTTAGTCTTGCTTAGCCATGCAATTACCCAAATTCAAGAGCAATTGAGACAAACAAGCTAAATTAGATCAATTTGTACATAAATTTCAAATCGGTTCAATCCAATTGGATTCGATATTAATGGGCTCAATTAATCATCAAATCACACAAAATTGGAACAAATGAATCAAGGATTGAACTAGTTCAATCATGCCAAATTCGGGATTAACCGGCTTAACTCGGTTTGATTCAAATTGAACCGGTCCGATCGGACTGGCCATTTTTCGGTTAAAAATTCGGAGATCGACGATCCATTCTGACTAGCCAAGGCCAGCCCCATCCCTTTTAGCTCAAAAATTACAAAAATGCCCCTAAGTGAAAATTACCAAAATGTCCTTCCTTAAGGATTAAGCAAATTAATTAGGAGATAAGCAAATCAATCATGGCCATTCATCTAGAATTGATCATGTCCATCCATAGTGTCATGTCACCAATCCTTAGCCCATAAGGAATATTTTTAATCATTAAGGATGCATTTTAGGCTATTTGATCAATCTAAGGTTTAGGATTCAAAGTTAGGGGAAGTATATAGTGTTTTTTCCCTCCAAAATCTGGCATTCTCTCTCATTTTTCAAATCTGATTTCTCTCTCTTCACTCTCTCTCTCTCTCTCTCTCTCTCTCTCTCTCTCTCTCTCATGCATCTCCCTCCCACTAGCTATCTCTCTCTTTCCGGCCACTTTTCCGGCGAGCCACCACCTCACCGGCGTCCCCTACGGCGGCCCAAGGCTGGTCGCAAGACCAGCCATCTTCGCTGGTGGCCGGAACAGCAAGTTCCGACCAGATCAGCCTCTCGGCAACATCACTGGCGCTGCTACCGGTGATGTGATCAGCCAGTTTAAGCGGCTGAACCAGCTGATCGGCGGCTCCCTCCGGCGATCCCGAACTTTTGGCAACGTTCCTCGGCATCTTCACATCGTTGTGGTGGCCGGCTTCTCGTTAAACGGCCACCGGATCGCGTCTTTTGATTTGATTCTTCGTTGCTAGTTCATTAGTGCGAAAACGGATCGATTCTCACTATAGTTTGTGCAATCTATTATCATAGGTTAGCCGAGCTTTCCGAGGCTTCTCCGTGCTGTCCTTGATCTGAATACGGACGCCGGATCGCTCAATTTTGCACCGGAGCATCGTTAAACAAGGTAAGTACATTTGAAGTTGATTCTGCAAATTCGTATCCTGGAGAACCAGCATGTTTGAGATGCCTATTTCATCTCGTTAATGTCGAAATCTTGCGAAATGATGAACTAGAAAATCGTAAAGCACGTCTTAAGCTTTGATTTGATACATCATATGTCTCAATCGGACCTGATTTACTATGTCAAAACTATTTCGGAAGTTAGGATCAGAATCTGGAATATGATGTTGAAGTCTGTTCTGATGATGTTCTGACTGATGTTGTGCTGTTCCGTGATTTTTATGATTTTCTATGATCATTTTTGAAAAAAATTTCTTCATAAAAGTTGTAGATCACATCTTAATCTGTTCATCATAAAATTTTTATAAAATTCCAAGCATGTTAGCATGGTACGATCTGCAACGTCATCTAAGCATAAATCGGGTGACAGACTGGTTTCTGATTGACCTTTGTGTGTTCTTCGATTTTCATAAATTCGTGTGCTCGAAATATGAAAAAGTTTTCTTCACAAAAGTTCACACTGAGATCATGATATTTCTATTGATACTAATTTCATCAAAATCGGAGGTCATTTAAATTTTCAAAAGGAATTTTCTCAATTTGATCAGTATCTGTGTCCAGATCTGATTTTCATTCCTTTAGGGTTCAGAAGATGTTTCTCCGAAATTGATAAATTTAGAGTCCTTTTTTGCAAAAAATAAAAACTAAAAGTTGTTCATTGGGGTCTCATTATGTTGACTATAAATTCTGAGGGCCTAATAGCAATTTTTGGAGGGTCAATTTGCTCAAAATTTCATAAAAGGCCTTCTCGGGTTGAAATTTGGTTTGCAATTGAGTCCTTCGAAAAAACCGAATTTTATAAAAATTTGGAGGACTTTTTAGCAAAAACTCAAAACATAAAACTTGTTGCACATGGAGAATCCTAACTGCACAAAAATTTTCACACGATTTTGATAAGATTTGTTATTTTTCCCGCCATTATTTTGAAATCCATAACAGAATCGGGTCCAGTTTGTCACCGAGGGTAAATTTGTCATTTTCGGGAAAATCGGTGAGGAATTAGAAAAAATGATCTTCTTGACTTTTGATCCTTATGTCATGAGCTTTCTAATGACACCTGAATCATTTCATTTGGACGTCATTAGTATAGTTAATCACATATGAACAGAAGCAATCTGAATTAGATAAAAACTGAATAAGTGGTCTTCTTATGAAGCCCACTTCTCATTGTTTGATTGGCTACGAAATAAGGCCTATGGACTTGAATGCATGCTTATTTCATAGTTATGCATGTGTTTGTTAGATGAATGTTAGGCCCGGTGCATGCTCAACGGGTAGTCTATTGTGGTCATTTAGAACCCGACTTTAGGGGTTAATTGATATGAGTTGCCGTTTTGTGAATGCAAATGGTAGCTCATTATCGTTAACCATTGATCAAATAATGTTAGATGATTAGGTGGGTGGTGAATCGAAATGCATGAAAAACAAAGGCCGATCCCGAGGCCCGTATTTGATTAGTGAATTGTTTGCACTATTGTTTTTCTTTGATTGTTCATTTGTGCATTGTTTGTCATGAATGAATGTTATGAATATAAACACCGATACCCGAGAGGCGGTCCATGGGGGGATAATCCGAAATGATAAAAAACCAAGGCGATTGACCGATGTCCAATCCGGTTTCCATTTGTATTCATTTGACGATGGTGATAGACCGATGTCCGATCCGGTTTCAATTTGTACTCAATTCATTCATCCCCAATTATGTCTCAGGTTTTCAATTTGCGTTGTAATAAACACCCGATGAGTTGTGGGTTTTTACTTTTTCGCACTTTAAATTGGCTCGTCTTTTCAATATTTTGAGTTTTTATTTTACAAAATGTTTTTTTAATACAATTGATTGTTTCTTTCTTTTTCTAGACTAAGATTGGATTAGTTTAGAATCTTAAATGAAAATACAAAAACAAGATGCATGATCACCTAGTGGACTAAGACTTTAACATGAAAATGGTAAAGAACAAATGTATGACAACTTAGATAACAACCATGTTAAGTTTAGCGGTACCGAAAGGGCGTTAATAGAAATATTAACGTAAGCTAGTCCCCGAATCTTTGATCTCTGGTTTTCGTAGAAACCGAAATGAAATTCCCGCGTTTCGGTTGGGTATTCTAGCCGACCCCCGACCTAGGCTAATGGCGACTCCTAAAAAAGACAAAATCAATCCGTTGTCATGCGAGATATGAATTTAGGGAAGATCCACGTTCATGATCAATGGATCATATGGATGATCAAAAGATTTGTACTCCAAGAAAATCATTTTTTATGATATGCCATATGAACCATTTCATGAACACTTATCTTTAAACCCGCCTTACCGAATTCGGCCCTCGTGAGGTAGGTCGCGACAGGCTTGGCAACTCCGCTGGGGACTAGGTTACAAACCTAAGTGGATTAAAGCCGTAATAAACTTATTGGTTGTTATCTCACTTATCTACATTTTGTAGCATCGACTGCATATCGAAGTCACGTGGAAAATGAGGTTAGTCCGCTAACCATGTGTTTAATGGCTTTGTAGGTGGGAGACATAAGGGGTGGAGTGAATGTAAACCCCTTGTTTTGTAGGTGGCGTTTGGATGTATGTCGAGTGTATGAGATTATATTGAAGTGTTGTTTGCTTTAAATTCAAATGCATGTTTACTTGCTTTAGCACAACACAATGCACCCACATCCCGCGGTCTAAAACCTTGGATCGCTTTTAGGATACCTTTAGGAGGTATTAAGAGTGGAATCCGCATGTGAATGCATGTGGTAATCTATTCTTTAATACCGCTCATCTTGATTAGTAAGAAGTGCACCGACTGACGTTAGTAGCGGCTGGTAAACTCTTCTTATCTAATTAAGATGGGGACCTTAAACCTTTAGATTCCTACCCTTAGATGTCAAACCTTACAAGTCCTCATGCGATGTGTTGATGTGTTTGCCATTTTTTCTTCATGGTAAGGTTGATTGTATCATTCTACAATTTCAATTATGCCATTTCAATCCCACATTATATTCCTTTCTATAGTACGTGGTGAGTAATCTCGATGCCCCAAATTAGGGTTAGTTAAAATGGATATGTCGGAGATTCGAATCATCCCCGTACCAAGAGCTCTTATGACCATGTGGGAAAGTCTCGAGTCAAGGCACAAGGACTACGTGGAAAAGAGAATTGGATATCTTCCCGCACTCTTATACATCGAGCCTCGTGTTGCTATGATCAAAGCATTGTCCCATTTTTGGAACTTAAAGACATCCACTTTTGTGTTTGGTCGAAATGAGTTGACCCCTACAATTAAGGAGTACGATATTGCCATTGGAAGAGTCGGTTCTTTTGGTCTAGTTAGTCCTCCGATAGATATAGATCCAATAACTCTTTTGAGCCAATTCTTAGGAGTTGACATTCTCCAAATCAAAGGCGTCCTTAGAGGAAATTCCAATGCACTATCCTTCACATTCTTGGAACAACATTTTTCTAGCTTACCAAAGGAAACGGGTAATCAAATTCCTCGAGTCTTTCTCTTAGCATTCTTTGGTTTTGTGGTTTTTCCATTCACCAAAAAGACCATGGATCCTTCGGTAGTTCATATTGTCAATCAAGTGTGTATGTTCAAAAGATTCTCCAATATGATCCTAGGTGAGACCTTCATATTACTCAATAGGTTCAAACAAAACAGAAATAGTGTCTTTAGAGCCCCAATAGGTTTACTCCAAATCTGGTTGGTTTCTTATCTCAAAGACTTCGGTTTGAGCTTGAAAATCATAGATGTGTCCAAAGATTGTCATCCTATCTCGCTTTTCCGAGAAAAGGAAGAAATCTTTCCTTATTGGTCATTCTTAACTTGGTTTAATTTTTTTAAGAACCTTGTTCCAAATCAAATCCAATGGCATGTTCGTTGGCTTGGAAATCTCGAGGTGTACCTTAATAACAGATCTGACAACCCAATCCCACTTTTGGGTCTCAAGGGGTCCACGTCATATTACCCTTTTAGGGTGATCCGTCAATATCGCGCGCTTCAAAAGATTCCACCATTCCTCAATCTGGGATTATATCATTTTGACTATCGCAAAGATGTCATCCAAAAGGACCAAATGGCGGATTTGAAGGAAATGATCAAGTCCATCATTGATATGTGGTACAAATGTCACCCGGAGCCGATTCACATTACCGACGAGTTCTAGTTAGAAGGAGAAATGAAGATACCTCATGCATTGCCGGAGTACATACACCGTCGTCTCGAGCATTGTTTGTCATAAATGAATGTTTTGAATATAAACACCGATACCCGAGAGGCGGTCCATGGGAGGATAATCCGAAATGATAAAAAACCAAGGCGATTGACCGATGTCCAATCCGGTTTCCATTTGTATTCATTTGACGATGGTGATAGACCGATGTCCGATCCGGTTTCAATTTGTACTCAATTCATTCATCCCCAATTATGTCTCGGGTTTTCAATTTGTGTTGTAATAAATACCCGACGAGTTGCGGGTTTTTATTTTCTCGTACTTTGAATTGGCTCGTCTTTTCAATATTTTGAGTTTTTATTTTACGAAATATTTTTTAATACAATTGATTGTTTCTTTCTTTTTCTAGACTAAGATAGGATTAGTTTAGAATCTTAAATGAAAATACAAAAACAAGATGCATGATCCCCAAGTGGACTAAGACTTTAAACATGAAAATGGTAAAGAACAAATGCATAACAACTTAGATAACAACCATTTTAAGTTTAGCGGTACCGAAAGGGCGTTAATAGAAATATTAACGTGAGCTAGTCCCCGAATCTTTGATCTCTGGTTTTCGTAGAAACCGAAATGAAATTCCCGCGTTTCGGTTGGGTATTCTAGCCGACCCCCGACCTAGGCTAATGGCGACTCCTAAAAAAGACAAAATCAATCCGTTGTCACGCGAGATATGGATTTAGGGAAGATCCATGTTCATGATCAATGGATCATATGGATGATCAAAAGATTTATACTCAAAGAAAATCATTTTTTATGATATGCCATATGAACCATTTCATGAACAATTATCTCTAAACCCGCCTTATCGAGTTCGGCCCTCGTGAGGTAGGTCGCGACAATCCCCACTTGGGCATAGATTAGATGAGAATTAGCCACCTGTGACTTCATGCAATGTTACACCTAACAATACCAAAACATAACTCTTAACTTGGGTAAAAATTTGAGACTCATTTTTCACCTTGGTGATATTGTTCTTCAAAAGAGAGTTTCGCCTATCTTTTGGTCTAAACTTCAATCTGTCAAAAGCTTTCATGGTGATTTAAACTTTGGGGTCGTTTGGATCTCATTCAAGGTAGGTGAATACTTTAGAGTTAGGTTAGTTCAATTTACTTGACACTTTTAACTTAGTTATTTGAGATATGCCATTTTGATGTACTATAATGTGTGGATATGATTATTGTTGGATTCCTTTTGCTTGCCTCATACATGTTCAAAAGGTGTGTGATTTGTTTTCTTAGAGTGTAGTATAATTGGCAAGTGAGATTGTTGAATCCAAACCTGGAAATCTCATTCTTGAAGTGATTGTTGAACTCGTCTTGCTGGTCTCATACATGTTTAAAAGGTAATTGTTCGTTTTTCTTGAAGTGGGGTACATTTGGTAAGTGGAAATGATGAATATGAACTTGGAAAAGTTATATTTGTAAATTTAGATCTAAACGTCATTCATAAAATCTGTCTTATGAACCCGAGCATATTTTACTCTTTGAATCTAAATCTGTTTACTTCTAAACCTGAGCATATTTTACTCTCTGAATTTGAACATGCTTACTTTTGAATCCGAGTAAATTTTACTATCTGAATCTAAACCTGTTTATTTCCGAATCCGAGTATATTTTACTCTTTGAATATGAACTTATTTACTTATGAACTCAGCAGATTTTACTATCTGAATTTGAATATGTTTACTTCTAAACTTGAGGAGATTTTACTCTCTGAATCTAAACCTGTATACTTCTGAACCTAAGTAGATTTTTTTTTATGAACCGAATATATTTACTTTCTAAAACCAAATGTATTTATCTTCCCAATCTGAAGATATTCACTTTGTCTTCATAATATACTCATTTATTTGTCCAAACTCAGAAATATCCATTGCTTGTCTAGATTCATAATACACTCAGTTATTTGTTCAGACTTACAATCTACCCATATGTTGTTTAGATTCACGTTCAGACTTAATCCTTGAATATAGTGAATGGCTTTCTTAGAACTGCTTTTGAAATATACCCAGTTTTTGAATATATTCAATTAATGAGTCTTATTACATGTTGCTTCATACTAGTTTGTTTGACTAAAATCTCACTTCTTGAGGAATATGTGATGGAGCAAGAAGGTGGGTATGTGTATTGAAATGCATGTAAATACTTATTGTCATGATTTGCATGAGAATAATATAATTCTGTCACCCATAATTAAAAAGGTGACAATGCCCCGGGAGTTTCAAGATGCCCTGTTATGTGGTCTAGATGCCTCGGGAGAGTTAGGGAGGAGAAGTAACGAACTTAATGCATGACTATGAGTACAATATATTATGCCATATGCTTGTGTGTGAAATGAAATATTGTGAATGGGAAAGGCATAATACTTATCCATGTTTTCAGCATACTTATTGGTTATTATGCATTTATGTTGTTGTACCAGGTGCAGTGATAAGATGATTTTCCTAACTTAAAACTAAAGATTTCATTTAATGGGCATTGGCTCATTCATTTATTTTTTAGATTTGTAGGAATGAACAATGTGATGCCAAAGCTTTTTGGTTTTCCTAGACACTATGTGTACTAGTGTCACGCCACACTTTTCCCTACCTGAGTGCGCTAGGAGGTATTTTTTCTCATTTCTAATGATAAGGCGTTTTTTTAAACGAATAAGGGTCTCTTTCTAATCATACCTCATGAGACAGTGGGCACTTGTTATTTTATTTTCTATTTAGCCTATATTTTGTTTTGGAGTTGCCACTAGTCCTTAACGGTCGAATAGAAACCTAATCAATGTAAGAGAGAATTACCTTGATTTCTACGAACTAGAGATTACATGGGTAGGGAGAGTTGGTTACGTTAAAGATTATGATATCAAGATCCCTAATACCCTTTCAGTACCTAAAACGATCCGAAGTGTCTAAACATGTCATGCGAGTTTACAAGACCTATCCACTAATTCTAATCATTCTAATTAAAGAGAAATTAATCAATAAGAAAATGCACAATCAATTCAAATCACAAATGGCAATCCATAGTGAAGCCCTAAAGGCTTGTTCATTTTAAGGATTGTGTTATCTTTTAGGGTTTCATGATTTTTTTAGAGGTTAAGACCCCATTTTGGGGGTTAAACCCCTTTTAGGAGTTAAAACCCTTTTTTATCCCTAAACTAAGGAGTCTTCAAAAGAACCACTTGAGCACCTAAAAAAATTTAAATTTCACTCAAAGTATGTGGCCACAGGTGTTCTAAGCCAATCAATGAATTTTTGGAATTTTTTTTTGAAATTTTTGGAATTTTTTCACTTGCCTGAACTTCGATTTTTATTTTGAATTTTTTTTCGAATTTTTTTATTTTTATGAATTTTTATGGATTTTCTAAAATTTTCAAATTTTTATGAACTTTCTTAATTTTTCCAATTTTTATGGATTTTCTGAAATTTTTTCCATAATTTTTATTTTTTAAAATTTTCTTAAATTTCTGAATTTTGTTTTGAAATTTTCTTCATTTTTGGGACTTTTAAGAATTTTCTGAATTTTTTATTTTTTCGATTTTTCTGAATTTTTTGAGGAATTCCCTGAATTTTCTAAATTTTTTAGAAATTTTCTATTTTTTTAGAAATTATTTCTATTTTTATGAAATTTCTAATTTTTACTAATTTTTATTAATTTTTTTTATTTCCCAGAACCAAACCGGACTAGTTTAGTCCGGTCCAATCACGTTGGACAGGCCTATTTGGCACCGATCAAACTCCGGCAAGAGTGATGCCAAAATGGCATCGTTTTAAGGCTTCTTCATTAAGGCATTTTTACAAACACTTGGTGTGTATCAAATGTGATATTGCATTTTCAAAATCGTGACTTCAACCCAACCTCCGACAACCATCCGATCATATTCCGACCACCCCAAATGACCCTATATCAAATACACACTACCCTCTAAACACCTAATCCTACTGGACTGCCGCTGGACCACCGTCGGCCGGTGACTAAGCCTAAAAACACTAACTTGAAATTACCTAAACGTAAAATTTTCTAACATATTCAACTAGTCCTAATCAGCCTAATCATCCTATCAATCAAAACAATTAAGGAACAAAAATGACTAACTTGGGACGACCAATTGCCGAGGAAAGGAGCTCTGGTGAGGTTTGGTTGCTCCGGCGAAGTGGTTTTTAGGGACGGATCCATGGTTTATGTACAATCATGATCCAAAATGCATTAAATGATAAAGTTATAGGTGATTGGGAATGAGCTTTACCTTCTTTACTGGAGCTTAAATCAGAAATTTCAAACCAAACGGGAGCTTTAAAACAATCCTCTGACACTTGCTCTTCAACAGGGTGGCCTTCGCTTCGTCCGAAAGGTTCTGAACTGGCTGATCATAGCTCATTTTCAAAGCTTCCTGATCAGCCCTTCTCGGTACACCTGGGAAAGAGGTCCACTTGAGAGACTAATTCGTTGGCGTCATTGCTTTCAGGACAACACTAGTCACTCAGCTTTAGGGACCTCTACTTCCTCTCTCTCTCTCTCTCTCTCTCTCTCTCTCTCTCTCTCTCTCTCTCTCTCTCTCTCTCTCTCTCCCTTTGGTTTTCTATCAAAGAGATGGTCTCTCTCGGAAATTGATTTTCTTGCCCCTTTTGATCACCTCGCTGGGGTTGTTTCAAGCACTAACCGACTCTCCACTCGATTAGATCTGCTTGAGATGGATAGATAGAGAATCTCTGGCTGTCAATTCCCCTTGACACGTGCTAAAAGTAGGTGAAATAAGTCGGCAAAGGGGTGGGTCCAGCGGATTTTTCTCCCTTTTCCCAGTTTGAAATCTAGTCGAGTAAAGGTCGGGTTAGATTTGACCGACCTGGCTAACCCCGATTGATTAATTTTTCAAATTGAACCACCATTTGACCCATTTTTGCGATTTTAACCCCAAATTTAGGCTTCTTGACATTTCACCCTAGAATATGGGTTCAATTTGAATTTTCATTTCAATTTGGCCAAAAATCTACAATTTTGAATTCGGTTCAGTTGGGTTTTTGTTCATTTAAGTGTCTAAATGACCTAATTAGGAAAAATTTAGGTCAAAATTGAATTACCCATGTTCAATTAACCCTAGGGAAGGTATGAGCTTTGATTTAAAATTTAAAATTGAATGAAATCTCCAATTTAGATCTTAAAATCCCTCAATTTTCAATTAATTTTGGGGCTTTTTGATATTTTCATCAAATTGTGAAATTGGACTAACCAATGTGCAATTCAAGGTATTAGAATCAACTGTTGTGAAGACACTATAACCCAAAAATGACTAGAAATGGCTTAATTGGATTTTTGGTTCAATTAGAATATGAAATTGCCCAAATTTGGGGAAAACATATTCCTGATTGAAATTTTGTAAAATTGACATGGCAAGGCTAAAATTGGAATTAAAATAAGACTAATGACTATTTTTGTGGAATTTTTGAATTCCATTTGGTATTTTCTTGATTTTCTTCCTAATTTTATTAAAAGAAATTAAGAAAAAATTAAAGAAAAATCTAGAAAAATTATTTTTTATTTAGAAATAATAGGGTTATTTTCTCCATAAATTTCAAGTATGTGTAATAAAATGATCATTTTCTTGATCATTTTTATTTAGAAAATAACCCTATTTTCTTGATTTTCTTCCGTATGTGTAATAAAATCTTTCTTGATCATTTTCTCCATAAATGTCAACCATGAGCCTCTTGATTTGCCCCAATGTGAGGTAGTTCCTAATAGGGTTATTTTGAAAAACTTCTTCATCATTTGGGCTCAAATATGACTTGCAAAGGATAATAATGTATTTAGGGTAGTGAAATGATTGCCTTTCGTCATTTCAATTTATGTAATCATTGCGAATATTCCCTTATTTCCTTCATATGAGGTTATTTCTTACTTTTGACACTCACTCTTCCATTTCACTCAAGTGTATAAATGACATGTTTGGAGATGGCTTACATTTCTTCATTTGATTTTATCCAAACATTTTCTTTGGAATCTTTCAAGATTTTTTTCAAATCCTCCTCTTTGGGGAATTCTAATGTGAAATGCATGTTCAAAGAATGCATGTTCAAGCCTTTGGTTGAAACACATTGAGATAATCTTTGAAATGGTTTGGTTCTAATTTTGTGTTAATTCGCTTGGGGAAACAAACCTAGTTTAGTTTTTGAAAAAGTGAATTTCTGGAATCTAAATTCGTGAGTTAGAGATATTTACTTGATTGACTTGGTGTGATCCTTGTAAAAGTTAAAACCCAGAGTCAAAACACATCCTTGTATTATACATTTCAAATTAAAATGATACAACCAACCTTTTGTCTATTCTGACTTAAGTATTCATTTCAAATTAAAATGAAAGATTATCTCTTCGATCTCTTGCTTTGATTGTTTCACTTGGAGAATTGAACTCCTTTTGAATAACACCCTTTTTTCTTTAAGATTCAATCTCTTTTCCAAAAGGGATATGGAATACTTACTTTTCCAACTTGATGGGAATTCTGCAAAGATTGAGAGTAAAGTGTTAGAATTCATTTGCATGTCCCTGATTACCAATTGGAACAATATCACCAACTTTCTCGTGTGCTTTAATTTGATTCTATTGGGGATTCTTTTTTCAGGACTTCCTTCCTTTGGATTCCCTAAAGATGACAAATAGGAAGAACATAAAGGAGAGTAACTTGGAACGACACGTTCCTTTTCCTTTTACCAACTCATTGGGGGAATTTTGTATTGTCCTAAGCTCCTTTGGGCTTCATTCTGCAAAATGAACAAACATGAGGATGCAATGCATGATATGCAAATGTCCTAAAATGGCCCAAATCATCTTTTGAAGTGCTCAATCTGGCTTTTCATTTCATTCATGGGTAGAATATTTTGACTGCATATGAGTTTACAGGATAAGCCAACTCTGTTCCACCCATATTTACAAGAATCAATACTCCTCCTGGTAGAACTTTCTTGACAACATATGGTTGTTGATATCTAATTTTTAGCTCATTTTTGTCATATTTTCAAGAATTTCAAAATTAGGTCTAGGAATCTTGGCCAAGCCTAGAAACCTATTTTGAAACAAAAAAATAATTTTTTAGCATTTTTCTGTATTTTTCCTGAATTTCTTTTAGTCAAAATAAGCAGGAAAATCAAGAAAAATAGTAAATGGAATCAAAAAATTCCATAAAAATAGTCAATAATTTTCTTTAAAATCCAATTTCATAAATACACTTTCAATTTTAGAAAACTTCAATCAGGTGTAGGTTTTTCCCAAAATCGGGTAAAATTAAACCCAAGTTGAACCAAAAAAGAAATTAAATTTTTTCTAGACATTTTTAGATCTTAGTGTCTTTACAAAAATTGATCCTGGGGCCTTCAATTGTACAATAGTCAGTCCAATTTTACAATTTGGTGCAAAAATAAAAAAATCCCCAAAAATTGAGAATTTTGGACCTAAATTGGGAATTGTGCCCGAAATGAAATTTCTGAAATGTGAGACCAACATTTTTAGGGTTAATCATGAGTGGGTAATTCAATTTTGGCACCAGTTTCACCTAATCAGGTCATTAGGATGTCAAATTAAGGAAAATCTGATTAACCCGAATATAAAAATAGGAAAATCTTGGGTTCAATTATAATGAAAATTGGGGAAAATTACATCTTTGAATTCAAAATATGATGGGTAATTCGATTTTGTGATTGAATTTCGAAGATTTGGCAGAAATTGGATTTAATTTGCAAATTTGTGCAAAACTGAAATTGCCGGGTCGGGTGGATCAACCCGACTCGACCCAAACAGTGCATTTTCCTTGCCCAGCTTGAATGACCTGAAACCCAAAAACAAAAAAAACCGTTTAAACCCGCGAGTTTGTTGATCAATTCCAGAAAACATACACGTTTTTAATAAAATTTTCTAGCTGGATATTATCCAATTGGCATCAGTTAACAAGAAAAACGGATTCACATTCAGTTCCAACAGATTTTCGAGCGGGAATTTGAAGAACAAAAAAAGAAGAAAAACAAAGGGGGAACAAAAGCTATTCGAGAAAATTCCAAAAAGAGAAAAGAGAGAGAGAGAGAGAGTTAGAGACGTGTTGAGGGTCATAGAGTTGAGCGATTGGCGTCTTCTCCGGCGAGAAAATGCCGGCAAATCGACTCCTTTGGTGATCCTCCACGTCCGGCAACCCTGTGACGAAGTCATCCATGAAGGTCTAAAATTACTTATCGGCCGGAGCTTCCAGAGCACCCTTGGTAATTCCAAGACCACTTCTGGAAACTTAAGCTGATCATTCAACTTGGAAGCCTAGTTTGATCCACTTCCGAAGAAGGTAAAGTTCGCTCGTCATCATGATTTTCCAGAAATTCCAGAAAATGTGATTTGATTCGGTTTTGTTGTTATTGCGATTTTTGTTGCGATTCTGTGACTTTAGATGTTCAAAAATCATTTCTGATCGGGTTCCATGTTTCTTAATTGCATTTTGGCCATTAAAACCGCATAAAATCCCCTCGGTCACCATTGCCAAACTTCACCGGAGCTCGCGAAGTGCTCGCCGAAGTGTCTTCACGGCCAATGGCCGTTCAAGTAGGCCTTCTTTGACCTTGTGTGTTGATTTTTATGTTGATTAGAGCCAGTTTAGACTGCTAGGGCGGCTAGTTTTAGGATTCAAGTTCTAAAAAATGAAAATTTGAGCAGCACAAGTTTGGCTTTTTGGACTGATTTTTCGCTGTCCGGCGATGATCCGACAATGACCGAATTAGACTAGAATGATAATAGAACATGTGGTCTTGTTGATGGTGCAAGAGGAACGACGGAATAGTCGCTAGAAGATCGTCGACGGTAAGCCTAAAGTCGTGGCCTCGAGAATGCAAAACACAAAACCATGCCCACCAACTGTTCGGGAAAATGCCTAAATGAAAAATGCCAAAAACGGTGCCGTTTTGATACCTTGCCTACCAGAGAAGGTGATCGGCGCCGACGTCGGCGACTGCGACGGCAACGGCTAGCTGATCCCGGCGCATGAAAAAAAAAATTCAAAAAAAATTCATAAAAATTTCAAAAAAAAAATCTCAAAAATTCTAAAAGTCATAAAAATTAGATTTTTTAGAAAATTGAGAAATTTTGTAAAAAATTCACAAAAATGAAAGAAATTATAGAAAATTCAAAAAATTTGGAAAATTTTGCAGAAAATTCACAAAAATTAGAAAAATTACAGAAAATTCAAAAAAAAATTCTAGAAAATTCATAAAAATTTGAAAAAATTCATAAAATATAAATAAAAATTTGAAAATTCTGAATAGTTAAAAAAAATTCAAAAAAATTCCCAGAAAAAATTAAAAATCATTTTCTCGGTTTTAAAAATTTTTCGAAAAAGAAAAAATTCTAAAAATTCATAGAATGATTAGAAATCATTATGGCTAGTTATAAAAAATGAAATTTGAATTTTTCAAAATGCCTAAGTGGCATAATTTGGAAAATTTCAGATTTTGAGCCAAAATCCCTAAAAACCCTAAAAAAACAAAAAAAAAAAACAAACAAGATGAACAAACTGTTAGAGGTAGGGTTAGGGTTTTGATAATTTTTCATTTCTAGTGACCAAATTAGGGTTGTTGTGATTGATTTGTCATGTATTATGCAATTGATTTGTGAATGCTTCATTGATTGTCCATGGTTAGATTAAAAATTAAAATTAGGGATCCGTGTGACGCATTAGACATGTCATAATCGTTCTTAGGTATTGAAAGGGCATTAATGGTTTCAATTTGGGATCGTTAATGTAACCAAGTCCCTTATCCAGAATCTTTGGCTCGTAAGATTGCGGTATTTCTCACGTACCACAATTAGATTTCTAGTCGATCTACCATAAATGACTAGTGGCGACTCCAAGTTTAAATTTTGATCAAATAAATCCCGCTGTCACTTAAGGTATGGCTTGGGAGAGGTCCATATAGAAAAATACCTCCATTAGAAATGCACGTGAAAGTGTGGCGCGACAGGCTTGGCGACTCCGCTGGGGAGCCTTAAATTTCTAAGTGGACTTAGGCCTAGATAGAACGATATGCATGTATTTGTGCTCGCAAGGATCCCAAGTACGTCCCCATTAAGAAAGTGTTAAATGGTGATGCAGGTGGGAGGTATAAGGGGTGTAGTCTATGCTTACCTTTGTTTTGCAAGTTGGTGTTGGAATTGAATGTGATTTTTACCAAATTTTAGAAGTGTTGTTTGGTTATAAATTGTTGTGCTTGCGTTTAAATTGCTTTAGCACTACACTTTTTGCACACACTACCCGTGGCCCAACCCCGGCTACACTTAGGATCACCCTTAAAAGGTATGTGTTTAGGCGAAACTATGAGCCGATTGCTCATGGGATCGTTTAAATACAATACCGACCATCGAGATGGAATAATATTTCATCACTTTAGGCCGATTGCCTATTGGAATGGAATCTCTTGTCTATTAAGGTGGCAACCTCGAGCCTTTAGTATATCTTACCCTTTTAGGTGTCAAAACCTCACTTATTGCATATGTTTGTCTTTATGGTTGGTATACCTAAAACCAAGCAAAAGGTGTTGGTAAGTAAATATCGTTCCACTTTTCTCACCTTTTCAATTATGCAAAATTAATTGATATCACTTTGTCAAAAAAAAATGCCTAAATGATAATCAAAGTTTGGACAAGATGCCTTTTCATACTAGAATGAATGGTTAGGTCGTTATGCTCCATTTGGTCTCATTTTACATTTCTAGATAGAATGTATAAGTCCATGAAGATTTTCAATGTAATTCTAGCAGATTGGATGCTCAAGATCTGACATGTACAACCCCATTTGCCAAAAGTCAATTTTCGATGTATTCGAACTTGTAAACCATAGGGTAGTACTTTATGGTCAAAATGGAGCATATCAAAAGGCATTTGTTTTATACATTGGTTTCATTCACATTTTCAAGTATATGCTCTTTTAAGGCATAAATGGATTAAAAGTGGCATTTGTATTATGTCATAATAATGCAAATGTGCTTTACCTCCATTTTGTCCATAAAATGACATATAATTAAAATGGGGCCATTTAAAATTAATCCATGGTGACTAATAATGAACTTTTTGCATGATTAGATCAAAATGGGAAAACTAGAAATACAAGTCATCCTGGTTCCAAGGAAAGAGCTATTGGCATGGTGGGTGAACATGACTAAAGACAATAAAGCCTATGTGAGGGAAAGATTTAGATATTTGTTCAAGCTCATCAATCTCGAGTATCAAGTGAGTTTGATTCAAGTACTATCCTATTTTTGGGAAGTCACTACCGCCACATTTCAATTGGGCGAGCATGAGATGATACTCATATTATAGGAGTATAAGGCAACCATCGGGGTTGATTTCAAATCAAAAATCGTTGAGCCTCCAATTGGATTGAAACCCACAAGTGTCATAGCCGAATTCTTAAACTTGAAGACTCCTCAAGTGGAAAAGTTAATCAAGTTGAACACTAGGAATTTTCCTTTATCCTATTTGGTGGCTAATTACTCCAAATTGTCAAAGGAAACCGGGAATACTTCCGCGAGAGTCTTCATCCTTGCTTTCTTTGGGTTCGTCTTATTTCCTACATCAAGGACCAGATTAAATCCTCTTGTTGCAGTGATTGCTAGGCAAGCTTGCTTAAAGTGGGATTTTTCCAACATGCTTTTAGTAGAAACCATCATCTCTTTGAACAAATATCAGTATCATCAAAAGGGTGTACTTCATGCTTCTGCCGGGTTGCTTTTTATATGGTTTATCTCTCGTATCTGACCCTGGGAATGTCATATGCGCATTAAGGAGATTGACTCATCTACCAACCCCATTGAGAAGTATTTGAGGCTTCAAGACAAATTGCCGAAATACTCTTTTCATGAGTGGGCAAACTTCATTAGAGCATTGACTCCTAACCAATTCCAATGGAGAATTCAATGGCCAAAGATCATGACAGCTCAAATTGCTTGTCACGAAGGCAATTTAGTACCATTACTTGGATTGAGCGGTGGAGCCGCTTATTGCCCATTAAGAGTGGTGCGACAATTCGGAATGATCCAACAAGTTCCACCTAGTTGGCATCTCGAGGAGTTCACATTTGATATACCACAAAAATCCCAATCAGAAAAGGAAAATAAAGAGTTGCAAATAAAGGTTCAAAAGATCATACATTCCTTAAAGAAATCGACCAAGCAAATAGTACAATGGCCTGAGGATCTACAAGGAGAGATGAAGCTGTTCTTGACATCCAAAGAGTACATAGAATGGTTGAAGTCCAAATGACCGATCGATGTCGAACCACATGTACCTTTGAGTATTGTTACTCATGTTGACGAGTCGTACATTCCAGAGTACATTGTGCCGAACACGCCAGGTGTTGAGCCATATGTCGCGCCACACTCTCGCGTGCATTTCTAATGGAGGTATTTTTCGATATGGACCTCTCCCAGGCCATACCTCACGTGACAGCTGTTAACACCTAATTTTTAGCTCATTTTTGTCATATTTTCAAAAATTTCAAAATTAGGTCTAGGAATCTTGGCCAAGCCTAGAAACCTATTTTGAAACAAAAATAATAATTTTTTAGCATTTTTCTGTATTTTTCCCGAATTTCTTTTAGTCAAAATAAGCAAGAAAATCAAGAAAAATAGTAAATGGAATCAGAAAATTCCATAAAAATAGTAAATAATTTTCTTTAAAATCCAATTTCATAAATACACTTTCAATTTTAGAAAATTTCAATCGGCTGTATGTTTTTCCCAAAATTGGGCAAAATTAAACCCAAATTGAACCAAAAATAAAATTAATTTTTTTCTAGACAATTTTAGGTCATAGTGTCTTCACAACAATTGACCTTGGGACCTTTAATTACATAATGGTCAGTCCAATTGCATAATTTGGTGCAAAAATAAAAAATCCCCAAAAATTGATTAGAAATTGAGAATTTTGAACCTAAATTGATAATTGTGCCCGAAATGAAATTTCTGAAATATAAGACCATCATTTCTAAGGGTAATCAGGGGTGGGTAATGTAATTTTGGCATCAATTTTGCCTAATCAAGTCATTAAGACCTCAAATTGAACAAAACCCCATTAACCCGAATATAAAATTGAGGAAATTTTGGGCGCAAGTATAATAAAAATTGGGGAAAATTATGTTTTTAGGTTCGGAAATGCTAGGGAATGCAATTTTGAAGGTTAATTTGGAAAATTTGGTCAAAATAAGGTCCAATTTGTATTTTTTTGAGTAAAACTGGCACTACCGGGTTGAACGGGTCAACCTAACCCGACCCGAACAGTGTTGTCTCTTTCGCCCAGCCATCGCCCAAAGCACAGTAAATCCAGAAATAACCGACTCAAGCCCAGAACTTCACCAGCCATTTTCAATTATTTTAGCACGTTTTAAGCGATCGTGCCAGTTGGAAAAATGCCCAACTGTCACCGGCCAACAATCCCAACCAATTGGTAATCGATTTTAATCGAATTCGAGTGCGAAATTGAAGAACAAAAAAGAGAAAAAAACTTATCGGGAAGAACAGAACCCATTCGACAAAATTTTTGAGAGAGTTTGGAGAGAAATAGAGTGCGAATCATGTAGAAATTTAGAGAGAGAGGGTTAGAGGTTCCCTCGTGAGCGTTCGGTGCTGCCCTAGACAGCGGAGCGCCCGCAAATCATGAGTTGGCCGTAACCTCCCCTCGCTGTGCCAAGCTGGAAAAGCTGATCAGGAAGGTCTGAAACTAAGGGCGTTTCGGCTTGTCTAGACCTGTTCCGGCAAAGTTAAAGTTACTGGGAGGCAAAGAAGGTGTCAAGGAATAATCTCTGAGGCTCATTTCACTTTGGAAATTTCGTTAGAACGAAGAATGAAGCAGCTAAAATTCCTTCGTGGTCACGGTTTTTCCACAAATTCCAGAATGTGTTTTAGTGCAAACTTGTGTGTGTCTTCGTGATTTTATGATTATTGACGCTCAAAATACATTCTGACTTTCCCTTCGTTATTTGTTGGCACATTGAACGGTTAAATTTGCATTAAAACCGAGTCGGCTACCATTGAAATCCCTCGCCGGAAAACTCGAAGCATCGCCGGAGCGTCGCCGAGGCCTTAGGCCTTAGTCTCTTTGAACCTTGTTTGTTGATTTGTTATTCATTAGACTCGATCTAGATGGCTAGGGCGAATTGGTTGTTAGTTCGTAGTTTTTTTTTAAAACAAGTTTAGAATCCAGTTTAGGTTAGCATTTTTGATCGGATTTTCACTGGCCAGAAAAGGTTCGACAATGACCGAAGTAGGCTAGATGGAAAGTAGAATATGCGGGCATGACAATGGTGTAAGTAGAACGGCAATGTGGTCACCGGAGGGTCGCCGGTGATAGGCCTGAAGTCGCGGCCTCGATGACTCAAAATTAAGCTCATGCACATAAGTTGCTCGACGAAATGCCTAAATGAAAAAACGCCCTAAATGGCGCCATTTCGGTGGTGCTCGCTGGAGGAAGACGATCGGTGCTTGCGCCGGCAACGACGCCAACCGTCGGTCTGTTTCAGCGGGGGGGGGAATTCAAAAATATAAAAACAAAACAAAACCAAAACAAAAAAATTCATAAAAATTTCAAAAATTCTCAAAAATTAAAAAAAAATCACAAAAATTTTAAAAGTCATAAAAAATTAGATTTTTTTAGAAAATTCGGAAATTTTGCAGAAAATTCACAAAAATCAAAGAAATTGCAGAAAAATAAAAAAAATTGGAAAATTTTTGCAGAAAATTCTCAAAAAATTAGAAAAATTACGGGAAATTCAAATAAATAAAAAAATCCTAGAAAATTCATAAAAATTTGAAAAATTCAGAAAATGTAAATAAAAATTTGAAAATTTTGAAAAAAAACTGAAAAAATAAAAAAATTCACAAAAAATTCCTAGAAAACATTAAAAGTCATTTTGTTGGTTTTAAAATTTTTCCGAAAAAAAAAAAATAAAAAATAAAAAATTCTTAAAATTCACAAAATGATTAAAAATCATTGTGGCCAGTCATAAAAAATGAAATTTGAATTTTCCAAAATGCCTAAGTGGCATAATTTGGAAAATTCCAAATTTTGAGCCAAAATCCCTAAAAATCCTAAAAAAAAAAAACAAACAAACAAACAAGATGAACAAACTATTAGAGCTTGGGTTTGGATTTTGATAATTTTTCATTTCTAGTGACCAAATTAGGGTTGTTGTGATTGATTTGTCATCTGATATGCAATTGATTTTGTGAATGCTTCATTGATTGTCCATGGTTAGATTAAAAATTAAAATTAGGGATCCATGTGACGCAATAGACATGCCATAATCATTTTTAGGTACCGAAAGGGCATTAATGGTTTCAATTTGGAATCGTAAATGTAACCAAATCCCTTATCCAGAATCTTTGGTTTGTAGGATTGCGGTATTTTGCCCGTACCACAATTAGGTTTCTAGTCGACCTACCATAAATGACTAGTGGCGACTCCAAGTTTAAATTTCAATCAAATAAATCCTGCTGTCACGTGAGGTATGGCCTAGGAGAGGTCTATATAGAAAAATACCACCATTAGAAATGCACGCGAGAGCGTGGCACGACAACAGCGGGATTTATTTCATCGAAATTTAAACTTGGAGTCGCCACTAGTCATTTATGGTAGGTCGATTAGAAACCTAATTATGGTACGGGAGAAATACCGCATTCCTACGAACCAAATATTCCGGATAAGGGACTTGTTTACATTAACGATCCCAAATTGAAACTGTTAATGCCCTTTCGGTACGTAAGAACGATTATGGCATGTCTAATGCATCACACGGATCCCTAACTTCAATTTTTAATCTAACCATGGACAATCAATGAAGCATTCACAAAATCAATTGCATATCACATGACAAATCAATCACAACAACTCTAATTTGGTCACTAAAAATGAAAAATTATAAAAACCCTAACCCTATCTCTAATAGTTTGTTCATCTTGTTTTTTTTTTTTTAAGGATTGTTAGGGATTTTGGCTCAAAATTTAGAATTTTCCAAATTATGCCACTTAGGCATTTTGGAAAATTCAAATTTCATTTTTTTATGACTGGCCACAATGATTTCCAATCATTCTGTGAATTTTTAGAATTTTTGATTTTTTTATTTTTTTCGAAAAATTTTTAAAACTGAGAAAATGATTTTTAACGTTTTTTGGGAATTTTTGTGAATTTTTTTTTATTTTTTCAGTTTTTCAGAATTTTCAAATATTTTATTTACATTTTCTGAATTTTTCAAATTTTTCTAGGATTTTTTATTTTTCTGAATTTCCTATAATTTTTCTAATTTTTGTGAATTTTCTTCAAAATTTCTGAATTTTCTAAAAAAATCTAATTTCCTATGACTTCTAAAATTTTTGTGATTTTTTTAAATTTTTGAGAATTTTTGAAATTTTTATGAATTTTTTTAAAATTTCAGAAATTTTAGTTTTTTTTTGAAAAAGCTAAAAAATTTTATGATTTTTTATGATTTTTTATTTTTTATGTTTTTATGTTTTTTTATATATATTTTTATATTTTTGTATTCACACGCCGGGACCGGCGATCGTTGCCGGCACTGTCGCCGGCGCAGGCTCCGGTCACCCTCTCCGGTGAAGCAAGGTGCCAAAATGACGCCGTTTTTTGCGTTTTTCATTTAGGCATTTTCCCGAACGATTGGTGGGCATCATTTCTATTTAGAGCCTTTTGAGATCGTGACTTCGGGCCTGTCGCCGGCGACCCTCCGGCGACTATTTCGCCATTCTTCTTGCACCATCAACAAGACCACATGTTCTATTATCATTCTAGTCTAATTCGGTCGCTGTTGGACCTTCGCTGGACGGCGAAAAATCAGTCCAAAAAGCCAAACTTGTGCTGTTCAAATTTTCATTTTTTAGAACTTGAATCCTAAAACTAGCTGCCCTAGCAGTCTAAACCGACTCTAATCAACATAAAAATCAACACACAAGGTCAAAGAAGGCCTACATGAACGGCCATTGGCCGTGAAGACACTTCGGCGAGCACTTCGCGAGCTCCAGCGAAGTTTGGCAATGGTGACTGAGGGGATTTTATGCGGTTTTAATGGCCAAAATGCAATCAAGAAACATGGAACATGATCAGAAATGATTTTTGAACATCTAAAGTCACAGAATCGCAATAACAGCAAAACCGAATCAAATCACATTTTCTGGAATTTCTAGAAAATCATGATGACGAGCGAACTTTACCTTCTTCGGAAGTGGATCAAACTAGATTTCCGAGTTGAATGATCGGCTTAAGTTTCTTCCTTGACACCTTTGCTTCACAACAGTGGTCTTGGAATCGCCAGGAGTGCTCTGGAAGCTCCGGCCGAGAAGTAATTTCAGACATTCACGGATGACTTCGTCACAGGGTCGCCGGACGTGGAGGATCACCGAAGGAGTCGATTTGCCGGCGTTTTCTCGCCGGAGAAGACACCGATCGCTCAACTCTAGAACCCTCAACACGTCTTTAACGCTCTCCCTCTCCCTTTCTCGCTCTTTCTCTCTCTTTTCTCTTTCTGGAATTCTCTCCAATAGCTTCTGTTCTTCCCGGTCAGTTTTTTCTCTTTTCTTTTTCTTCAATTTTGCGCTCGAATTCGGTTAAAATTGATTACCAATCGGTTGGGGTTGTTGGTCGGTGACAGCTGGGCCTTTTTCCAACTGGCACGATTGCTTAAGACGTGCTAAAATAATTGGAAATGGCTAGTGAAGTTCTAGGTTTGAGTCGGTTTTTCTGAATTTGTTGCGCCTTGGGCGATGGCTGAGTGAAGGAGACAACACTGTTCGGGTCGGGTCTGGTTGACACGTTCGACCCGGCAGTGCCGGTTTTACTAAAAAATGCAAATTAGACCTTATTTCGATCGAATTTTCCAAATTGACCCTCAAAATTGCATTCCCCAGCATGTTCCGAACCTAAGCATATAATTTTCCCCAATTTTTATTATAGTTGTGCCCAAAAATTTCCTCAATTTTATATTCGAGTTAGTGGGGTTTTATTCAATTCAAGGTCTTAATGACCTGATTAGGCAAAATTGATGTCAAAATTACATTGCCCACCCCTGATTAACCTTAGAAATGATGGTCTCACATTTCGGAAATTTCATTTCGGGCACAATTCCCAATTTAGGTTAAAAATTCTCAATTTTTGGGGATTTTTGATTTTTGCACCAAATTGTGAAATTGGACTGACCATTGTACAATTAAAGGCCCCATGATCAATTGTTGTAAAGACACTAAGATCTAAAAATGTCTAGAAAAAATTTAATTTAATTTTTGGTTCAATTTGGGTTTAATTTCGCCCAAATTTGGGAAAAAATACACCCGATTGAAATTTCTAAAATTGAAAGTGTATTTATGAAATTGGATTTTAAATAAAATTATTGACTATTTTTATGGAATTTTCTGATTCCATTTACTGTTTTTCTTGATTTTCTTGCTCATTTTGACTAAAAGAAATTCGAGAAAAATACAGAAAAATGCTAAAAAATTATTTTTTTCGTTTTAAAATAGGTTTCTAGGCTTGGCCAAGATTCCTAGACCTAATTTTGAAAATTTTGAAAATATGACAAAAATAAGCTAAAAATTAGGTATCAACAGCTGCCCATCTTTAAGATTGAGCTCATTAGAGGTTGATCTCAAAGATAAGGTGACACCTTAAATTTTTAGTCAACTCACTAATGAAAATGGAAGTTTCATAACAACTGATTGGGGTCTTTTCTTTTGAAATTCATGATCCAATCCCAAAGGTTCTTTTTGGAACATATTTTGAAAGTGTTTGTTAATGATTTGAGAGAGAGGGAGAGAGAAACTTACTTGTTTGTGAGAGTTTTTATTGCTCCTCCAAGGATATGAATGAATGGTTGTTCTGATTTTTTGATTTAAGGATGAATCCATGTATCTTGAATGCCTGCGGCTCCTTGCCTTAGGACTTAAGTTTGCCTAGTGACTCCTTATCAAATATCAAATAGGATTTGAAATTTGCCTAGTGAGTCCTCGCCAAATAGGACTTTAGAATTTGCCTAGTGGCTCCTCGCCAAATAGGATTTTGAAACTGTCTAGTGGCTCCTCGCTAAATAAGACTTTAGAATTTGCCTAGTGACTCCTCGTCAAATAGGACTTTGAAACTGCCTAATGGCTCCTCACCAAATAAGACTTTGGAACTATCTAGTGGCTCCTTGCCAAATAGGACTTTGAAACTGCCTAGTGGCTTCTCGCCAAATAGGGCTTTAGAATTTGCCTAGTGACTATTTGCCAAATAGGACTTTGAAACTGCCTAGTGGCTTCTCGCCAAATAGGACTTTAGAATTTGCCTAGTGACTCATCGTCAAATAGGACTTGTGTAATAGTTTTATGAAGCTACGATTTTGTGATTATTCACAAAGGGTCAATTCTCTGAGGCTACAAATCCACGATCAATCAGGAGAATCATAACAAGGCCATGTTTTAGGCCTAAAAAGTCATCCAAAGCTACAGGTTGCGAATACTCGAAGGGTGATAGATCCAAAGCTACAAACCTGCAAACATCTGGTAAGACGATAAAAATCACCATGAAAAGGCCATTCTAAAGGCCAGAGAAAGTCATCTAAAGCTACAGGTTGCGAACACTTGAAGGGTGATGGTTCCGAAGCTACAAACCCGCGAACATTTAGTAAGACTATAAAAATTACCCCATTCAAAGCTGCAAAACCGCGATCACTCATGAGAATCATCATTCAGAGGCTACGAAGATGCAATTTGCTTTGAAATATCTATTTTGAAAATGTGATTTTTTTTTTAAAGGATAATCCCGAGAAACCTTTGCATGGTTTTTAACTAACCAAAAACTATTTTGAAACGTGGTTTTTTTTTTAGATTACCACAAACTTTTTGAAAACTTGGTTTCTAGTTGACTAAAAATTATTAAAAACCTGATTTTGAAATATGCATTCTTTATGTTGAATGCATTTCAGGCGATCAAATTCCCTTTTAAAGGAAGTACTTGAGCAAATGACTCGAAATCTTTCAAGAAATGTTTTGAATGATCATTTAAAAGACCTTCATTAGAAATGATTTATCTCGATCTATGAATTTGGTCTTTCTTTCATTTGATTGAAAGGGGATTGATTTGATATCCCTCAATTTTATCTTCCCTAATCCATCCTTAGGTATTCAGAGATATTCGCAATGTATACAATCCAATTGATCCGATAAGGTCTTTAAAATGGTTGTAATGTTGGCTTAGTCAATGGCTATTCAGATGATAGGCATTCAGAGGCCAAGAAAAAGATCTTATCATCTTTCAACTCACTTCGGGTCTTCAAGTTAAGAACCTGGAGGATAAGATAAGATAATATTGCATGCACTTCTTTGAGCGATGACTTTTTGTCATGAAATCATATTTTCACTCTCAACATCCCAATCTAAAAAGTCTTTGGGGAAAGGTTATAATGTTGGTATTGGGCAGGCTCAATTGTTTTGTTTTGAATTCTGGGTTTTCATAAAATTGGTGATCTTCTTGGCATCACCACTTCCTTTTCATTAGGGATCTTGATCTTTTCTGAGCATGAACACAAGAGTTCCCTAGACGTTATTGGAAATTTCAATCGTTGATTTGTTGTGACTTTTGATTTTTCACAACTTTTGCATGACCTTTGCCATTCTTTTTGAATGCTTTTCTTTCTTTTTCTTTTGCTCCTTATTCTGGGTATTGGTCTTGCTTTTACCAGGCACACTGTTTTTTCATGCCCCAGATTCCTTTGCCTTTGATCTTTTTGCATTCTAAGGACTCTGTGTTCTACCCTTTTGCTTTCTATTTATCAAGGTGGGTCATATGTTCATGCTCCAATGCAAAGAGATGATCATCAATCTTGGGGTTTTGAAATGAATATTCAGGCTCAATTGGGCTTTGCCAAAAGTAAATGTGTTTGGGATATAGAAACAAAATGCTCTTCTTCCTCTTGGGATGCTATAAACTTCCATATGAATTCATATGAAGTTATCACAGAAAGATTGATG
Organism: Syzygium aromaticum; assembly: GCA_024500025.1. NCBI lineage: Eukaryota > Viridiplantae > Streptophyta > Magnoliopsida > Myrtales > Myrtaceae > Syzygium > Syzygium aromaticum. The sequence continues at coordinate 13,903,467 of CM044888.1, read as the reverse complement.
CAAGTGCATACCATAAAATCCTTCTTGATCCTATTCTCCATAAATGTCAACCATGAACCTCCTAATTTGCCCCAATGTAGGGTGGTTTTCAACAGGGTTATTTTTTTTTTTTTTGGGAAATTTCTCCACTATCTAGGCTCAAATTTGGTTTGCAAAGGATAATCATGTGTTTGGGGTAGCGAAATGATATGCCTTTCATCATTTCAATTCATGTAAACATTGCGAATACTCCCTATTTCCTACAGATATGGTATTCTCTCATTATGATAGTCATCCTTCCATTCACTCGAGTGTATAAAGGACGTGTTTGGATATGCCTCACCTTTCATCATTTGAAGGCTTTTCATTTGATTTGATCCAAACTTTTCTTTGAAATTTTTCATGACTTTTGTCAAAACTTCCTTTCTAAGGAATTATGATGCGTAATACATGCTTAAAGAACGCGTATTTCAAAACCTTTTTGAAATAACTTTTCATGTCAATCCGCTTGGGGAAAAGAAGTTTTATTTTCCGGAAACTTAACTTCTTCGAGACTCAAATTTATGAGTTAAGGATGCATACCTAATTGACTTGATGAGTCTTCTTTTGTTTTCTAACTTTGTTGAAAGATTTTAGAGGTCTCGAATCACCTCAAATTTCCTTTCGTCATATTCGATTTTCTTGAATGTCTGCCTTCATTTCATGGGTGGAAAATCTTGATACCATCTGCATTTACAGGATAGGCTAGTTCTGTTCCTATCATGTCTACAAGAATTAGTGCTCCACCAGGAAGAAACTTCTTGACAATGTATGGACCCTCGTAGTTCGGAGTGAACTTTCCACGTAGGTCTGAATTGTTGGGAATAACCTTCTTCACAACTAAATCATTCGTCTTGAAACGTCTTGGTTTTACCTTTTTGTTGAAGGATTTAGCAACTCTTTTATGGTAAGCTTGTCCATGACATATAGCCTGCAATCTTCTCTCGTCGATCATATTGAGCTGCTCATATCTTTGTTGGCTCCATTCGGCTTCTAAGAGCTTTATTTGAGATAATATCTTTAATGAAGAAATTTTCACCTCAACGGGTAACACTGCTTCCATCCCATAAACTAAGGAGAATGGAGTTGCCCTAGTTGATGTTTGAATTGAAGCTTGATACACCATCAGGGCATATGGCAATCTTTCATACCAATCACGATAATTCTCGGTTGTCTTGGACAATATCTTCTTGATATTCTTGGTCGCTGCTTCCACTGCTCCATTCATTTGTGAGCGATATGGAGATGAATTCAAGTGCCGAATGTGGAAATGTTCAAGCAAATCATTTACGATTTTGTTGTTCAAATTTGAACCATTGTCAATAATGATTGCTTTTGGAACTCCGTACCTGGTAACGATGTCTCGTCTAATGAACTTTGCTACATTCTTGGCGGTGACATTTGTATATGAATTTGCTTCAATCCACTTGGTGAAATAATCAATTGCCACTAGGATAAAGCGATGTCCATTTGAGGCCTTTGGGTTAATTAGGCCAATCATGTCAATTCCTCATATTGAAAATGGCCATAGCTCTGACATTTGATGCAGCTCATTAGGCAGTGCATTAATTCTTTCTCCATAGATCTGACATTGACGACAACACCTCACATGTTGAATACAATCTGTTTCCATCGTCATCCAATAATATCCCAACCTCATGATTTTGCGAGCTAAGAGATGGTCATTCATATGCGGGCCACACTTGCCTTCATGAATTTTCCTCATGATTTGTTCAGCTTCTTTACTATCAACACATCTTAACAGGATCGAATCGAACGATTTCTTATAGAGATCTTGTCTATTGAGGAAAAATTTGTTGGCTATTTTTTTGATAAATTTCATGTCGCCTGATTGGCTTCCTTCAGGAAATTCCCCTTCTTGTAAGTATTTTTTGATATCATGAAACCACGGTTTATTGTCAAATTCTACCTGAACTACCATGCAATGTGCCGGTTGTTCGAGAATATTGATTCTCAATGGCTTTATGTCCATACCATCCTCAGCTTGAAGTAGGGATGATAAAGTTGCAAGAGCATCTGTAAAATGATTATGAGCTCTTGAAAGATAATCAAATGTTATCTCTTTAAATTCTTCAATCATTCCTTCTAAGTATTTGTGATAAGGAATCAGCTTTGCATCCCGAGTTTGCCATTCTCCAGTTGTTTGCAATATGATGAGCATAGAATCTCCATATACTTGCAACTTTTTCACCCTCATTGAAAGACCTAAATGTAGGCCAATAATACACGCCTCGTAATCAGCGATGTTATTGGTGCATGGGAATACCAGTTTTGCTGATACCGGATATTATTGGCCTTCTGGGGAGATTAGTACTGCTCCGGTACCTGATCCAAATAAGTTGGTTGCGCCATCAAAATACATGATCCATTTGTCATTGACTAATGTAAATATGTGGTCATCTAGTTGCTCTTCAGACTTAGCGATATTCTGCGAATTCTCTGCCAGCATGTCTGCTATCGCTCGCCCTTTGATTGATTTTTGAGATGAACTCCTGACATCAAATTCAGACAATAAAACTTGCCATTTGGCTAATTTTCCGACCAAGGAGGATTTCTCAAGAAGGTGCTTGATTGGATCATTCTTAGTTACTAGCTGAATTTGGTGATGAAGGGTGTACTGCCTTAATCTGTATAACACCCAAATTAATGCAACGCATGTCTTCTCGACCATTGGATAGTTCACTTATGATATTGTGAATTTCTTGCTCAAATAATAAACGGCTTGCTCTTTACCATCGTTCGGTCTTTTTTGTACCAGTACTGCCCCTAATGATTCATGGTGAATCATCAAATATAAGATCAACGGAATTCCAGGAATTGGTGGTACTAATACTGGTGGGCAAACTAGATATTCTTTGATTTTATCAAAGGCTTATTGACATTATTTATCCCACCTTACTTTGGCATTCTTCTTCAACAGTTTGAAAAATGGTTTCGTAGTCTCAGAAACCTGGTAGATGAAACGGGCAATGTAATTTAATCGTCCCAACAAGCTTCTTACCTCTTTTACCGTAGAAGGGCCCTTCAATTCATGTATTGCTTTAATTTTGGAAGGATCAATTTCGATTCCCTTGTTGCTGACCACAAATCCTAGCAATTTGCCAGATTTTGCCCCAAATACGCACATATTGAGGTTCAATCGCAACTTGTACTTTCCGAGTCTTTTGAACAATTTGCGAAGTACCTCAACATGGTCTTCTCTTTGTTTGGATTTTGCAATTATGTCATCCACATATACCTCGATTTCTTTGTGCATTATATCATGGAACAAAGTTACCATTGCTCTCTGATATGTGGTGCCAGCATTTTTCAGACCGAAAGGCATTACCTTATAACAGAATGTCCCCCATGGTGTTATGAATGACGTTTTTGCCTTATTTTCCTTCTTCATAAGGATTTGATTGTACCTTGAGAAGCCATCCATAAATGAGAATGTTTCGAACCCAGCAGTGCTATCCACTAATACATCAATATGTGGAAGTGGGAAGTCATCCTTAGGGCTTGTCTTGTTTAGGTCACGGTAATAAACGCATACTCATACCCGTCCATCTTTTTTCATTACGGCTACTATATTAGCAACCCATTCTGGATATGGTACTACTTCGATGAAACCAACCTTGAGTAATTTCATCACTTCTTCTTCTATTTTCTTAGCCAACTCTGACTTTGTTCGCCTCAATTTTTGCTTCTTTGATGGGATGCTTGGATCAATTGGCAAAACATGTTCAACTATACTTGGATCAAAGCCTGGCATGTCAGCATAAGACCATGTGAATATATCTTGATATTCTTTGAGCAAATCCGTTATTCTTTCTGATTTTGTTGAGGGTAGACTTTCCCCAATCTTGATTTCTTTAGGATTCTCCTTATCACCCAGATTAACAGTAACTGTTTTCTCTAATGTGAGTAGCTTTGATTCTTCATGACGAATCCATTCTCTGTCAATCCATTCTGCATCTTCATTATTCTCCTCACTATCATAAACGATCTCCTTGGAGAGATTTAAATCATTTATGAAGCTATTGTAGGTGTGCGAATGCTCATGCCTGACATGCAGCAAACATGATTAATATGTACATACGAAATGGATTGATGCATGAGTTTTAATGATAAATCCCTTTGGAAAGCTATTTTTTGAAGTTTGTTTTGAAAATAAATCAAGAAGATAAAGTGAGTCCTTGTATCTCCGGACATCCTTGCTTTTAAATCATTTTTGCAATGAGGAGTCATACGGAAATCCAAAGCCTCAAGCCTCACATGTGAGAGCAATATTCATCATAGGTTTGGTTTTGTTTCCATATATCCTTAACAAAACACTTTTATTGAATCTGAAAAGTGCAATTGCATCTATATTGAAAGAAACGTAAATTGCTGTTGAATTGAAACAACATTAACATGAAACAAGCAAATTGTAAAGACAACAATGAGGAAAGGGTTTAAAAGAAACTTCCTACTCTAGTGCGTAGGTATCTTCATCTTCAACTAATATGACATTGATAATGTCCTCTTTGAATAAACTCAGCATGTCAGGCTTAGTCTCTGCATGTAAACTTTCTTCTGAGAGCAACTTGGGAGGCCCAGGAAAATTTTCTCTAATATGAACCTGATGATAGGGTAACTCCTTAGCCTTACCCTTCCATGTTGACGGGTTAATGATTCGATCACCTTAGCTTCCACGGCCTTTATGATTTTCTCGACTCTAGCCTCGGCCTCCATGGTGATTATCGATGGCTTCATATCCCACTCCATACCTCTTCTTGGTACCAGATGCGATAATAGGTTCTTTAATCCCTTGAGCTTTCATTCCTAGCCCACCTTCATGGTTAAATCCGTATCGGCACAACATTCCAGTCATAATAGACGATGTTGAAAATTCTGGAGTCTTCATGATACTTCCAGCAGGAATTTGTATCGTGGAAATCATCTCAAAAGAATGATAACTGGGCTCTTATTTTATCTCTGGCTCGACATAAGGTATGGTACTTTCCTTGTTAGTGGTAAAGTCTGTCTCACCGTGTACAGTAATTATTTTACCGTTAATAACAAATCGCACCTTCTAATGAAGACTAGAAGGGATGGCGCCAGCCATATGAATCCAAGGCCTTCCTAGTAGCAGGTTGAAGCTCCTTGGAATGTCGACCACTTGAAAATCAATTAGAAAAGGTATAGGGCCTGTGTTTACTTCCAATTCGATGTCCCCAATAACATCTTTTTTCATTCCGTTAAATGAACGTACGGTTACCTTTGAAGGTTTGATAAGCTCTTCACTAATCCCCAAGCGATGCAGCGTGCTTAAAGAACACAAGTTAAGTGCAGAACCATTATCGATGAGCACTCGTGACACTTCCTTGCCTCAGCATTTGACGGCAATATACAAAGCCTTATTGTGAGATCGTTCGTCAATAGAGAAATCTTCATCAGAAAAGGCAATTTGATCTTTTAACAGAATAGAACCAATAAAGTCATCCAATTGTACCTCATTAATGGTTTCCAGGACATGCACCTCATTTAGAAGCTTCATGAGCACCATTTTATGGCTTTCTGAAGTCTTGAAAAGATCTAGTAAGGAAATCTATGCCGGCATCTTTCTCAATTGTTCAATTACCTCGTATTCACTTGTCTTCATGACTAACAGTAACTGCTTAACATCATCCTCAGTCACTCCCTTCTTTTCATGCTCGCTTTCTTTCGGAACGTAACATCTTCCTGATCTGGTTATTGCATCAATCTCTTTAGATGCATAATCCCATGGCACACACTTGGTGTCAAATTTCCCCTTTGGAGGCAAAGTGATAATCACAGGTTGCACCTCCTTGTCTTCAATTTTTAGTTGACCAATCAGAAGTTTGATGGTAATTTGCTCATCAAGATGCTTTTCTTCTCCCAATCTATCAACTTCATCGAGATTGATCAATAGTGGTGTGATCATGGACACCATGCTTTCGTTAGTTTCAATAATATCCATTCCACCCTAACCGTCAGGCGCGATACTTTCTTCTCTGGATGCCCATGAGGGTGGTGTGTATTTAACACAGTAGTTATAACGGCCACTATCTTAACCCAGATAATCTACGATCTCACCCTGTCTTCTTGCTTTGCGAATAAATCTCCTGTCTCCTTGGCGAATCTTTTCCTTCATCCTCTCGTCTTGATTTTCTTTCTCCTCAAGACTTAATTTGCTGATTGGGACTTCATCCATGCCTTCCCATCCATCAAGCACAATGGTTTCATTCTTGAAAACCCAAGGCGGAGGTGTGTATTTAACTCGGAAATTATACTTTCCACTGTCTTGTCCAAGGAAGTCTATAGCGTCACTTTGCTCAAATGAAGTTTGGGTAAATCGCCTTTCACCCTGCCGAATCGCTTCTTTTTGCTCTTCAAATTAATCCTCCTTATCACAAGATGGAGTTTCATTTTGCTTGATGAGCTCATCATCCATATCACCCCATCCATCAGGCACAACTGCTTCACTTCTAAAAGCCCATGGTGGGGGAATGTATTTTACTTGGAAGTTGTATTTGCCAGAGTCTTCTCCCAAGTTGTTTATGATTTCCCCTTTCAAGAGTGCTTCACGACGAAAGCGAGCATCTCCCCGATGAGCTGATTTTAATTTGGCTTCATATTCATCTTTTGTGGGGACCATATTTACCACATTGTGCTCAGGAAGAGGGTTCTGATGCACATTTGGCTCTGGTTCTTGAAAGCTTAGTATCTTCTTATCTATAAGTTGCTGGACTTTGTATTTTAAAACCATGCAGTTGTCCACATCATGTCCTTTTTCCCCCACATAGTATGTGCAAGTCTTCAACTCATTGTACCAGGGGAACTTTGTAGGATTATCTCTTGGCACTTCCTTGGCCACCATATGCCTTTTTAACAGCATTGGTAGTAGCTTCGATAAGGGTCGGTGTAACGGGGTGAATTGCCTTACGGATCTTTTCCTTGGCTCAAATGGTTTTGGATTTTTCCAAGGAATATTGGATTGCTTTTGGAATGGAGCTTGATTAACGTTAGGGCTGGATATCATAGCCACATCGCGTATAGGCTCCTTATCCTTTCTTTCAGGATACGATCTTCGTACTGTTGTTTCTTGAGACTTCTTCTCCTTCAATGTCCATTTGATCCTTTCGCCAACCTTCACTAGCATGGTAAATGTTTGGCAACCTGAGATATGCAACTTTTCGTAATATTCCGTTGGTAACGACTTCAAGAAGAGTTCAATCAGCTTGTCCTCACTTATTGCCGGTTTGACTTGTGAGGCAATAGCTTTCCATCTCTGTGCATAAGCTCTGAATCTCTCATTTCTTCGCTTCTCGGTTCTAACTAGATCTTCTCGAGTTGAAAGTACTTCGACATTGAATTTGTATTGGCGAAGGAACTCTCCTGCCAAATGGTCCAATTCGATAAAATCCTCTATATCAAGAGCAGTATACCACGCCGAAGCTGCTTCCTTTAAGCTATCTTGAAATGTACTGATAAGAAGTGGCATATTGTCTGAATATCTTGCCATTTTGCGGAGATAATACTTCAAATGGCTTTTAGGACAGTCGGTACCATCGTACTTGCTCACGAACTCCGATTCTTTGTAATTCTCTGGCACAACCACCTTCATGTATGGTGAGAATTTATCGAATCTCTGAAGCTCATAACCTTGACTTGCCAAGCATTCTTCAATTTTGGCCAATCGTTTGGACTCCTCTTCATCTTTGGATGTCTTTGTAACCTGAACATCCTCTTCTAGATTTACTATTTCCGGTGCAGATTTCAGAGAATTCTCCTGAATTGGTTCTTTACTCCTCATGGTATCTTCAACAGGTACTTCAGTAGCATTTGCAGTCCCTGGGTTGGCAACTGTAGGATAAAATCCTCTTGCAGCTATTATGAAAGTCTTCATTTCTGCCATCATGGCAGCCATTTGTGTTAACTGGTTTTCTGCTTTAGCCAGTTGAGTGCGAGTGTCTTCCTCAGCCATTTTTATTTGTAAACGAGTTTGAGGTCTTCTACCTTCCGTTGCTAAACAACCTGTTTTCATGAAAATCATCAAGATATTAGAATTGATGAAGTATATATGAAGATTTATATTCTTTCAATTGTATGTTTTCTTGTAGATAACAAGGATAAGAATTTTTTACAAGCCTTAGCCTTGTAGAAATCTTCTCATCAATGTTTTTTTCAAGAAATCATACCATTCAAAAAATTACAATCCATGGTGACTGTTTCTTTTATGTGAAATGCGTTTTATTCATCAAACAATCATGCATGAAGTAATTGTTTTGATTTTGAAGATCCATACTACAACGATTTACATCGAAATGGGGGAATACTAGCTTAAACAAGTCTAGGCTTCTTGCTAGCTATGGTAGCTTCAGCCTCTTTATATTCCTTGACTTGTATCTTCCAATCTTTCACGTCAATTGTGACCTTCTCGGGAATGTATAGCTCAACACTTGGCGCGTTCGGCACAATGTACTCTGGAATGTACGGTTCGTCAACATGAGTAACGATACTCAAAGGTACATATGGTTCGACATCAATCGGTCATTTGGCCTTCAACCATTCTATGTACTCTTTGGATGCCAAGAACAGCTTCATCTCTCCTTGTAGATCCTCAGGCCACTGTACTATTTGCTTGGTCGATTTCTTCAAGGAATGCATGATCTTCTGAACCTTTATTTGCAACTCTCTATTTTCCTTTTCCGATTGGGATTTTTGTGGTATATCAAATGTGAACTCCTCGAGATGCCAATTAGGTGGAACTTGTTGGATCATTCCGAGCTGTCGTACCACTCTTAATGGGCAATAAGCGGCTCCACCGCTCAATCCAAGTAATGGTACTAAATTACCTTCGTGACAAGTAATTTGAGCTGTCATAATCTTTGGCCATTGAATTCTCCATTGGAATTGATTAGGAGTCAATGCTGTAATGAAGTTTGCCCACTCATGAAAAGAGTATTTCTGTAATTTGTCTTGAAGCCTCAAATACTTCTCAATGGGGTTGGTAGACGAGTCAATCTCTTTAATGCGCGTATGATGTTCCCAGGGTCGGATATGGGAGATGAACTATATAGAAAGCAACTCGGCAGAAGCGTGAAGTACACCCTTTTGATGATACTGATATTTGTTCAAAGAGATGATGGTTTCTGCTAAAAGCATGTTGGAAAAATCCCACTTTAAGCAAGCTTGCCTAGCAATCACTGCAACAAGAGGATTTAATCCGGTCCTTGATGCAGGGAATAAGACGAACCCAAAGAAAGCAATGATGAAAACTCTCGCGGAAGTATTCCCAATTTCCTTTGGCAATTTGCAATAATTAGCCACCAAATAGGATAAAGGAAAATTCCTAGTGTTCGACTTGATCAACTTTTCCACTTGAAGAGTCTTCAAGTTTAGGAATTCGGCTATGACACTTGTGGGTTTCAATCTAATTGGAGGCTCAACGATTTTTTATTCGAAATCAACCCCGATGGTTGCCTTATACTCCTCTAATATAGGTACCATCTCATGCTCGCCCAATTGGAATGTGGCGGTAGTGACTTCCCAAAAATGGGATAGTGCTTGAATCAAACTTACTTGATACTCGAGAATGATGAGCTTGACCAAATATCCCAATTTTTCCCTCACGTAGGCTTTATTGTCTTTAATCATGTTCACCCACCATGCCAACAGCTCTTTCCTTGGAACCGAGATGACTTGTATATCTAATTTCCCCATTTTGATCTAATCATGCAAAATGTTCATTATTAGTCACCATTGATTAATTTTAAATGTCCCCATTTTAATTATGTCCTTTTATGGACAAAATGGAGGTAAAGCACATTTGGATTATTATGACATAATACAAATGCCACTTTTAATCCATTTATGCCTTAAAAGAGCGTATACTTGAAAATGTGAATGAAACCAATGTTTAAAACAAATGCCTTTTGATATGCTCCATTTTGACCATAAAGTACTACCCTATGGTTTACAAGTTCGAATACATCGAAAATTGACTTTTGGCAAATGGGGTTGTACATGTTAGAACTTGAGCATCCAATCTGTTTGAATCACATTGAAAATTATCGTGGACCTATACATTCCATCTAGAAATGTAAAATGAGACCAAATGGAGCATATCGACCTAATCATTCATTCTAGTATGAAAAGGCATCTTGTCCAAACTTTGATTATCATTTGGGCAATTTTTTTTTACAAAGTGATATCAATTAATTTTGCATAATTGAAAATGTGAGAAAAGTGGAACGACATTTATTTACCAACACCTTTTGCTTGGTTTTAGGTATACCAACCACAAAGATAAACATACACAACAAGTGAGGTTTTGACATCTAAAAGGGTAGGATATACTAAAGGCTCAAGGTTGCCACCTTAATGGACAAGAGGTTCCATTCCAATAGGCAGTCGGCCTAAAGTGATGAAATATTATTCCATCTCAATGGTCGGTATTGTATTTAAACAATCCCATGAGCAATCGGCTCATAGTTTCGCCTAAACACATGCCTCCTAAGGGTGATCCTAAGTGTAGCCGGGGTTGGGCCACGGGTAGTGTGTGCAAAAAGTGTAGTGTTAAAGCAATTTAAAGGCAAGCATAACAATTTATAACCAAACAACACTTTTAAAATTTGGTAAAAATCACATTCAATTCCAACACCAACCTACAAAACAAAGGTAAGCATAGACTACACCCCTTATACCTCCCACCTGCATCACCATTTAACACTTTATTAATGGGGACATACCTGGGATCCTTGCAAGCACAAACACATGCATATCGTTCTATCTAGGCTTAAGTCCACTTAGAAATTTAAGGCTCCCCAGCGAAGTCGTCAAGCATGTCATGCCACACTCTCGCGTGCATTTCTAATGGAGGTATTTTTCTATATGGACCTCTCCCAGGCCATACCTCACGTGACAGCGAGATTTATTTGATCGAAATTTAAACTTAGAGTCGCCACTAGTCATTTATGGTAGGTCGACTAGAAACCTAATTGTGGTACGGGAGAAATACCGTAATCCTACAAACCAAAGATTCTGGATAAGGGACTTGGTTACATTAACGATCCCAAATTGAAACCATTAATGCCCTTTTGGTACGTAAGAACGATTATGGCATGTCTAATGCGTCACACGGATCCCTAATTTCAATGTCTAATCTAACCATGGACAATCAATGAAGCATTCACAAAATCAATTGCATATCACATGACAAATCAATCACAATAACCCTAATTTGATTACTAGAAATGAAAAATTATCAAAACCCTAACCCTAGCTCTAATAGTTTGTTCATCTTGTTTGTTTTTTTTTTTTTAGGATTTTTAGGGATTTTGGCTCAAAATTTGGAATTTTCCAAATTATGCCACTTAGGTATTTTGGAAAATTCAAATTTCATTTTTTATGAATGGCCACAATGATTTCTAATCATTTTGTGAATTTTCAGAATTTTTGATTTTTTTTATTTTTTTCAAAAAATTTTTAAAATCGAGAAAATGATTTTTAATGTTTTCTCGGAATTTTTGTGATTTTTTTTTATTTTTTCAGTTTTTCAGAATTTTTAAATTTTTTATTTACATTTTCTGAATTTTTCAAATTTTTCTAGGATTTTTTATTTTTCTAAATTTCTTGTAATTTTTCTAATTTTTGTGAATTTTCTGCAAAATTTTCGAATTTTCTAAAAAAATCTAATTTCTTATGACTTTTAAAATTTTTGTGATTTTTTTAAATTTTTGAGAATTTTTGAAATTTTTATGAATTTTTTTAAAATTTCCGAAATTTTAGTTTTTTTTTTTTGAAAAATCTAAAAAATTTTATGATTTTTTATGATTTTTATTTTTTATGTTTTTATGTTTTTTTTATATTTTTTTTTTCTCGCCCTAGGACCGGCCGTCTGTTGCCGGCACTGTCACCAGCACCGGCTCCGGTCGCGCTCTCTAGCGAAGCAAGGTGCCAAAACGGTGGCGTTTTTGGCGTTTTTCGTTTAGGCATTTTCCCGAATGGCTGGTGGGCATCATTTCTATTTAGAGCCTTTTGAGATCGTGACTTCGGGCCTGTCGCCGGCGACCCTCCGGCGACTATTTCGCCATTCCTCTTGCACCATTAACAAGACCACATGTTCTATTATCATTCTAGTCTAATTTGGTCGCTGTTGGACCTTCGCCGGATGGCGAAAAATCAGTCCAAAAAGCCAAACTTGTGCTGTTCAAATTTTCATTTTTTAGAACTTGAATCCTAAAACTAGCCGCCCTAGCAGTCTAAACCAGCTCTAATCAACATAAAAATCAACACACAAGGTCAAAGAAGGCCTACTTGAATGGCCATTGGTCGTGAAGAAACTCCAGCGAGCACTTCGCGAGCTCCGGCGAAGTTTGGCAATGGTAACTGAAGGGATTTTATGCGGTTTTAAAGGCTAAAATACAATCAAGAAGCATGGAACACGATCAAAAATGATTTTTGAACATCTAAAGTCACAGAATCGCAACAAAAATCGCAATAACAGCAAAACCGAATCAAATCACATTTTCTGGAATTTCTAGAAAATCATGATGACGAGCGAACTTTACCTTCTTCGGAAGTGGATCAAACTAGGCTTCCGAGTTGAATAATCAGCTTAAGTTTCTTCCTTGACACCTCTGCTTCACAACAGTGGTCTTGGAATCGCCAGGGGTGCTCTGGAAGCTCTGGCCAAGAAGCAATTTCAAACCTTCGCAGATGACTTTGTCACAGGGTCGCCGAACGTGGAGGATCACCAAAGGAGTCAATTTGCCGGCGTTTTCTCGCCGAAGAAGACGTCGATCGCTCGACTTTAAGACCCTCAACACGTCTCTAATGCTCTCCCTCTCCCTTTCTTGCTCTTTCTCTCTCTTTTCTCTTTCTGGAATTCTCTCCAATAGCTTCTGTTCTTCCCGGTCAGTTTTTTCTCTTTTCTTTTTCTTCAATTTTGCGCTCGAATTCGGTTAAAATCGATTACCAATCGGTTGGGGTTGTTGGTCAATGACAGCTGGGCCTTTTTCCAACTGGCACGATCGCTTAAAACGTGCTAAAATAATTGGAAATGGCCGGTGAAGTTCTAGGTTTGAGTCGGTTTTTCTGAATTTGTTGCACCTTGGGCGATGGTTGGGTGAAGGAGACAACACTGTTCGGGTCGGGTCGGGTTAACCCGTCCAACCCGGCAGTGGCGGTTTTACTAAAAAATGCAAATTGGATATTATTTCGATCGAATTTTCCAAATTGACCCTCAAAATTGCATTCCCCAGCATGTTCCGAACCTAAACATACAATTTTCCCCAATTTTTATTATAGTTGTGCCCAAAATTTCCTCAATTTTATATTCGGGTTAGTGGGGTTTTATTCAATTCGAGGTCTTAATGACCTGATTAGGCAAAATTGATGTCAAAATTACATTGTCCACCCCTGATTAACCTTAGAAATGATGGTCTCACATTTCGGAAATTTCATTTCGGGCACAACTCCCAGTTTAGGTAAAAAATTCTCAATTTTTGGGGATTTTTGATTTTTGCACCATATTGTGAAATTGGACTGACCATTGTTCAATTAAAGGCCCCATGATCAATTGTTGTAAAGACACTAAGATCTAAAATTGTCTAGAAAAAATTTAATTTAATTTTTGGTTCAATTTGGGTTTAATTTTGCCCAATTTTGGGAAAAAACATACACCCGATTGAAATTTCTAAAATTGAAAGTGTATTTATGAAATTGGATTTTAAAGAAAATTATTGACTATTTTTATGGAATTTTCTGATTCCATTTACTATTTTTCTTTATTTTCATGCTCATTTTGACTAAAAGAAATTCGGGAAAAATACAGAAAAATACTAAAAAATTATTTTTTTGTTTCAAAATAGGTTTCTAGGCTTGGCCAAGATTCCTAGACCTAATTTTGAAATTTTTGAAAATATGACAAAAATGCGCTAAAAATTAAGTGTCAACACCATACATTCCCGAGGAAGTCACAATTGACGTGGAAGAATGGGAGATACGAGTCAAGGAATATAAAAAGGCTGAAGCTACCTTAGCTAGCAAGAAGCCTAGACTTATTTAAGCTAGTATTCCCCCATTTCGATGTAAATCGTTGTAGTATGGATCTTCAAAATCAACAATTACTTCATGCATGATTGTTTGATGAATAAAGCACATTTCACATAAAAGAAACAATCACCATGGATTGTAATTCTTTGAATGGTATGATTTCTTGAAAAACAAAACATTAATGAGAAGATTTCTGCAAGGCTAAGGCTAAGGCTTGTAAAAAAAAATTTTATCTTTGTTATCTACAAGAAAACATACAATTGAAAGAATATAAGTCTTCATATCTACTTCATCAATTCTAATATCCTGATGATTTTCATGAAAATAGGTTGTTTAGCAACGAAAGGTAGAAGACCTCGAACTCGTTTACAAATAAAAATGGCTGAGGAAGACACTCGCACTCGGCTGGTTGAAGTAGAAAACCAATTAACACAAATGGCTGCCATGATGGTAGAAATGAAGACTTTCATAATAGCTGCAAGAGAATCTTATCCTACAGTTGCCAACTCAGGGATTGCAAATGCTACTGAAGTACCTGTTGAAGATACCATGAGGAGTAAAGAACCAATTCAGGAGAATCCTCCAAAATCTGCACCGGAAATAGTAAATCTAGAAGAGGATGTTTGGGTTATAAAGATATCCAAAGATGAAGATGAGGCCAAACGATTGGCCAAAATTGAAGAATGCTTGGCAAGTCAAGGTTATGAGTTTCAGAGATTCGATAAATTCTCACCATACATGAAGGTGGTTGTGCCAGAGAATTACAAAGAACCGAAGTTCGTGAGCAAGTACGACGGTACCGGCTGTCCTAAAAGCCATTTGAAGTATTATCTCCGCAAAATGGCAAGATATTCAGATAATATGCCACTTCTTATCAGTACATTTCAAGATAGCTTAAAGGGAGCAGCTTTGGCGTGGTATACCGCTCTTGATATAGACGATTTTATCGAATAGGATCATTTGGCAGGAGAGTTCCTTCGCCAATACAAATTCAATGTCGAAGTACTTTCAACTCGAGAAGATTTAGTCAGAACCGAGAAGCGAAGAAATGAGGGATTCAGAGCTTATGCACAGAAATGGAAAGCTATAGCCTCACAAGTCAAACCGGCAATAAGTGAGGATGAGCTGATTGAATTCTTAAAGTCGTTACCAATGAAATATTACGACAAGTTGCATATCTCAGGTTGCCAAACATTTATCATGCTGGTGAAGGTTGGCAAAAGGATCGAATGGACATTTTGACTTTGCTAGAGAATTATAAGGTATGCGCCGACAGTTGAGGTGGACAAGGGCTTTGTGTTGTGGAAGACACATACCTTTTTGACTTGGTTCTATCGAGAGGGAGACATTTTGTTCGGTCCTCTTCAAGGATTCGATGGTCCCCATAGTAGCGGAGAAGGAGTTGAGGAGTGGGATCCCATGGAGATAGATCTTCCTAATGAGACCGTTACTGATCCTAACGCCGATTCTGAGAGTTTAGATTTCAAGCCAGATTATTTAGAATATGATTTAGGGATGCCTCCGTGGTGCCATGGGGACTGATGATAGGCTTATTTATCCTGTCTTTTGAGCGTCCTCTTTTGTGTAAAGAAGCTAAGCTAACCAACCACCTAATCCTTTTTGCTTGTGTGTGGTTTGATGAAGTGGCCTCTAGTAATGCTTGTATATTGTATCTTATGTGATTAACTATATATTTATAAAAGTGGCTATGTTGGTTTGTATATATGATGTCTCATTTACTATCCCTTTTTTTTTTATTGTTGTTTAGGTGTTTCAAGTTTGCTTTTGCATGTGTTCTCTCGATAGAAAGTGGTTTGGATCGGCGATGAGTTCTGAGACGTCGCATTCGAAAGATTGAGGCAGGATGTTGCGCGTTCGTAAAGTTCAAGGCATGACAGAGCCTTTCCTTGACCTAATCTTGAATATTTTTTGTCATGTTTTTCCACCATGCTAAAAGCTCCTTTCGAGGAACCGAAATGACTTGAACATTTAGTTTCCCCATTTTAGATCTAAAGCATGCAAAAAAAAAAAAAAAAAATTGGTCAATCACCATAGATTACTAGCAATTTTTTAAAATTCCATTTTAACCGCATGTTCTTTTTGAGGCAAAATGGAAATAAGAATGATTTGACATCTTAATTCCATTCTAAACCTTAAAAGAACACGTGATTAAGAATGGTGTCAAAATCAATGTTTGGAATAGGTATCCCTTTTGTATACTCTACTAAGATTGGAAAGACTCAATTTGAAAATTTACAAATTTTGAACACATAAAAATTGACTCTCCTCTCCTAAGATTACATGGGCCACTTGACCACTAGAAATTTTCAATCTTTTGAATGACATTACATGACAGAGCCCATTTGATTTACAATAGAAATTGACCCTATACATTCCATCTAAAATGACTTAGTGGAGTATAGAACCTTAATTGTTCATTTCAACCTAAAAGGAGTATCTCAACCAATCATTGTTGACACCTAATTTTTAGCTAACGCGTCATTAAAAGCACAAAACTCGTGATTAGGGTTTCCGATTGTAACGGAATCTGTTTCTTGAACAAAAAGTGTCATTTTTTAATTTTGCTTGTTGGTTTAACTTCTATAGATAACTACCATTCATTTTATACAAAGACCCGAAAAATCAAACGGTTGACTTTCAGGTTGACTTTTTGTCAACTCTTTGACTAAAAGTCAACCTCGGGTCAAATTGGGGATTTTTGTATAAAAAAATTCCTTTCAAGTTTAATTTCACTTTAGAAGTGAAAATTCCAGAAAAATTCAAAGATTTGATTATAAAATCAAACTCCTAGTGAAAAGTCAACTAAGGTTTGACTTTTGGTAAAACCTTTGACCAAAAAATTAGAAAATAAAAAAAATCCCATAATCATCTCATTTTACATTCAATTTGACTTTGGCATTTAAAATTTTTCAAAAATTGATTAAGAGCCTACTTTTCCCCAATTTGGGGAAATAGATTGGGAGTCGGCAAAAAACAAAATTACTTTCATTTTTTTTTTTCATATTTTAGCTTAGTTTCTTTTACGACATTTGATCCAAAGGTCATCATAAGATCACTCGTGCGATCAATTTTGTGAATCGACACTTTGCCCTAATAAGGGGTTTTAGTCAATTGTTCACGGTTTGCGAATGGTTGTTATCATTTGACTTGTTTTTGTGAGATAAACACGAATCTGGGGTCAATTTTGCGAAATTCACAAGGGAACTCTCCAAGTTTACACATTTAGCTCATTTGAATTTGGGAATTAGGGGTTATTGATGTCCAATTGATGAAATTAAAGTTGACCCGTTCATGACTAAGGTTTAATTTGATGAATTGAGATTCAATTTCAACATTGGCCTTCAATTTATTGTTGACATGAAGGTCACGCATCCATTTCAATGTCAATTTGAATGCAATAATAGGTCACTATAAACATGGCAATTGATTCGATAAGCATTTGGCAAGTCTAATTGAACTCAATTTCGGTTAATTTGCAAATTTTGACTAGAAATTGCATGAAATTATCCAATTTAGCTTAGGAAAAATCCAATTTGGTGCACCTATGGCATGGATCCAATATTTTTCTTGACCAATTAGATAATTAAACCCATAAAAGTTGTAGGTTTAGTTTAATTGGCCTAATTAGATCAAAATTAGACCATTTCTCTTCAAATTGGATTATTTTTTCCTCAAAATTGATGAACCTTTCTTTTCAATTTAGTCTTTCAAGGACTAAATTGCATAAATTTGGAACAATTGAGACTCAACCGCCCAAGGAGAAGACCAAACTGGTCGAATCGCTCAAAACCGGTCCGACCGATCACTGGCAGAGGAGGCCGATTTGGCCCTCCTCCGGTCAATTCCTAGTTGCCGGCAACTGGTGACCGGCAACCCACCATTTGGGTAATTCCCCCGTGCCCTCCAATTTTTAGATTTTGCAAAAAAGTCCCCGGGTTTTGTGAAATTACAAAAATGCGCCTAATTAGGTCCTTAATTGTAAAATTAATCAAAACTGTTAATGAGATTAAATCATAGCCATTCAAATTAGCACATGTTAAATAAGATTTTTGCTTAATCTCTAAGTAAAGGATAAGCACAAATCTCGACCGTCGGATCAAACCGACGGCCGAGATTGAATCGTGATGGGGGTATATAACCCATTTTCCCTCCAAAACTAAAAGGGGGGGGCCATTTTTACAAAAAAATCTATCTCTCTAATCTACAATTTCTCTCTCGTCTCTCTCTTTTTCCTGCTCTCTCTCTTTCACGTTCTCTCTCCTCTCTCTCAAACTACTCACACGATTTTATCAAGAACCACTGGTTCACCCCCACCACGCGGGTCCTTGCCGGCCACACCACCAATGCCTCTACCCCCTCCAACGTCCGCCTCCATTCCCTTGACGTCCTGCAGGTTGGAGTCTTGCCGGAGCTGCCTTCGATTCCTCCATCTCTCCCTCTCTTCTCATGACAGTTTGAATCGGTTCGAATCGGACCGGTTCTATTCAGCAGGCTGATCAGCGCCCCTCTGATGTCGATTTTGATCCTCTCAGGCGTCTCTTGAAGTCCTTGGAGCTTCCTCAATGATCCTTGAGAGGTTTTTGCTCCTACTTTGCTGAGATAATCACGAATCGAAGCTTGGTTTAACCGAAATCGCGCAAAAGGTAGGAATCTATGCTTGAATCCAATAAAGCGAGGCTACAATAGGTAGCCCGGGCTAGGATTCACCCTAGGGCTTTCTATGGACTCCGTATTGATGATTTATGGTTGCTGATTACATGTTTGATGATTTGATGATGATATTCTTGAGTTAGAAGATGATCTGCAATTTCGAGTTTTTGGACCTATTTTCTGTTTTAATGATTTTGACCTATTAAATATCGTTTCTTGATCTCGACACCTTCTAGACTCTCATAATACGATTCAAGAGCTTCGATTTGATATCTTACAACACTCGATTTGGTATAGTTTTCTATTTGAAAACATATTCTAAAGTTTCCATCAGAATCAGAAATTCCGTTGTTTTGTTTCTTCAGGTTTTTACACGATTGGAGCAATTTCACTAATTTTTTGCTGATTTTTCTATTTGGATATGGATGTTGTAGTCTTCATGAAAGTTGTTGAGAATCATCTTGAATATAACATGTTTTTTTTCTAGATTTTTCTGATAAGTCTAGATGAATGAAATCCTATGTGAATCGACCTAGGGTCTGAAATGGCTTTTTGCACTGATTACTACGAATCAGGGTTTTCAGCTTGTTGATTTTTTGCTGCCTTGTGTGTTAAGATTCAATAAGAGTTGTCTCATGAAAAATGATCTAAATCAGGTTGGTTATAACATAGATTTTCCTTGAAATTTTTGGAATATGCTTAAGTGTGGAAAACTCATGAAATATGACTTCTACTCATGCTGATTTTGCCCAACCTGCACTGTTGTTGATTTTTTTCTGATTTTTCTGCTAGGATCTAAACTTAGGTCTTTAAATATTCATCATGTTGTATACTATTCACATGATTTATTTCATATTTTTGCCATGTCATGAGGATA
The DNA here is from genome assembly GCA_024500025.1 of Syzygium aromaticum. Taxonomy (NCBI): domain Eukaryota; kingdom Viridiplantae; phylum Streptophyta; class Magnoliopsida; order Myrtales; family Myrtaceae; genus Syzygium; species Syzygium aromaticum. The sequence continues at coordinate 13,883,834 of CM044888.1, read as the reverse complement.
GTAAATAACATGCATCTTATGGGCTTATATGCTATAATCCATTGCTGACATGCATCATTGTAGAAATCCTTTCAATTGATCATAAAATTGATGTTAATCGAATTCGATGCCTTCTAGGAGATCTTAAAGCATGTCTTGAGCTTTCCAACGATGCCAAGATTGCATCATTTGTATGTCAATAGATTCTATTTCCATTTTTACCAAATTTGCCTTAGAATCAGGAGAATTGCATATTTGGAATACATATAAGCTTGATTATGTGTTTGCACTTTGCTGATTTTGTGTGAATTTTTCGGTAAATATTTTGATGATGAGTTCTTCATGGACTTTGATTTTCATTCCTAGACCTAGGCTGTGACAAAATTTGAGAATTTTTGGACATCATTAACATGCCCAAATTGCCATGAGATTGCTCTGAAAATCTGCCCCTATGTTCTATTCTGATGCACTTCGTCATGTTCTGTGATTTTTGTAAATTCATATGTAGCTTATCTTAGGAAATTTTCTTTACAAAAAATGTTCGTTGTTGTGTGCTTGATATACCATAAATTTTCCAAAACTTTTTAACCATGGGTCCTTTTCCGATTGAATGCATCTTAAATCCCCTGTTCTACTGTTCTTTGTTTTTCCTTTATAAATTCTCTTTTGTTTTAGGATTTTTAGATAATAATGCATGCTGAACTGGTTTTTGATGCCTTCACAAGTTTTAATCCTCATTTCATGAACTTTGTTCACAGAATTTTTCAGAAAATAAAAAGGGGTTGTGTAGCGGTCGCCTAAATTTTGTTTTGATGCCAATTTTAATAGAATTGATACTAATTCGATGATTCATGGAACTCGATCAGTGTGCTTGAGAACTTCACACTCGGGTTTTAGATTTATATCCCAAGAATGTCGAACGTGCTCAAACTCTTATTAAAATTGTCATTCCACTCGTTTGCAAAATTTCATTTTTTTTAATAATCACACAATTTATCGATTTTCTTGCGCATGTGCTTGTGATTGGCGTGGGATGAATTGAATGAAGTGAACCAGTGTCGGTTCACTAATTTGAGTGATTGGATGAGAATCAAGGTCTTTCGACCTACCTGCATATTTAATTCATCGCTATGCATGTGATTTTTAGATGTATACCTAGGGACGGTGCATGATCGTGGGTCTAAATTAGGATTACACATAGAACATGACTTAGGGATTCATGGCAGTAATTGATGTTGGTGAACACCAATGGTAGTTAATAACCATGAATTGTGTCTAAAATGAACATAGGTAGACAATAAGAGGTATTGATGCATGTTTGAACAAAGGCCGAGCCCGAGGCCATGTTTGAAATTCTTTGTGCCTTGTTTGTTATCTTTGATTGACTTGTGATGATGTGTACTTTGTGATTGCATATTGTTTGTTGTTGTTCTTTCTTTAGTTTCAGTTTTAGATTAGGGTAGAATAGGTTTGAAGAAGACGATGGTCTTGAAAATGGCGAAGGTCGATGTCCATTCCGATCTATTTTCTTGTAAAAATTCATTTATTACCTAGCATATGTCTCAGGTTTCTTATTTGCGATGTATAAACACCCGACGAGTTACGGGTTTTTCTTTCTTGCACTTAGAATTAGCTAGTTCTTTCAATACCTTGGTTGTTTACTTTACGCAATGATTTTCAATACAATTGTTTATTTCTTTCTTTTCTAAACTAAGATAGGATTAGTTTAGAATTTTAAATAAAAACACAAAAACAAGATCCATGATCACTTAGTGGACTAAAGCTTTGGCATGAAAATGGTAAAAAAACAAATGTATGACAACTTAGATAACAACACGATAAGTTTAGCAGTATCGAAAGGGTGTTAATAGAAATATTAATGTAAGCTAGTCCCCAAATCCATGATCTTTGATTCTCGTAGAAACCAATATGAAATTCCCGCATATTTGTTGGGTATTCTAGCTGACCCCCGATCCAGGCTAGTGGCAACTCTTAAAAAAGATAAAATCGATTCGCTATCATGCTAGATATGGATTAAGGAAAATCCGTAATCATGATTTGTTGACCATACATATGATTGAAAGATTGATGCTTTGGTAAATTGTTTTTTTATGATGTGCCGTATGAACCGTTTCATGAACACTTACCTTTAAACTGCTTTATTGAGTTTGGCCCTTGTGAGGTAGGTTACAACAGGCTTGGCGATTCTGCTGGGGACTAGGTTACAAACCTAAGTGGATTAAAGCCGTAATAAACTTGTTGGTTGTTATCTCACTTGTCTACATTTTGTAGCATCAACTGCATGTCAAAATCACGTGGAAAATGAGGTAAGTTGCTAATTAAGTGTTAAATATTTTTGTAGGTGGGAGTTATAAGGGGAGGGGTGTATGTCAACCGTTTGTTTTATTGGTGGTGAAAGGATGTATGCATGTATGTTGGGTTATATTGAAGTATTGTTTGCTTTAAATTCAAATGCATATTCACCCGCTTTAGCGTGACACAATGCACCCACATCCCGTAGTCTAAAACCCTGGATCACTTTTAGGATCTGCATGTGAATCCATGTGATAATCCATTCTTCAATATCGCTCATCTTGGTTAGTAAGAAATGCACCAACCGACGTTAATAGTGGTGGGTAAACTCTTCTTGTCTAATGAAGGTGGGGACCTTGAACCTTTAGAATCCTACCCTTAGGCGTCAAACCTCACGTCCTCATGCGATGTGTCAATGTGTTTGCCATTTTCTTTGTGGTAAGGTTGATTGTATCGTTCCAATATTTTTACCGTAATTTCACTTACGTCATTTCAATTCCACATTATATTTCTTTCTATAATGCGTGGTGATTAATCTCGATACCCTAAACTAGGGTTAGTCAAAATAGATATGTCGGATATTCGAGTTATCCCTGTACCTAGAGCTCTCGTGGCCATGTGGGAAAGCTTTGAGCCAAAGCACAAGGACTACATGAAAAAGAGGATTGGATACCTTCCCACTCTTTTATACATCGAGCCTCGTGTCGCCATGATTAAGGCATTATCCCATTTTTGGAACTCAAAGACATCCACTTTTGTGTTTGGTCAAAATGAATTGACCCCTACAATTAAGGAGTACGATATTGCCATTGGAAGAGTCGGTTCTTTTGGTCTAATTAGTCCTCCAATAGATATAGATTCTATTACTCTCTTGAGCCAATTCTTAAGAGTTGATATTCTCCAAATCAAAGGCGTCCTTAAAGGAAATTCCCATGCGGTCCCTCTTGCATTCTTAGAATGACATTTTTCTAACTTGCTAAAAGAAGCGGATAATCAAATTCCTTGCGTTTTTCTCTTATGATTCTTTGGTGTTGTGATCTTTCCATACACCAAAAAGACTATGGATCTTTTGATAGTCTACATTATCAATCAAGTGTGTATGTTCAAAAGATTCACCAATATGATCATAGGTGAGACCTTCGTATCATTCAATAGGTTTAAACAAAACAAAAATGGTACTTTTAGAACCTGAATGGGTTTACTCCAAATTTGGTTGATCTCTCACCTTAAAAATTTTGGTTTGAGCTTGAAAATCATAGGTGTATCCAAAGATTGTCATATTATCACAATTTTCCGAGAAAAGGAAGAAATCTTTCCTTATGGGTCATTCTCAACTTGGTTCAATTTTTTCAAGAACCTTGTTCCAAATCAAATTCAATGGCATGCTCGTTGGCTTGGAAATCTCGAGGTGTGCCTTAATAACGGATTAGACAACCCAATCCCACTTTTGGGTCTCACGTGGTCTACGTCATATTGCCCTTTTAGAGTTATCCGTCAATATCGCGTGCTTTGAAAGATTCCGCCATTTCTCAAGTTAGGGTTATATCATCTTGATTTTCGCAAAGATGTCATCCAAGAGGACCAAATGACGGATTTGAAGAAAATGATTAAGTCTATCATTGATATGTGGTACAAATGCCACCTAGAGCTGATTCTCATTACCGATGAATCAGAATTGGAAGGTGAAATGAAGATACACCATGCATTGTCGGAGTATATACATTGTCGCCTTGAGCCCGAGCTTAAAGTAGATCTCCTTAATGTGCCCGAGAAGCCAACTCAACAACAAGCTATGACCGCAAGAGTTCTTAGGAAAAGGGATAAGGCTTTAATCGAGGTTGAATGTTTGACCCAACAAAACAAATGAATTCACCTCCTGCATAAAGAAGATCCATTAGGAGTTTGACTATATTCTATGATGAAATCTTCTTTCATGTAATTTTCATTTTATAGATTTGATGTATAGAGTTTCCTTTTTACTCATTTTAGTAATGATGTAATAGGATTCTCTTCTTGTTTTTAGATTGATGGATAGGGATTGTATTTCACGAATTTTGTTATTAATAGTGAAATTTCCCCTGCGTGCACTTTCTTTCTTCGAGATTCTAATGGAATATAGATAAGGCATCTTGATTAATCATTGTGTGTTACCCCTTCAATTGTATAATTTCTTGTGAAGAAATTTTGGTAAGAGATTATTTACACAATATTGGGATCATGAGAATATTTCTTATTTCTATTTCATCCAAAGAAAATGAGTAAAAAGGAAAGAAACCACGTGGGTGAGAAAAGCCATGATGTGGGCAACTATTATGTTCTCAACGTCAAGATCCAAAACCTGCTGGATAAGGGGGTCTTGTCATTTAAGGATGCTGCACCAAATGTCCAACAAAATTCACTTCCCAATCATACTAAAACTGTTAATGTGATATTTGGAGATGAGAATGAGAAACATTTCTTGGTCGATGTGGCAAAGCTGGAGGAGTTATTGGTCGTAGTTGAATGTCAACTAAAAGGAGGAGATATCTCTCGAGAGGAGAAAATATTGCCTAGCCAAGATGGCTACTTTAGGCATAATCTAGCCATTTTAAGGAAAGAAACTTGAAGGGTCTATCAAAGCTGCTGTTATTGATTTGTCGTCTGAAAATTTCTCTTGCAAGTTGGAAGCTAAAGTCTCATGCTCTAAGCCAAACGAGGATGGATACGAGCTAGATGTTGACGAACCTTGGAGTGACACATATTCCAATTTGGAATGAGAGAGCAAGAATGCCCATTGAGATCGTGAATTTGTGAAGAAGGCCCACGAGAAAAACTTGAAAGACATTGTTCCGATGGGATGGAATGACGAAGATGATAGGGAAGTTCCTTCTAACATTGATTCGAAATTTGAATGCCATATCTCTTATTGGGTGTTGATACCTAAATTTTACCTATTCGTTTAGGGTTTAATTGCATAGAAAAATAGGGTTTAGTTTTTAACCCCTAAACAAAAATATTTTCATTAAATTAATTGGCATATAGACTTTAGGTGCATTTACATTAATAAGACATATTAGAGCATGCTTTCATTGTTTAATTTCAAAAACAAAAAAATTAAAAATTAATTAAAAAAATTATTATTTTTTTAAATTTTTAAAAAAATTTTCGAAAAAAGGGGATACCAGCATTACTCAATGCTGACCAGTGCAACACCACTATCATTAAATCAAATTAAATTAAATTAAAAAAAATTAAAAAGGGGAAGAAAAGATGAAGCCAGCGTTATTCAACGCTAAATTAATTTCTTTTCCCCCCGGACCAGTGCGCCTTCAGCCCTTTCTCCCTCCTAGCATCTTTAACATTTTTGGAAGCGGAAGAAGCAGCGGGTTGTTGAACGTAGACGCCAGAACGCGGCAAAAACATGGAAGAGGAAGCGAACGTTCGAAAACAACAAAGCAGCAGGAGGTGGGCGCATGAGGATGGCGTAGCGCCTCCGACCTGCATCAAGGGAGTTCTGCAATCGTTTTAGTCGAAAACGGGTCCGGCTTAGTCCCGAGAGTAGGACTGACCGTTGACGCTTGATGAAATGGGGGAGGGCACACTGATTTATGGCTCCTTGTGCTAGAAATGGAAGGTGAGCGTTGTCGAGGGAGGGGCAGAGCAAGAGAGCCTTCCCTTCCGCTGGGCATAAAACAGAGGGAAAGAAGAGAGGAGGCAACGGCGAGAAGGGGTTTTCAGGGAGAGAGTTCCATAGAGAGAAAGTTTTGGAGAGAGGGGGAGAGGTCGAAATGGAAGGGTCTTTCGCCGGCGATTGCCGTGCCCAAGCCGCGACCGACGATCTTCTGTCACGGTAGGTCCCGGTCCCGAGCGCTCGCTAGGTTTTGTTTTGGTTTGGTTCGATTCGGGGTCGGTCTCCTGAGGATCCCGGCTCGTAGGTGTGTGAGGCGTGCAGATGTAGCTCGATCTACCGCGTTCGCCCTCCATTCGCTACTGCCGAGTCGGGTAGGGAGTGTCGCAAGGAACCACCGCCCCTGTTTTTCTTTGTAGTCTGCTTTTTGGGACTCACTGGCCAGAGCTCGCAGCCATCCGGCTCGAGCAAGTTCCGGCCCGTGACACCTCGGGTTCGATCCTGCTTGTCTATGCATTGTATATGTGAATTTTGGATGCGTTTGAGTTTCAACTGAGCCGGGTAGGGACCTCCGCGACCAAACACTAGCTCCGCAAACCTTTGGTGGCTTCTCCTTGTTTTGGCCGAATCAGGAAATCGAGAATCGTCCACGTGCATGCTAGGTTTGAATGGGCTGATGTGTTGGATTTTGGATGCTTATTGATGATTTCTTTGGGTCTAACTCTGAGTTCGAGTTCTGAAAATGGTTAATGCCCTCTTTTTCCCAGTTCATGCTCACCATATGCGTGATAATATGCGCAAGCCAGCCTGTGCACATGCTTTGCCGATTCCCCTTTTGTTCTTGAACGCATATGGACAAGTTTCGCATGTTATAAACCTCTTGTTATTTGTTGAGCGTCGCTTGTATCGTTAAACCAAATCTGAACAATCATTTTCTTGTCTATGCACTCCTCGTTTTGCATATTTTCAAACGTGTCTTTTTGGTCCTTGCTGGTAGTGAAACCTTTTGAGTCTATGTTATTATGTATCAATTTGTCTCCTCGGTTTGTGCTCTGCGTATATTTGCTGTTCTGTGGTCATAGATGTGAGGCATCAGTGACCGGCGATGACAAACGATGTCGATTTTGGGGCGGATAATGACTAGTGAAATTCTTTGGAGATTGCAGTGATGGTGGTTGACGATGCCATGGGATGATCGGCGATGGTGACTTTCGGTGATGGTGGTGTCACGATTCTAGCTGGGGCAGATTTGACGTTGGCGCCCGTCGAGGAGGTCGTTTTTGGTTCAGTGTGATGGTCATCGATGAGTCTCTGAGAGGAACACGTTCTGAATGAGGAGTTTCGGGGAAGAAGTCTGGGTGAAGACATCCTGGGGAGAGGACGCCCATAAAAGGGAAGAGAAGTTAAAGAAAAAAAGAATAGAAAAAGAAAAGGAACAAAAGAAAAGGAAATAGAGAAAGAATGGATAGAGAATAAAAAATTAGAAAAGAAAAAAAGGGATCTTGGGCGAATCGGGTAGGGTTTCTGGCGATCCAGGTCGGCGGCCAGTGACTAGGTTGGGTGCACGGGTCGCAACCGGGTAGGATTTTGTTAGTATTTGAGCCAATTTTATGTTTATTTGGTGTTTTAATGTTTTGGGCCTTCTAGTTATTAGAGTGGGTTTTATTAGGTCTTGGGCCTTTCGCGGATGGGCCAAAATTAGGATTTGGGCTGAAGTATTGTTTAGGTTTTTATTTATAGGGGGCTGGGCTTTTGTTCTTTTTTTTAAAAAAATTCGGGCTGGGCCCCTTTTTTCTTTCTTTGTTTATTTCATTTGCTAGACCGAGCTTAATAAATGAACCCGGTCCGGTCGTGGACCCGGGCCGGCGCGCCCAGGTCAATCTCAATCCGGGTTGGATGTGGAGATAGACCCGGATCCGATTTTTATATTATTTTTATTTTGATATTAAAAAAAATTAAAAAATTAAAAAAAAATTCGAAAATCAAAAATTGGAAATTGAGTTTTAAAATTGTTTTTCTCTTCCTTTTTGTGTGATTAGCTTATGTCTGATTGCACCTCGTTTGATTCGCACGCTTTAAATTGCATGTTTAATTTAATCTCGAACGTGATTGACCATGCATGTTAGGTTCAAGTATTGATGGTTGCTACCCTTAGCTTGATTAGGGATGGAATTTTGAGACTCTTGATTAGTGAGAACACGTTAGGCAGTAATTGAACAAAGTTAGATACCGAAATGGCACTAATTTGTCAATTAGTGTAACCAAGTCCCCGTACCCATTGAATCTCTGGTTCGTAGAAGTGAAGCATTTCTCTAGTGCTTCGCTTGGGTGTCTAATCGACCTACCAAAAATTGATTAGTGACGACTTTTGAATGAAATTGATTTGCATGTTAATAACTTAAACCTAAGTTGCGAATTGGTATGGGTTTGGAAAAACTTGAGTTAGGTTTAACTTAGTAATCAATTAGCCAAACCCCTTAAGCGGCGGTGCCGGCTCAAGGAGGTCGCGACAGCTTAGCGACTCCGCTGGGGACTTCTTAGTGGACTTTGGCCATTTATCTTGTTCAAATACATCCCTAACGTGAATGTTCTTGCCATTGATCCCTTGTTTTGCAGGTTTGGAATTTGGGGAATGAATGTTTATTTTTTCGGATGCTTGAAACATTATTTGCTTATAAACTGTTGTACATACTTTAAATATTTTGGCATTACATTGTTGCACACACAACCATACTGCCGGACCTGAGCTGCACTAGGAATGTTTAGGATGGTGTTGAGTTGGATACAACTTCAACCGCAAGGCCGCGTACTAGAGGTTGCCTAACTCAATCCCGAAAGCTTCTTTCTTGGTGTCAAGAATGCTTACCTTTGCCCGCAAGGCCGAGTCGCATCGGGGCATCATTCTTGACCGAGCCGGATTACGAGGACTTAGCTTAGTAGCGAGGCCGGGACTAGTCATCCCACCCTCGTAACTCCAATTTGTTAAGCCATCTAGAGTAGAAGTTGAGCTGCACGTTTCATGCACATGTCTATGTGATTAACATGATTGTTTGGTGAAATAAGTTTCATACCCTTTACTTTTGCAATTTACTTACCTTTATGCTTTGGCTGGTCCATGACAGTTAGGTTGGTTGAGTCTTGGTCTATATGCAATGGGAAGATCCGACATTCGATTCATTCCTACTCCAAAGGCCAAACTCAAGCATTGGCAAGATCAATTGGATTGTGAGGGCCGAGCCTATGTGGAGAACAAACTTGGTCGCCTTTTGCCTCTTTTTGACATTGACATCCAAAATGGAGTATGCAAGCAATAGCTCATTTCTAGTGTCCCCAAACGTCCATGTTCATATTCCATAAGAGCAAAAGAATACTACAAGTGCTATAACTTGTGTACGACGCTCACTTTGGTGCCATAAGTTTTTTTTTGGATCACTTTAGTGCTAAAATTTTTGAAAAACGATCACTTAAATGCTAAAATTTTTGAAAAACGATTACTTAAGTGCTAACTCCGGTGCGGTACATAATTTTTCATCGGAAATCCGACGTGATATTTTTTTTATTAATTTATGAAGCTGACGTGGCTCGCCGGAGATTGGCACATAAGTGATCGTTTTTCAAAAATCAAGGTCATGATGTGGATCATTTTTCAAAAATCAAGCCGAAGATTGGCACTTAAGTCCTGTGAGTTCCATAGAGGCGAAAAAGGTCATGATGTGGATAACTGCTTCGCTCTTAAAATCAAGGTTCAAAATTTGCTCGACAAAGGCATTTTATCCTTTAAGGATCCATCCACTAATGTTCAACAAAACCCGTTGCCTAATCATATTGAGAATGTCAACATGGTTATTGAGAAGGGTGATAAGAGTAAACAATTCTTTAATGTGGACGTCCATAGACTTTATAAATTACTAGTGTCAACTGGACACTTTGAAGATGAGGAGGATATTTCGATGGAAGAAAAATTGAAATTTATCACTCGGATGGTGGACATGGGAGTAATTTATAGTATGAAGGAAGGCAATATGACGGCCATGACGGCTGTTATTGAGTCATTTTGTGAGAAGGAGACAGAGGAGATGCCTGTTGAGCCTATAACTAATGAGGGTGTGTTGGAGAGTCTAATGGTGACCAACAGCGAAGGAGAGAATTCGTATGATGATCTCGGGCCTCAAGCTAGAAATGTGGATTGGAATCGTGAGTTCATAAGGCTCGCTCACGAGAATGGGGAAGTGGTTGACACACTGGGTCAACCTAGCAGTAAATTCGACTACCTTGTGAAGTATTCACCGTCACTCAGTTTCTTCATTGACCCCAAGGATGTTGTTCCTGATGGATAGGGAGGTATGGACGATCCATTTGAGCCTGAGGAGGAGACAATCAATATGATCACCCCCGTGGTCATTGACCTATCAGTCGAAAGAAGATCTATCAAATTCTGATGAACGAGATGTCGAGCGTGTAGTCATTGACCTTATGGCCGAAGAGTTCACTACCCTAGAGGTCGATGATTGTGTCAGGAAACCAATGGCGATTGAACTCTCGTTCGAGGACGAAGAAGACATAATAGTGGAAATGACCCCTAGTTACCATGCTAAGGTGGTCCCTTGGAGTTACAAGGTGAATGAAATCGATGCTATCATTCGCTCCGGTCGATGCTATGATCCCACCAAGGTAGTTGAGAAAAAGGCTATTTTAAATAAAGAGGTTGAACAATTTTTAGCAATTATTAAAACTAGCGAATTTAATATTGTCAATTAGCTGAGGAAGATGTTGGCCCAAATATCACTCATGGATCTTTTTAAATCCTCCAAGAAACATAAAAATGCACTACTCAAGATTCTAAATGAAGTGCACGTTCCCGAAACTATCAATGACACCCAATTGGAGGAGTTCGTCGGGTCTATCTTGTTGAAAGATCAAATTTCTTTTGCCAATGAAGATTTTCCTCATAGGGTCGCAATCATACTAAGGCGCTGCTTATCTCGGTAAAGTGTTGTGATAGAATGGTGACGAGAGTGCTGATTGATAATGGATTGGCATTAAACATTTGCCCAGTTGCAACACTTCGTTGTTTGGGGGTAAATGAAGAAAAAATGTTGGTATCCAAATCGACCATTCGTGCTTTGATGGTATGAAAATGGAAGTAATTGGCAAGGTTGAGTTGGAACTGCTAATTGGTTCGGTCCTCTTTCTGGTAAGCTTTTAAGTCCTTGTTGATACATAATTTTTAGCTCATTTTTGTTATATTTTCAAAAATTTCAAAATTAGGTCTAGGAATCTTGGCCAAGCCTAGAAACCTATTTTGAAATAAAAAAAATGATTTTTTTAGCATTTTTCTGTATTTTTCCTGAATTTATTTTAGTTAAAATAAGCAAGAAAATCAAGAAAAATAGTAAATGAAGTCGGAAAATTCCATAAAAATAGTCAATAATTTTCTTTAAAATCCAATTTCATAAATACACTTTCAATTTTAGAAAATTTCATTCGGATGTATGTTTTTGCCAAAATTGGGCAAAATTAAACCCAAATTGAACCAAAAATAAAATTAATTTTTTTCTAGACATTTTTAGATCTTAATGTCTTTACAACAATTAATCCTGTGGCCTTTAATTGTACAATGGTCAGTCCAATTTCACAATTTGGAGCAAAAATAAAAAATCCCCAAAAATTGAGAATTTTGGACCTAAATTGGGAATTGTGCCCGAAACGAAATTTCCAAAATGTAAGACCAACATTTTTAGGGTTAATCATGAGTGGGTAATTCAATTTCAGCACTAGTTTCGCCTAATCAGGTCATTAGGATGTCAAATTAAGGAAAATCCGATTAACCTAAATATAAAAATAGGAAAATCTTGGGTTCAATTATAATGAAAATTGGGGAAAATTACATCTTTGGATTTGGAATATGATGGGTAATTCGATTTTGTGATTGAATTTCGAAGATTTGGCAGAAATCGGATTTAATTTGCAAATTTGTGCAAAACCAGAACTGCCGGGTCGAGCGGATCAACCCAACTCGACCCGAACAGTGCATCTTCCTCGCCCGCCTTGAATGGCCTGAAACTCAGAAACAAAAAAACTGTTTGAACCCGCGAGTTTGTTGATCAATTCTAGAAAACATACACGTATTTAATAAAATTTTCGAGCTGTCTATTATCCAACTGACATCAGTTAACAAGAAAAACGGATTCACATTCAGTTCCAATGGATTTTCAAGCGGGAATTTGAAGAACAGAAAAGAGAAAAACTGACTGGGGGGGAACATAAGCTATTCGAGAAAATTCCAAAAAGAGAAAAGAGAGAGAAAGAGCGAGAAAGAGAGAGAGAGAGAGCGTTAGAGACGTGTTGAGGGTCCTAGAGTCGAGCGATCAGCGTCTTCTCCGGCACGAAAATGCCGTCAAATCGACTCCTTTGGTGATCCTCCACATCTAGCAACCCTGTGATGAAGTCATCCGCGAAGGTTTGAAATTGCTTCTCGGCCGGAGCTTCCAGAGCACCCTTAGCGATTCCAAGACCACTGTTGTGAAGTAGAAGTGTCAAGGAAAAAACTTAAGCCGATCATTCAACTCGGAAGCCTAGTTTGATCCACTTCCGAAGAAGGTAAAGTTCACTCGTTATGATGATTTTCCAGAAATTCCAGAAAATGTGATTTGATTCGGTTTTGCTGTTATTGCGATTTTTGTTGCGATTCTGTGTCTTTAGATGTTCAAAAATCATTTCTGATCGTGTTCCGTGTTTCTTGATCGCATTTTGGCCATTAAAATCGCATAAAATCCCCTCGGTCACCACTGCCAAACTTCACCGGAGCTCGTGAAGTGCTCGCCGGAGTGTCTTCACGGCCAATGGCCGTTCAAGTAGGCCTTCTTTGACCTTGTGTGTTGATTTTTATGTTGATTAGAGCTGGTTTAGACTGTTAGGGCGGCTAGTTTAGGATTCAAGTTCTAAAAAATGAAAATTTGAACAGCACAAGTTTGGCTTTTTGGACTGATTTTTCGCCGTCCGGCGAAGGTCCGACAGCGATCGAATTAGACTAGAATGATAATAGAACATGTGGTCTTGTTGATGGTGCAAGAGGAACGGCAGAATAGTTGCCGGAAGATCGCCGACGGTGAGCCTAAAGTCGTGGCCCCGAGAATGCAAAATACAAAACCATGCCCACCAACTGTTCGGGAAAATGCCTAAATGAAAAATGCCAAAAATGGCGCTGTTTTGATACCTTGCCCACCGGAGAAGGTGACCGGTGCCGGCACCGGCACCGGCGGCGGCGACGGCAATGGCAGCCGGTCTCGGTGCGCGTAAAAAAAAATTCATAAAAATTTCAAAAAAAATCACAAAAATTCTAAAAGTCATAAAAATTAGATTTTTTTAGAAAATTCGGAAATTTTGTAAAAAATTCACAAAAATTAAAGAAATTACAGAAAATTCAAAAAAAAATTGGAAAATTTTGCAGAAAATTCACAACAATTAGAAAAATTACAGAAAATTCACAAAAAAAAAATCCTAGAAAATTCATAAAAATTTGAAAAATTTCAAAAAATATAAATAAAAATTTGAAAATTCTGAAAAGTTAAAAAAATTCATAAAAATTCCCAGAAAACATTAAAAATCATTTTCTCGGTTTTAAAAATTTTTCAAAAAAAAAATCAAAAATTCTGAAAATTCACAGAATGATTAGAAATCATTGTGGCCAGTTATAAAAAATGAAATTTGAATTTTCCAAAATGCTTAAGTGGCATAATTTGGAAAATTCCAGATTTTGAGCCAAAATCCCTAAAAACCCTAAAAAAAACAAGATGAACAAGCTATTAGAGCTAGGGTTAGGGTTTTGATAATTTTTCATTTCTAGTGACCAAATTAAGGTTGTTGCGATTGATTTGTCATTTGATGTGCAATTGATTTGTGAATGCTTCATTGATTGTCCATGGTTAGATTAAAAATTGAAATTAGGGATTCGAGTGACACACTAAACATGCCATAATCGTTCTTAGGTACTGAAAGGGCATTAACGGTTTCAATTTGGGATCGTTAATGTAACCAAGTCCCTTATCCAGAATCTTTGATTCGTAGGATTGCGGTATTTCTCCCATACCACAATTAGGTTTTTAGTCGACCTATCATAAATGACTAGTGGCGACTCCAAGTTTAAATTTCGATCAAATAAATCCCGCAGTCACGTGAGGTATGGCCTAGGAAAGATCCATATAGAAAAATATCTCCATTAGAAATGCACGTGAGAGTGTGGCGCGACAGGCTTGGCGACTCTACTGGGGAGCCTTAAATTTCTAAGTGGACTTAGGCCTAGATAGAACGATATGCATGTGTTTGTGCTCGTAAGGATCCCAGGTACGTCCCCATTAATAAAGTGTTAAATGGTGATGCAGGTGGGAGTTATAAGGGGTGTAGTCTATGCTTACCTGTGTTTTGTAGGTTGGTGTTGGGATTGAATGTGATTTTTACCAAATTTTAGAAGTGTTGTTTGGTTATAAATTGTTGTGCTTGCCTTTAAATTGCTTTAGCACTACACTTTTTGCACACACTACCCGTGGCCCAACCCTGGCTACACTTAAGATCACCCCTAGGAGGTATGTGTTTAGGCGAAACTATGAGCTGATTGCTTATGGGATCGTTTAAATACAATACCGACCAACAAGATGGAATAATATTTCATCACTTTTGGCCGATTGCCTATTGGAATGGAATCTCTTGTCCATTAAGGTGGCGACCTTGAGCCTTTAGTATATCCTACCTTTTTAGGTGTCAAAACCTCACTTATTGCATATGCTTATTTTTGTGGTTGGTATATGTTATGCCCCGCGCCCTTTGCAGCGCGCCACATCCCTCCTCTTGGTCGATTTAAGTGCGACGTCCAGGATGCGTTGCTGACCCATCACCGAACACAAAGATTCATACACAAGTGGAAGCAGAACAAATAATAATACCCGTACAGAAAACAATATGAGAACAATGATAGCACAAAAGAAATTACTGATTACAAAATATGCACTTTTATACATATATAAAAACCTTTACAATATCCATTTATAGCCAAAATATACATCCCAAAGCACAATGGCAAAAGCAGATCACAACCACCATACTAATCAAAAGGGAGAGGCGGCGAGGGAGATCTATCAGCAAAAAAGGAAAGGAGGACTAAATTCCAAAAAGTATCAGTTCTCGCTACACAGGGAAGGGGATCTATCCTAGGGCTCCCAGTCGGGGTCTGAGCTCGACGTCTCTGAAGAACTCTCGGACAGCTCCTGGTGCTTGTTCGAACTCATCGCCTCAGACTCGGTCTCCGTCGCAAGATCCCCATCTACCTCCATAAGCTCTACTGCCTCCACGTCCATCGACTTCGAGGCCATATCGATAATCTAGGGCTCAAAGTCCACACCTCCCAACTCCTCATCCTTCTCTCTTAGCTCAGGTCCCTCGTCTATCTCCCAACTCACCTCCATCTCCGCGTTGGGGTCAACTATATCTCTATTAGGGCATTGCGAATCTAGCTCGCCCTCTCCGTTGAATGGGATATCTATAAAACGGAGGGGCCCGTACTCATCCCCAAAACGGTCTCTAAAACACTAGGCCACGTATTCATGGGTCTCAAAATGTGTGGCCCCTACATCTACCCAAACTAAAGTATAATGTCTAAGGAATATTTCCCCATTCCCTATGGGGTGAATTGACATGGTGTACTCGAGGTGCTGCGGAATCCCATGTCGTACCGGTGCATCTGGGACTTCCAGCATCGTCAGGGTCTAGGGTCTGAAAAGTTGGGTTATTCAACCGTGAGACGAATCTCAGCAAGTAAAAACCCACTAAACCTAAACTAGGCTAACATACACCTCCTGATGGGAACAAAACTCAATCAAACAAACACAGACCTAAGCCCTCGGCCCAAATCGCACTTACTAATAACCCTGCAGGTTAGGCAATTTAAAGTAATAATCAAGCACATACTCGGGTATACAATGTCACACGTGCGTCATACGCATGCTCATGCTCGTAAATGTCTGGACCACATTCCCATCACCGAGTTTCACACATGCTCATACCAATCCAAGCATTCTTATGTATGCCAATGCATCAATGTGGTACAAGCGTGCGTATTTGGATTATAAGATGGAACCACTTGGGCACGTCCCATACCATGCCTAGCAATTTCACAACATAATCTAATATTCTACAAATTATCTGATTTCCACGGCCCACTGGCCCAAACTCATATACAACGCTTCGTGGCCAACGTAAAAACGCCCCCGGCCCAGTGTCTCTAACCTGCTACAAAGTACATGAGGCGCAATACCGATCTCCTTACGAATCAAGCCTGCTACAAAGTGCATGAGACTGGTCGTCTTCCGGACACACTGGGCATCGTCTTACTACAAAGTGCATGAAGACGGAATCGACCCGAAGGCCACAACCCAAAGACCTTAAGTGATCACACTGCCTAAATTTTATTTGAACTCGGCTTCAAGCGCATCGGGCAATTAAGGGTGATCACATGCTCATGACAGATACGTATTCTTGCACAGATCTCATCACATGCCTCACACTCGACATACACAATACGTAACTATGAATGTTCGTACTTGGGCAATATGGAATGTACAAGAGCACCAATCATCGCAATACAATGAGTTCAAGCTTATCACATCACAACGTGCTCAATTGCCCCAATCACACTCCGCACAAGGTCGATCACACGATCACACGACATGGCAATGTACGAATAAGCATCAAAGCACACAAATCATTCAAATTGAGTACTGCAACTATCTAATCAAATACCCGGGAAATTCCAACACCTCAATCGAATTATTCCATCCACTTGTCGACACTTGAACCATTAATTGCCGATATGGACAGCCACTAATTAGCCTTGTCCCGGCCTCAAATCCGCCTTATAACCCTCTTAACAATTCATTAATCTCGTTCCGGCACTTACTAATCCAATGGAAATCCTTAATCAATCTTAATCGCCTTTATTCAACCTCAATCAATCTCTTATTGCGAACGATTCTCAAAACCTTCGACAACGGTCATGTGAGGTATATTGAGTGAACAGACTTTTTCCTACATTAATGGATGGGATCAAGTAGCCTTCTTGAGAGTATGTGAGAAGCCATTTTCCGAGTAAGGAGCTCTTGTTTGGCATATTTAACTAACTATTTTCATGGACCGAGGTCTTTTCTGATAAAGATTTGTCTCCTAAGGGAATTTGATTATTAATGACATCTTACGAGCCTAAAGGCAATTTTGCAATATTGAAGGATGTTAAATACTTTCCAAACAATTGAATCTATCTTGAATTGTTCATATGATCAATATTTTCTCATTGATGATACCCTTTTAATATTATCTCTCATGACATTGATCTCGCCTGGTTTGCCTTCATTACCAGAGCATTTGGTATAACACATTCCATTAAATGTGCAATATCCATTTTGGAATGTTTTGATCGACATGTACGGCAAGCTCTAACAGCTCGAAACCATTCTTACATGAGAAGTCTTCCCCACGTGAGATTGTGCTTTTTGAAGGTTTGTGCATTTGTTCTTAAACCACGCAATGCAAAGGTTTATGCATTTATTGAATAACACATCGATTTCAAAAGGTTCTAGATCTTTCCTAAAATCTCGATTTCAAAAGTTTCCGGATCTTTCCTTAAGCCTCGATTTCAAAAGATTTCGAGTCTTTCCTAAAACCCATATTTCAAAAGGTTTTAGGTTTTTCCTAAAACCTCGATTTCAAAAAGTTTCGGGTCTTTCCTTAAACCCCGATTTCAAAAGGTTCCAGATCTTTCCTTAATCCCTGATTTCAAAAGGTTCTGGGTCTTTTTCGAAACCCTAATTTCAAAAGGTTCGTAGGTTTATCTTTAAACCATGTTTTTTACAATATTAAAATCCTGAGTGAAAAACATTAGGTATTTCAAAATCTTGAGTATAATTTGCCATTTATAGGGTTTTAGTCCCTAGGCGTACTTTCAGGGTTTTAGTCCCTAAGCGCTTCTTCTGGGTTTTATCTCCTTTGCCAATAGGGTTTTAGCCTCTAGGCGAAATCTTAAATGTTCATAGGGTTTTAGTCCCTAGGCGTTCCTTCAAGGTGTTGTTCCTATTGTCGTTCATAGGGTTTTAGTCCTTAGGCGAGATCTTAGCAGCTCATAGGGTTTTAATCCCCAGGTGGAATTTCCAACGTTTATAAGGTTTTAGTCCCTAAATGTCAATACAGAGTCTCTTTCTTTGCATGGTGAGCTTCTACAGCCTGGAGCACCCTATTGACCTGGCAAGCTTTCGCAAACCATAATCTGTCTCTTTCCTTGCCCGATAAGCTTTCGTAGCTCGGAAAACCCCATTGACCTGGTGAGCTATCGCAGCCCAGAGTCAGTTTTTTTCTTTGCTCGGTGAGCTTTTGTAGCCCAGAAAACCACATTGACCTGGCGAGCTTCGTAGCCCAGAGTCTTTTTCCATGCCCAGTGAGCTTTTGCATCTCGAAACACCCCTATCGACCTGGTGAGCTTTCGCAGTCCAGAGTTTGTCTTTTTCATTGCCCGTTGAGCTTTTGCAGCCCGGAAAACCCCGTCAACCTAGTGAGTTTTTGCAGCCCAGAGTCTGTCTTTTTCCTTGCCCGGTGAGCTTTTGTAGCCCGCAAAATCCCATCGACCTGGCAAGTTTTTGCAGCCTAGAGTTTGTCTTTTTCCTTGCCCGGTGAACTTCTATAGCCCGGAGCACCCCTTCGAACTGGCGAGCTTTTGCAGCTTAGAGTCCTTTTCTCTGCATAGTGAGCTTTTATAGCTCAAAGCACCCCTTTAACCTGGCGAGCTTTCGTAACCCAGAGTCTTTTTCTTTGCATGCCTAGAGCGCCTCTTCCACTTGGCAAGCTTTCGCAGCCCAGAGTCATTTTTCTTTGGACGATGTGCTTTACCCATGATACCTTATCGACTTGGCGAGCTTTAGTAGCCCAGAGTTTATTTCTTCAGCCAAAACCCATTCTTACACAGTATGATAGGTATTTTTTTTTTAAAAAAAAAATCCAATCATCTCTCATGCGCCATCCCATGTCCTCCATCAACAAAGTTTAGGTGTCTTTTGTCTTTGAATGGAACTTCTTCAAACTACCCTTCAAAGAGGGACAGCTATTGATACCTAAATTTTACCTAGTTGTTTAGGGTTTAATTGCATAGAAAATTAGGGTTTAGTTTTTAACCCCCAAACAAAAATATTTTCATTAAATTAATTGGCATATAGACTTTTTTTTTTTGGGTAAAGAATTGGCATATAAACTTTAGGTGCATTTACATTAATAAGGCATATTAGAGCATGCTTTCATTGTTTAATTTCAAAAACAAAAAATTAAAAAATTAATTAAAAATTTTTTTAAAATTTTTAAAAAATTTTCAGAAGAAGGGGGGACCAGCATTACTCAATGCTGGCCAGTGCAGCACCACTATCATTAAATCAAATTAAATTAAATTTAAAAAATTTAAAAAAAAGTGGAAGAAAAGGCGAAGCCAGCGTTATTCAACGCTGACTCAATTTCTCTTCCCCCTAGACCAGCGCGCGCCTTCAGCCCCTTCTCCCTCCCAGCATCTTTAACGTTTTTGGAAGCGGAAGAAGCAGTAGGATGCTAAGCGCAGAGGCCAGAATGCAGCAAAAACATGGAAGAGAAAGCGGATGTTCGAAAACAACAAAGCAGCAGGAGGTAGGTGCATCGAGGATGGCGCAGCACCTCTGACTTGCATCAAAGGAGTCCTGCAATCGTTTTAGCCGAAAACGGGTCTGGCTTGGTCCCGAGAGTAGGACCGACTGCTGATGCTTGATGAAATGGGGGAGGACACATTGATCCATGGCTCCCCTGTGCTAGAAATGGAAGGTGAGCGTCACCGAGAGAGGGGCACAGCAAGAGAGCCTTCCCTTCTGCTGGAACAGAGGGAAAGAAAAGAGGAGGCAACGACGAGAAGGGGTTTTTAGAGAGAGAGTTCCAAAGAGAGGGGGAGAGGTTAAGACAGAAGGGTCCTTCATCGGCGATCGCCGTGCCTAAGCCACGGCTGACGATCTTTTGTCGTAGTAGGTCCTGGTCCCGAGTGCTTGCCGGGTTTTGTTTCGGTTTGGTTCAATTCGAGGTTGGTCTCCCGAGGATCTCAGCTCGAAGGTGTGCGAGGCGTGTGGATGTAGCCCGATCTACCGCGTTCGCCCTCCATTTGCCACCGTCGAGTTAGGTAAGGAGTGTCGCAAGGAGCCGCCGCCCCTGTTTTTCTTTGTGGTAGTTTTTGGGACTCATTGGCCGGAGCTCACGGTCGCTCGACTCACGCAAGTTTCGGCCAGTGACACCTCAAGTTCGATCCTACTTGTCTATACATTGTATGTGTGAATTTCGGATGCGTTTGAGTCTAAACTGAGCCGGGTAAGGACCTCCGCGACCAAACACTCGCTCTGCAAACCTTTGGTGGCTTCGCCCTGTTTTGGCCGGATCAGGAAATTGAGAACCATTCATTTTGTTCATCCACCTGCATGCTAGGTTTGAATGGGCCGATGTGTTTGATTTTGGATACTTGTTGATGATTTCTTTGGGTCTAACTCTGAGTTTGAGTTCTGAAAATGGTTAATGCCCTTTTTTTCCCAGTTCATGCTCACCATATGCGTGATAATATGCGCAAGCCAGCCTGTGCACATGCTTTGCTGATTCCCCTTTTGTTCTTGAACGCATATGGACAAGTTTTGCATGTTATAAACCTCTTTTTATTTGTTGAGCGTCGCTTGTATCGTCAAACCAAATCTGAACAATCATTTTCCTGTCTATGCACTCCTCGTTTTGCATATTTTCCAACGTGTCTTTGTGGTCCTTGCCGGTAAGGAAACCTTTTGAGTCTAAGTTATTATGTATCGATTTGTCTCCTCGGTTCGTGCTCTGCGTATATTTGCTGTTCTGTGGTCATAGATGTGAGGCGTTAGTGACCGGCGGTGACAAACGATGTCGATTTTGGGGCAAATAATGACTAGTGAAATTCTTTGGTGATTGCGGTGATGGTGGCTAATGATGGCTTGGGATGGTCGGCGATGGTGACTTTTGGTGATGGTGGTGTCACGATTCTAGCCGGGGTAGATTCGACGTTGGCGCCCATCGAGGAGGTCGTTTTTGGTTCGGTGTGATGGTCATCAATGAGTTGCTGAGAGGAACACGTTCTCAATGAGGAGTTTCGGGGAAGAAGTTTGGGTGAAGACGTCCTGGGGAGAGGACGCCCAGAAAAGGGAAGAGGAGTTAAAGAAAAAAAAATAGAAAAAGAAAAGCAAACAAAAGAAAAGGAAAAAGAGAAAGAAAAGAGAGAGAATAAAAAATCAGAAAAGAAAAAAAGGGATCTTGGGTGAACCGGGTAGGGTTTTCGGCGATCTGGGTCCACGGTCGCAAGTCGGGTCGGCGGCCGGTGATCGGGTCGAGTGCACGGGTCTCAATCGGGTAGGGTTTTGTTAGTATTTGAGCCGATTTTATGTTTATTTGGTGTTTTAATGTTTTGGGCCTTTTTGTTATTAGAGTGGGTTTTATTAGGTCTTGGGCCTTTCACAGATGGACCGAAATTGGGATTTGGACTGAAGTGTTGTTTAGGTTTTTATTTATAGTGCGTTGGGCTTTTGTTCTTTTTTTAAAAAAAATTTGAGCTGGGCCCCTTTTTTCTTTCTTTGTTTATTTCATTTGCTAGACTGAGCTCAATGTTGTGAACCCGGTCCGATTGTGGACCCGGGTTGGCACGCCCAGGTCAGTCTCAATTCGAGTCAGATGTGGAGATTCGACCTGGATCCGATTTTTATATTATTTTTATTTTGATATTAAAAAAAATTAAAAAATTAAAAAAATTTTCTCCCTTTCAAAAATTGGAAATTGAGTTTTAAAATTTTTTTTCTCTCCCTTTTTGTGTGATTAGCTTATGTTTGATTGCACCTCGTTTGATTTGCACGCTTTAAATTGCATGTTTAATTTAATCTCGAACGTGATTGATCATGCATGTTAGGTTCAAGTATTGATAGCTGCTTCCCTTTGCTTGATTAGGGATGGAATTTTGAGACTCTTGGTAGTGAGAACACATTAGGTAGTAATTGAACAAAGTTAGGTACCAAAAGGGCACTAATTTGTCAATTAATGTAACCAAGTCCCCGTACTCATTGAATCTCTGATTCGTAAAAGTGAAGCATTTCTCCCGTGCCTTGCTTGAGTGTCTAATCGACCCACCAAAAATTGATTAGTGGCGACTCTTGAATGAAATTGATTCGCATGTTAATAATTTAAACTTAAGTCGCGAATTGGTATGGCTTGGGAGAGCTCGAGATAGGTTTAACTTAGTATCAATTAGCCAAACCACTTAGGAGGCGGGGCCAGTTTGGGGAGGTTGCGAAACTGGGATCAAGAGTTCGTTAGGAAGGCAATCGAAAAGGGTGAAATTATCGACACCCTCCCACAGCTGAGTGGTAAATATGATTTCATGGTAAATATACTCCTCCAAGCGCTCTTATCAACCCTAAGACTATCATCCCAAGTGGATAAGGGCTTGAATTTGAAGGGAAAATGATACTATAAGTGCCATAAGTTGTATACGGCGCTCACTTTAGTGCCAAAAGTTTTTTTTAGATCACTTCAGTGCTGAAATTTTTGAAAAACGATCACGTAAGTTCTAAATTTTTTTTAAAACGATCACTTTAATGCTAATCTTCGGCGAGCCACGTTAGCTTCACAAAATAATAAAGAAAATGCTACGTCAAATTTCCGGCGAAAAGTTGTGTACGACACCGAAGTTGGCACTTAAATGATCGTTTCTAAAAAATTTTAGTACTTAAGTGATTGTTTTTAAAAAATTTTAGCACTGAAGTGATTCAAAAAAAACTTATGGCACCAAAGTGAGCAACATACACAACTTATGGCACTTGTAGTGTTATTTTGCCGAATTTGAAGACGATGGCATGTAGCCGTGATGATCCTGTTGTGCTTGAATTGAATACTACTTATGAAATCCAAGTGTATGTTGTGGAACCTGTGATTATAGATCTCTAATGAGGACTTTGAGCCTATTATGATCCAACTGCCATCGAAAAAAAAATGAGAATTTGAAGGCAAGAACACCCTCTATTTATGACTCTAAGGAAGTTCCTTATGGTTATGAGTCCAATGAGATCGACGCTGTACTCGGTTAGGCTGATGTTTTCCATCTCGTAAAGGTATCGAGAAAAAGGCTATAACTGAAGAGGAGATGGAGCAACTCCTCAAGACCCTCAAAACGAGTGAAACAGAAGTGATCGAGCAGTTAGGAACGATGCTAGCTCAGATCTCGTTATTCGAACTATCCAAGTCTTCCGAGAAGCATGGGAATGCTCTCTTGAAAATTCTTAATGAAGTACATGTACCCGAGACAATTAGAGAGGTATAGTTAGAAGAGTTCGTAGGTGCCATTCTTCTTGGGGATCAAATCTCCTTTTTAGAAAAGGAATTACCATTAGGAGGGCGAGCACCCTCTATGGCGTTATATATCTATGCTCAACACTTCGATACAAGGATATCAAGAGTACTCGTCGATAACGGTTCAACTCTCAACATCGGTTTATTAGCAACCCTACGCCATCTAGGTGTAGGTATGGATAATGTTCATCCTTCTAACACCCTAGTCAGAGCCTTTGATGGCATGAAAAGAAATCTTTAGGATAGATTGACCTACAGCTGATGATTTGTTCAGTTATGTTCACCTATAACATTTTGAATTTTGACCCATTTCTGGGATCAATGATATTGATATTATTCCTCACCTAATTTTAGTAAGTCTCACTTGGAACGGATCCATCTCAGGATACTGACCAATAGGGAATGGCTAACTAGGAAAATGGTATGTGGATCAGGGAACCGATCACGAATCGGGCACTGATTCCGAGAAAAGACGAGGAAATATTTTGGGCCAATGTGGGCCAATCTTAGGGAGGTGATGGACCGAGTTTGGTTAATGATGAACGATCGGATAGCAGGCGATTCTGCATAACCGAAAGTACACGTGGCCAACAAGTCCTGAGCTTAAATCGAACGATCGTGACTCTGAAACTAGCGATAAATTCTCGCGTTCTCCCGGTAATCGAGACCGTCATGATTCGGATAACTCTAGGTCGATACGTGTAACCCCTAAATAGCCGCTCGTTAGTGAGAGACCCTAAAATTGAAAATTGAGTGAGTTTTGGTCACGAAATTGGACCCGGACTTCGGTGTCAATTTTCAAAGGCTTGTGTGACTATTTTTGCAATTCCGACACCATATTATGCTGGCCACACACATTTGGGGTTGGTACGGGCGAAAAATGGAATTTCAACCCGAGACCGGAAAAATGACCATTTTGTCCCTGGCCCATTTTTAGCTCCGAATTTTTGGAAAATTATTAATTGAATTTCAGCTCAATTATTGGGGCTAAAGACCATAATACCCCTCAATTATTGGATAGGAACGAATGGAGACCGTTGAATTAGGGGCATTTTGGTCAAGTTGCTTGGATCGGCGACATGTGGTACCTTTAGCCCCCCATATTTGACCAAGTTGGAACTCATTCTCTCTCCTCACTCCCTCATTTTGGCTGGACAACTCTCTCTCTCTCTCGAAAATCTCTCTCTTCCTCTCGGCCAAATCTTCGCTGTCGCCACCGCCGAACCGCCGTGCCACCGCGCCGTGATCTGTCGTCCGCTGGTGCAGCCACCTTGCGCCGAACCTCATCACCACCATCCCGTCACCGTCTCTCTCTCTCCTCTTCGTTCGGTGTGAGGACAACGCCGGATCGCCGAACCGTCGTCGAAACCACCGGCGAGCCGAGGCGTCGTTCGCCGCCATCCGCCATCCACCGCCGCCGTCCGCCATCCACCACCGCCGTCGCCACTGACTCTCACTGACCCACTCTCCCTCTATCACCAGATCAACTGTTGTACGGATGTCGAGGGTTGCCGTCTGTGCCGCAGGCCGCCATGAACCGAGACCGCCACTGCCATCGTTGGAACATCATCGCCAATTCTAGCCGTTCACCGGTAATTGGTTGCTCGTTCGTGTTGTCTTGGTTTAGAATTAAGTAAGTATTACCTTCTAAACCCTAATTAGGACGATTATGCATTTCTAGACGGGTTTAGGGTGATTTAGTGCTTAATTTGTACGATTTAGGGGTAATTATCAAGTTGTTGAGCGCGGCTAGTTTTTTGATGATTCTAGTGGACTAATATACTGATTTGGGAGAGAAATTTTGGTCTAGAGCGACCTGATTATTGGCTGATCATTAGGGAGAGTGATTTAAGTAATTATGTGGCTTAAGATGAGTGCAATGGTGTGAGCCGTGCAGTAACTGATCTTGTGGTGATTTTGGTAGTTTAGTGTGATGATTTAAATGTGATTTGGTGCATTCGAGTGGACTGATTCGTGGTAGATTTTTGTGGACTTGATTTAGGCCATTATGAGGATTAAGATGGGGGTAATGTGTAGGCCGAGTGGTGGCTGACTATGTGGTGATTTTTGTGGCCTAATACGATGATTTGAAAGTAGATTAAGAACCAACAATATGCTGAATAGTGGCTGTCCATATCGAGAGGTTATTGGACTAAACTCGGCTATTTGAGGATTAAATGGTGTAAGTGCCGGGAATGCCATGATTATCTTGAATTGGTTATTTGATGATCAATATTTTTATGCCAGGTTACGTATTCGTATGGCTGAGGAATGTGGAGTGTGATTGGCCATTGATTTGACGTGATTATATTGCTCAAGTTGTAAATTGTGAGTGCCGAATGTGTGACATGCCATACAGTATTAATTGGCCAAGTGAATATGCGGATGTGGTTTAATTGGGCATGTTGTGATGTGCGCGGACTTGACATGAATTATCTATGTTCTTTGTGAATTGAATGCCCATGATGCATTGTATTATTACCCGAGTGCGGAAATTGCATGGCCACGCATTGTGTATGCCGTGAGTGAGGCATGTGACAGAATTATGCGAGAATACGTGCCTGACATGAGCATGTGATCACTTAAAATGCCCTGATGCGTTTTACGCGGGGTTAAAATAAAACTGGTTGTGTGTACGTGTGATCACATATCACCCTAATGTGCTTACGCGGGGTTGAACCCATCCTGATGGGTTTATGCGGGATGATGGCCGGTTCGTCCGGAAGATGGCCAGCCTGATGCGTTTACGCAGGTTTATGGTCTGTGGAGATCGGTGTTGTGCATGATGCGTTTTGACGTGGGCTAGAGACACTGCGCCCGGGGCATTTTTACGCTAGCCACGGAGTGTTATGATTATGTGGACCTGTTGCATTGGCACAGGTTGGACCTGATGCGTTTTACGCGGGTCGAGCTCTGAATAATAATTGTGCATTGAGCTAGTGTGTTGTATGAGACAGATTGAGACCATGGCATGATGACAACATTTGCATGCATGAGAATGCATAGTGTCTGATTATGCGATAGAAACTGCTAGGCATGATATGGGACGTGCTCAAGTGGATTTTATCTTATAATCGAGACACGTGCGCACCTGTGATGCATTAATGCATGGGTCAGTGTGCGAGTGTGTGAGACTCGGTGACTCGTGTATGAGACTAGCACTATTGAGAACGAGCATGCGTGTGACGTACGTGTGACTCAATGTGTTCACGTATATGCCATGATATTATTATGTTTAACTTGCAGGATCATTAAGGTGAGTGATCGGGGCCCAAGGGCCTAGATCAATTATTGTGGTACTGTTTGTTATGTGTTTGATTTGCCTATCAAGAGGTGCATGTTAGCCTAGTTTAGGTTTGGAGGGTTTTTACTCGCTGAGATTCGTCTCATTATTGTATAAACCCAACCTTTCAGAACCCCGGCCCTGAGGATATCCGTGGAGCTAGTAGTTTTAGACCCAGACTTGGAGCTAATGAATTTGGAGGATGAACCAGAGCCCATGGAGCTGGGCCACTTATTTTTAATCGTAGCGGCCGCTAACCCGTTTTGTTTGGGTCGTCTGTATTTCGTGTATATCGAATATTGTATATATATTTTCTCTGATAATCCAAGTGCATATTTGTAAGTATGTTGTTTAATGTTGTGCTATCCTTAGTCTCATATTGTATTGTATGGGTGGTTTATATCTATTGCTTCCGCTTGTGCTTTGTTCTCTATTCAAGCGTTGGGTCGGCAACGTTTCTTGGGACATCGCACACAAATCGACCAAGGAAGGGATGTTGCGTGCCGTGGGGTTCAAGGCGTGACATCCCGATCAGAATTGGTATCAGAGCAAGGTTAGCTCGGTCAAATTTGGTCGAAGCTTGGAGTGATAAGGAGCGATGTGACTTTGGGTAGTCGGTAGGGTGACCTTGTGTGCTAAGTGTATCTCCTGACTGTCTGTGTTTTGATTGAGTGCATATGTAAACTGACTCGTAAAGTGCAAGTACGGCAGAACCTGAGGTAAATACGTATGCCTCTTTATTTGAGGTCTTGTACTATTTGTGACTAATCGCATGCTAAGTGATTGATTGTTGTCATGCTAATTACCTACCTAGGACCCTAGACCGGTTTAGCTTGGTTTAGGTTTCTAATTTCTAAGTGGAATTATAGCAGGTAAGTGAGTGGTGATAGAAACCTGTAAAGATGAGTTTGAGAGGTAAGGGTATAAAGGGCCAATCAAGTTCTGAGGGCCAAGCAGCAATGGACCTGTGAGTGGATAGGATCGTGAGGGCACTTGAGGAAATTAGTAATCTTATAGCTAGGTGGGCTCAGGAGCGAGTTGCCATTATAACTCAGGCTGTTGAGGCCGCTGCAGCTGCTACTATTGGTAATAATGAAAATCCGGATTAAGGTCAAGGAACTGCGACTAGACAGATGTATTAGCTGGTTAAGTAGCTTCGCAAATTGAAGCCCTTAAGTTTGATGGAAAAAGGGTGACCCTGAGATTGCGTCACTTTCGGTAGAAGAAATTAGAAAGGACTTTTGATGTATTGGGGTACTTGAATGAGGAAAATGGGACTCTAGCGGTATACCAGCTACAAATAAATGCAAGTGATTGGTGGAAAGCCAAAAGAGGAAGAGTATTTCCTGCTAGTGCCGTTTAGTTTTGGATTGTGTTTGTTGGGAGCCTTCAAAGGAAAGTACTTCTACGAGAGGAGAGGAGAATGAAAGTTGGCTGAATTTATGAGGTTCCATCAAGGATAGATGACAGTGAACCAATATGGAACTGAGGTTGCTAGGTTATCCAAGTTTGCCCCGAAAATAGTAAAAGACCGATTGGATAGGGCCCGGAGGTTTTGTGATGGTTTGAAGCTAGACCCCTGTAGTTAGGCAATATCGCGGAATCTGAAGGACTAGAATGAGATTGATGAGCGGGCTCAGGCAAGCGAGCATGAAGCGATAGGAGGGGCTATTGCTTTTGTGATTGGTGATAGAGAAGAAAGGAAGGACCTAGCAGTTCTGGCTGTGTATGCTTTTGACGTAATTGCGGGCATATATTGGTTTGTTAACCAAAATGCCGTGATGAATTGTAATGGCTGGGTGATTCAGTTTAGTCCGGCTGGACACTCTAGATCCGGGTCTGGAGGGAGTCGAGGAGGAACCTTGATCCCTTGAGTTTTACCAATAGAAGCAACCAAGTTGTTGGATGAGGGTTGTCAAGGTTACCTAGTAAGTGTAATTGATTCGGTGACAGTGGAAGTGCGGCTAGAGGACATAGTAGTAGTGTGCAATTTTCCCAATGTTTTCCTCACGAATTGTCGAGATTGCCACCAGAAAAAGAAACAGAGTTTGTTGCCGAGTTGGCCTTAGGATTGAGCCAATCTTGAAGCCGCCTTAAAGGATGTCATTGTCGGGGTTGAAAGGATTGAAAGTTCAAATGCAAGAACTATTGGACAAGGGATTGTTCATCTTAGTGTATCTCCATGGAAAGCACCGGTCCTATATGTAAGGAAGATGGACTGGACATTGAGGTTGTGTATCGAATGCTGGCAGTTGGACCAGGTGACAATTAAGAATAAGTACCCACTGCCAAGGATTATGACTTATTTGACTAGTTGCAAGGAGTCTCGGTGTTCTCTAAGATTGATTTAAGGACGGGGTACCATTAGTTGAGAATCTGAAGGGAGGACATTCCTAATGTCGCTTTTAGGATGCGGTACGAGAACTATAAGTTCACAGTGATGCCCTTTGGTTTAACCAATGTCATGCTGCCGTTATGGGCCTAATGAACCAAGTATTTGGGGAATTTCTCGACCGATTTGTCATCGTTCTCATTAACGATATGTCGGGTATTCAAAAAGCTTGGAAGAGCATGAAATACATGTGACCGAGGTACTATGGACCTTAAGAGAATGCGTACTCTACGTCAAGTTTAGTAAGTGTGAGTTTTGGTTTAGTAGAGTAACGTTCCTTGGGCACATGATTTCGAGAGATGAAATTTCTATAAAACTGATGAAGATTGAGGCAGTAACTAAGTGGCCAAGAACGACCTCCGTAACGAAGATTCGAAGTCTCTTAGGATTGGCTGGCTATTATTGACATTTTGTGAAAGGGTTCTCGTCGATAGCCATGCCGTTGACGCGATTACTTAAAAAGGAAACTAAGTTTGAGTGGGGCAAGAAGTGTAAAAAGGAGTTTTTAGGAGTCGAAGCATAGGCTAATAACTACCCCGGTATTGACTATTCCGTTCGGGTTAGAAGGATTTGAGGTTTATAATGACGCGTCATTAAGAGGACTTGGACGTGTCTTGATGCGACATGAAAGAGTAGTTGTATATGCATCGTGTTAGTTGAGACCACATGAGGTGAATTATCTGACACATGATTTGGAATTAGCAGCAATCGTTTTCGCCCTTAAGATCTAGAGACACTATTTGTACGAAAAAAAGTTCCAGATTTATGCGGATCATCAGAGCCTCAAGTACCTGTTTTCACATAAAGAATTAAATACGAGGCAATGCCGATGGATGGAACTTCTTAAGAATTATGACCGTGACCTTTGTGCCATCCCGGGGAAGCCAATCAAGTAACGGACGTCCTAAGTAGAAAGTTGAGCATCGCGCAATTAATGGTCAAAGAGTGGACCTTATTGGAAAGAGTGCGAGACTCAGAGTGAAGCTCGAGGTAGGACACCTCTTCAGTCTGATGGCGACCTTAAGGATTGAATCGGGAGTGCAAATCAAAATTTAAGCGTTGCAGTATAAAGAACCTGAGGTTCAGAAGAGTCTAGAGGTGGATGGCATTAAGGGGGATCCGGACTTCCAAGTGTCCGAGGATGGAATTTTGAAGTTTTGAGGATGTTTGTGCGTGCCCGATGATTTGGACTTAAAGAAAAGATTTTATTGGAAACTCATAGGAGCAGTTATAACATTCATCCGGGCAACACGAAGATGTATTAGAATCTTCGACAACATTATTAACGGAATGGAAGGAAGGTGGACATGGTCAAACACGTGGCCAGGCATTGGACGTGCCAACAAGTGAAGGTACAACATTGTAAATATAGTAGAATGTTGTGACCATTGGAAATCCCAGAATGAAAATGAGAACATATTACAATGAACTTTATAACGGGATCGCCAAGGAACTAGAGAGGGCATGATCCCATTTGCATGATAGTGGATCGACCGACTAAGTCAGCGCACTTCCTGACAATGCGAAAGAACTACGGATTGGAAAAGTATATGGGATTGTATGTGCGCCAAATAGCCTATTTTCTAGGAGTACTAGTAATGATCACTTTGGACAGTGATCCTCAGTTTACTTGTAATTTTGGATGAATCTACAAACGGTTATGAGAACGAAGTAACGGTTCAGTACAACTTATCATCTGCAAACGGATAGCCAGTATAAAGGGACTATTTGGACTTTAGAGGATAGGCTGAAAGCCTGTGTATTAGATTTTCAGGATAAGTGAGAAGAACCGTACATTTAGGTGAACTTGCCTACGCTAACAGCTTTTAGCAGAATATTGAGTTGGTGCCATTTAATGTCATGCCCCGCACCCTCTGCGGCGCGCCACATCCCTCTTCTTGGTCGATTTGAGTGCGACGTCCCAGGACGCGTTGCCGACCCAACACCTAACACAGAGAATCATACACAAGCGGAAGTAGAACAAATAGTAATACCCGGACAGAAAACAATATGAGAACAAGGATATCACAACAGAAATTACTGATTACAAAATATACACTTTTATACATATAGGGAAACCTTTACAATATCCATTGGCAGCCAAAATATACATCCCAAGGTACAACAGCAAAAGCAGATTACAACCACCACACTAGTCAAAAAGGAGAGGCGGCTAGGGGGAAACTATGAGCGAAAGGGGAAAGGATGACTAAATCCAACAAGTGTCAGTCCTCGCTACATTGGAAGAGGGATCTATCCTAGAGCTCCCAGTCGGGGTCTGAGCTCGACGTCTCTAAAGTGCTCTCGGACAGCTCCTGGTCCTCATCTGAACTAATTGCCTCGGACTCGATCTCCGCCATTGGGTCCTCATCTACCTCCATCGGCTCCACTGCCTCCACGTCCATCGGCTCCGGGGGCCGGATCAACAATCTCGGGCTCAAAGTCTACACCTCTTAACTCCTCATCCTCCTCTCCTAACCCAGGTCGCTCATCTATCTCCCAGCTCATTACCATCTCTGAGTCGGGGTCAACCACATCCCCATTAGGGCATTGCAGATCTAGCTTGCTCTCCCCGTTGAACGGGATATCTATAAAATGGAGGGGGCCGTACTCCTCCCCAAAACGGTCTTTAAAACACCAGGCCACGTACTCATGGGTCTCAAAATGCGTGGCTCCTACATCTACCCAGACTAAAGTGTAATGCCTAAGAAACATTTCCCTGTTCCCTACGGGGTGGACCGACATGGTGTGCTCGAGGTGCTGCGGAATCCCATGTCGTACAGGTGCATCTGGCACCTCCGGCATCATTAGGGTCTGGGGTCTGAAAAGTTGGGCTATTCAACCGTGAGATAAATCTCAGCAAGTAAAAACCCACTAAAGCTAAACTAGGTTAACATGCACCTCTCGACGGGAACAAAACCCAATCAAACAAACACAGACCTAGGCTCTCGGCCCAGATCGCACTTATCGATGACCCTGCATACTTTTCCAGTTCCAAGTCCTTTCGCACTGCTAGAAAATGCGCTGATTTAGTCAAGCGATCTACTATCACCTAAATAGAGTCATGTCCTCTTTAACTGTGCGGCAATCCCGTTACAAAATCCATCGTAATATGCTCCCATTTCCATTCTAGAATCTCCAACGGTCGCAACAATCCATTTGGCTTGCAAAACTGTGCCTTCACTTGTTGGCACATCAAACACTTGGCCACATGCTTGGCCACGTCCTTCTTCATACCATTCCACCAATAGTGCTGCCTCAGATTTTGGTACATCTTGGTACTCCCTAGGTGGATGCTATACTGACTTCGATGAGCTTCACTCAACATCTCCTCTTTCAGTCCTTCGTCATCTGGCACACATAATCGTCCTCGAAATTTCAAAATCCCATCCTCTAGTACCTGGAAATCTAACTTCCTCTTCATTGTGTCCATCTCAACTATCTTCTGGATCTCGGGGTCCGTAGACTGCAATGCCTTAATCCTAACCTTAATTTCCGGTTCAATCCTTAGTGTAGCTAGCAAATTCGATGCTTGATTCACTTCAAACTTGAACTCCGAATCTCTAAGCCTTTCCAACAGTGTCCACTCCTCGACCATCAAGTGCGCTATGCTAGACTTGCAACTTAAAGCATCGGGGACCTTATATGCTTTTCCTGGATGATACAAAATGTCGCAGTCATAGTCCTTTAAAAGTTCCATCCACCTACGCTGTCTCATATTCAACTCCTTCTGTGAAAATAGATACTTCAAACTTTGATGATCCGTATAGATCTGAAACTTCTCTCTGCACAAGTAGTGCCTCCAAATCTTGAGTGCGATACTATCGCAGCTAACTCGAGGTCATGCGTCGGGTAATTCCTTTCATATGGTCTCAACTGACGCGACGCATAAGCTACCACTTTACCATGCTGCATCAACACACAACCAAGTCCTCTTAGTGAAGCATCGCTATAAATCTCAAATCCACCACGTCCTGACGGAATAGTCAATACTGGAGCGGTCGTCAACTTATACTTCAACTCCTGGAAACTCCTCTCACACTTATTGTCCCATTCAAACTTGATCTCCTTCTTTAATAGTCGTGTTAAGGGCATGGCTATAGATGAGAATTTTTTCACAAATCGCCTATAATAGCCAGCCAATCCCAGAAAGCTCCGATCCTCCGTTACCGATGTCGGCCTTAGCCACTTAGTTATTGCTTTAACCTTTGTCGAATCCACAGAAATTCCATCTCTCGACACGATATGTCCAAGAAATGCCACTTTACTGAGCAAAAACTCGCACTTGCTGAACTTAGCATACAACGTGTGTTCTCTTAACGTCCATAGTACTTCAGCCAAGTGTATTTCATGTTCCTCAGGGCTCTTCGAATACACCAGTATATCATCTATGAAGACTATGACGAACTGATCCAGAAATTCCTCGAATATTCTATTCATCAAATCCACGAAAGCGGCTGGGGCATTTGTCAATTCAAAGGGCATCACAGTGAACTCATAGTGCCCATACCTTGTTCTGAAGGCAGTCTTGGGTATATCCTCCTTCTTGATTCTCAACTGATGGTATTCGGTCCTCAAATCTATCTTGGAGAACACTGCGACTCCTTGTAGCTGATTGAACAAGTCATCGATCCTTGGCAGTAGGTACTTATTCTTCATTGTCACCTGATTCAACTACCGATAATCTATGCATAATCTCAGCGTTCCATCTTTCTTTCTCACAAACAGAACTGGTGCTCCCCATGGAGATGCACTAGGGCGAATGAAGCCCTTGTCTAGTAATTCTTTCATTTGGACCTTTAACTCCTTCAGTTCCGCTAAGGACATCCGATACGGCGCTTTTGAAATTAGTTCTGTTCCTGGCGCCAACTTTATCACAAACTCCACTTTTCGCTCGGGCGATAAACCTGGCAATTCCTTAGGAAAAACTTCGGGAAAATTGCACACTACAGGTATATCTTCCAACTTAGATTCCACCACTGTTGGGTCCACAACATTTACTAAGTATCCTTCACATCCTTCGTCCAATAATCTATTCACTTCGAGCGAGGAAATCCAAGGGATCGATACTCCTACTCGATTTCCCTGAAACTCAAAACTAGAACACCCATCCGGATTAAACTGAATCACACGGCTACTGCAATCCAATACAGCCTTCTGCCGGACTAACCAGTCCATTCCAATGATCACAGCAAAGTCAAACATGGTTAACACAGCCAGATCAATACTCTCTTCCTTGCCCCCAATGACTATCCTACACTTGGGACACCCAAATAAAACTAACAGGCTATCATTCATCGACGTCGATACACTAAGCTTAGTCTCTAGCAACACTAGTTCTATACCAACCAACTTAACAAATTACTCTGAAACGAACGAATGGATCGACATGGTGTGCTCGAGGTGCTGCGTAATCTCATGTCGTACCAGTGCATTTGGCACCTCCGGCATCATTAGGGTCTGGGGTCGAAAAAGTTGGGTTATTCAACCGTGAGACGAATATCAACAAATAAAAACCCACTAAACCTAAACTAGGCTAACATGCACCTCCTAACGGGAACAAAACTTAATCAAACAAATGCGGACCTAAACCCTCGGCCCAGATCGCACTTATTGATGACCCTACAGGTTAGGCAATTTAAAGTAATAATCAAGCACATACTAGGGCATACACAGTCACACGTGCGTCATACGCATGCTCATGCTCATAAATGTCTGGACCACACACCCATCACCGAGTTTCACACATGCTTATACCAGTCCATGCATTATTATGTATGCCAATGCATCAATGGAGTACAAGCGCGCGTATTTGGATTATAAGATGGAACCACTTGGGCACATCCCATACCATGCCTAGCAATTCCATCATATAATCTAATACTTTACAGATTATCTGATTTCCATGGCCCACTGGCCCAAACTCATATACAACACTTCGTGGCTAGCGTAAAAACGCCCCAAGCCCAGTGTCTCTAGCCTGCTACAAAGTGCATGAGACTGATAGTCTTTTGGACACACTGGGCATCGTCTTGCTACAAAGTGTATGAAGACGGAATCGACCCGAAGGCCATGACCCGAAGGCCTTAAGTGATCACATGGCACACTGCCCATTTTTATCTGAACCCGGCGTCAAGCGTATCGGGCAATTAAAGGTGATCACATGCTCATGGTAGACACGCATTCTCGCATAGATCTCATCACATGCCTCACACTCGGCATATACAATGCGCAATCATGACTGTTCATACTCGGGCAATATGAAATGCACAAGAGCACCAATCATTGCATAGATGCGAGTTCAATCATTGCCAATCAATGAGCCCAAGCTAACCATATCACAACGTGCTCAATTGCCCAAATCACATTCCGCACAAAGTCGATCACACGATCACGCGACATGGCAGAGTACAAATAAGCACCAAAGCACACAAATCATCCAAATTGAGTACCACAACTATCCAATCAAATACCCGGGCCATCCCGACACCTCAATCAAGTTAATCCATCCACTTGTTGACACATAATCCATTAATTTCCGATATGGACAGCCGCCAGTTGGCCTTGTCCCGGCCTCTAATCCACCTCAATTTCCTCTTGATAACTCATCAATGTCGCCCCGGCTCTCACCAATCCAACAACAATCCATAATTAACCTTAACTAATCCTCAATCAACCTAATTATCCACTAATTACTCACTAACGACACCTAACCCGATCTAAAGGGCATTATTGTCCTAATTAGGGTTTAGTGGATAATACTCACTTAATCTCGGGTCACGGCAACGAGAAACGGCGGCCAATTACCGGTGTATGGTAAATCAACGACGGCGTTTCTGGCAGCGGCGGTGGCAAGCGGCGGCTCACGGCGGCGGTGACTCCCCGGGCTGACACGGCTAGCAGCTCACATGGGGGAAGACGGACGAACGATGGGCGGTGGTTGATGGCGTGAGGCGGCGGCGCAGCGGTGAACGGCGGCGACGGGCTCATGGCGGCCAACGGTGGACGGCGGCGACGTGGCTGGTGTGAGCGGCGAACCGGTGGGAGAGAGGTGGCCGGCGTGAGAGAGGAAGGGAGAGAGAGAGAGAGACAAGAGTTTGGCTTGAGGGAGAAGAAATGTGAGGAGAGAGAGAGGGAAGAAGAGCTTATACTAGAGTGGTTGGGGGTAGGTGCCACATGTCACTCATCCAAGCCCTTTGACTCTCTTACCCTTGATCCAATGGCCACCATTCTTCCTAGTCCAATAATTGAAGGGTAAATGGTCATTCTTCACTCCACTAACATCTTGTCACTTGTCCAATAAATTGCATTAATTAACCCTCCAATAATTCTCAAAATTCGGAAAACTACACAAGGCTTAGGGGCAAAGTCGTCATTTATCCGATTCAAGGCCGAAATTTCATTTTTTGACCAGACTAACCCCCTATATAAATGGCCAACCCAAATTGACGTCGTCCTTGCAAAACTAGACCAGTAAACTCTCGAAAATCAACCTTGAAGTCCGGATCAAATTCCACGATCAAACTAGTTAAATCTCAATTTTTGAATCTCTCTCATTAATGAGCGGCTGTTTAGGGGTTACGCGTATCGACTTAAGGTTATCTGAGTCATGACGGCCTCGATTACCGGGAGAACGAGAGGAATTATTGCTAGTTCCTATTATCGCGATCGTTTGGTTTAATTTTGGGACTGGTCGGCCACGTGCACGTTTGGTCTTACAAAATCACCTGCTATTCGAATGTACATCATTGGCCTCGGCCAAACCGAGTCCGTTACTTTCCAAAGATTGACCTACGTTGGCCCAAAATATTTCCTCGTCGTTTCTCGGAATCGATGTCCAATTCATGGTCGGGTCCTTGGTCTACGTACCCTTATCCTAGTTAGCCATTCCCATTTGGTCAGTATCCCGGGAGTGATCAGCTCCGGGCGAGACTTACGAAAATGAAATAATAGATAAGACTCGTTTTATTGATTTCTGGAAATTGAGTCGAAATTCGGGATGTTACATTTAAGACTCCTTATGGCAAAGCGTGTAGGATGCCAGTGTGTTGAGATGAAATGAGAGGGCGAAGTACCACAGGCCCAGAATTGGTACAGCAGATGGGCGAAACCGTTGAGATTATCAGGAGAAGGTTAAGGAACGCTTAGAGTGGCCAGAAAAGTTATGCCAATCGGAAACGACGACCTTTGGAGTTTTAATTTAGGAATCGTGTGTTTCTTCAGGTGTCGCATATGAAGGACTTTTCCCAATTTGGCAAGAAGGGAAAGACTTAGCCCGAGGTGTGTCGGTCCATTTGAAATTTTAAAGAAAGTCGGTAATATGGGTTATAGACTTACATTACCGCTCAACCTGTCCCAAGTGCATAATGTATTCCACGTGTCATTGTTGAGAAAGTATAAACAGAATCGACCCATGTGTTGAGTCATGAAGTAGTAGACTTGGACGACAGGGTGTCGTACGTGGAGAGACCGGAGTGAATCGAGGTCAGTAAGGAACAGGTTTTGAGGAAAAAAACAATCCCGATGTTCAATATTAATTGGGAGCATCAAGGGACAGAAGGTGCCACCTAGGAAAGCGAAGAAGTGATATGACGTCAACACCATCATTTGTTGGAGTAGACAAGTTTAGATTGCAAATTTTGAAGATGAAATTTTTGTAAATGGGAAAGAGTTGTAACATCCTGAATTTTGACCTATTTCCGGGATCAATGATATTGATATTATTCATCACCTAATTTTAGTAAGTCTCGCTCGGGACGGATCATTCTCGAGATACTAACCAATAGGGAATGGCTAATTAGGAAAACGGTATGTGGACCAGGGAACCAATCACAAATTGGGCACCAATTTCGAGAAACGACAAGAAAATATTTTGGGCCAATTTTAGGGAGGTGATGGATTGAGTTTGGCTAATGACGAACGATCAGATAACAGGTGATTTTGCATAACCGAAAGTACACGTGGCCAACAAATCCCGAGCTTAAATCGAACGATCGTGACCTTTGGAACTAGTGATAAATTCTCGCATTCTCCCGGTAATCGAGACTATCATGATTCGAATAACCCTAGGTCGCTACACGTAACCCCTAAATAGCTGCTCGTTAGTGAGAGACCCTAAAATTGAAAATTGAGTGAGTTTTGGTCATGAAATTGGATCCGGACTTCGGTGCCAATTTTCAAGGGCTTGTGCGACTACTTTCGCAATTCTGACATCATATTATGTTGGCTACACACATTTGGGGTTGGTATGAGCGAAAAATGGAATTTCAACCCGGGATCGGAAAAATGACCGTTTTGCCCCTGGCCCATTTTTAGCTCCGAATTTTTGGGAAAATTTTGGGAAATTATTAATTGAATTTCAACTCAATTATTAGGACCAAAGACCATAATACCCCTCAATTTTTGGATAGGAACGATTGGAGACCGTTGGATCAAGAGCATTTTGGTCAAGTTGGTTGGATTGGCAACACGTGGCACCTTTAGCCCCCCATATTTGACCAAGTTTGTAACATCCCGAATTTCGACTCAATTTCCGAAAATCAATAAAACGAGTATTATCTATTATTTCATTTTCGTAAGTCTCGCTCAGAGCTTATCACTCATGGGATACTGACCAGATGGGAATGGCTAACTAGGATAACGGTTAGTGGGCAAGTTAATTTATTTATCCCCACCAGACCTGAATTGGACACCGATTCTGAGAAACGACGAGGAAATATTTTGGGCCAAAGTAGGTCGATCTTCGGAAGGTAACGGACTTGGTTTGGCCGAGGCCAACGATGTACGATTGGATAGCAGGTGATTCTGTAAGACCAAAAGTACACGTGGCCGACCGGTCCCAAACTTAAACCGAACGATCGTTATCTCTGGAACTAGCGATAATTCCTCTCGTTCTCCCGATAATCAAGGCCGTCACGACTCAGATAACCTTAGGTCGATACGCGTAACCCCTAAATAGCCGCCCGTTAGTAAGAGATTCGAGAATTGAAATTTAACTAGTTTGATCATGGAATTTGATCCGGACTTCGAGGTTGATTTTCGAGGATTTACTGGTCTAATTTCGCAAGGACGACGTCAATTTGGGTTGGCCATTTATATAGGGGGTTAGTTTGGTCGAAAAATGGAATTTCGGCCCGGAATCGGACAAATGACGACTTTGCCCCTCAAGCCTATTTAGTGTTCCGAATTTTGAGGTTTAAGTAGAGGATTAATTATTGGTTTTTGATGGATAAGAGACAAGAGTTAGTGGAGGGAGAAATGACTTTGTTGCCCATCAATTATTGGTCTTGGATGAATGTCCACCATTAGATCTAGAGGTGAAGAGTCCAAGCTTTTGGATTGTGACACTTGTCACCTAACCCTATCAAACCCTACTAATAAGCTCTCTCTTCTCTCTCTCTCCTCATTCTTTCTTTTTGATCAAGCTAACCTCACTCTTCTCTCACTCCCTCTTCCTCTCTTCACCGACCACTTTCTCCTTGCCATCCGCCCTCCGTGACTGCCGTCCGCCACTAACGCCGGCCGTCCCTCGCACCGCTGCCATCGCCATCGTTCCGTCACCACCACCGCCACCTCACCCTCTCGCCGTCTCTCTCTCTCTCTCTCTCTTCCCGCGGCCGTGCGGTCATTGGAGCCGAGACCGCCCGTGCCAGTTGCGCCGTCGCCATTGCCGCCGTGCCGACCGCCCGGGAGCGCCGCCGTCTGCCCGTCCACACCTCAGCCGCCACCCTTGCCGACCCCTCTCTCTCCCTCTAGGCCGTTTGGAGGCTGTGAGCCGCGAGCCACCACCGCCGTCCGTGAGCCGCCAATCGCTGCCGTCCACCACCGCTGGAAATGCCGCCGCCGATTTACCGTTCACCAGTAATTGGCCGCCGCTTTCCCGTCGTCGTAGACCCGAGTTTAGGTGAGTAATGCCCTCTAAACCCTAATTAGGACGATAATGCCCTTTAGATCGGGATTAGGTGTAGTTAGTGATTAATTAGTGTGATTAAGATTGATTATGAAACGTTGCTCGATTG
Source organism: Syzygium aromaticum (assembly GCA_024500025.1). Taxonomy (NCBI): domain Eukaryota; kingdom Viridiplantae; phylum Streptophyta; class Magnoliopsida; order Myrtales; family Myrtaceae; genus Syzygium; species Syzygium aromaticum. Next base: position 13,843,803 of record CM044888.1, on the reverse strand, counting down.
GAAAAGTATCGAGATGAAATTGGAAGATTGTTAAGTGGATATTGAAGTGGATTTGAGGCCGGGACAAGACCAAGAGGTGGCTGTCCATGTGAGTAATCAATGGATTAAGTGTTGGCAAGTTGTTGGATTAACTCGATTAAGGTATTGGGATGGCCCGGGTGTTTGACGGGATAGTTGTAGTACTCAAATTGATTGATTTGTGTGTTATGATGATTGTTGCGCCTTGCCATGTCGCGTGGTCGCGTGATCAACGTTGTGCGGAATGTGATTTGGGCAATTGAGCACGTTGTAGTGTGATGAGTTTGAATTCGTTGAATTGTGATGATTAGTGCTCATGTGTATTCCTTATTACCCGAGCATAAACATTCATGGCTGCGCATTATATGTGTGCCGAGTGTGAGGCATGTGATGAAAATTGTGCAAGAATGCGAGTCTGCCATGAGCATGTGATCACCTGTAATTGCCCGATGCGCTTGACGCCGGGTTCAGATAAAATTTGGGTCGTGTGCCGTGTGATCACTTAAGGCCTTCAGGTCGTGGCCTTCGGGTTGATTCCGTCTTCATGCACTTTGTAGCAAGACGATGCCCGGTGTGTCCGGAAGACGACCGGTCCCATGCACTTTGTAGCAGACTTGGTTCGTAAGGAGATTGGTGTTGCGCCTCATGCACTTTGTAGCAGGCTAGAGACACTGGGCCGGGGCGTTTTTACAATAGTCACAAAGAGTTGTTTATGTATTGGGTCAATGAGCCGTGGAAAGATCAGATAATGAGTAAATCTGTAGAACATTAGATTATATGGTGGAATTGCTAGACATTGTATGGAACGTGCCCAAGCGGTTCCATCTTATAATCCAAATACGCGCGCTTGTACCACATTGATGCATTGGCATATATAGGAATGCATGGACGAGTATGAATACATGTGAAACTCGGTGATGGGAATGTGAACCAGACATTTATGAGCTTGAGCATGCGTATGATGCACGTGTGACCGTGTATGCCCGAGGATGTGCTTGATTATTATTTTAAATTGCATAACCTGTAGGGTCATCTGTAAGTGAAATCTGGGCCCGAGGGCCTGGATCAATGGTTGTTGTTTGATTTAGTTTTGTTCTCGTCGGGAGGTGCATGTTAGCCTAGTTTAGGTTTAGTGGGTTTTACTTGCTGAGATTCGTCTCACGGTTGTATAACCCAACTTTTCAGACCCTAGACCCTGACGATGCCAGAGGTGCCAGACGCACCGGTGCGACGTGGGATTCCGTAGCATCTCAAGCACACCATGTCGGTTCACCCCATAGGGAATGAGGAAATGTTCCTTAGACACTATACCTTAGTCTGGGTAGACGTAGGGACCACATATTTTGAGACCCACAAGTATGTGGCGTGGTCCTTTAGGGATCGTTTTGGAGAGGAGTACGGACCCCTCCGTTCTATGGATATCCCGTTCAACGGAGAGGACGAGCTAGATCCGCAGTGCCCTAACGGAGACATAGTGGACCCCGATTCAGAGATGGAGATGAGTTGGGAGATAGATGAGGGACCCGATCTAGGAGAGGAGGACGAGGAGCTAGGATGTGTGGATTTTGAGCCAGAGATCGTCGATCCGACCCCGGAGCCGATGGACGTGGAGGCAGAGGAGCAGATGGAGGTGGACGAGGATCCGGAGATGGAGACCGAGTCCGAGGCAGTCAGTTCTGACGAGGACCAGGAGATATCCAAGAGTTCGTCGAAGGCGTCGAGCTCAGACCCCGACTGGGAGCTCTATGATAGATTCCCTCTCCAGTGTAGTGATGACTGACACTTTTTGGGATTTAGTCCTCTTAGCCACCTCCCCCTTTTTAACCAGTGTGGTGGCCGTGATCCGCTTTTGTTGTTATATTTGGGTTCGTGTATTTTGTTTGTAAATGGATATTGTAAAAGCTTTTGCATATGTATAAAAGTGTATATTTTGTAATCAATAATTTTTGTCGTGCTATCCTTATTCTCATATTGTTTTCTATTATTGTATTATTATTATTTGTTCTGCTTCCGCTTGTGTATGAATCTCTGTGCTGGGTGTTGGGTCGGCGACGGTTCCTGGGACGTCGCACTCATATCGACCAAGAGGAGGGATGTGGCGCGTCGCGGAGGGCGCGGGGCGTGACAAAGTTGGACTTCATTCTCTCTCCTCACTCCCTCATTTTGGCCGGCCAAAACTCTCTCTCTCTCCCGAAAATCTCTCTCTTCCTCTCGGCCAAATCTTCGCCGTCGCCACCGCCGAACCGTCGCGCTGCCACGCTGTGAGCCGCCGTTCGTCTGTGCAGCCACCTTGCCGGACCTCATCACCACCATCCCGTCACCGTCTCTCTCTCTCTCCTCTCCGTTCGGCGCGAGGACATTTGCCGGATTACCGAACCATCGTCGGAATCACCGGGGAGCCGAAGCATCGTTTGCCGCCGTCCGCCGTCCACCACCGCCATCGCCACTGACCCTCATCGACCCACTCTCCCTCTCTCACCACCTCAGCCACCGTACGAACGCCAAGGGCTGCCATCCGTACCGCTAGCCGCTGTGAACTGAGACCGCCACCGCCGCCGTTGGAACGTCGCCACCGATTCTAGCCGTTCACCGATAATTGGCCGCTCGTTCTCGTCGTCTTGGTTTAGAATTAAGTGAGTATTACCCTCTAAACCCTAATTAGGACGATTATGCATTTCTAGACGGGTTTAGGGTGATTTAGTGCTTAATTTGTACGATTTAGGGATAATTATCGAGTTGTTGAGCGCAGCTAGTTTTTTTACGATTCTAGTGGACTAATATACTAATTTGGGAGAGAAATTTTGGTCTAGAGCAACCTGATTGTTGGCTGATCATTGGGGAGATTAATTTAAGCAATTATGTGGCTTAAGATGAGTGCCATGGTGTGAGCCGTGTAGTGACTGATCTTGTGGTGATTTTGGTAGTTTAGTGTGATGATTTAAAATGTGATTTGGTGGACTCAAGTGGACTGATTAATGGTAGATTTTTGTGGACTTGATTTGGGCTATTATGAGGATTAAGATGGGGGTAATGTGTAGGCCGAGTGGTGGCTGACTATGTGGTGATTTCTGTGGCCTAATACGATGATTTGAAAGTAGATTAAGAGCCGACAATATGCTGAATAATGGTTGTCCATATCGAGAGATTATTAGACTAAACTCGGCTATTTGAGGATTAAATGGTGTAAGTGCCGGGAGTGCCGTGATTATCTTGAATTGATTATTTGATGATCAATATTTCATGCCAGGTTACGTATTCGTATGGCTGAGGAATGTAAAGTGTGATTGGCCATTGATTTGACGTGATTATATTGCTCAAGTTGTAAATTGTGAGTGCCGAATGTGTGACGTGCCACACAGTATTAATTGGCCAAGTGAATATATGGATATGGTTTAATTGGGCATGTTGTGATGTGCGCGGACTTGACATGAATTATCTATGTTCTTTGTGAATTGAATGCTCATGATGCATTGCATTATTACCCGAGTGTGAGAATTGCATGACCACGCATTGTGTATGCCGTGAGTGAGACATATGACAGAATTGTGCGAGAATGCATGCTTTGACATGAGCATGTGATCACCTAAAATGCCTTAATGCGTTTTACGCGGGGTTAAGATAAAACTGGTTGTGTGTACGTGTGATCACATATCACCTTGATGCGCTTACGCGGGGTTGAACCCATCCTGATGGGTTTATGCGGGATGATGGCCTGTTTGTTCGGAAGATGGCCAGCCTGATGCATTTACGCGGGTTTATGGTCCGTGGAGATCGGTGTTGCACCTGATGTGTTTTGACGCAGGCTAGAGACACTGCGCCAGGGGCGTTTTTACGTTGGTCATGGAGTGTTGTGATTATGTGGACCTGTTACATTGGCACAGGTCGGACCTGATGCATTTTACGCGGATCGAGCTCTGAATAATAATTCTGCATTGAGCCAGTGTGCTGTATGAGACAGATTGAGACCATGGCATGATGACAACATTTGCATGCATGAGAATGCATAGTGCCTGATTATGCGATAGAAACTGCTAGGCATGGTATAGGACGTGCCCAAGTGGATTTTATCTTATAATCGAGGCACGTGTGCACCTGTGATGCATTGATGCATGGGCCAGTGTGCGAGTGTGTGAGACTCGATGACTCGTGTATGAGACTGACACTACTAAGAACGAGCATGCATGTGACGTACGTGTGATTAAATATGTTCACGTATGTGCTATGATATTATTATGAATTGTTTAACCTGCAGGATCAATAAGGTGAGCGATCGGGGCCCGAGGGCCTAGATCAATTATTGTGGTACTGTTTGTTATGTGTTTGATTTGCCTGTCAGGAAGTGCATGTTAGCCTAGTTTAGGTTTAGAGGATTTTTACTCGCTGAGATTCGTCTCATTGTTGTATAAACCCAACCTTTTAAAGCCCCGGCCCTAAGGATGTCCGTGGAGCCAGTAGTTTTGGACCTAGACTTGGAGCTGATGAATTTGGAGGATGAACCAGAGCCCATGGAGCTGGGCCACTTATTTTTAGTCGTAGTGGAGGTTAACTCGTTTTGTTTGGGTCGTATGTATTTCGTGTATATCGAATATTGTATATATATTTTCTATGATAATCCAAGTGCATATTTGTAAGTATGTTGTTTGATGTTGTACTATCCCTAGTCTCATATTGTATTGTACGGGTGGTTTATATCTATTACTTCCGCTTGTGCTTTGTTCTCTATTCGGGCGTTGGGTTGGCGACGCTTCCTGGGACATCGCACACAAATCGACCAAGGAAGGAATGTTGTGTGCTGTAGGGTTTGGGGTGTGACATCACCCAAAAATTTCAAATACTCGACATCTCAAGTAACTTCAGCTTGTTGCTGGGACGACCTTAGATTCATGCAGCGAGTATTCTACCCTCATGTTTGCATCAAATGATCCGCTTTGCCGTGTGTGGCAAGATTATAACTGTCTATTGTGAGAAAAATATTGAAACCTTCAATAATACTGCAGTTCCCTACGTGAGCCAGAAGTAAAAGGGGAGTCAAGCTACTATTCATTCGAGTTAGTATCAATAGCTCATGTACCCGCGGGTACTGTCATAAGGAAACCTCACTATTCAAAGGCGTCCCTTATGTCTAGCAAAGTGATGATCGAGCATGGATTCACTGTTGGCAAATGATGATGTAAGTTGTCCCAAGGCATCCTCACACCCATTGAGGTGATCAAGAGAAAGAAACAAAAGCTTAGGTTACCAAGGCAATCAATAAGGTCAAGGTAATCGAAAAAGTAGGAACATCAAAGAAAAGAGTTATTGACGTGTGTTCCCTCCTCCATTGAAAGTTTTCTTTCCTGAACTACCGAAATTGCTCCAAGATGAAGAAGTGGATATCTATGTTATCGTTGACCTGTTTGAAGAGAGCTTTGTGGGTGCCATTTTCGAAAACTCTAAGGATGATGCACCTACCGATCCTGCCATGTAAGGAATGTTCCCATGTTCTACTTTGCTTTAAGTTGTAATCCATCTAATTCTCTCATGCGAGGGACTTTCATTTGTTTATTTCATATGTTGTTATAATTCAGATCATGAACTGTGGATTCAAAAAGCTATATGACATTTACTGCATATCAGTAAAAGCATTCTCATGTTTTGTTAATAGATGTGTGAAAGTATACCAAACCAGCCTTATGATGATATTTTGAGGCTTGGGCTTTTGCACGATCTATAGTTTTCAAAACGATTAGTTGGAACTAGGATGTCCAATGACATGAGAATGAGTTCCTCATGAAATTTTCGAGAACCTAGAATTTGAAAAATATATTTTTTTCATCACATTTGCATGCATTACATTTATTATCTTCATATACTAACCATATTTTATTGCATCTCAGGCATAACACTTTGCATAATCATAATAGTCATATACATGGCTCGGATTAGTGTCCAAAAGACTCTTGTGAACTCGATTATTCTAATCCCAAAAATGAAGAAGATTCCAAGATTATTGAAAGGGAATGGATTCGACATAAAGAATCCAAACCTCCCACTGAGGAATAAACTGCCATTGTAAATTTGGGTGATTTTGAAAATCCCAAGGAAACAAAGATTGAGGCAAGTCTCTCTCAAACAAATGTTGATTGACTGATCGAACTCTTGAAGAAGTACCGGGATGTCTTTGGTTGGTCCTATACTAATATGTCGAGTCTGGACCCTAACATTGTAGAACACATATTGCCTCTCGATCCTACCATTCCACCAAGAAACAAAAGCTTAGGAGGATGAAACCAGAATTATTTAAGAAGATTGAGGAAGAAGTTATGAAACTGTTGAAAGTTGATTTCATTGAAGTCACTCATTATGCCCACTAGATTGCTAATATTGTCCTAGTCATGAAAAAGGATGGGCGAGTTCCGGATTCGAATTATTCTCCTTCATGGATGATTTCTCTAGCTATAATAAATCCGAATGAAGGAAGAAGACAAGACTAAAACATCTTTTATCACCCCATATGGAACATTCTGTTACAAAGTTATGCCCTTTGGTTTGAAGAACATGGTGGCAACTTACCAAGCAGCCATAGTGACACTATTCTATGACATTATACATAAAGAGATTAAAGTTTACATCGACGACATGATCACTAAATCACGATAAGGTGAGGACCGCGTTGAAGTCTTAAGGAAATTGTTTGATCGACTTAGAAAGTTCAAACTAAGACTTAACCCCGCAAAATGCGTGTTTGGGGCAAAGTCTAGAAAGCTCCTTAGATTTATGGTTAGTAATAAGGACATTGAGATTGATCCCTCAAAGGTGAAAGTCATTTGCGACTTGAAACCCCCTTTTACTGTTAAAGAGGTTCGAAACTTGTTAGGAAAACTGAACTATGTTGCGAGATTTGTTTCCCAGTTAGTTGAAATAGCTAAGCCATTCTTCAGGCTATTGAAGAAGAATGCCAAAGTTGAATGAAACGAAGATTGCTAGAAATCCTTTGAACAATTGAAGCAGTATCTTTTACAATCACCGGTTTTGGTATCGCCTACTTCAGGTATACCTTTGATCTTGTATCTCACCATTCACGTTGAGTCTCTAGGAGCTATGTTAGTGTAGAAGGGATTGGAGGATGGAATGGAATGCGCTATTTACTAGCTCAACAAGAAGTTCACCTCTAGTGAAGCTCAATACCTTAAAGTCGAGAAAACATATGTAGCCTTCATTTGGGTATTACACAGATTACGACAATACACTCTTCACCATCATATCCTGCTAATGAATGAAAATAATCATATCAAGTATCTTTTGGAAAAGGCTACACTGGTTGGAAAGCTTGCCAAATGACAAATATTGCTCTCTGAATTTGATATCCAGAGTATGTCTCAGAAGTTTGTCAAAGGGCGAACCATAGCTGACATGTTAGCTAAGAATCCCTTAAAGTCTAACGATTGAGATGAAATTGATGAGAGAATTCATTTGGTGTCACATGATAAGTGGACCATGTATTTAACCTCTCTAGTTCTAGCACTAGAGTAGTCCTAATATCCCTAATGGGTCAATATTATTGAGTATCTATAAAGTTGGTATTTCCCTGTACCAATAACATTTCAAAATATGAAACTTGCATCCTTGGTCTCCAATTAGCCATTGATATGAAAGTTAAGATATTACAAGTTTATGGTGATTCCGCGCTTATCATTTTCCAAATAGGAGGTAAATGACAAACTCATGATTCAAAATTAATTCCTTACCATGAGTATCTTAAGGATTTGGTGGAAGAATTCGAAGAGATCTCATTCGATTACTTGCCAAGATCTCATAATCAGTTTGCTGATGCCTTGACGACATTGATCTCAATGTTACAAGTAACTGATGATTTGAATATTGATCCTTTATAAATCAATATTTTAAAAGAGCCTGCGTATTGCATGGTTATTGAAAAAGAGCTCAATGGTCAACCATGGTACTATGACATTATGAATTGAAAAGGAAAATTTCCCCAAAGAAGTTCAGCTATTAATCGGAAATACTTGACTAAGTTAGCTTCCAAATTCTTCCTCAGCGGAGGTGCTTTATACAAAAGATCTTTTGATTTTGTCCTACTGAAGTGCGTAGACACCAAAGAGGCCACTTTATTAATAAAGGAGATACATAAAGGAGAATGTGGTCTTCATATGAATGACCATCTTCTAGCAAAGAATATCATGAGGCTAGGTTATTACTGGTTAACCATGGATGCTGATTGTATTCAACATGTTAGATGTTACCACCAACGTCAAGTTTATAGACACAAAATCAATGCTACTTCCAATGAATTACATCAAATGTCCGAGGCATGGCCTTTCTCAATGTAGGGCATTGACATTATCTGACCAATTGATCCTAAGGCATCAAATGGACACCGTTTCATTCTAGTGGCTATCAATTACTTCATCAAATGGATCGAAACCAATTCTTATGCCGCCGTCACTGCGAAAAGTATGGTAAAGCTCATTCATCATGACATTATCACTCGATATGGGATTCTAGAAGCAATTATCACTGACAATGGGTCAAACCTGAATAACAAAGTAGTAGATAAGCTACTCAGTGAGTTTCACATTCGCCACTTGAATTCTTCTCCTTGCCGCCCACAAATGAATGGAGTTATGAAGGTGGCAAATAAGAGCATCAAGAAGATTCTGTCCAAGACGGCAGAGAATTGCCGTGATTGGCATGATCAGTTGCCGTATGCGTTAATGGCTTACCGAACTTCTATTCACACTTCGACTGGGGCAACACCGTTCTCATTAGTGTATGGAATAGAAACAGTCTTACGTATGGAAGTGGAAATTCCTTCATTAAAGGTACTTTCACAAGTAAATTTTCTAAAGCAGAATAGATTCAACATAGATTTTAACAACTTAACATGATTGATGAAAAAAGGGTAAAAGCACCGTGTCATTGACAAAACTACCAAAAGCGAGTGGCTAAGTCATTCAACCGTAAGATTCGACCCAAGCATTTTAAAATCAATGACCTAGTTTTGAGGAAAGTCCTATCCATCATTTCAGATCGTGGGAAGTTTACCCTCAATTATGAAGGACCGTATGTCATTAAAAAGGTGTTATCCGACAGAGCACTGATTTTTGTAGAAATAGATGGCCGAGAGTTGTCAAAATCTATAAATGCTAATGCTATCAAGAAATACTTTTTTTTGAATAAAAAGCCTTTGAGCTACTTTTGGATTGAATCCAAGCCACTTTAGGACATTTGCATCATGTATTTCATGCGAATATAGCATTTTTTCATATTTGTTCATTTTGCAGTTACTCAGCTATTCCACAAGGAGGCTATTCTGAACCCCAAGAAGTCAACCTCAAGAAAGTAGCTACCTGAAATCAATCTTCTCCCTAGAGCTTAGGAAGTAGATCCTATTTATAAGGGCCTTTTCTGTCCAAAAGGTTTTTCAAGTTTGAGATCCTATCAAAAAAATCCCCAGAGGAGTCAGCGAATCATTATTCTTAAAATCATTTCCAAGTGTTTTGGTTAATCAAAATTCCCCACAGATGGGAGATTTAATTAAATGATCCTTTGAAAAAACAAAAAGGGATTTCTCAAAAGTGTCAAATGGAAATGCCTAGGATGATAAAAGGTAAACCTTTGACCAAACACGTCCCTACACACATTTCAAGAAAATTGATCGAAAAAACCATGTCCTAAGATGTAGGATTTGTTCACATTGAATACATGGATTGAAGTAATGAAATGCATTTTAACTTTTCTATCCTAAACACTTATGATATCCCTTGATAATCACTTTGAGCTACATATGGAGAAATTTTCAAAATACCCCTGTCAAAAACCACCCCACATTGGGGTAAATTAGGAGGCTTTTGTTGATCATTTTGATGCAGAAGATTAAGAAAGATTTCATTACTTTCACTTACATTAACCTTTTTATGGTAACTTCACGTGGATCTTTATGGAAGCTCAAAGCATCCCAAAGTGAAGAAAAACATTCATTTCTCTACCCAAACACCATTATTCCTTGCTTAGCCAATTTAAGCCTAATGTATTCCTTTTTAAAATTCCGAGTGGTGATTATCTCCATACGTTGGGGCAATACATGTGATTTACCATCAAAGAAAAACGCTGGTAAAAAGATAGAGACATCTCAAGAGTCTTAGATACTCGAAAGAAAAGCAAAAGAATTGAAAAAAATAAATTAAAAAAAGGGGCTTACAAAAGCAGTGTACCTGGTAAAAGTAAGGCCTAAACCTCACGCAAAAATTACATCAAAAGCAAGAAAAGTGGCAAGTCCAATAATATTCATTGTAATTGCAAAAACATCCATTGCAAGTACAATCTTCTTTAGGAAAAAGAGCGAAGCTCGCATGTGTATCAATCAAAGGACTATCGAGATAAGTCAAATTTCAAGAGTCACCATTATGAAGTTGTGTGATGGTAATGATGCAAAGATAATCACTAACTCCTCAAGCTCTTCATTGTTTGAAAAAATTTAAGCCTTTTTAAGTCTCACTCGAACTGACATTGCAACCCATATCCAAAAGTCTCTTTCGAATGGGACAATTCGAGTTGAAGTGAGAATCTCATGTGGGAGATAGCACTAGAAGAAGTAGAAGCAATCATATCTTGTCTTATTTTCAAGGTTTTTGACTTGTAAACTCGTTGAAAATGTTGATGGTATATTTTTTTTATTGACCTCAAAGCGAATACCTTCTGTGTAAGCCCATGACCAAGCCTACATTACGGTCATTTTAAAAGAGTTTTTTTATCAATCAATTTGTATTTACTGTGAACATTTCCGAAAACCTTTAACATAGGTTCGTGAGACATCACTAGTGAAAATTGAATAGATTTCCCACATCAATGGATGGGAATCAAAGCATTATGAGATGTGCGAAAAACCTTTTTGATTAAGTTATTTTCAATTTGGCATTTTTGATCTAACATTTAGGTGGTTATTCAAAGATCATTTTGTTAAAATTTCCTCATAAGGATTTTTATAATCAATGTCTTTTACTAAAATGTGAATAATTCCACTTGATTTGTTGTTAAACAATCTCAATGCCCAATTGTAGCACCTAGGCTTTAAATTCTTCTTGAGGTGTAAGGCAACCAAACTCACTCATTTGTTTTTTACTGATGATGTCCTGTTATTCGCGAAAGCAAACTTGGTGTCGACCACACTATTGAAGGACGGCCTGGACCAATTCTCTCGGTGGTCTGGCTTTAAGCTAAATGTCAACAAGAGTGAAATTTTCTTCTCGGGAGGGACACCTCAACTGCGAGAATAGATATTGCATTCGTTCGGATACCCTGAAGGTATGTTACCTTTTTGATATCTTGGCATCCCTATCTCTGCCTCTAGATTGAGTAAGGTTGATTGTACATTGCTTGTCAATGTTATTACGACTAGAGCTCGTTCTTGGGCCCAACGGTTTCTCTCCTTTGCGGGACGCTTACAACTGATTAAGTCTGTACTCCATGCCATACATGTTTTTTGGGCCTCTATATTCACCCTCTCTCGATCGGTCCTAGAGAGGATAGAACTAATTCTCAGACAATTCCTTTGGAAAGGTCCCGATTTAGGGATTGGTGGTGCCAAAGTATCCTGAAGTCGTATTTGTCTCCCCAAGCAAGAAGGTGAATTGGGCATACAGAGGCTCTTTGATTGCAATCTAGCGGTAATGCTCAAACATATTTGGATCCTTTTCACGGATAAGGAATCATTATGGTGTAAATAGATTCACTCTAACTTTCTCAAATCTAAAAATTTCTGGGTTGCACCCATTCCAACCATTTGCTCCTGGACATGGAAAAAGATACTGGCTCTTTGCCAGACATTCCACTCACAATTCAAATGGCGAATAGGAAATGGTAAGACCACATCGTTCTGGTTTGATTCTTGACATCCCAAAGGCCCATTTCATATGATCTTCTCAGATAGGGATATTTTCTGTTCTGGTATCCCACGATTGGCCTCGGTTTGTGACTTCTTCTCAATAGATTGGCACCAGTCTAATCTATTGCAATCTTTCAACTCTTAGGCGTCCCCTCTCCCCATACTTAATGTTCACATGCCAAATTACTTTGTTTGGCTAGGACACTCGTCGAGAATCTTCTCTATTACTTCGGCTTGGGAATTAGTACTGGCAAGAGAACAAGCGGTATACTGACTCTTTCATTTGGGATTGTCATATTACACCGCACCACGGTTTTTTGATGCGGTTGATGGCCCTTAATAGGCTCCCCACGCAGGTGATTCTTCTGAACTACCATAAAATATCTGAAGGTTTATGTGCCTTTTGTCACCTTAGACTAGACTTGGTCGATCATTTATTTTTTAGGTGCATTACTACGGGTTCCATAGCGCGATATTGGGCTACTAAATGTCACCTTTCTTGGCGTAATGGATCTTGGCAACAAAACCTCCGGTGGAGTGCTCGATTCATTGGTGGAGATAGTTTTCACCACCGTATTTCTTGGTTGCCCTTGGGGCATTGTGCCATTTATCTGGATAAAACGAAACAATATTTTCTTCAGGAATGGCACCTATAGTATGCCTGCTCTCCGCAACCATCTCGACAAGGTAGTTAGAGACAAAGGCCTTTTCCTCAAGCTGGTCCAAGACAATCCTCGGAATAGAAGGACTCAAGTCAATTGGGGCATATCTGACTCCATTTTCAGCTAACATCCTGTTGTAATCAATGTAGTATTTCTTGTTTGCTGCCTGTTAGCCTTCTTGTTATTGCGATTATTGTGCTGTTTATAGTAGCCGTAACACCTTTGTACCGGTGGGGATTTCTATGTCTTCTCCGGTATGAGGTTTTTGTGTTCGGCCTCTTTGATGTAAGTGTGCGTTGAAAAGTTATATACTACTTACCTTAGAAAAAAAAAAAAAAACTCCCTCTTTTTCAAAGTATCTTTCCCTAGTGGATCGATTTTTGGTCAACCTAAACCATATTCCTTATTTTTGGCTTTTGGTTATCCTAAACCATGCATTGCTTTTGGTTTTCATACCGTCCCTTTGGTTTTAAACCTTGTTCTTTGGTTCTATGTCATCCTTAAACCTTGTCTTAGGTTTCTGGTCATCCTTAAAACTTATCATATATTCCTAATCATCCTTAAACCTTGTCTTAGGTTCCTAGTTATCGTTAAACCTTATCTTTAGGTTTTTAGTCATCCATAAACCTAGTCATAGGTTCTAGGTCATCCTTAAATCTTATCTTAGGCTCCTGGTCATCCTTAAATCTTGTCTCAGGTTCTTGATTATCTTTAGTCCTTATCCTTTGATTTTAGGTCATCCTTAAACCTTGTCTTAGGTTCTAGGTCATCCCTAAACCTTGTCTTAGATTCTTGGTCATCCTTAAACTTTGTCCTTTAGTTCTAGGTTATCCTTAAACCTTGTCTTAGGTTTCTGGTCATCCTTAAACTTTGTCGTTTGGTTCTAAGTTATCCTTAAATTTTGTCTTAGGTTCCTAGTCATTCTCAGACCTTGCCCTTTAGGTTTTTGGTTATCCTTAAACCATAGATTTCCTACAAAACTCTTTTTTTTTCTTTTTTTCCTTCATTCCACCATATGGGAGAGAGAAGAGAAAAACACATGAATGAGCCGACAATCCAAATGGTCAATGGTAAGTGATTCAAGTAAGACTCTGATATAATGTCTTTGTCTTTATTTTCTTTCATTTCACAAGTGGAGTTGACTAAAAATTTGTAAGTGTCAATTGGTCTTTGAACGGAACCTCTTCTAAGTCCCACTCAAAGAAGGTTAGCTATTGACACTTAATTTTTAGCCGACACGTCATCGAAAGCAAAAAACTCAAGATTAGGGTTTCTGATGTCATTTTTTTATTATGTTTGTTAGCTTAGCGTCTGTAGATGGTTTACCATTCATTTTATGCAAAAATCTAAAAAGTCAAATGGTTGACTTTCGAATTGACTTTTTGGTCAACTCTTTGACCAAAAGTTAACCTTAGGTCAAATTGGGGTTTTTCGCATAAAAAGATTTCTTTCAAGTTTTATTTCACTTTAGAAGTGGAAATTCCAGAAAAATTCAAAGATTTTGATCATAAAATCAAACTCCTAGTGAAAAAGTCAACTAGGGCTTAACTTTTAATTAAACTTTTAACCAAAAAATTAGAAAGTAAAAAAATCCCGAAATCATCTTATTTTATATTCAATTTGACTTCGGCATTTGAAATTTTGCAAAAAATGATTATGAACCTACTTTTCCCCAATTTGCTGCAATAGGTTTGGAATCAGCCAAAAACAAAATTACTTTCATTTTGTTCATATTTTAGCTTAGTTCTTTTTATGACATTTGATCCAAACATCATAAGATCACTCGTGTAACCAATTTTGTGAATTGGCACTTTGAAATGAAAACCCCCAATTTTAGCCCTAATTAGGGGTTTGAATCAATTATTCACGATTCACGAATGGTTGGTGTCATTTGACTTGTTTTTGTGAGATAAACATGAATCCAGGATCAATTTTATGAAATTCACTTGAGAACTCTCCAATTTTACACATTTACCTCACTTGAATTTGGGGATTATGGGTTATTGATGTCCAATTGATGAAATTCTAGTTGACCCATTTAGGACGAAGATTTGATTTGATGAATTGAGATTCAATTTCAACATTGGCATTCAATTTAATTTTGATATGAAGGTCTCGCATCCATTTTAATGTCGATTTGAATGCAATAATAGGTCACTATAAGCATGAGCAATTGGCTCAATAAGCATTTCGCAAGTCTAATTGAATTCAATTTCAATTAATTTGCAAATTTTGACTAGAAATTGCATGAAATTGTCCAATTTAGCTTAGGAAAAATCCAATTGGATGCACTTATGGCATGGATCCAATATTTTTCATGACCAATTAGGTAATTAAACCCATAAAAGTTGTAGGTTTGATTTAATTGGCCTAATTGGATCAAAATTAGATTGTTTCTCTCAAATTAGACTATTTTTTCCTCAAAATTGACGAATCTTTACTTTCAATTTAGTCCTTACATAAATTTGGAACAATTGAGACTCAACCGCCCAATGAGAAGACCAAACCAGTCCAACCAGTCACAACCGATCCGACCAGTCACCGGCAGAGGAGGTTGATTCAGCCCTCCTCCGACCAATTCCTAGTTGCCGGCAACTAGCGACCCGTCTTTTGAGTAATTCCCCCATGCCCTCCAATTTTTAGATTTTGAAAAAAAGTCCCTAGGTTTTGTGAAATTACAAAAATGCCCCTAATTAGGTCTTTAATTGCAAAATTAATCAAAACCATTGATGAGATTAAATTATGGCCATTCAAATTAACACATGTTAAATGAGGTCTTTGCTTAACCTCTAAGTAAAGGATAAACACAAATCTCGATCGTCGAATCAAATCGACGGCCGAGATTGAATCATGAGGGGGATATATAACCCATTTTCCCTCCAAAACTAAAAAAGGAGGGGCCATTTTTACAAAAAATTTTCTCTCTAATCTGCAATTTCTCTCTCTTCTCTCTCTTTTTCCCGCTCTCTCTCTCTCTCCTCTCTCAAACTGCTCACGCAGTTTTCTCAACAACTGTTAGTTCACCCCTACCGCGTGGGTCCTTGCTAGCGACACCACCAGTGCCGCCACCCCCTCTGATGTCCACCTCCATTCCCTTGACGTCCTACTGGTCAGAGACTCACTGGAGCTGCCTTCGATTGCTCCGTCTCTCCCTCTCTTCCCGCGGCGGTTTGAACTAGTCCGAATCGGACTGATTTTGTTCAGCAAACTGATCGGCGCCCCTTCGATGCCAATGCCGATCCCCTCAGGCATCACTTAAAGTCCTTGGAGCTTCCTCAATGATCCTTGAGACGTTTTTATTGCTGCTTTGCTGAGACAATCATAGATCGAAGCTTGGTTTAACCGAAATCGCGCAAAAGATAGGAACCTATGCTCGAATCCGATGAAGTGACGCTACGGTAGGTAGCCGAGGCTAGGATTTGCTCTAGGGCTTTCTACGGACTCCGCATTGATGATTTATGACTACTGATTACATGTTTGATGATTTGATGATGATGTTCTTGAGTTAGAAGATGATATGTAATTTCGAGTTTCTAGACCTGTTTTCTATTTTGATGATTTTGACCTGTTAAATATCAT
Source organism: Syzygium aromaticum (assembly GCA_024500025.1). Classification (NCBI taxonomy): domain Eukaryota; kingdom Viridiplantae; phylum Streptophyta; class Magnoliopsida; order Myrtales; family Myrtaceae; genus Syzygium; species Syzygium aromaticum. Next base: position 13,827,660 of record CM044888.1, on the reverse strand, counting down.
TTCTGGATCTCGGCACCTTTTGGACTCTCGTAATACGCTTTAACAGCTTCGATTTGATATCTTACGGCGCTTGATTTGGTATAGTTTGCTATTTGAAAACTTATTCTAAAATTTGCATCAGAATAAAAAATTCTGTTGTTCTGTTTCTTCAGGTTGTTACACAATTGGAGCAATTTTACTAATTTTTTACTGATTTTTCTGTTCGGATTTTGATGTGGCAGTCTTCATGAAAGTTTCTAAGAATCATCTTGACTATAACCGGTTTTGTTTTTCTAGATTTTTTTGATGAGTCTAGATGAATGAAATCCTCTATGAATCAACCTAGAATCTGAAATGGCTTTCTGCACTGATTACTACAAATCAGGGTTTTCAGCTTGTTGATTTTTTGCTGCCTTGTGTCTTGAGATTCAATAGGAGTTGTCTTCATGAAAGATGGTCTAAATCAGATTGGTTATAACATAAATTTTCCTCGGAATTTTTGGAATATGCTTAAGTGTGGAAAACTCATGAAATATGACTTCTGCTCATGCCGATTTTGCTTGACTTGCACTGTTGTCAATTTTTTTTCTGATTTTTCTGCTAAGATCTAAACTTAGGTCTCTTCACAAAAAACATTCATCATGTTGTATACTATTCACATGATTTATTTCACATTTTTTTCCATGTCATGAGGATAGTAAATAACATGCATCTTATAGGCTTATCTGCTGTAATTCATTATCATTGTAGAAATCCTTTTAATTGATCATGAAATTGATGTCAATCGAATTCGATGCCTTCTAGGAGATCTTAAAGCACATCTTGAGCTTTCCAACGATGCCAAGGTTGCATCACTTGCATGTCAATAGACTCTATTTCCATTTTAGCCAAGTTTGCCTTAGAATCAAGAGAATTGTAGATTCAGAATACATATAAGCCTGATTCTGTGTTTGCACTTTGCTGATTTGTGTGAATTTTTCGGTTAATATTTTGATGATGAGTACCGCATGGACTTTGATTGTCATTCCTAGACCTAGGTCATGACAAAATTTGAGAATTTTTGGACATCATTAACATGCCCAAATTGCCATGAGATTGTTCTGAAAATCTACTCCTATGTTCTGCTCTGATGCACTTCCTCATGTTCTGTGATTTTTGTAAATTCAAGTGTAGCTTATCTTAGGAAGTTTTCTTCACAAAAAATGTTCGTTGTTGTGTACTTGATGTACCATAAATTTTCCAGAACTTTTTAACCATGGGTCCTTTTTCCGATTGAACGCATCTTAAATCCCTTGTTCTGCTGTTCTTTGTTTTTCCTTTATGAATTGTCTTTTGTTTTAAGATTTTTAGAAAATAATGCATGCGGAACCGGTTATAATGTCTTCACGAATTTTGATCCTTATTTCATGAACTTCGTTCACAAAATTTTTCAAAAAATAAAAAGGGATTGTGCAGCAGTCCCCTAAATTTTGTTTTGATGCCAATTTTAATAGAATTGATATTAATTCGACGATTCATGGAACTCGATTAGTGTGCTTGAGAATTTTGCACCAGGATTTTGGATTTATATCCCAAGAATGTCGAACGTACTCAAATTCTTATTGAAATTGTCATTCCACTCACCTGCAAAATTTCATTTTTTTAATAATCACACAATTTATCGATTTTCTAGCGCATGTGCTTGTGATTGGTGAGGGATAAATTGAATGAAGTGACCCGATGTCGGTTCACTAATTTGAGTGATTGGATGAGAATCAAGGTCTTTCGACCTAACTGCATGTTTAATTCATCGCTATGTAAGTGATTTTTAGATGTATGCCTGGGATGGTGCATGACTATGGGTTCAAATTGGGATTACACATAAAACCTGACTTAGGGATTCATGGCATTAATTGTTGTTGGTCACCAATGGTAGTTAATAACCATGAATTGTGTCTAAAATGAACATGGGTAGACAGTAAGAGGTATCGATGCATGTTTGAACAAAGGCCGATCCCGAGGCTATCTTTGAAATTCTTTGTGCCTTGTTTGTTGTCTTTAATTGACTTGTGATGCGGTGTACTTTGTGATTTATATTATTTGTTATTATTGTTTCTTTAGTTTCAGTTTTAGATTAGGGTTAGAATAGGTTCAAGAAGACGACAGTCGTGAAAATAGCGAAGGTCGATGTCCATTCCTACTCTATTCTTTGTATACAGTGATGGTTGATGTCTATTTCGATCTATATTCTTGTAAAAATTCATTTATTACTCGACATATGTCTCAGATTTTTGTATTTACGTTGTATAAACACCCGACGAGTTGCAGGTTTTTCTTTCTTGCACTTAGAATTAGCTAGTTCTTTCAATACCTTGGTTGTTTACTTTACGCAATGCTTTTCAATACAATTGTTTGTTTCTTTCTTTTCTAGACTAAGATAGAACTAGTTTAGAATCCTAAATAAAAACACAAAAACAAGATGTATGATTACTTAGTGGACTAAAGCTTTGGCATAAAAATGGTAAAAAACAAATACATGACAACTTAGATAACAATCATGATAAGTTTAGCGGTACTGAAAGAGCGTTAATAGAAATATTAACGTAAACTAGTCCCCGAATCCATGATCTCTGGTTCTTGTAGAAAACAATACGAAATTCTCGCATATTGGTTGGATATTCTAGCCAACCCCCAACCTAGGCTAATGATGACTCCTAAAAAAAATAAAATCGATCTGCTGTCAAACGAGATATGGATCAGGGAAAATCCACGTTCATAATTAATGGACCATACGGATAACGGAAAGATTGACGCTATGGATAGCCATATTTTATGATTTGCCGTATTGACTGTTTTATGAACACTTACCTCTAAATCTGCCTTATCGAGTTTGGCCCTCATGAGGTAGGTCGCGACAAGCATTGATTTTTGTTTTTAAACATTTATTTATAATGTTTGAAATTAGTGACATAATTTAAGGGAAAGAACGAGGAACGACACTTACCCTTATCGAGGCGATTTTTTTGTAAAATCAAGGACAAAGACATGTAGATGCAACAAGTGCAGGGTTTTGACGCCGAAGGGTAGGACATGCTAAAGATTTGTGGTTACCGCTTTAACAAACAAGGGATTCTATTTCAATAGGCACGTAACCTAAAGTAATGGAATATTATTTCATCTTAGTGGTTGATATGAATTTAAAATATCCCATGGGCAATTGGCCCATAGTGTCATCTAAATTGATACCTCATAAAGGTAATCCTAATTTGTAGCTGGGATTGGGTCAAGGGTGGTGTGTGCAAATAATGTCATGTTAAGGCTATTTAGAGGGCATGCATAATAATTTATAACCAATCAGCACTTCTAATATAATTATATTACACCCATCGCAACTCCTCCCTGCAAAACAAAGGGTTGAACAAAGACTACACTCTTATACCTCCTACCTACAAAACCATTTAACACAATCAATAGTGGAATGTACCTTGAATCCTCGCGTGAGTACAAAACACATGTGTATCGATCTAAACTAGGCCTAAGTCTACTAGAAATTTCTAGCAGAGTCGCCAAACCTGTCGTACTGCGCTTTTCCCTACTTGAGCGTGCTAAGAGGTATTTTCATTCATTTCTAATGATAAGGTGTTTTCTTAAACGAACGAGGGTCTCTCCCTAACCATACCTCACGAGATAACTGGTACTTGTTATTTTGTTTTCTATTTAGCCTATATTTTGTTTTAGAGTCACCACTAGTCCTTAACGATCAACTAGAAACCTAATTGAGGTAAGGGAGAATTGCCCGATTTCTACTAACCAGATATTATATCGATAAGGGGACTTGGTTACGTTAAAGATTACGATATCGAAATCCCTAACACCCTATCGATACCTAAAACGATTCGAAGTATATAAACGTGTCATGCGAGTTCACAAGACCTATCCACTCATTCTAACTATTCTAATTGAGGAGAAATCAATCAATAAGGAAATGTGCAATCAATTCAAATCACAAATGGCAATCCTGATTTTTATGATTTTTTTATTAATTTTTTTTATTTGCCGAAACTGAACCGGACCGGTTCAGTCTGGTCCAATCACATTGGACCAGCCTGGATGGCACTAATCAAACTTCGGTGAAAGCTATGCCAAAACGACACCGTTTTAAGGCTTCTTCATTGAGGCATTTTTACAAATACTTGGTGTGCATCAAATGTGGTATTGCATTTTCAGAACCATGACTTCAACCCATCCTCCGACAACCATCTGTGTCACGCCCCGAAACCCGGCGGCACGCAACATCCCTACCTTGGTCGATTTGTGTGCGACGTCCCAGGAAGCGTCGTCAACCCAACGCCCAAATGTAACACAGAGAGTAATGCACAAGCGGAAGCTTTAATTAAATAAACACCCTAACACAAAAAGAATAAGACCAAAGATAGTATAACCTCAGCACTCATATAATATACATTAAAATATTTACAAAATCCATAATACATACGTGAAAACAACAGAAACGGTTGGAGGCCAAAACGTCAAAAATGGTTCTATGGCCACAGTGCTAGGATACTACTACGAGGGCTCCACTCCAAAAAGTTGCTGGCCCAGCCTATACGGTGTGCAGTCTGGTCTAAGGTACCCAATCCGAGTTGGACCCGGAAGAGTCAGAAGAACTCTCTGAAAGCTCCAACTCAATGTTAACTCCGGAAGACCCACTAACTGATCCGTCCTCCTCGAGCTCCATGTCAACCGGCTCATCCTCCAGGCGTGGATGCATCGCCAACTGCAACTGCTCTGGATCGTCCTCGTCTTCGTCCATCGGTTTGGGTCTTGAATCCTCTTCTCCCGAATCTTCCTCCATCGACTCTGACTCATCCATATCCACTACAATTGGTTCGTGCTTAGACTCCATTTCCTGATTCGGACTCTCTAAGTCTCCATCAGGACATTGCGGGTCAAAGTTCCCAGAATTATTATACGGTACCTCAAAAGATCTAAAGGGTCCATAAGTCCTGTCAATATCTCTAATACATCAGCAAATGTAAGTGTGAGCCTCATCAAAATCTGTGCACACATTGACCCAAACGGTAGATAAGTATCTCACAAAAGTGTCTCCACCTCCGGCCGGGTACTCAGTCTCTTCCCAATCTATGCGAAAGGGTATCCCAAAATGAACCGGTGTGTTTGCCATCTTCATGGTCGGGGGTCTGAAAGGTTGGGTTTGAACAACTATGAGACGAATCTCAGTAAATAAAAACCCCTAAACCTAAACTAGGCTAATATGCACCTCCTGACAGGTGAAACGAACACAACAAAATAATGTACCAGTGACCTAGGCCCTCGACCCAGGTTGTGCACACAAATGACCAAGCTCTTCAATGTCTATCTTGCATATGATTCACTGGATTACACGTAATCGCCCACAATCAATGTACTCTGGCATACACATGTGATCACATGAATGGCTATGCTCACAATCCGGTCCAAATGACACTCTGGCATGCTGCTTAAATTTCAATTAATCACGACTCGCGTAAAATGCATCATGTCTCTTTCTTTAATCATAACACTCTGTGGCCCGCGTTAAAAGGCCTCAACTGGCCCAGTGTCTTCTAGCTCGCGTCAAAACGCATCAGGTGCAATACCGCTCTCCTCACAAACCAAAACCCGCGTAAAACGCATCAGGTTGGTCGTCTTTCGAGCGTACCAGGCATCGTCTCGCGTAAAATGCATCAGGACAATACACACCGCGTAACACGCATCAAGGCACTATGTGATCACACAATCATGCGGCCAATTATTATCTGGACCCAGCGTAAAATGCATCGGGGTATTTTAAGTGATCACATGCACGTCAAGTACGCATTCTCGCACAATGGCAATTCCAACTCATTCTTGGCATGCAAAGTGCATAATCATGAAATGTGGCACTCGACTATCTGATAATGCACAATGCGTACTAATTATCCAAACATGCTTTGTCATTCACAAAATGTCCAATAATGCCATAACATATTGAATACCCAACAAACACACTCAATTCAACCAAATTATCAATTACACACAGCAAGCTCGGGAATTCAATATTAGGCATTTAATAGACGATTTCCAGCCTAATTAAACCGATGCGGACAGCCCTTAAACCGGTCTTTTTCTCAGTCCATAGTCACTTCAAAATACTCTATTAGGCCCTAAACAACATCACTAATTTAATCCAATCCAATTACACACTAATTAAACCTTAAACACCATAATTAATCAATAATCCTATCTAGAAAATGCTTAACTAGTCCTAATTAGGGATTATGAGTTAATACTCACTTAATCCTCAATTAATGACGATGAGAACGAACGGCCAATCGCTGGTGAACGGCAAGTCCGGTGGCAACGTTCTGGCAGTGGAGACGACGGCGGCTCACGGTGGCAACGGCCCATGGCGATCACGGCGGTGATTGGCCTCTGGTGATCCAAACGACGGCGAAGATGATGATGAGAAGGATGATGGTCAGCTTGGGACGATGGTGCTTGGCGTGGACGGCGGATACCGTACGGACAGCTTACAGCGACTCCAGTGTACGGCAGCCTCACGGCTGAGACAGGGGAGACGGCGGGGAGAGAGAGAAAGAACGGGATGGTGGTGGGGATGATAAGGCGAGGTCTGGCGAGGTAATGGCACCGGCAAATGGTGACGAACGGCGTCCGGTGGCGCCTACACGGCCAAGGAAAGGCGACGGCACAAGGGGAGAGAGAGAGAGAATGAAGTGGCTAGATGGAGTTGATGGTGGCGGCGAGGTAAGGCTGTGACGGTGGCTGGCACGGTGACGTGCGGCGGCGAGCAGCGTTCGATTTGCTCTGGCGAGAGGAAGCGAATGGCGAAGGCGGAAGGGAAGGACGATCGTGGAGAGAGAGAGTGTGTGTAGCTGGAAGAGAGAGATGAGGAGGGGTCAAAGAGGGTCAAAGATGTAGAGTAGTGGGATCCACTTGTCAAGATCTCCTCACTTGAACCATATTACCCCTTGATCCAAGGGCTCTAAGTTGATCTTATCTAATAATGGAGAGACTAGATGGTCATTGGCCCAATAATTGAGGCTAATCCAAATTTAATTAATACCTTAATTTATTTCCCCAAAATTCGGAGCCAAAAAAGACCTAAGGGCAAAACAGTCATTTTTCTAGTCCTGGGTCGAAATTTTATTTTTCGCCCGTACCAACCCCAAATGTGTATGGCTAACACAATATGACGCCGGAATCGCGAAAATAGTTGCGCAAGCCCTCGAAAACCAACATCGAGGTCCGGGTCCAATTTCGTGACTAAAACTCGCTAAATTTCCGATTTCAAGGTCTCTCACTAACGGATGGCTGTTCAGGGGTTACGCGTATCGACCTAGGGTTATCCGAGTCATGACGGTCCCGATCATTGAGAGAATAAGCAATTATCACTAGTTCTAGAGGTCACGATCGTCCGGGTTAAGTTTGGGACAGGTTGGTCACGTGCACTTTCGGTTGTGCAGAATCACCTGCGATCCAATTGTACCTCGTTGGACTTGACCAAATCAAATCCGTCACTCTTTTCCGATGATCGACCCACGTTGGCCCAAAATATTTCCTCACTGTTTCTCGAGATTAGTGCTCGATTTGCGGTCGAGTCCCTGGTCCACATACAGTTTCCTAGTTAGCTATACCCTATTGGTTAGTATCTTAAGAGTGATCAACTCTAGGCGAGACTTACTAAAATGAAATGCGAAATAATGTCAATTTTATTTATGCCGGAATTACGTCGAAATTCGGGTTGTTACAACTCTCTCCCCCTTACAAAAATTTCATCATCGAAATTTACGATCTCATCTCATCTATCCAAACAAATGGGGGGTATTGACACCTCATGGCCTCTTCGCTTTCCCACGTGGCGCCTTATGTCCCGTGGTGCTCCTAGACAACTTTGACCATTCGGATTGTCTTATTCCTCAACACACGATCTTTTCTGTCTTCGATCCGGTTGGTCTTTCCACATACAACACTCTGTTGTCCATATCTATTTCCTCGTACCTTAGAACGTGAGTCGGATCTGGTTCATATTTCCTTAACACCGACACGTGGAAAACATTATGTATCTGGGACAAGTTGGGTGGCAAGGCAAGTCAGTAGGCCATATTACCAATCTTTTCCAATATTTCAAATGGCCCGTCATACCTTGGACTGAGCTTTCATTTCTTGCCGAACTGGGATAATCCTTTCATTGGCGACACTTTGAGAAATACATGATCTCTAACTTGAAATTCCAAGGGTCGTTGCCTCCTATTGGCATAACTTTTCTAGCGGCTCTGCGTTGTCCTTAGTCTGTCCCTAATAATCCCGACTGCTTCCACCGTTTACTGCACTAATTCCGGACTAGTAATACTACGCTTATCAACTTCGTCCCAGCATACCGGCATCTTGCACGCTCGGCCATATAGGGCTTCGAATGGTACCATCTGAATACTCTGCTGATAGCTGTTATTATAGGCAAATTCTACTAGATGCAACTGTTCTTCCCATTTGCCCTGGAAATCAATTACACAGGCTCTCAGAATATCCTCTAGGGTCTGAATTGTCCTTTCAGACTGGCCATCTATCTGTGGATGATAGGCCGTACTGAATTGTAACTTGGTTCCCGTTGCTACTTGCAGACTCTTCCAAAAATTAGCTGTGAACCTCAGATCACGATCCAATGTGATCGTCACAGGTACTCCATGAAGACGAACAATTTGTCGCACATATAATTCTGCATATTTTTCCATCTCCAGATCCTTCCGCACAGCCAGGAAGTGCGCTGACTTAGTCAAGCGGTCTACTATCACCCATATGGAATCGTGTCCTCTCTGACTTCGCGGCAATCCCATTACGAAATCCATTGTGATGTGCTCCCACTTCCACTCAGGGATTTCTAGTGGTCTCAATAATCCTCTAGGTTTGCAGTGCTGCGCCTTCACTTGTTAGCACGTCAAACATTTAGCCACATGTTTGGCCACATCTACCTTCATTCCGTTCCACCAGTAGTGTTGACGCATATTCTCGTACATCTTTGTGCTACCCGGATAGATACTATACTGACTTCGATGAACTTCGCTCAGAATCTCCTCCTTAAGTCCTTCGTCATTCGGCACGCAAAGTCGTCCATGGAATTTCAAAGTCCCATCACTAGACACTTGGAAATCAGATTTCCTCTTTGTCGCATCCATTTTGACAATTCTTTGGATCTCTTGGTCCATAGACTGCAGTTCCTTAATTCTAGCTCGGATCTTCGGTTCGATCCTTATTGTAGCTAGCAGACTAGACATCTAGCTCACTTCAAATTTAAATTATGAGTCCTTGAGCCTTTCCAATAATGTCCACTCTTTGACCATTAGGTGCGCTATGCTCGACTTACGACTTAGTGCATCTGCAACCTTGTTCGCCCTTCCCGGATGATATAAAATGTCACAGTCATAATCCTTCAAAAGTTCCATCTATCGGCGCTGCCTCATGTTCAATTCCTTCTACGAAAACAAATATTTGAGGCCCTGATAATCTATATAAATCTGGAACTTTTCTCCACATAGATAGTGCCTCCAGATCTTGAGCGCGAAAACAATTGCTGCCAATTCCAAGTCGTGTGTCGGGTAGTTCATCTTGTGGGGCCTTAATTGGCGTGATGCATAGGCAACTACCTTTCCATGTTGCGTCAAAATACAGCCCAATCCTCTTAATGAAGCATCGTTGTAGATCTCAAATCCTCCAAGTCCAGACAAAATAGTCAACACTGGAGCGGTTGTTAACCTATGCTCCAACTCTTGGAAACTTTTCTCACATTTATCATCCCATTCAAACTTGGTCTCCTTCTTAAGCAGTCTTGTCAATGGCATGGCTATCGATAAAAATCCTTCTACAAAACGCCGATAATAGCTAGCCAGGCCTAGGAAGCTCCTAATCTCCGTTACTAATGTCGGTCTTGGCCACTTAGTCACTGCTTCGATCTTAGTTGGATCAACAGAAATCCCATTTCCTGACACGATATGTCCAAGGAACGCCACTTTACTGAGCCAAAACTCACACTTATTGAACTTGGCATAGAGTGCATGCTCCCTTAGCGTCTGTAGTACTTCAGCCAAGTGTACTTCATGTTCTTCAGGGCTCTTTGAATACACCAAGATATCGTCGATGAAGACAATCACAAATTGATCCAGAAATTCCTTGAATACCCTGTTCATTAAATCCATGAAGGCGGCTGGGGCATTTGTTAGCCCAAAGGGCATCATAGTGAACTCGGAGTGCCCATAACTTGTCCTAAATGCAGTCTTGGGTATATCCTCGTTTCTGATTCTCAGCTGATGATATCTAATCCGTAGGTCTATCTTGGAGAACATTGAGGCTTCTTGTAACTGATCGAATAAATCATCAATCCTCGGCAGTATATACTTGTTCTTCACTGTTACTTCATTTAACTGCCGGTAGTCTATGCATAACCTCAATGTCCTGTCCTTCTTCCTCACAAATAGGACTGGTGCTCCCCACAGAGACGCACTAGGGCAAATAAAACCCTTGTCCAGTAATTTTTGCATTTGGACCTTTAATTCCTTTAATTCAGTGAGGGACATCCAATATGGTGCCTTCGAAATCGGCTCCATCCCATAGGCCAATTCAATCACAAATTCCACCTCTCGCTCGAGCGATAAACTCGGCAATTCCTGAGGAAAAATCTTGGGAAAATTGCATACTACGTTTATATCTTCCAACTTAGGTTCCGCCATTATCGAATCCACAACATTTACTAAATATCCTTCACACCCATCATCCAACAGCTTATTCACATCAAGCGAGGAAATCCAAGGGATTGAGGTTTCTTCTCGATTTCCCTGAAATACAAAACTAAGGCGTCCATCTGGAATAAATTGGATCGCCCTATCGCTGCAATCCAATACAGCTTTCTGCCAGACTAACCAGTCCATTCCAATAATCACATCAAAATCGAACATGACCAATATTGCCAAGTCAATATTTTTTTCCCTATCCTCAATAACTATCTTACAATTGGAGCATCCAAAAGAGACTAACATGCTATCATTCATTGGAGTCGATACACTTAGCATAGTCTCAAGCAGCACTGGTTCAACACCAACTAATCTAACAAACTACTCTGAAATGAAAGAATGGGTCATCCCCTGATCAAATAGTGCATATGCAACATGATCACATAAAGAAATCATACCTGTGACCACACCTAGCGCATTCTTTGCTTCATTGTGCGCCACTGCGTAGACCTTTCCTCGCGCTGGTAGCCTTCCCTGTATAGCCGGTAGGGGATTTCCGGCTTGATTCCCCACTCGGGGCTGCTGCAATTGCAATTGGGGTATAGAGAGATACTGTCGTGGGCAATTCCTGATCTGGTGTTCTAAGCTCCCACATCTAAAACATGCTCCAAACCTACTCTGTTGGGGACTCGGTTTCCCAATATTTCGCCGAACTAGCGGGTCAAAACATCTATTGCATGTCGCAGGCTTCTTCCCATAGCGGCGATTGTCTCTATTCCTGGTCAATCGCGATCTTGAGGCTAAAGCAGCTGCCCTTTCTTGCTGGTCTCGCTCAATGATTTGAGCCCTTCTATACATTTCTCCATAATCCTTAATGTCATGCGACAAAATCTGGCTCCGAAGATCCGGTTTCAATCCATCCCAGAACCTTCGAGCCCTATCTCTTGGATTCTCTACCATAGTCGGTGTGAATTTCGCCAACCTTGCAAATTCCGCTTCATACTGGTCAACAGTCATTTGACCTTGGCGCAATTGCATGAATTCCATCAACTTTTTTTCCTGGGCGTTCTCTGAAAAATACTTTTCATAAAAATTCTCAACAAACACCGTCCAAGTCGGGGCTGTTCCCTCTGGAAATACCCTGCCTTCTGTGGCATTCCACCAATCATTGGCACCGTCTTGTAGCTGATAAACCGCCAACGTTACTTTTTCTTCATCATTACACCCCAAAACCTTAAAAGTTTTCTCCAGTTCCTCCACTCATCTTGGCACAGTTTCAAGGTCACCACAACCATGAAACTTAGGCGGCTTCAGCTTCATAAACTGTTCCACCAACTGGGGTATCTGTCTAACCCCTGCTAGTTGAACTTGCCCTTGATAGGCCTGATTGCCTCCCACACCTGCAATCGGTGCGGCCTCAGTAGCCTGGGCGTAAGCTGCGGCTCTTTCTTGAGCTTGCAGTCCCATGATATGCCTTATTTCTCACAAAGTCTCCATGACTGTAACATCCCAAATTCTGACCCAATTTCCGGAAATCAATAAAACGAATGTTATCTATTATTTCATTTTCGTAAGTCTCGCCTGGAGCTGATCACTCTTAGGGTACTGAGCAAATGGGAATGGCTAACTAGGAAAACGGTACGTGGACCAAAGACCCAATCATGAATTGAACACCGAATCCGAGAAACGACAAGGAAATATTTTGGGCCAACGTAGGCCGATCTTCGGAAGGTAACGGACTCGGTTTGGCTGAGGCCAACGATGCACGATCGGATAGCAGGTGATTCTGTAATACCGAAAGTGCACGTAGCCAACTAGTCCTGAACTTAAACCGAACGATCGTGATCTCCGGAACTAGTGATAATTCCTATCGTTCTCCTGGTAATCGAGGCCGTCATGACTCAGATAACCTTAGGTCGATATGCGTAACCCCTAAACAGCTGTCCATTAGTGAGAGATTTGAAAATTGAGATTTAATTAGTTTGATCGTGAAATTTGATCCGGACTTCGAGGTTGATTTATGAGGGTTTACTGGACTAGTTTCGTTAGGATGACGTCAAAATGTGTTGGCCATTTATTTAGGGGGTTAGACCAGTCGAAAAATGGAATTTGGGCCCGAAATCGGACAAATGACGACTTTGCCCCTAAGCCCTATTTAGTGTTTTGAATTTTGGAGTTTTTGGAGGATTAATTAATGGATTTTATGGACTAGAGACATGCCATTAGTGGAATGGAGAAATGACCATTTAGCCCATCAATTATTGGACAAGAAGAGATGTCAACCATTGGATCAAAGGGTAAGTTTGTCTAGGCCTTGGATGAGTGACATGTGTCTCCCACTACCAACCACTCCCCTTAAATGCCTTGTCTTCCTCTCTCTCTCTTCATTTCTTCTTGATCAAGCCAAGCCAATCTCTCCCCCTCCATTTGCTCTCTCTCTCGCCGGCTGCCCCTCTCACCACCGGTTCTCCCCCACGCCGACCGCCCATCACCGCTGGTGTCACGCCATCACCGCCGTCTGCCAAGAAGACCCTCGCCGCCGTTGTTTCGCCGTCACACACCACTACCAACCTCACTGACTCCCCCACCTTGCCGTCTCGTCGTCCACTCCGTGAGCACCGCCGTGCACCGTGAGCCGCCGCTCGCTGTTCGCCGCCGCCGCCCGCCGCCGTTCATTGGGAACACCGCCGCCAATTTACCGTTCACCGGTAATTGGCCACCGTTTCTCGTCGTCTCGATCCGAGTTTAGATAGGTAAAACCTACTAAACCCTAATTAGGACGATAATGCCCTTTTGATAGGGTTTAGGGTGTCGTTAGTGGATGATTAGTAGGTTTGAGGATAATTATAGTGTGTCGCTTGGATGGAAAGTGTCGGGATGACATTGATGGATTAGTAATTGGATTTCAAAGCGAATTAGAGGCCGGGATGAGGCCAATTAGTGGCTGTCCACATTGGATTTTAATGGTGTTATATCGGCAAGTTGGTGGACTAACTTGATTAAGGCGCTGGGATTGCCCAGGTGTTCGATTGGTTAGTCATGGTGCTCAATTGTGGTGATTTGAATGCTATGATATTTAAACGGACATTGCCATGTCGCGTGATCGCATGATCAAAATGTGCAGAGTGTGATTGGGCAATTGAGCACGTACGATATGGTTTGATTTTAGGCTCATTAGTTGATATTGACCGGTTCTATGCTTATGCTATAATTGATGCTTTTATGCATTGCATTCTTCCCCAAGTGTGTACATTCATGGCTGCACATTGTGTATGCCAAGTGTGAGGCATGTGATGAAATATGTGTGAGAATGCATGTCTGCCATGAGCATGTGATCACCTAAATGCCCGATGCGTTCTACGCTGGGTTTAGATAAAAATTGGCAGTGTGCCGTGTGATCACTTAAGACCTTCGGGTCGTCGTCTTTGGGTCAATTCTGTCTTCATGCACTTTGTAGCAAGACGATGCCCGGTGTATCTGGAAGACGACCAGTCTCATGCACTTTGTAGCAGGCTTAATTCGTAAGGAGATTGATATTACGCCTCATGCACTTTGTAGCAAGCTAGAGACACTGGGCCAGGGGGGTTTTTACGCTGGCCATGAAGCGTCGTATTGAGATATGACCTGAAGCGTTATACACGGGTCAAGCTCTAAATAAGCATTGGGCCAGTGGGCCGTAGAACCAGATTAATTGCATAGTATTTGATTACGTGGTGGAATTGCTAGGCATAGTATGGGACGTGTCCAAGTGATTCCATCTTATGATTAAAATACGAGCGCTTGTACCACATTTACGCATTGACATCCATACAAATGCATGGACAGGTGTGAATGTATGTGAGACTCAGTGATTGGCACGTGATACAGACATTCATGAATATAAGCATGTGTATGGCGTACGTGTGACTGTGTATGCCCAAGTATGTGCCTGGATTATTATCTTGAATTGCTTAACCTGCAGGGTCTTTGGTATTATTGATCTAGGCCCGAGGGCCTAGGTCCGTGTTTGCTTGATTGAGTGCGTTTCGTTCCCGTCAGGAGATGCATGTTAGCCTAGTTTAGGTTTATTGGGTTTTTACTCGCTGAGATTTATCTCAAGGTTGAATAACCCAACTTTTCAGACCCTCAACCCTAAAGATGCCAGAGGTACCGGTACACCACGGGATTCAGCAGCACATCGAGCGTACCATGTCAGTTCACCCCGTAGGAAACGGGGAAATGTACCTTAGATATTATACCTTAGTTTGGGTAGACGTAAGTGCCACGCATTTTGAGACCCACGAGTACGTGGTCTGGTGTTTTAGAGACTGATTCGGGGAGGAGTATGGGCCCCTCCATTCTGTGGATATTCCGTTTAACGGGGAAGGCGAGTTGGACCCACAATGCCCCGATGGGGATATAGTAGACCCCGATTCTAGTATGGAGGTGAGTTGGGAGATAGATGAGGGACCCGAGCTAGCGGAGGAGCATGAGGAGTTAGGGGGTGTAGATTTTGAGCCCAAGATAGTGGATCCGGCCCCGAAGCCGATGGACGTGGAGGCGGTCGAGCCGATGGAAGTGGATGAGGACCAAGAGTTGGAGACCGAGTTCAAGATGATGAGTTTAGACGAGGACCGGGAGCTGTTAGGGAGTTCTTCGGAGATGTCGAGCTCAGACCCCGATTGGAAGCCTTAGGATAGACCCTCCTCTTGTGATGCGAGTACTGACACTTTTTGGATTGTAGTCCTCCTCTCCTTTTTGGGTAGTCGACCTTCCGAGCCGCCTTTCCTTTTTGAGCATGTGGTGGCTTTTGTCTGCTTTTGTTGTTGTTTCTTGTTTGTATATCTTGGTGTAAAAATGGATATTGTAAAGGTTTCCTTATATTTATAAAAGTATATATTCTGTAATTAGTAATTTCTTGCTATACTATCCTTGTTTCATATTGTTTTCTATACGGGTGTTGATTATTTACTGCTTCCGCTTGTGCTTGATTCTCTGCTTGGGTGTTGGGTCGGTGACGCATCCTGGGACGTCGCACTCGAATCAACCTAGTCGAGGGATGTGGCGCGCCGTAAGGTGCGGAGCGTGACAATGACCTCCTCAAACCTATGGTCCCTAGCTTTTCGGCCTTCAGTACTCGCCTGGCCCTGGGATTCTTTTCCCCTTCTTCTACTCATCCTTACCACTTCAATTACTCAACTACCTGCTATAATTCCATTAAGGAATTCAAGACTTAAACCAATCTATCCCAGTCTAAGCCCTAGGCAGGTATCCAAAACAACAATCAAACAATCAGCATGCGGCCTAACAAATACCACTCAAACATTTTGCCCAAAGGGATTCATTTACTTACATTGGGTCCTGCTGCACCTACACTTACACGTCAATCATTCAATAAGCACTCAAGCAAGGTACAAACAATCAGGAGGTACACTTAGCACACGAGGTCACCCTATTGGCTACCCATGATCTCATCGCTCCGTATCACTCCAAGCTTCAACCAAATTGGACCGAGCTAACCTTGCACTGATACCAATTCAAACGGGGATGTCACACCCCGAAACCCGGCGGCACGCAACATCCCTACCTTGGTCGATTTGTGTGCGACATCCCAGGAAACGTCGCTGACCCAATGCCCAAATGTAACACAGAGAGCAATGCACAAACGGAAGCTTTAATTAAATAAACACCCTAACACAAAAGAATAAGACCAAAGATAGTACAACCTCAACACTCATATAATATACATTAAAATATTTACAAAAGCCATAATACATACATTAAAACAACAGAAACGGTCGGAGGCCAAAACATCAAAAATGGTTCTATGGCCACAGTGCTAGGATACTACTACGAAGGCTCCACTCCAAAAAGTCGTTGGACCAGCCTATACGGTGTGCAGTCTGGTCTAAGGTACCCAATCCGGGTCAGACCCGGAAGAGTTGGAAGAACTCTCTGAAAGCTCCAACTCAGTGTCAACTCCGGAAGACCCACTAACTGATCCTTCCTCCTTAGGCTCCATGTCAATCGGTTCATCCTCCAGGTGTAGATGCATCGCCGACTGCAATTACTCCGGATCGTCCTCGTCTTCATCCATTGGTTCGGGTCCTGAATCCTCTTCTTCCGAATCTTCCTCCATTGACTATGTCTCATCCATCTCCACTACATTCGGTTCAAGCTAGACTCCGTTTCCTGATCCGGACTCTCTAAGTCCCCATCATCTTCGTCCATTGGGGGTCAAAGTTCCCAGAATCATTATACGGTACCTCAAAAGATCTAAAGGGTCCACAAGTCCCATCAATATCTCTAATACACCAGCAAATATAAAGTGTGAGTCTCATCAAAATCTGTGCCCGCATCGACCCAAACGGTAGATAAGTATCTCACAAAAGTGTCTCCACCTCCGGCTGGGTATTCAGTCTCTTCCCGATCTATGCGAAAAGGTATCCCAAAATGAACCGGTATGTTTTCCATCTTCACGGTTGGGGGCCTGAAAGATTGGATTTGAACAACTATGAGACGAATCTCAGTAAGTAAAAACCCCTAAACCTAAACTAGGCTAATATGCACCTTCTGACAAACAAAACGAACACAACAAAATAATGTACCAGTGACCTAGGCCCTCGGCCCAAGTCATGCACACAAATGACCCTATAGGTTAGTCGATTCAGTAAGATAATCATGGTACATACGCGATATACTCAGTCACACACATGTCATACGCATGCTCAAGCTCTTCATTGTCTATCTTGCACACGATTCACCGAATTACACGTAATCGCCCACAATCAATGTACTCTGGCATACACGTGTGATCACACAAATGGCTATGCTCACAATCCGGTCCAAATGACACTCTGGCATGCTGCTTAAATTTCAATTAATCACAACCCGTTTAAAATGCATTAGGTCTCTTTTTTAATCACAACACTCCGTGGCCAGTGTTAAAAGGCCTCAACTGGCCCAGTGTCTTTTAGCCCGTGTCAAAACTTATCAGGCGCAACACCGCTCTCCTCACAAACCAAAACCTACATAAAACGCATCAGGTTGGTCGCATTCCGGACGTACCGGGCATCGTCCCGCGTAAAACGCATCAGGACGGTACACCCCGCGTAACACGCATCAGAGTACTATGTGATCACATAATCATATGGCCAATTATTATCTGGACCCCGCGTAAAACGCATCAGGGTATTTTAAGTGATCACATGCACATCAAGTGCACATCAAGTACGTATTTTCTCACAATGGCAATTCATTCCAACTCATTCTTGGCATGCGAAGTGCATAATCATGAAATGTGGCACTTGACTATCGCATAATGCACAATGCGTACTAATTATCCAGACATGCTTCATCATTCACAAAATGTCCAATAATGCCATAACATATTGAATACCCAACAAACACACTCAATTCAGCCAAATTATCAATTACACATGGCAAGCTCGAGAATTCAATATTAGGCATTTAATAGACGATTTCCGGCCTAATTAAACCAATGCGGATAACCCTTAAATTGGCATTTTTTCTCAGTCCATAGTCACTTCAAAATACTCTATTAGGCCCCAAACAACATCACTAATTTAATCCAATCCAATTACACACTAATTAAACCTTAAACACCCTAATTAATCAATAATAATATATAGAAAATGCTTAATTAGTCCTAATTAGGGATTATGAGTTAATATTCACTTAATCCTCAATTAACGATGATGAGAATGAGTGGCCAATCGCCGGTGAACGGCAAGACCGGCGGCGACATTCTGGCGATGGCGACGACGGCGGCTCATGGCGGCAACGGCCCACGGCGATCACGGTGGTGATCGGCCTCCGGTGATCCAAACGACAACGAAGATGATGATGAGGAGGATGATGGTCAGCTTGGGACGGTGGTGCTTGGTGTGGACGGCGGCGACCGTACGGACGGCGGCGACCGTACGGACGGCTTACAGTGGCTCCGGTGTACGGCGGCCTCACGGCCGAGACAAGGGAGACGGCGGGGAGAGAGAGAAAGAACGGGATGGTGGTGGGGATGATAAGGCGAGGTTCGGCGAGCCAACGGCACCAGCGAACGGCGACGAACGGCGTCTGATCTTCCGGCGAGCGGCGGCGCCCACACGGCCAAGGAAGGGCGACGGCACAAGGGGAGAGAGAGAGAGAATGAAGTGGCCGGATGGAGTTGTTGGTGGCAGTGAGGTGAGGCTATGACGGTGGCTGGCACGACGGCATGCGGCAACGAGCGGAGCTTGGCTTGCTCCGGCGAGAGGAAGCGAACGGCGACGGTGGAAGGGAAGGACGATCATGGAGAGAGAAAGAGAGTGTGGCCGGAAGAGAGAGATGAGGGGGGGTCAAAGAGGGTCAAAGATGTGGAGTAGTGGGATCCACATGTCAAGATCTCCCCACTTGGACCATATTGCTCCTTGATCCAAGGGCTCTAAGTTGATCTTATCCAATAATTGAGAGACAAGATAGTCATTGGCCCAATAATTGAGGCTAATCCAAATTTAATTAATACCTTAATTTATTTCCCCGAAATTCGGAGCCAAAAATGACTTAGGGGCAAAACGGTCATTTTTCCGGTCCCGGGTCGAAATTTCATTTTTTGCCCGTACCAACTCCAAATGTGTGTGGCCAACATAAAATGACGTCGGAATCACAAAAATAGTCACGCAAGCCCTCGAAAACTGACATCAAAGTCCGAATCTAATTTCGTGACTAAAACTCGCTAAATTTCCGATTTCAAGATCTCTCACTAACGGGTGGTTGTTCAGGGGTTATGCGTATCAATCTAGGATTATCCGAGTCACGATAGTCCCGATCATTAAGAGAATAAGAAATTATCACTAGTCCCAGAGGTCACGATCATTCGGTTTAAGTTCGGGACGGGTTGGCCACGTGCACTTTCGGTTGTGCAGAATCACCTGCGATCCAATTGTACCTTGTTGGCCTTGGCCAAACCACATTCGTCACTCTTTTCCTAATATCGGCCCACATTGGCCCAAAATATTTCCTCACTATTTCTCGAGATCGGTGTCCGATTCACGATCGGGTTCCTGGTCTACGTACCATTTCCTAGTTAGCCATACCTCATTGGTTAGTATCCCGAGAGTAATCAGCTCTGGGTGAGACTTACTAACATGAAATGCGAATTAATATAAATTTTATTAATCCCGGAATTACGTCGAAATTTGGGCTGTTACAATTTAATCATATTCCGACCACCCCAAATGACCCTATATCAACTACAGACTACCCTCTAACCACCTAACCCTACCAAATTGCCATGGGCCGGCGAAAACTAAGCCTAAAAATACAAACTTGAAACTACCTAAACCTAAAATTTTCTAACATATTCAACTAGTCCTAATCATCCTATCAATCAAAACAATTAAGGAACAAGAATGACTAACTTGGGATAGCCAATGGCCGAGGAAAGGAGCTCTACTGAGATTTGGTTGCTCTGGCGAAGTGGTTTTTAGGGACCAATCCATGGTTTTATGCACAATCATGATCCAAAATGCATCAAATAATAAAATGCATGATAAAAAAAACATGTTTAAGCTATCAATGATCACGAAAACACAAAGAAAATCTCAAGATCAAACTTAGGCTCCATTCGTTTGGCGGAAAATATTCTTCCGGAAAATATTTTCCGGATTTTCCGGTGTTCAGGGAGCGGAAAACGTTTTCCGTGGGAAAAAATTTTCCTTCCCCCCTCATAAAATAGCCTAAGTGTATGGAAAATGACTTTCGCTTCTAAAAAGCGGAAATCTTTTTTTGTCAAACTCCTCCTTCCCCCCTCCGATTGTCGGCCACTGCTGTCGCCAGCGCCGCCGCCACCGGTCGCCGGTTGTCGCTCGTCGATCGCCGCTCATCCGCCACCGCCGGTCACCGCCGCCACTGCCGGCAAAAAATATTTTCCGAAACTTTTTTATATTGGTTGCCAAACATCAGAAAATTATATTCCGAGAAAACATTTTCCAAGAAAATGACTTCCGGGAAACATTTTCCAAAAACATAATATTTTCTGTCAAACGAACGGAGGCTTAATGAAGCTCAGGTGTTCATTCTAAAATTTTGACAAACAAGTTATAGGTGATTGGGAACAAGCTTTACCTTCTTTACCGAAGCTCGAATCAAAAATTTCAAACTAAACGAGAGCTTTAAAACAATCCTCTAACACTTGCTCTTCAAGAGGGTGGCCTTCACTTCGCCGAGAAGGTTTTGAACTAGTTGATCGGAGCTCATTTTCAAAGCTTCTCAATCAACCCTTCTTGGTACACCTGGGAAAGGCGATCCACCTGAGAGGTTGATTCGCCAGTGCCGTTTCGATCAGGATGGCGCCATTCACTCAGCTTTGGGGACCTTTACTTCCTCTCTCTGTCTGATTTTCCCTCTCTCTCTCTCTCTCTCTCTGGCTTTTTATCGAACGGATGGTCTCTTTGGGAACTGATTTTCTCTCCCCTTTTGATCACCTCATCAGGGCTATTCTGAGCACTAATCAACTCCCCACTCGATTAAATCTATTAGGGATGGACAGATGGAGATTCTCCAGCTATCAATTCCCTTTGACACGTGCTAAAAGTAGGGGAAATAAGTCGGCAAAGGGGCGGGCGAGCAGATTTTTCTCCCTTTTCCTAGTTTGAGATCGAGTCAGGTAAGGGAGATGAAAACCCAAGTTGGGTCAGGTCAAGTCCAATCGACTCGACTAACCCGAATTGATTAAATTTGCAAATTGAAACCCCATTTGACCCATTTTTGTGATTTTAACCCCAAATATAGGCTCCTTGACACATTTTACCATAGAATGAATGTTCAATTTGCATTTTCATTTCAATTAGGCCAAAAATCCCTAATTTTGAATTTAGTTTAGTTGGGTTTTTGTTCAATTAAGTGTCCAAATGACCTAATTAGGAAAAATTGAGGTCAAAATTGAATTACCCATGTTCAATTAACCTTAGGGAAGGTATGAGCTTTGATTTAAAATTTCAAATTGAATGAAATCCCCAATTTGGGTCTTAAAATCCCTAATTTCTCAAATTAATGTTGGGGCTTTTTGATATTTTCATCAAATTGTGAAATTAGACTGACCAATGTGCAATTCAAGGTCTCAGAATCAACTGTTGTGAAGACACTATAACCCAAAAACGACTAGAAATGGCTTAATTGGATTTTTGGTTCAATTAAAATATGAAATTGTCCAAATTTGGGGAAACCATATTCCTTATTGAAATTTTGTAATATTGACATGGCAGGGATAAAATTGGAATTAAAATAAGACTAATGACTATCTTTTGGAATTTTTTTAATTCCATTTGGTATTTTCTTGATTTTCTTCATAATTTTATTAAAATAAATTAAGAAAAAATTAAAGAAAAATCTAGAAAATTTATTTTTTATTTAGAAATAGGTTCCTAAGCATGACCAAGGTTTCTAATCCTAATTTTGTGATTTTTATATAAATTTGAAAAATAGACAAAATATCAGTTGTTAAAAGCTAATACGTTGATATGCTTTTCCCGGGGGTGGAAATAGTTCATACTAGATGTATATCCACCACATGGGTTGATGTGGGGCTCTTGGGAGTGGGCTCCTCACCGGTTTATAGCATGATATGTGAACCTCAATGGCAACTTGGTTGGGCCACTTCGAGATTTGGCTGATACGACAATGGTGACGTTTCAAACTTGTCGTTGGGGAAGATAGATGATCTAGGATGTTAAGTCTACCTATGTACATGCAGTCTTTTGGAGTATAATGTAATATGGAGATAGGTGACCACGACTTACCCAGACTTTTTGTGTTTTTTTTAGCAATGAAGTGGTTGTAAATCTAATAAGTAATATTTATAAAGAAGCAAAAGTACTTTGACTATACTCGTGCGAATTTCATTGTTAATAAATGTTCAGAATATACTTCCACTTATCCAAAGATTAATAATCGTAAGAAACATGTGTCGTTTGTGACATTCTGGGGCGTCACACACCACATCCGCCCCTTCCTCCCACATAACGGAGAACACAAAGCTATCCATTTTGGGGACTCTAGGAAGTTTGTGCAAACCTCTTACCTATCACAACCATCCTCGAACTTTTCGTTGTTTGCCGTTTCTTGCCCTAACCCACTCTGCCAATGCAACCCCACCTCTATCCGAGCACTAGGGTGTTGCCGGTGACCCAACAGGTCCCCTCTAAGAGGGGATGACTCCTAGCTGTCCCTCTTATGCCCCTAACCGCCCTAACCCATGTCTCTCTTTCATCACATCCTTGTTCCAAGAACTCGTCCACTAGAGATCAACGACGCCCCAACCCCCATGTCTCTCTTGCATCACATCCTTGACCTAATAAATCCAATTGTGGCTACCGACGACCCTAGTCGACCTTGAATCAACCCAAATCTAAGTCAAGTTGAGTGCTAGATCTCAAAATCTAAGGCTCAAGTTCGCTAGCTGAGCTTGAGCTTAACGACAACGAGGATGAGATGCGGCGGGGCTAGTGGGGATCAAAGGTGAGGGGCCATTGGCTGAGAGCAGAGGCTTTAGTTGTTGAGATCTGTGGCGAGGGGTTGGGAAAAACAGAGGTCTCATATGCAGTTGAGGGTGGAAGTGAGGATGGTGCTGTGGTGGGGGAAGGGCGCGAGGTGGTGATGGATAGAGGTTTGGGATGGAAGTAAGGTGGTGGTGGGAGGCGAGTCACGGGGTTGAGTTGACCACAAGTCCTAGACTCTTTTGTTTTGCGAAAAATGTAACATTTTTTAAAAATGTTTTCTAAATGGTTAATATCACAAAAAACCTTAAACTGGTACATTTATGACAAATTTACCCCAATCCCAAACTGATACACCTGTGACAAATTTATCCTCCATCAGTTTTCATTAAATTTTATAATCAAATTGCTGAATTAGATGACACATGACAATTGACACATTTACCGGTTTATGATTTTACCCTTTTATTTATCACAGATTTACCAATTTATGATTTTTCATGGTATTAATCCAATTTAATGAAGGATAAAGTTGTCACAAGTATACCAGTTTCGGATTTTTTGTGGTCAAAAAATTAGTTTGAATAAATCACAAATGTACCAGTTTGAGTTTTTGGTAGTCAAAAACTTAGTTTAAGGTAAATTTGTCACAGATTTCATATTTATAGAAAAATGATAATATTTTTCGGTGTGTGGCTGAAACCTAAAATGAATTAGAAAATATTTTTAGCCTTTTGATATGAAAATCTTATTTGACTTTTCTAGGGAAAATTAAAATATTCAAAATTTTAATTTTTTTTTCTTCTCGTCTTCTTTTTATCCTTTTTCTTTTTCTTTCTTCCTCGATTGGCCACAAGTGAGGGACAAGCTCACCCAAAGCCGGCGAGGTCAAGCTCACCACAACTTGCGAGGCCTCAAGCTTGCCAGATCTAACGAGCTCACTTGCCGCGACTCATCGAACCCCTAGCAAGGCTTGGCTCGGCTCGTCGGCATTTGGTAAGCTCAAGCCTCGTTGGCCTTAGGCAAGCTCGTCCCTCGCCTGTGGCCGGTCGCTGGCTATCGCCATGGCCGACCATCGGCCAAGGAAGAAGGAAAAAGAAAAAATTAAAATTAAAATTAAATAAAAATTCGAATTTATTTCAAAAAAATTATTTTTATAAGAATGAATGTTTCACTAACTAAGGACCCGAGCCCAAGGATCCGCACACAACTTTTGTGACCCCATTCCTGAGTGCCGAGGACCAAAGCTTGAGCATTGTGAATCCTAGATTTATGGACTAGGCTTAGGTGTTGGGCACTGGGCACGGCACCAAGGCTTCAAGCCTAGCCTCGATGGACCCGGGTGTGGGCGCCTGGGCACTGAGATCTTAGGCTCGACCTTAATGGACTTGGGCTCGGGCGCCAAAGACCTAATCCAGAATGCCGGCGACCCGAGAACCAACATTGGGATTTCCATGCCCAAACGTAAAGTTTCAGGTCAAAGTGCCCTTACCTATTCATTTTTTTTATAATATTTTCTTATTTTTTAAAGAGGAAATTATTTTCTTGAATTTAAGCATATATTTTCCATTGATTAAGAAAACATTTTCCGTTAACTCATTTTCTTAAGAGAACCAAAAGCCGGAAATGTTTTCCATAAAACAAATAGAGCTTTGAGTTGACATCTATTTGTAATAAGAAAGAGAAAAAAAAGGTAGGAAAAGAATTAGTAAAAACATATGTAATTAAGATGTAAAAAAACAAAATGACTTAGAATTGACACGTCACACGTTTAACTCTTCACTTGACCGATTATAAAGTAAACGGGCTTAGAAATTTGGACTCGAGCTTGTGATTTTTTTTTAGACAAAAGTCAAAATTAAGATTCCATTTAAACTTGATGGTTCTTCAGAGAATTAATTAACCCTAGATACGAATGTCATTACCTGCTAGACTCATTAGCTTGTTTCTCTGCTTTGGAAAGAAAATTTAATATCCAACAATCTGTGGCTGTTCGCTCGAGAAATCGTTGTTATTAGATTGTTGACTGGAGATGAATTTAATTCTATGTTGTGCGAACCAGCAATACTTGACAATGACCATAGTCCTTGTATATTTGTATTTGATTGACAGATGATTACACCAAGAAAGAGTTAAGAATTCGCTACGTGAGTTTTTGCAAGCCGGAGCAGAAACCAAGATAAATCGCATCGACCGTTGAAAATAGATTTCATTCTTCAAGTGATTGTGCGTCTCTTTCATTTTTTAGTGCCCTTTCTATGGATGTCATCCTTGACAGTTGAGTAAGTTCCTACCTCTTAAATTAGAATCAATCGTTCACAACCAGTCCACTTTCCCTTGGTTTTCCCTCTTAAACTTGATAGACGAGCGTGTATAATTCCAGGGATAGCATGAACGCTTTGCACGGGCTCTCTCGAGCTCTACTAACTGCTCCACAACTTGGTCACTCGTATATTATTAATTGAACAAAACTAGAGTCACCGTTAACCTATTCTAAACCGATAAGGGCTAAGTATGCCTTACTTCTGCAAACCTTAGAGTAGAAAAGAAAAGCTAGTCGAGAGATGCTCTCGCATAGTTTTATTACTGCTAACGAACCTACCACATTTTTTTTGGACTTGTACAATTCCTTAAACTTTCACGTTGAAAATGAATTAAACTCATTATTTTCCCTCACATTTCATTTAAACAAGATTATTTGAATAGATGGGAAGGGATCACGTTTATCTCTAGGGAGAAGAGACACGAAAATAGAGGAATTAAAATGAGTTGAATGTTGGATTTAGTTGGCGTGAATAGGAGGGATGTGAAGTAAAGAAAATTAGTAATTTTTTTTTAGTCTGGGTTGGGCCACCCATCATGTG
This sequence comes from Syzygium aromaticum, assembly GCA_024500025.1. Taxonomy (NCBI): domain Eukaryota; kingdom Viridiplantae; phylum Streptophyta; class Magnoliopsida; order Myrtales; family Myrtaceae; genus Syzygium; species Syzygium aromaticum. The sequence goes on along the minus strand of CM044888.1, from coordinate 13,801,608 downwards.
GCTTAAACCTGGCCCAATATCTCAGATCGTTCAAGGGGAGGGTTTGAAAAATAAGTTCTGCTCCACTTTTGGAAAGAAGAAAAAGCTCTCCCTGCATGTAACCAGTGAGCAAGCCCTAGTAATAAAGGAACGAGTTTCTTCGTTGAAGTAGCTAGAGATCATCACTTGGCGAGAACGAGCAGAATCCGAACGTCTTTGGTAAAAGACTAAAGTTCGGAAATTATATTGGACATTTATTAAAAGTTCAGGGATCATTTTAAATATTAGACTAAAGTTTAGGGATCAAATCAAATAAATTAAAAATTTATGAATCACATTACACATTGGGTCAAGATTCAAGAATCATTTGCTCCCATTATTCCAATAACTAGACCTCCAGGGTAAAGAAGGGCGGACCGGACTTTTTTCATGTAAAAATGTTGCCGACCTTGCCCGTGTACTCTGACATCTCAGGCCTAGGTGGGCCAACTGGCCCCCGCCTATTTGTCACCACCAGAAGTAGCTTCATGGCTCAAAGAAGCAGCTCTTGGCAAAGAAAAATAGATCATTAGTAAAGAATTTCCTTCATTACCATAGGTCGTTTTCTTGTATAGTGTAAATGTGAGAACAGAAAAGGAAATTGTAGTCAAATTCGTAAAAAATCAAATTGAAATTTAGGCACTATTTGTTTTACAGAAAATGAATTGTTTAAAAAATATTTTCCTAAAAATAATCTATTTTATATCGTTTGAAATAATCAGTTAATGAAAATATTTTTATCATTAATAACAATTTGTGTCTCTATATTTTCGTGAACAATGCAAATATTTTTTTGTTCATTCGTTTTTATAAGCGATAATTTTTAGGAAAATATTTTTCAAATCATTTATTTTTCGCGAAATAAGTGTATCCTAAGAATTAGTGCAATCTTGTTCAAAAACAATATTTAACAATCGCAAAAATGGTGCTAATTGTCAAACAATAAGAAAGTATATAAGAGCCGCAAACACAAATCTTTGTGTCATGAGTGTTGGTCGTCCTTCTCCGACTTTTTTTTTATCAACTATATCTATCTATGTATTAAAAAAAATAAATGATTATGTATCACCAAAATAGATAATTTTAGGAGAGGAGGTAGACTATTTTTCTTGAGGTAAGATGTCCCACGATTTACTTAATTAAAATTTATGCTACTTTTATATATCATTTAAAATTTGCAACTCTCATGTTCTAGAGTTTATGCAGGGTTGTCATCAATTCAATCTAATTCTTCTAAATTATTTCTGAAATAGGATATTACTCGTCTCCTTGTTATTTTTAACAAATTATACAACTTTATATATCATCAGACATAGACTGGTTAACGTATTTTACTAACATAATAGTACATAATTTGAAGAAAGAAATTATAAGTTCTTAAATTATAACTATTCATGATGTTTTGAGTATGTAGAGTATATAAAAACAAATATATATTAGTTTTATCTTTTGATAAGTGAACTACAGAGGAGAGAGGCAGTGAATTTATTGGCGGAAGCCCACTCAAACACACATGCTAGCCCACTGCTTATAAAGTCCAGAACGTCAATTTCAAAAAATGTCAACATTTGGAATCGTGAAATCGGATTATAAGTCATTTAACTCATCCATGCGTATTCGATGTAGGACTTCAACTCGCATAACCTATGATATACTAGTGCACGTCTCTGAAGAGCTTCTCCCTTCACCATAACAAGTAAAATGAACATGAGAGCGAACAGAGGTATAAGTGGGTTTACTGACGAAAGCCTTCTCGAGCATAGAAGATGGGCCAAGAGCTCCCAACACGCTGGTTTAGAAAAGGTCAACTTTAGGAATTTGGGAACTAGATTTTAAAATGTTTTCAGATCTGTAAGAAGTTATTTTGTGTACAGTCAACGCCATGTAGCTATGACAAATTGATATGGCAAACCGATTGAAAGTGAGAGACATTGAAATTCAGAAGAAAAATTGATTGAGATGTGTAGAAACACACAGGTAATGTAACTTTGTCATTTACACCGCATTATCATGCACCGAACACATAAACTATAGAAACTCATTATTTCTCTAAGCGTTTAGTGTAGAAATGCAAGTGCTGAGTGCTAAACTCAGTGCTAGCGCAAGTGCACTAATAACTACGCATTTAGTGCGAAGCGCTAAACATCAGCACTAAGTGCTGTGCCAAGTAGAATGAACCGTGTGACAGATGCATCATGTGGCAAGGACACATGTTGTAACTAATAAATCGAAAGTAAGATGAATACACACATAGTGCCAAGTAGAATGGATTGATCACATTTGGGCAATGGTAATTGGTCGTGTATATCGCATCATTGTTGCCACGTGACGTATCCGTCACTTGAAATACTTTCTTGCAGGATAAGATTGGAGAATGTTTTGGACGTTCGCAACTCTGCAAGGATAACCATTTGCGAAAAGGAATGTCGGTGAAAAGGATAAAATGAGAAATAATGAAATCCATGTCGTGTAATGTAAACCCTAATACTTTTATGGAGTGTTTTAGATTCTGTTTAAATGCATATGTATAGTTTACACTATAGTTTATCTATTTCAAGATTATAGAAAATAGAGAGAAATTCCTCGCATTATACTCTAATATTAGAGTTGATATTATAGGATTTGGCTCTCACAACAAACCCTAGTTCGTTTTGCCTCGGGTAAAGTTCACCAGTTTTGCTTTGTACATTATCTTGATATACTTGTTTTTACTTCGCCCTATGATTTGATATGTTCTTTTACGAAGTTTCCACGATTTTAGGTTGGCAATACTATCAAACCAAATATTCAGACACACATTGAATCAAAATGGGATGTCGAATATGATTACCTGTTTGAACTCATCGATAAAAGATAAAGAGAGAGAGAAATTAACACGACACGAAAAACCATAATCACTTATCTCAATGATACCACTTTACCTTCTAATTTTGACTATAAACATCCTTTTCCACACGACATCAGTTAAGACTTAGTTTACAAAATCTTCATTTTCTTTCCCAAATGCCTCTACCAAAATGGTTATCTCCTTAAACAACCAAGATCACAAATCAGCCCAAACCCTAAATGAGCAATCAGCAATACCTTGACCAATCACCTCCACTTGCCGTTGTGAGGCTCATCCTAAATTCTTGCATTCCGTATCCTCTCTCTCTCTCTCTCTCTCTCTCTCTCTCTCTCTCTCTCTCTCTCTCTCAATTTCATACCACAACACCGACAAAATCAATGGCAAGGTCACTATCAATCATTGATGACCTTAGATTGTTGTAATACTGTCCCACATTGCAACGGGTCCTAAATACTCTTTATATTTACGTGATCTTTTTTTACCTATCAGCTTAAAGTTTTGGATTAGACTTTTTAATATAAATCAAGATGAGAGCCTCACTAAGGCTATTGATGGTTGACCATGGCTGCTTGGACCTAAGATCAAGCACGCGACAAGGCCATGGACTACCTTAGAGAGAGAGAGAGAGAGAGAGAGAGAGAGAGAGAGTCAAAGGCAATGGCTAGGGCGACAGCGAAGGCCACAGGTGGATATGGATGGAGCAAGGTTAAGACGTACAATGATAGGATTTGAGAAATCAGATATTGAAAGTGAATGTAGGGTAATATAGTCTTTTTCATTTGTCGGGCTTTATCCTAGGATGCCAAGTAATGGTTTGGGAAAATAAAAAAAAAACATGGAGTGATATTAATGTGAAAAGTGAGGATGATAATTGATTTAGGGGAATGTTCGAAATACAATATGCACAACGAACTTGCGTGAGCTCATTTCAATCTTAGGGATTAGTAGAATTCGAGTGGGACAATGACTTCAACTCCATCTTACTTCTATCCAAAAAGGAACTAAAATCAAGGTCCCAAACCAACCTTAGTGTCAAAATGTAAATATTACCTTGGAAATAGTCGGTCCACACTATACTTAGCCAAAAAGTTAAATTTGAAGAACTTGGGCCGTTGAAACCTTTACCAAGAGTACCCACAAAATCCAGCTGGCTCTCCTCAAAGGGCAAAATCGGCAAAACTGAGGCTCGCCCTTTTGTCAGAAACCACAGAGCCAGGCTACCCCCAATTAGCCAATAATGACCTCCCATTTCAGAGAGTAAGAAGAAGTGGGAAAATAAAAAGGGAGGGACCAAAAGCTTTTCTGCTTCAGCCCTCCACCACAAAGGATACACATTAGCACAACAGGACAACACCCTACCAGCAGCAGGAACCCCCAGAAAGAAAAAAGAAAAGAAAAAAAAAAGAAAAATAAATGGCAAACTGGTAATTATGGGCAAAGGCATCATCAGAGAGTCATTGACCGGTCGCCTTTGACCGGTCCTTTTTGGAAGTGCCATACCTGTTTTTCAGAGTACTTGTCAGTGCTGTGCTGCTCAGTAGCCAAAAAAATTTCTCATATTTGTGCCCTCATAAATGATAGAAAAGCTACCTCCCACCCAAGCGCCAACGCAGCGCGTGCCGTGCAGAAACACCTAATTTCTTGCTGCGAAACTTGCAGTGTAGCACACAACATGTATGAAAAGGAGAATACTAATAAAACATCATAGGACAAATTCTCATACGTGCCCGAGTTCATTCATGTTAGAAAAAAAATGTTACATGTGAAACCAGACTAATAGCGATCAATAATGAAATGGAGAGATGGGATCTCATCGTCGTCGTCGTCGTCATCAATCGAGGATGGATCGTATGACGTTTCGTGGTTCTTCCATATGTACAGAACCGGATTTGAATGTGGGCTGCTTCATGAGGAGGGTGGATTCTTACTGCTGGAAGTGGAAGCTAGAGCGTGGATGGAACTGGCGAGTTTGTTGATGGCGCTCACGAGGCCGTCGATGCCTTGTCGGTTGATCTCCGTCTTGGACTCCTCCAGCTTGAGCCTCCTCTCGTGGAGGCCGACCAGGTCCCTGTGCCGTCGCTCTTCTCTCTCGTCGCACGCCTGGAGCGCCTCCGCTATTATGGAGGCGCTCCTCGAGATGGCGGTCCCGACGTCGCACGGCTCGTGGTGATCCTCGCTCGCCGCCGCGCCGCGATCTCTGCCTCTCCTCCTCCGCTTGGCCGGCGAGTCCGAATGCTCGCTCGATTCGGATTCTGCTCCATTTCGAAGGGAAGGAAATTATGGTCGATAAGAGTCTGATTATATTTACAGAGAGATACCTGGTGTTGGAAGTGGCTGAGAAGCGGCAGCGGAAGGCAGCTGTGGCGGAGCCTCCGGCGTCTGAGAAGGAGGTAATGCCGGCACGATGGGGCCCGGCAAGGCATGCTGCTGCGGAGGCGACGGAGGCTGAATGGGCGTCTCCAACGCATAACTAGTGCTAACGATGACGTCGGGATTCGGGTGGCCGATAGAATAGGTGGCGACGGAGGCAGAAGCAGCGGCAGCGGCCCTCTGATCTCCTCCTCCTCCTCCTCCTCCTCCTGCTCTCCTTTCCACCACATCCACCAAGCCCTCGTATATCTGGGGCATCATGTTGGTGGGCAGGTTCCTCTCCTTCCTCTCGCTCTTCTCGATCTTCCAATACGAGGCCGCCTCGTCCTCCTCCCCCTCGCCAGTCCTCCGCCTCTCGTATTCCCTCACCTTCTTGTAGTCCCTCATGAGGTTGTCCCACTTGTCGTTGCACTGGTTCTGGCTCCTGAAGCACCCCCTCCTCCAGCAGTAGTCCTCCACCCACTTCCACCTCGGCTCCGAGGGCTTGGCCCCGCCGCCTCTTCCGGCCCCTCCCCCTGCTCCCTCGCCGCTCTCCTCGCTTCGCTTTGTCCGCCTCTCGTCGTCCATCTTCTTCGCCTCGATCAGTATCATGGTCTCGTTCACATTCCAGTTCCCTTTCCTGTAGTCCCTCATCATGGCGTTGTTGCCACCACCACCACCACTCTGATCGGCCATTTCACCATGCCAGCGCAACTTTTGGAGAGAGCGAGACAGAGAGAGAGAGACAGAACCCAACAAGTGTTACATCTACAAGAGTGCGTTGTTGCTTCCCTTTTGGAGGACTCAATTGATGTGTGTGGGGGTGTGTTGAAACCGGTCAAATCTTCTGTTGAGAGTGAGACTACTTTTGGGCAAGGAGAGATTGGTGCAACGGGGTCTTCCTCAGTCAACAACAGGATCAGGATTTGTACCGTACTAGGCTCCAGGAGTGGAGTGGAGTGGAGTGGAGTGGAAGGTGAGGCTGTACGTACATACCATTCCAACGGAGCACTGAAATTAAAGTCCGCTTCAGTATAGATTATTCGTTGACTATGATAAGATTTCTCATGACTCATTTTTTTAAATGATCCAAAAGAAAACGAGGAAAATATTCCTTGGTAGTAATTTTTTCACAGAGCAAACGAACTTTTACTGATGTAATGCTTTCTTAATTGAAAAACTCTTCACCGCACTCAGTGAATATGAGTACACTCAGCTCGTACCAACAAAGTATAAAGGATGGTTCACCACTTTGGAGATTGACTTTCTTTTCTTTTACATTGGAAATTTTCCAATCTCTGTTGCTCTTTTGAGTATTTAGAACTTGCAACAACTCCAAAAGTAGATTTCCCCTTAAGAAACCATTCCTCAATCTTACTCTGTCTTAAGGACAGTTTACCCGCATTCTTCGAATGGCTCTCTATTTTTTTTTATAAAACATTTATTGAATTTGACAGAATATCAACAATTAGAGAATTTGATTATCTCATTATTGGAATGTTGCTTGTTCCATGATCTATATATGAACACTCCAAATTAGGACAATCAGTCATGAATGACTCGTGCTATGAAGACCCCTAATTCTTTGACCTATTATGAAAATCTTGAAGTGCTCGATTACAAACTATTTCCTCTTAACAAAAATTACCGAGAGAGTAAGCATTGAGAGGAAACCTTTCTCTATTGATTTGGCCTCCCCTTTCAAGTGAAGATGACATCTCATCCATGTAAAGGTGGCTAATGGAATTGAGTCTTCTTCCATCTTTACCTGCCAAAGACCACCTTTCAAGCCTAATTGAAAAAATATTGCATGCTGTGTAAGACTTGTTTATCTAGGAGATCTCCCGCCCTAGGAATTTTACACCCATCATCTTTTGTTGCCTTCTTGAGCCGACGATGGTCTATTGTCGTTCGTGTTTTCTCTAGCACTGGCATGGACAAGATGTGTTTTCGAGAGCAAGCTGGTCCTAGAGTGTGGACTCAAACTATCTGTGATCAAATCTTTTGAGAGCAGTTCAGCAATTTGTTCTACAAATTCCTCAAGCCATATCCACAGTGTATGTCGTCCTTGTTGCTCGAATGATGGCACTTGAATCTTAACCGAGGATTTTCAAGAATTTTGATTGTTACACCTCCTATAGTATACGCAGTGTTGCCTTGCACAAAGTGACTTTCTTCTTCATTTTGTCCCCTCAAGAATGCATTGGCAAGAACAACACCTACATCTAGCATCGAAAAAGCAGATCCGTCTAACGATAATCTTTGTTCTCCAATAAGGTCCGAAACATTGATTGCTCCATGAGTAAATAAATTAGGTTTCCCCATCCGCCATTCTGAATGTAATGGGCTCGATTGATGGTTTACACCACATCTGGCAAAGCATTTTGGTCTTGGCATAACTAGTGCAAGCTCCGGTATACATGACAATAAGCCACCGCTTTTATTCATGTCACTCTCATTTGTTTAAACATCCGATGTAGCATGGTCACATATCACATAAGCATAGTATAATAACAAAGGCATTTTCAGTATGTCTAGCAATATATGGGAAAAATGAAAGTATTTCTAGCAGTACTTTCAAGTTCATTATAGTAATTTAGAATTGTGGTGCAAAACGTTCGGCAAGTCCGTAATGCAATAAATCTTTAGATCCTACAACTTTAGCGAGGTTGACATTATTACGCAGAAATTAGTTTCTTCTAAGCACCCACTTATTTTTCTCATTGTCTATAAAGCCTATGGAGAGATTTTTTTTATGTTCATGATACTAAGTTGGTTCAAAGTGTGGATCGACACACAAACCATATGTCCTATACGTATCCATATCTCCTTTCGAACTCACCACACAACAATTTCGAAATATGCTTGTGGGTGTACATAAGTATGTATATAACTATTGCTAATGTGTTCTTAGCATTAACTTCAGAAACAGTTTCCACATATGATGGCCCAAATTCATATGCGATATCATAACCTTATGCCGTCGAGGTTCATTAGATGGTCAAGAAAGCTTTGTTTGGAACTATTACACAGCCACCCCATGGTGGGTTCTGAGACTTTGAAAGCATGAGACTTGGATGCCTGGAACTTCGATATGTGATTTATGTGGTCGTGGGCTCTCCCATCTTGATAGTTAACTTAGGTGGCGTGATTCTCTCATGGTGTTAATACTAAAATATAATAAATTTATGATGCTATCGTGAATTGATCGGTGCCATAAAAGATATACATGAATGATAATTTCGCACTTCGCAATTCTCAAATAGAAGAATTTAAATGAAATCATAAAAATTACTAGTGTGGTTAAGAGAAAAAGGAACTTGCTGAATCTACTGGTTCGGTAGATTTATAATTACAGTACTTATCTTAGTAACCAAATCAATGGCAGAGAATGTTGTTTGTGGAGAATTTGTCTTCTAGCGACTGGAGTATATAATATTCATCCACAATTCGATTGTTTCGGAAAAAGGGTTGGAGTTCTGCATCTCCAGGGGGACTGGCGAATGATGGAATGCAACTGGGAGGAGGGGGCTGCACTTTCTGACCTAAAAAACATCGACCTTTTCGACTTTAAAAACTCACATGTGGGAAGCCAATTTTTCTTAAAGTCTTCGAAGATCTCCAAAGATTAAAGTCAAATCTAGAGCCACTTATTCCCACCACTGCTCCCCACGGAGGAACTGCATGTGCGGATGGAAGGGGAAGAAGGGAGGGAGGGTGGGGCGAAGGGGTCATCGAGCGCACCGTCATCGTAAGAAAATGCCAAACGAGTCCTCGCAGCAACAGATTTACAAACCCCATTAATTACACACCGGGAGTGAGAGAGGAGGGAGGTGTTTTAAGTAAATTCAAATTACCGTAGGTTTATCGATACCTATTAACAAAAAGGTTAATAGCACGAAAAATCCTAAATCGGTATGTTTGTGATAAATTTACTCAAAATTAATTTTTTGATCACCAAAAATCCCAAACTATTATGTTTGTTATAAATTTAACCTCCGTTAGTTTCCGTTAAATTTTACTATTAAATTGTTTAGTTGAATGATACATGACAATTAATGGATGTACCGATTTGGGTTTTTACCCTCCATTTATCATAGGTATATCAATTTATAATTTTTTATGGTATTAATCCAATTTAATGGAAACACAAACAAGGAAAATTAGTTTGGAATACTAACGGAGGAAAAATTTATCACAGGTATACTCATTTGAAGTTTTTAATTGTCAAAAATTAGTTTAGAGTAAATTTGTTATAGGTGTATTGAATTGAGATTTTTCGTGATATTAACCCTTAACAAAATGAATCCTTTTGATACGCGATTTTCAATAGATAAATTGTCTTATGATATACACAATCAACGTATTGAAAATAAATAATTTTCTATTAAGCACTATTATTAAGTATTCCAAAGGCACTCTTTAACATAATGCTCACAAAATTAATATATTAAATGATGTGGCCAACTCCTAATGGACTTTTAAACAAAAAAAAGGTAATGCTCAACAATAAGAGTCTATCGCATCATTCAGGTACCAATTCGTACGTATTAATTTTAAGATATTTAGCATTTTTCTTTATACAAGTACATTACTTGGTGGGGGATGTGTGGAGGGATAAGAAAAGAGGAAGGTGGAGAGAGTGCAGGATCAATGTTATGTGTTCATTTATTTCACTGGACCCACGACTCAAATGCTCCACCAAACAAATCTTCTCACAGTTTAAAAGGAGTCTATCTATTTATATCTTTTATAAAAAAAAATAGTAAAGTGGAAGTTCGAAGAAAAATATACTAAATAATGCCATTTGGCTTTTTTTTCTCTCCCAAACTTGTAATATCCTGAATTTCGACCCAATTCCAGGATCAACAAAACGAATATCATTTCTCATTTTATTTTAGTAAGTTTCGTCCAAAGCTAATTACTCTCGGAATACTAACCAAAAGGGAATGACTAACTAGGAAAATGGTACGTAGACCAGGGACCTGATCGGGAATCGGGCACCGATTCCGAGAAATGACGAGGAAATATTTTGGGTCAATGTGAGCCGATCCTAGGAAGGCAACGGATTTGGTTTGGCCAACGATGTACAATTGGATTGCAGGTGATTCCGCACGACTGAGAGTACACGTGGCGAACAAATCCCGAATTTAAACCGAACGATCACGACCTCTGGAACTAGCGATAATTCTTTTCGTTCTCCCGGTAATCGAGACCATCACGACTCGGACAACCCTAGATCGATACGCATAACCCCTAAGCAGCCTCCCGTTAGTGAGAGACCCTAAAATTTGAATTGAGCAATTTTGATTGCGAAATTTGATCTGGACTTAGACATCGATTTTCGAGGATGTACGCGACTATTTTGCTAGGACGACGTCAAATTATGTTGGCCAATCATATTTGGGGTCGGTATGGTCGAAAAATGGAAATTCGACCTGGAATGGAAAAATGACCATTTTGCCCCTAAGCCTATTTTGATAATTCCGAATTTTGGGGGCTATTTTGGGGATTAATTAAGGATTTAATTAATTAAATTGGTCAGCCAATAATTCAACCAAAGGACCATCATACCCTCCCATTATTGGATAAGAAGAAGTCTAAGCCTTTGGATTAGGGCCATTTTAGTCCAACAAGGGGGATTTGTGACACATGGATCCCACTAGCCCACTATATTTGACCCCCTTTGACCCTCTCTCTCCTTCATTCCCTCCACTTCTCCCCCGGCTATCTCCCGCTCGTTCCCTCTCTCTCACGTCAAGCTATACATCACCATTCTTGTGCCACGCTCGCCCAAGCTCCATCCGCCGTACGCCGCCGCCGGTGCCGCCCCACCACCTTGCCTCACCACCACCATCATCCTCATCCAACCATCCCCTCCTCTCTCTCGACCAAGTGATAGCCGGAGTGCCACCGCCACCGCTGGGACGCCGCACTCTAAAGCCGCTCGCCCACTGTGCACCACCACCAGCCTAACAGACCTTCTCACCCATTCCCCCCTTTCATTACCACCATCCTCGCCTTCGCCGCTGTACAGACCGCCAAGAACTGCCATGCACTGTCATTCGCCACCGTGAGCCACTTGGCTGCCGCTTGTTCCGCCGGTTCCCCTCAGCATTTGAAGCGTAAGATTATGTGAGTATTACCCTCTAAACCTGAATTAGGCTAGTTTCGCATTTCTAGACGGGTTAGGGTGCTTTAGTTGATAATTAGTGTAATTTAAAGGAAATTTTGATGTCGATGATTAGAGGCGGGTGTTCTAGTTGATTTGTGCTTGATTGTGCCCAATTGTGTATTGCCATGCAATGTGTTCGTGTGACCGACTAAGTGCAGTGTGTGAATGGCCAATAATTGGCGTGAAATATATTGCCCAAGTTGTGAATTCTAAGTGCCAATCGTGTGCATTGTGCCAAATGGTATTAATTGGCCTAGTAAACATGTTGTTGTGAAGATTGGGCATATTGTGGCATTAGTGAGCATACTGGGGTGCATATTGAATTGGTGTTGATTGGTTGTGTACCGAGTGATATCAAATGCCCAGTGTGCATCATGTGTATACCCAAATGCCAAGTTACATGGTCACGCATTTCGTATGCTGAGATTGAGCATGAGACGAAGTTGTGTGAATATGCGTGCTTAACGTGAGTATGTGATCACCTAATATGCCCTGATGCGTTTTACGTGGGGTTTAGATAAAATTGGATGTGTGAATGTGTAATCACTAAGAGCCATGATGCGTTTTACGCGGGGTTGAACCTATCATAATGCGTTTTACGCAGGATGATGCCCGTTTCGTCTAGAAGACGGCCAGCCTGATGCGTTTTACGCGAGTTTTGGTTTGTAAGGAGAACAGTGTTGTACCTGATGCGTTTTACGCGGGCTAGAGACACTAGGCCTGATGCGTTTTACGCGGGCCAGGTAGTGTTGTTATTAATATAAACCTGATGCGTTTACGCGGGTCAGACCTGATACGTTTTACACGGGTTAAACTCTAATTGAAAATTGAGTAGTGTGCCAGTATGCATTAGTGAGTCGGAACATGAGCATGGCATATTGATGACACGTGTGTGCAGGTGTGCAAGTGTGTACGATTCGATGAATTGTGTGCGGTACAAACATTAATGAATATGAGCATGCGAATGACGTACGTATGACTAGTGTGTTCACGTATGTGCCGTGGTTATTATATTAAATTGACTAACCTGCAGGGTCAGTGTTGTGACCGATCTGGGCCCGAGGGCCTAGGTCAACTACTGTTGTTGTGGTTGTTTTATGTTTGTTGCCTGTCAGAAGGTGCATATTAGCCTAGTTTAGGTTTATGGGGTTTTATTCGCTGAGATTCGTCTCATTGTTGTATAACCTAACCTTTTAGACCTTCGGTCTTGAGGATGCCAGATGCACCTGTTCGTTTTGGGATTCCGCTCCAGATTGGACGGGAAAGGACGGAATACCCCGTAGGGAACGGGGATGTATATATTTGGTACCAAACTATTATACCGGTGGATGTGGGCCAGATGTTCTATGATTCCCACGAGTACATCGCGTGGTATTTTAAGGATCATAACGGAGAGCATGGACCTCTTTGGACTTTTGACGTTTCGTTTAACGGAATGGGTGAGGTGGACCCTCAGTGTGCAGATGGTGAGGTGGTAGACCCCGTAGTCTCACCTGAGTAGAGTATGAGTTCCGACGACGAGCAGAAAGGTGAGCCAGCTGCTATGGACGAGAAGCTAGAGGTTTTGGTCGCAGATCCAGTGTTGATGGACCCTGAGAACGAGCCAGAGGCCATGGAGTAGAATCTTGATCAATATGGTGAGATCGAGCAGATGGACTCAAACGAGGAGTCGGACCCAGAGCAGGCGCTTTTGGCGCTGTACCCCGAGCTGGAGTTAGAGTCTGAGGAGATGGATTCAGAGGAGTCGAAGCCGCCTGAGAGTTCTTTTGAGTCATTAGGATTGGATCTGGATTGGGAGCCTTAGGGTAGACTTTAGTCCATAATGGGTGGGGGCCGACACTTTTTTATTGTAGCCCTCCATTAGGTTTAGACTGACCACCTTAGCCACTTGCCCCCTTTTTTTTTTTTTGTTATAGTGGCCCTAACCCGTTTTTGATAATGTTTTGTTGCCTATAATGAATATTGTGTGTGTATATATATATATATATAATTTGCATGTGCAATGATCTCTATGTTAGGTGTGGGTCGGCAACGCGTCTTGGGACGTCGCATACATATTGACCTTGGATGGGATGTTCGCGCTACGCAGGGTTCGGGGCGTGATAAAAAACTCTTATACTTAAAAAAAAAAATCCCAAAAGAGGACGTTTCAATTTTAATTTACTTTTTGAGAGCACTTTGTACCAAAGCATTTAGGTGACTTTTTTTTTTTAACTTTTCACTTTTTTTTTACGTCGCAAACATTTAAGGGAAAACCTAAAAACTTCCCATCATGGCACGAAAAGAGTTATTTTAACTAAAGTTATTATTATGTATAGGGATAATATCACAAAAAACTTTAAATTGGTACACCCATGTCGCTTTTATCCCAAACTAATTTTTATGTCAAAAAAACTTCCAAACTGGTACACTAGTGTTACATTTACCAAAAACTAATTTTTGTGTTATAAAAAATCCCAAACTAGCACACTCATGCCACATTGACCATAAATTGATATACTCGTGCCACATTTATCCCAAATTATAGTAAATCTAAGGTTGTTTGGGGTAAATGTGGCACAGATGTACCAATTTGGGATAAAAATGGGGTGGCGGGTTTTTGTGACGTAAAAATTAGTTTTGGGTATAGTTGCACAGATGCATTAGTTTGGGATAATGCAGTATGGGTGTACTAGTTATGAAGTTTTTGTGATACAAACATTATTTTGGGTTAATTGTGACACGGATATATCAATTTTGAGATTCTTTGTGGTATTATTGTTATTTATTCAATTTAAAAATGTATGCTAGTATAAGATTCTCAAACAAACTGCGCTTTGAAAGAGGCAACTATATATTTAAACTAGAAAAATTGTTATTATTGTCAATAACATTACACTCTAACAATTATTCTAAAATAATTGTAACGGATAATAAATGATTTGCTGCTATAGATGTATCGTATAAATGTGGCTATAACATCTATTATTCGTAATAGAACTAATCTAATCACTAATTACTCAGTTGAGTATTATGGTTGATAAAACACGGTTTTATAATTTGAAAAAACAATATGAATAATATAGTGATCAAATAACATATATAAAAACAATGTTTACAGTAGGTATTTCAGAGTTGTCTCCTAGGTATTTCGATTTTCGCTCTCCTAGTAAAGATATTTACTTCTTTTTAGAACAAAGATTGCTTGAACATTTTATATGATTATATATAACAGTAAATTACATAATTAATAATATCTAAACTATTATTCAATACATATAATATAAAATTATTTTATTTTTCATAAACTTATGTCAAAGTGTGTAATTCCACGTTATTATATGCAACGTTAACCATATTATGAATAGCCTAATGTAAACTTACATTTACACGATGTGTTTTTTTTGGTCTGTACATTTACATGATGTTAAAAATATATCTTATGTCATAATTATTGTAATAAATTATTTAACTAGTTAGTATTTCTATACATCATGCCATCATTTTCAAGATATTATTAAATTTTTTATGTTCATGACAATAATATTAATATACTAACCACCATACTCCATTTATGTTAAATTAAATAAAAAAACAATCATTTATTATTATTATTATTACAGATAAATTTTAGTTATTATACATCAAATTATGACACTTTACTTTATTTAAAGTTTGTATAAAGGAATACATGATATGTAGTTATACTAGTTTATTATCATTTTATTATAGTAAGAATGTTAACAATAACATTATACTTTACTTAGAAAGCAGGTTGCCTCTTTTTAAATGGAGATTTCGGAGGAATTTATGTAATTATATGTAATATTATGTTAAATAATTAACTGCAGTGTTACTTATAAAATAATTATTTTGCAGATGTTTGAAAATTTTATAGCATGAAATATTTTCAAATTAATAATTTGTAAATATGTTGATTAGAAAACTATATTTTACCTTACATAATATTCAACCTTTACTTAAGAATTTTTTTTTTTTGCAATAAAAAAAGGCAAGTTCTTTCATTTTCTTTTAACTGTTTAAGATATTAAAGTTTATAAAAAACATTAAGAAAAGACATGTAGATGCTTACATAGCATAAAGCACTCTCAATAAGTAAATATAATTCAAAGTGCTCTTTTATGGAAATGAAGTATTAAGTACGAGGGTTTGGGCAAAAACTCGCCCTTTGTTAACTCATTGGACCCAAATGTAAAGTTGGGCCAATTAAGTTTTCACACAAATTAAAAGAATAATGAAAAATAAGAAAAATACCAAAGAATATTTTAAAAATTATATAATTTAAGTAAAAATTCTAATGAAAAGAAACTGATCAATTAATCATAACTAATTTAATTTGACAAAACTACTAATAAAAAAAAAGCATGATCAATTAATAACTATAAAGCATCAACAACTAAAGAAACAAAATAACTACAATAATAATGATGATGATGAAAAAAGCATGATCAGTTAGTAAAAATAAGTAGTTTAGCTTAAGAAAAATACTAATTAACAAAGCACATTCACTTCAAAATAAAATATTCCATTAAATTAAATTGAGGAATAAACCAAAAATTTTCTTTTTCAAACCAAATATAAGAATAACATTTTTTTTATTATCTTAACACTTCCTGTCATGCCCCGAATCCTATCAAGCTTGCGACATCTCTCTGCGGTCAAATTAGTGCGTCATTCTAGAAAACGTCGCCGACCCAAATTATCTAATCAGAGTTTGAACGTGACGGAAACAAAAACATAAACCCTGATAGTAAAATCATGGGGTAATAGGGAAAGATAATTCATCAAGCCACCAAACATACGAACTCCAAATTTACATCAAAGTATGATACACACATACGAACTGGCTTCAACAGATCACACCATCAACCTTAAAAGCATTAGTAGTCTGGATATACTTTAACTCCAAAAATGAGACACTTCAAAAAAGTTCATCTACCCCTAAACCAACCCCTACGCCCTTTCATCGACGTCCATTCCAAGTCAATCTCCCTGGAATCCGAATCTGAGTCCCCCTGAGCCATTTGCTCCTCTGAGGACTCGGAATTCGTTTAGATCTCAATCGGGTTATCCTCGTCCATCGATTCTAACGGAACCTCAATCAGTTCCTCTGACTCGGACTCATTCTCTAAATTTTCCTCTGGTTCCTCCTCTGACTTCTCTTTTGGTTTCTCCTCCGGTGCATCTTCATACTCTTCCTCGAGTTGCTTCTGTACAGGTTCCTCCTCTGGCTCTGCACCTAAGTCCACATCCATCAGGTCATATCCAGCCTGCGACTCCTCCGGCTCTGGATCTGGCTACGCTACTGTAGGCTTGGGCGCTGTAGGACCATGCTGATATCTTGATTGTGCGAGACTAGTATCTATTCTAGTCATCTCGCCATTGGGAGATGGTATAGCTAACGAGTCCTAGTCTCCCACTCCATCAAAGGAGACATCAAAACCTCGGACAGGGCCAAACTCATTCAACCCATCCCGGAAACACCAGGCGGTATAAGTGTAGGCTTTCCAAAGGGGTTGCCCTATGTCTACAAAAACTACAGTTGTATGTTTGATCCAAGCCATATTGTCGTCTATTGGATACTCTACAACTGAATGCTTGATGTGCATCAATATACTAAAACATTGGGGTGGTGGTGGAGGCGAAAGATTCATGATTCAAGGCAGGGTACTGAACTGGTTTGGTTAAACAACTATGAGACGAATTTCAATAAGTTGACAGCCTAAACCGCACTTAAGCAATCATGTACCTATAGACAAGTCCAAACACAATATCATTCAATTTATACGTGACAAGCACACAAATGCACTTACCTGGGCTCTTGGTACACACAATCTGCACGTTAGTCTCAAATTCACCAATTTCAAACTACATGCACTTTCCAAATTATCTCATGCCCAAAAGCAAATGTCAAACACATAACATTTCCAAACTCTGCATTTCACACTCAGTCATGCACCACCGCATTATTTTTGTTAGACTTGCTAACGACCCACGTAAACACGCCTCAGGTCTGATCTTACTCTCGCTTGCCATATCACACATCTCATTCTCATTCTCTTTCCTCAACCTGTGTAAACACGCCTCAGGCTACACATTCCTATCGTGACCCGCGTAAACACGCCTCAGACCCGATCTCATTCTCACTTGCCACATCACACATCTTATTCTCATTCTCTTTCCACAGCCCGCGTAAACACCCATCAGGCTCCACATTCGTATCACGACTCGCGTAAACACGCCTCAGGCCGGTTCAATTTCCCGCATAAACACGCTTCAGGGATTAAGTGATCATACGAACATGCCAACACACCACATTTTATTTGTACCCTGTGTAAACACGCCTCAGGGCTCTTTATTGATCATACGTATATCGTATGTCTTAAATCTCACATGTTCACATACTCGAGCATTAATTAAATGCACTCAAATGCACCCAAATCGATTATCACAATTTAGCCTATATATTAAACATACAACCATCGTATAGCACGCCATTTTTCATCACAAAAACCACGGCATAACAATCTTGGCACTACACCACGACTTCACGCAATTATGAGCCAATTCAAATTGCCCATTCCACGTGCTAAACAGAAATTTACAACATTCAAACCAACTAATTTCAGTCCTCATTCGATCTCTAATTATCCACCAAAATGCCTCAAATTCATCCCTAAGGCCCCTCATCCAAATCAGCCCCTAAAACTATACTAAACCATGTCTAAACAAATCCGTTAATACCCGATATCCTAAATAGGGTTTAGGATGTAACTTACTTGGAATCTTAGGCACGTCCAAGTAAGAGAGAGGGCAGTAAGCCGATGGTCACGTGACGGCTACGGTGGCGGCTGTACGGCGGCAATCGGCGACGGCGGCAGCGGCGGTTTGGCTTGGCCGGTTAGGCCACGGCCACAGGAGGAGAGAGGGAGAAGGAGATCGACTGAAAGGGTGAGGGAGAGAGACGGTGAGGTGGTGGTTTGGCGAGACCGTGGCGTCAGGAACGACCGAGCGGCGGCTATCTGGCACGGCGGGTGCACGACGGCGACGGCTGGCCGGCCCGACTGGCCACGATCATAGGAGTAAGGGGGAGGATCAGCCGAGAGGGAGAGGGAGAGAGAGAGAGGTTGCCGAGAGAGGGAGAGAGAGAAATGAGAGGGTGAGAGAGAGAGAAAAAAAAAAGGCTTAAAACACCAATAATTGGACCCCCTTTTAGCAAAATGACCATCCTACCCTCTTCTCTACTTTCCATCCGATGGCCACGATTTGTTCTTATCTTGAGATTGACGGCTGAGATCAAATCTTTCTCAAAAATATCCAAGGATAAAATGAGAATTTCACAAAAGGCCAATAGTAAAATTGTCCAAAAATTGTCATTTCTAAAGTGGGGATGAAATGACTAAAATGCCATTCTCCCATTATACTTGGCCTTAACAAAGTACCAAGGGTAAAATGGTCATTTTCCATTTCTTGCCGAAATTCAATTTTTCTGAAGGATTGGGACAATTCTAAGCTGATCACGCTAATAATAACGTCATCCAAATATCCTATCGAGACCTTCTAAATTTCCAATGCCCAACTTGGTCTCTAATTAATGACTAAATTTTTTATAATGTAACTTGAGCGTATATCAGACTAATGGGTGGCTTTTGGAGAAATTCGCATATTCAACTCGTGACCGATACTAAATCAAGTCACGTTTAAGTTCACTCGGATAGTGACGACCTCGGTTGTCATGTAATCGTGAGGATCGATCGCTAGTTCCGACGGGCGCGATTGTTTAATATAGGTTATAGTCATTCGTCAATTCATCTCGTGGTCAAACGGAATCACCCGTGATCCACACGTATGATAGAGGCAAATTGATCCCTAGCTATTTTTAGATCGGCTTGCATTTGCTCAAAATGTCACATCGACAATTTCTATGGTCGAAAATCGGTTCACGATCGAGTTTCTTTGGTCTCGCGAATTTAAATCCCTAATTAGCCTTTCCCTAATGGTTAGTATCCTAGGACTGATTAGTTCCGGACGAGATCTAACTACAAGCACGTCTATAAAATCATCAATTTCATAAATCCTATGTGGGTCAAATTTAGAATGTCACAATTCTTCCCCTTTTACAAAAATTTCATCCTCGAAATTTACGATCTAACCAAACTACTCAAACAAATGGGGTTATTGACGTTGCATTAGCTCTTCATTTTCCCAAGTCACGCCTTCTGTCCCGTGATGTTCCCAAACAATCATGACCATTAGAATCGTCTTATTCCTTAAAACTCGTTCTTTCCGATCTTCAATCCTTATTAGCTTCTCAACATACGACAACCTGTCATTAACTTCTATTTCTTCATAGTTCAACACATGAGTTGGGTCCAGTTCGTACTTTCTTAGTATCGATATAGGTATTTTTTCTATATGGGCCTCTCCCAAGCATACCTCACGTGACAGCGTGATTTATTTGATCGAAATTTAAACTTGAAGTCGCCACTGGTCATTTATGGTAGGTTGACTAGAAACCTAATTGTGGTGCGGAAAAAATACCACAATCTTACGAACCAAATATTCTGGATAAGGGACTTGGTTACATTAACGATCCCAAATTGAAACCATTAATGCCCTTTCGGTACCTAAGAATGATTATGGCATGTCTAATACGTCACACGGATCCCTAATTTCAATTTTTAATCTGATCATGGACAATCAATGACGTATTCACAAATCAATTGCATATCACATGACAAATCAATCACAACAATCCTAATTTGGTCACTAGAGATGAAAAGTTATTAAAACCCTAACCCTAGCTCTAATAGCTTGTTCATTTTATTTTGTTTTTTTTTTTTTAGGGTTTTTAGGGATTTTGGCTTAAAACTTGGAATTTTCCAAATTATGCCACTTAGACATTTTGGAAAATTCAAATTTCACTTTTTATGACTGGCCACAATGATTTCTAATCATTTTGTGAATTTTCAAAAATTTTGATTTTGATTTTTGATTTTTTTTATTTTTTTTCGAAAATTTTTTAAAATAGAGAAAATGATTTTTAATGTTTTCTAGGAATTTTTGTGAATTTATTTATTTATTTATTATTTTTTGTATTTTTATGAATTTTCTAGGATTTTTTTATGAATTTTCTGTAATTTTTCTAATTTTTATGATTTTTCTGCAAAATTTTCCAAATTTTTTGAATTTTTTGTAATTTCTTTAATTTTTGTGAATTTTCTGCAAAGTTTCCGAATTTTCTAGAAAAATCCAATTTTTATGACTTTTAGAATTTTTGTGATTTTTTGTTTTTGAATTTTTTTTTCGCGCGCCGGGACCGGCTGGCCATTGCCAGTGCTGTCGTCGTCGCCGGCGCCGGTGCCAGCGCTGGTCACCTTCTCCGGCGGGCAAGGTATTAAAACGGCGCCGTTTTTGGTATTTTTCATTTAGGCATTTTCCCGAACAGTTGGTGGGCATGGTTTTGTATTTTGCATTCTTGGGGCCGCGACTTTAGGCTCACCGTCGGTGACCCTCTGGCGACTATTCCGCTGTTCCTCTTGCACCATCAACAAGACCACATGTTCTATTATCACTTCAGTCTGATTCGGTCGCTATCGGACCTTCGCCGGACAGCGAAAAATCAGTCCAAAAAGCCAAACTTGTGCTGTTCAAATTTTCATTTTTTTTAGAACTTGAATCCTAAAACTAGCTGCCCTAGCAGTCTAAACTGGCTCTAATCAATATAAAAATCAACACACAATGTCAAAGAAGGTCTACTTGAACAGCCATTGGCTGTGAAAACACTCCGATGAGTACTTCGCGAGCTCCAGCAAAGTTTAGCAATGGTGACCGAGGGGTTTTATACGGTTTTAATGGCCAAAATGCAATCAAGAAACAAGGAACACGATCAGAAATGATTTTTGAACATCTAAAGACATAGCATCGCAACAAAAATTGCAATAATTGCAAAACCGAAGCAAATCACATTTTCTGGAATTTCTGGAAAATCATGATGACGAGCGAACTTTACCTTTTTCGGAAGTGGATCAAACTAAGCTTCCGAGTTGAATGATCGGCTTAGGTTTCTTCCTTGACACCTCTGCTTCACAACAGTGGTCTTGGAATCGCCAGGGGTGCTCTGGAAGCTCCGGCCGAGAAGCAATTTCAAACCTTCACAGAAGACTTCATCACAGGGTTGCCGAACGTGGAGGATCACCAAAGGAGTCGATTTGCCAGCGTTTTCTCGCCGGAGAAGGCGCCGATCGTTCGACTCTAGGACCCTCAACATGTCTCTAACGCTCTCTCTCTCTCTTTCTCGCTCTTTCTCTCTCTTCTCTCTCAGGAATTTTCTCGAATGGCTTCCCCCCTTCCCGTCAATTTTTTCTCCTTTTTTGTTGATGAAAATTCCAGCCCAAAAATCGTTGGAATCGAATTGTAATCAGTTGGGGCGGTTAATCGGTGTCAGCTGGACATTTCCAGCTGGTCAAATCGATCAACATGTGCTATTTTGATTGGGGTGAATCAACAAAGTTGCGGGCATGAGTGGAAATTTGTCTGGGTTTTTCATGTGTAGGCAGCCGGTTGAAGGAGACAACACTGTTCGGGTCGGGTCGGGTTGACTCGTCCAACCCGGTAGTGCCGGTCTTACTCAAAATGTAAATTGGACCTTATTTCGACCGAATTTTCCAAATTGATCCTCAAAATTGCATTCCCCAGCATGTTTTGAACTTAAACATATAATTTTCCCCAATTTTTATTATACTTGTGCTCAAAATTTCCTCAATTTTATATTCGTGTTAATGGGGTTTTGTTCCATTCGAGGTCTTAATGACCTGATTAGGCAAAATTGATGCCAAAATTACATTTCCCACTCCTAATTACCCTTAGAAATGATGGTCTTATATTTCGGAAATTTCATTTCGGGCACAATTATCAATTTAGGTTCAAAATTCTCAATTTTTAATCAATTTTTGGGGATTTTTGATTTTTGCACCAAATTATGCAATTGAACTGACCATTATGTAATTAAAGGTCCCAGAATCAATTGTTGTGAAGACACTAAGATCTAAAAATGTCTAGAAAAAAATTAATTTTATTTTTGGTTCAATTTGGGTTTAATTTTGCCAAATTTTAGGAAAAACATACACCCAATTGAAATTTTATAAAATTAAAAGTGTAATTATGAAATTGGATTTTAAAGAAAATTATTGACTATTTTTTGGAATTTTTTGATTCCATTTACTATTTTTCTTGATTTTCTTGCTTATTTTGACTAAAATAAATTCGGGAAAAATACAGAAAAATGCTAAAAAATATTCTTTTTGTTTCCAAAATAGGTTTCTAGGCTTGGCCAAGATTCCTAGACCTAATTTTGAAATTTTTAAAAATATGACAAAAATGAGCTAAAAATTAGGTGTCAACAGCTGTCCTTCTTTGAGATTGAGCTCGTTAGAGGTTGATCTCAAAGACAATGTGACACCTTAAATTTTTAGTTGACTCACTAATAAAAATGGAAGTTTCACAACAACTGATTGGGGTCTTTTATTTTGAAATTCATGATCCAATCCCAAAGGTTCTTTTTGGAACATATTTTAAAAGTGTTTGTTAATGATTTGAGAGAGAGAAACTTACTTGTTTATGAGAGTTTTTATTGCTCCTCCAAGGATATGAATGAATAGTTGTTCTGATTTCTTGATTTAAGGATGAATCAACGCATCTTGAATACCTGCGGTTCCTTACCTTAGGACTTAAGAATTTGCCTAGTGACTCCTTGTCAAATAGGACTTGAAATTTGCCTAATGACTCATTGTCAAATAGGACTTTGAAACTGCCTAGTGGATCCTCACCAAATAGGACTTTAGAATTTGTCTAGTGATTCCTCGTCAAATAGGACTTTGAAGCTGTCTAGTGGCTCCTCGCCAAATAGGACTTTGAAATTACCTAATGGTTCCTCACCAAATAGGACTTTAGAATTGCCTAGTGGCTCCTTGCCAAATAGGACATTAGAATTTGCCTAGTGACTCCTCATCAAATAGGACTTTGAAACTGCTTAGTGGCTCCTCGCCAAATAGGTCTTTAGAATTTGCCTAGTGACTCCTCGTCAAATAGGACTTTGAAACTGCCTAGTGGCTTTTCGCCAAATAGGTCTTTAGAATTTGCCTAGTGACTCCTCGTCAAATAGGATTTGTGTAATAGTTTTCTGAAGCTATGGTTTTGTGATTACTCACAAAGGGTCAATTCTCTGAGGTTACAAATCCACGATCAATTAAGAGAATCATAACAATGCCATGTTTTAGGACTAAAAAGTCATCCAAAGCTACAGGTTGCGAACACTCGGAGGGTAATAGCTCCGAAGCTACAAACCTGCGAACACTTGGTAAGACCATAAAAATCATCATGAAAAGGCCATTCTTCGGGTCAGAGAAAGTCATCCAAAACTATAGGTTGCGAACACTCGGAGGGTGATGGTTCCGAAACTACAAACCTGCGAATATTTGGTAAGACCATAAAAATCATCATGAAAAGGCCATTTTTCGGGCCAGAGAAAGTTATCCAAAGTTACAGGTTGCGAACACTCGGAGAGTGATGGTTCCGAAGCTACAAACCTGCGAGCACTTGGTAAGACTATAAAAATCACCCCATTCAAAGTTGCAAAACCGTGATCACTCATGAGAATCATCATTCAGAGGCTACAAAGATGCAATTTGCTTTGAAATATCTATTTTGAAATGTGATTTTGTTTTAAAAGGATAATCCCAAGAAACCTTTGCATGGTTTTTAGCTAACCAAAAACTATTTTGAAACGTGGTCTTTTTAGATTACCACAAACTTTTTTGAAAACTTGGTTTCTAATTGACCAAAAACTATTTAAAACCTGATTTTGAAATATGCATTCTTTTATGTTGAATGCATTTCAGGCGATCAAATTCCCTTTTAAAGGAAGTATTTGAGCAAATGACTCGAAATCTTTCAAGAAATGTTTTGGAATGATCATTTAAAAGACCTTCATTAGAAATGATTTATCTCGATCTATGAATTTGGTCTTTCTTTCATTTGATTGAAAGGGGATTAATCTGATATCCCTCAATTTATCTCTCCTAACCCATCCTTAGGTATTCAGAGATATTCGCAATGTATACAATCCAATTGATTCGATAAGATTTTTCAAATGGTTGTAATGTTGGCTTGGTCAATGGCTATTCAAAGGATAGGCATTCAGAGGCCAAGAAAAAGATCTTATCATCTTTCAACTCACTTTGGGTCTTCAAGTTAAGAACCTGGAGGATAAGATAAGATAATATTGCATGCATTTCTTTGAGCGATGACTTTTTGTCATGAAATCATATTTTCACTCTCAACATCCCAATCTAAAGAGTCTTTGGAGAGAGGTTGTAATGTTGGTATTGGGTAGGCTCAAAAGGTTCAGTTGTTTTGTTTTGAATTCTGGGTTTTCATAAAATTGGTGATCTTCTTGGCATCACCACTCCCTTTTTCTCACTAGGGATCTTGATCTTTTCTGAGCATGAACACAAGAGTCCCCTAGACTTCCATTGGAAATTTCAAATGCTAATTTGTTGTGACCTTTGATTTTTCACAACTTTTGCATGACCTTTGCCATTCTTTTTGAATGTTTTTCTTTCTTTTTCTTTTGCTCCTTATTCTGGGCATTGGCCTTGCTTTTACCAGGCACACTGCTTTTTCATGCCCTAGATTCCTTTGCCTTTGATCTTTTTGCATTCTAAGGACTCTGTGTTCTGCCCTTTTGTTTTCTATTTATCAAGGTGGGTCATATGCTCATGCTCCAGTGCAAAAAGATGATCACCAATCTTGGGGTTCTGAAATGAATATTCAGGCTCAATTGGGCTTTGCCAAAAGTAAATGCGTTTGGGATATGGAAACAAAATGCTCTCCTTCCTCTTTGGATGTTATGAGCTTCCATATGAATTCATATGAAGTTATCAAAGAAAGATTGATGTAAGTGCATGCCATAAAATCTTTCTTGATCCTATTCTCCATAAATGTCAACCATGAACCTCCTAATTTGCCTCTTAACATCCTGAATTTCGACTCAATTTCCAGAAATCAATAAAACGAGTCTTATCTTTTATTTCATTTTCGTAAGTCTTGCCCGGAGCTGATCACTTCCGAGATACTGACCAGATGGGAATAGCTAACTAGGATAATGGTACGTGACCAAGGACTCAATCGTGAATTGGACACCGATTCTGAGAAACGACGAGGAAATATTTTGGGTCAAAGTAGGTCGATCTTCGGAAGGTAACGGACTCGGTTCGGGTCGAGGCCAACGATGTACACTCGGATAGCAGGTGATTTTGTAAGACTGAATGTGCACGTGGCTGACCAGTCTCGAATTTAAACCGAATGATCGTTATCTCCGGAATTAGCGATAATTCCTCTCGTTCTCCCGGTAATTGAGCCTGTCACGACTCAGATAACCTTAGGTCGATACGTATAACCCCTAAACAGCCACCCGTTAGTAAGAGATTCGAGCATTGAAATTTAACTAGTTTAATCGTGGAATTTGATCCGGACTTTGAGGTTGATTTTCGAGGGTTTACTGGTTTAGTTTCGCTAGGTCAACGTCAATTTGGGTTGGCCATTTATATAGGGGGTTAGTCCGGTCGGAAAATGGAATTTCGGCCCGGAATCGGACAAATGACAACTTTGCCCCTAAGCCCCATTTAGCGTTCCGAATTTTAAGTGATTTAAGGGGATTAATTAAATGCCATTTAAGGACAAGTGACAAGATGTTAGTGGAGTGAGCAAAGACCACATTACCCCTTCAATTATTGGACTAGGAAGAATGGTGGCCATTAGATCAAGGGTAAGAGAGTCAAGGTGACTAGGATTGTGACATGTGGCATCTAACCCTAACAACCCCACTATAAACTCTCTCTCTCTCTCTCTCTCTCTCTCTCTCTTCATTTCTTCTTGATCAAGCTAAGCCATTCTCTCTCTCTCCCTTTTTGCTCTCTCCTTTGCCGGCCACCACTCCCCTCCGCCGAGACCACCGCCCGCCGCCGCTCGCCGTGGCCGTCACCGCCGGAACCATGCTGCCACACCGCCGTCCAC
The DNA here is from genome assembly GCA_024500025.1 of Syzygium aromaticum. Classification (NCBI taxonomy): domain Eukaryota; kingdom Viridiplantae; phylum Streptophyta; class Magnoliopsida; order Myrtales; family Myrtaceae; genus Syzygium; species Syzygium aromaticum. The sequence continues at coordinate 13,775,143 of CM044888.1, read as the reverse complement.
GCCACACCACCACCACCACCGTCTCCCTCCCTTGTTCTTTCTCTTTCCCTGGACACGTGATCGCCGACACCATCCACCCATTGTCGCTCGTCGTCACGCCGTCATGCTGCTCGCCGGTTTGCCGCCGCCGCACGCCGTGACCGCCGTCGCTCGCCGTCTGTCCGCGCCGACCACCACAGCCACCCTCTTCGGCCCTCATTCCTCTCTCTCGATCGCTTGGAGGCCAAGCCACCGTGAGCTCGTCACTGCCGTTCACCGCCGCGTCGCCACCTCACGCCGTCGCCGTTCGTCCGTCTCCCTCGCTGTGAGCCGCCAGCCATGTCAGCCTGGAGAGCCGCCGCTTGCCGTCGTCCGTGACCATTCGCCGCCGCTCATCGGGAATCCCGCCGCCGACTTGCCGTTCACCGGTAGTTGGCCGCCGTTCCCCGTCGTCCCGATTCGAGTTTAGGTGGGTAAAACCTACTAAATCCTAATTAGGACGATAATACCCTTTAGATCGGGTTAGGGAGTCGTTAGTGAGTAATTAGTGGATAATTAGATTGATTGACGTTGATTAACGGCAATTAAGATTGATTAAGGATTTCCATTAGATTAGTAAGTGCCAGGATGAGATCGATGGATTGTTAAGAGGGTTATAAGGTGGATTTGAGGCCGGAACAAGGCCAATTGGTGGCTGTCCATATCGGCAATTAATGGTTCAAGTGTCGACAAGGGGATGGAATAATTCGATTGAGGTGTCGGAATTTCCTGGGTATTTGATTGGATAGTTGTGGTACTCAATTTGAATGATTTGTGTGCCTTGATGCTTATTTGTACTCTGTCATGTCGCGTGATCATGTGATCGACTTTGTGCAGAGTGTGATTTGGGCAATTGAGCATGTGGTGATGTGATAAGCTTGAATTCATTGAATTGCAATGATTGGTGCTCTTGTGCATTCCATATTGCTCGAGTATGAACATTCATGGTTGCGCATTGTGTATGCTGAGTGTGAGGCAAGTGACGAAATCTGTGCGAGAATGCGTGTCTGCCATGATCATATGAGCACCTTTAATTGCCCGATGCGCTTGACGCCAGGTTCAGATAAAATTTGGGCAGTGTGCCGTGTGATCACTTAAGGCCTTCGGGTCGTGGCCTTCGGGTCAATTCCGTCTTCATGCACTTTGTAGCAAGACGATGCCTGGTGTGTCCAAAAGACGACCGGTCTCATGCACTTTGTAGCAGGCTTGGTTCGTAAGGAGATCGGTGTTGCGCCTCATGCACTTTGTAGCAGGCTAGAGACACTAGGCCGGGGGCGTTTTTACACTGGCCACAAAGTGTTGTATATGAGTTTGGGCCAGTGGGCCGTGGAAATCAGATAATCTGTAAATTATTAGATTATGTAGTGGAATTGTTAGGCATGGTATGGGACGTGCCCAAGTGGTTCCATCTTATAATCCAAATGCGCGTGCTTGTACCACATTGATGCATTGGCATACATAAGAATGCATGGACGAGTATGAATATGTGTGAAACTCGGTGATGGGTATGTGGTCCAGACATTTACGAGCATGAGCATGCGTATGACGCACGTGTGACTGTGTATGCTCGAGTATGTGCTTAATTATTACTTTAAATTACCTAACCTGCAGGGTTATTGGTAAGTGTGATCTAGGCCGAGGGCCTAGGTCCGTGTTTGTTTGATTGAGTTTTGTTCCCGTCAGGAGGTGCATGTTGGCCTAGTTTAAGTATAGTGGGTTTTTACTTGCTGAGATTCATCTCACGGTTGAATAACCCAACTTTTCAAACCCCAGACCCTGACGATGCCGGAGGTGCCAGATGCACCAGTGCGACATGGGATCCCGCAGCAACTCGAGCACACCATGTCAGTTCACCCCATAGGGAATGGGGAAATGTTCCTTAGACATTATATTTTAGTTTGGGTAAATGTAGGAGCCACACATTTTGAGATCCATGAGTACGTGGCCTGGTGCTTTAGAGACCGTTTTGGGGATGAGTACGGGTTCGGACGAGGACCAGGAGCTGTCCGAGAGTTCTTCAGAGATGTCGAGCTCAAATCCCGACTGGGAGCCTTAGGATAGATCCCCTTCCTGGTGTAGCGAGGACTGACACTTTTTGGGATTTAGTCCTCCTTTCTCCTTTTGCTGATGATTCTCCCTAGCCGCCTCTCCCTTTTGACTAGCGTGGTGGTTATTGTCTGCTTTTGCTGTTATGCTTTGGGATGTATACTTTGGCTGTAAATGGATATTGTAAAAGTTTCTATATATGTATAAAAGATGTATATTTTGTAATTAGTAATTTCTGTTGTATTATCCTTGTTCTCATATTGTTTTCTGTACGGGTATTATTATTTGTTCTACTTCTGCTTGTGTATGAATCTCTTGTTTGGGTGTTGGGTCGGCGACACTTCCTGGGACATCGCACTCAAATCAACCAAGAGGAGGGATGTGGCGCACCACAGAGGGCGTAGGGCGTGATAGCCTTAATGTAGGGTGGTTCTCAACAAGGTTGTTTTTTGGGAAATTTCTCCACTGTCTAGGCTCAAATTTGGTTTGCAAATGATAACCATGTGTTTGGGGTAACAAAATGATATGGCTTTCATCATTTCAATTCATGTAAGCATTGCGAATACCCCCTATTTCCTACAGATAAGGTATTCTCTCATTCTGATACTCATTCTTCCATTCACTCGAGTGTATAAAGGACGTATTTGGATATGGCTCACCTTTCATCATTTGAAGGCTTTTCATTTGATTTGATCCAAACTTTTCATTGAAATTTTTCATGACTTTTGTCAAAACTTCCTTTCTAAGGAATTCTGATGCATAATACATGCTTAAAGAACGCGTATTTCAAAACCTTTTTGAAATAACTTTTCATGTCAATCCACTTAGGGAAAAGAAATTTTATTTTCCGGAAACTTGACTTCTTTGAGACTCAAATTTATGAGTTAAGAATACTTACTAGATTGACTTGATGAGTCTCCTTTTGTTTTCTAACTTTGTTGAAAGATTTTAGAGGTCTCGAATCACCTCAAATTTCCTTTCATCATATCCTGTAACATGAACAAACATGTTCCACGAAATGCACGATATGCATGATGTGCGTATGTTATAACTAGTATCGATTTTCTTGAATGTCTGCCTTCATTTCATAGGTAGAAAATCTTGATAGCATCTACATTTACAGGATAGGCTAGTTTTGTTCTTGTCATGTCTACAAGAATTAGTGCTCCACCAGGAAGAACCTTCTTGACAATGTATAGACCCTCGTAGTTCGGAGTGAACTTTCCACGTAGGTTTGAATTGTTGGGAATAACCTTCTTCACAACTAAATCATTTGTCTTGAAATGTCTTGATTTTACCTTTTTGTTGAAGGATTTAGCAATTCTTTTCTGGTAAGCTTGTCCATGACATATAGCCTGTAATCTTCTCTTGTCGATCATATTGAGCTGTTCATATCTTTGTTGGCTCCATTCGGCTTCTGAGAGCTTTATTTGAGATAATATCTTTAATGAAGGAATTTCCACCTCAACGGGTAACACTGCTTTCATCCCATAAACTAAGAAGAATGGAGTTGCCCCAGTTGATGTTTGAATTGAAGTTTGATACACCATCAGGGCATATGGCAATCTTTCATGCCAATCACGATAATTCTCGGCTGTCTTGGATAATATCTTCTTGATATTCTTGTTCTCTGCTTCCACTGCTCCATTCATTTGCGGGTGACATGGAGATGAATTCAAGTGCCGAATGTGGACATGTTCAAGCAAATCATTTACGATTTTGTTGTTCAAATTTGAACCATTGTCAGTAATGATTGCTTCTGGAACTCCGTACCTGGTAACGATGTCTTGCCTAATGAACTTTGCTATATTCTTGGCAGTGACATTTGTATATGAATTTGCTTCAATCCACTTGGTGAAATAATCAATTGCCACCAGGATAAAACGACATCCATTTGAGGCCTTTAGGTTAATTGGGCCAATCATGTCAATTCCCCACGTTGAAAATGGCCATGGCTTTGACATTTGATGCAGCTCATTAGATGGTGCATTAATTCTATCTCTATAGACCTGACATTGACGACAACACCTCACATGTTGAATGCAATCTGTTTCCATCGTCATCCAATAATATCCCAACCTCATGATTTTGCGAGCTAAGAGATGGCCATTCATATGCGAGCCACACTCGCCTTCATGAATTTCTCTCATGATTTGTTCAGCTTCTTTACTATCAACACATCTTAACAAGATTGAATCAAACGATTTCTTATAGAGAACTTGTCCACTGAGGAAAAATTTATTGGCTATTTTTCTAATAAATTTCCTGTCGCTTGATTGGCTTCCTTCAGGAAATTCCCCTTCTTGTAAGTATTTCTTGATATCATGAAACCACGGTTCATTGTCAAATTCTGCTTGAACTACCATGCAATGTGCCGGTTGTTCGAGAATATTGATTCTCAATGGCTTTATATCCATACCATCCTCGGCTCGGAGTAGAGATGATAAAGTTGCAAGAGCATCTGCAAAATGATTATGAGCTCTTGAAAGATAATCAAATGTTATCTCTTCAAATTCCTCAATCATTCCTTCTAAGTATTTGTGATATGATGAGCATCCCGAGTTTGCCATTCTCTAGTTGTTTGCAATATGATGAGCATAGAATCTCCGTATACTTGCAACTTTTTCACCCTCATTGAAAGAGCTAAATGTAGGCCAAGAATACACGCCTCATACTCAGTGATGTTATTGGTGCATGGGAATACCAGTTTTGCGGATATCGGATATTGTTGGCCTTCTGGAGAGATCAGTACTGCTCTGGTACCTAATCCAAATAAGTTGGTTGCGCCATCAAAATACATGATCCATTTGTCATCGACTAATGTAAATATATGGTCATCCAGTTGCTCTTCAGACTTGGCGATATTCTGCGAATTCTCTGCCAGCATGTCTGCTATCACTCGCCCTTTGACTGACTTTTGGGATGAATTCCTGACATCAAATTCGGACAATAAAACTTGCCATTTGGCTAATTTTCCTACCAAGGAGGATTTCTCAAGAAGGTACTTGATCGAATCATTCTCAGTTATTAGCTGAATTCGGTGATGAATGGTGTACTGCCTTAATCTGTGTAACACCCAAACTAATGCAACGCATGTTTTCTTGACCGTTGGATAGTTCACTTCTGATATTGTGAATTTCTTGCTCAAATAATAAACGGCTTGCTCTTTACTGTTGTTCGGTCTTCTTTGTACCAGTATTGCCCCTAATGATTCATGGTGAATCGTCAAATATAGGATCAGCGGAATTCCAGGAATTGGTGGTACTAATACCGACGGGCATACCAGATATTCTTTGATTTTATCAAAGGCTTATTGATATTCTTTATCCCACCTTACCTTGGCATTCTTCTTCAACAGTTTGAAAAATGGTTTTGCAGTCTTAGAAAGCTGGTGGATGAAACGGGCAATGTAATTTAATTGTCCTAACAAGCTTCTTACCTCTTTTACTGTAGAAAGGGGTCTTCAATTCATATATTGCTTTAATCTTGGAAGGATCAATTTCGATTCCCCTGTTGCTGACTACAAATCCTAGCAATTTGCCAGATTTTGCCCCAAATACGCACTTATTGGGATTCAATCGCAACTTGTACTTTCTGAGTCTTTTGAACAATTTGCGAAGTACCTCAACATGGTCTTCTCCTTGTTTGGATTTTGCAGTCATATCATCCACATATACCTCGATTTCTTTGTGCATCATATCATGGAATAGAGTTACCATTGCTCTCTAATATGTAGCGCCAGCATTTTTCAGACCGAAAGGCATTACCTTATAATAGAATATCCCCCATGGTGTAATGAAGAACGTTTTTGCCTTATCTTCCTTCTTCATAAGGATTTGATTGTACCCTGAGAAGCCATCCATAAATGAGAATGTTTCGAACCCAGCAGTGCTATCCACTAATACATCAATATGTGAAAGTGGGAAGTCATCCTTTGGGCTTGCCTTGTTTAGGTCACGGTAATCAACGCATACTCGTACCCGTCCATCTTTTTTCATTACGGGTACTATATTAGCAACCTATTTTGGATATGGCACTACTTCGATGAAACCAACCTTGAGTAATTTCATCACTTCCTCTTCTATTTTCTTAGCCAACTCTAGCTTTGTTCGCCTCAATTTTTGCTTCTTCGGTGGGATGCTTGGATCAATTGGCAAAGCATGTTCAACTATACTTGGATCAAGGCCTGGCATGTCAACATAAGACCATGCGAATATGTCTTGATATTCTCTAAGCAAATCGGTTATTCTTTTTGACTCTGCTGAGGGTAGACTTTCCCCAATCTTGATTTCTTTAGGATTCTTCTTATCACCCAGATTAACAGTAACTGTTTTCTCTAATGTGAGTGGCTTTGGTTCTTCATGAAGGATCCATTTTCTTTCGATCCATTCCGCATCTTCATTATTCTCCTTACTATCATAAATGATCTCCTTGGAGAGATTTAAATCATTTATGAAGCTATTGTAGGTGTGCGGATGCTCATGCCTGACATGCAACAAACATGATTAATATGTACATATGAAATGGATTGATGCATGAGTTTTAATGACAAATCCTTTTGGAAAGCTATTTTTGAAGTTTGTTTTGAAAAAATCAAGAAGATAAAGCCAGTCCTTGTATCTCCGGACATCCTTGCTTTTAAAATCATTTTTGCAATGAGGAGTCATACGAAAACCCAAAGCCTCAAGCCTCACATGTGAGAGCAATATTCATCATAGGTTTGGTTTTGTTTCCATATGTCCTTAACAAAACACTTTTATTGAATTTGAAAAGTGCAATTACATCTATATTGAAAGAAACGTAAATTACTGTTGAATTGAAACAACATTAACATGAAACAAGCAAATTGTAAAGACAACAATGAGGAAAGGGTTTAAAGGAAACTTCCTACTCCAGTGCGTAGGTATCTTCATTTTGAACTAATATGACATTAATAATATCCTCTTTGAATAAACTCAACATGTCAGGCTCAGTTAATGCATGCAAACTTTCTTCTGCGAGCAACTTGGGAGGCCCAGGAAAATTTTCTCTAATATGAACTTGATGATAGGGTAACTCCTTAACCTTACCCTTCCATGTTGACGGGTTAATGATTCGATCACCTTGGCTTCCACGGCCTTTATGATTTTCTCGACTCTGGCCTTGGCCTCCATGGTGATTATTGATGGCTTCATATCCCACTCCATACCTCTTCTTGGTACTAGATGGGATAATAGGTTCTTTAATCCCTTGAGCTTTCATTCCTAGCCCACCTTCATGGTTAAATCCGTATCGGCACAACATTCCAGTCATAATAGACGATGTTGAAAATTCTGGAGTCTTCATGAAACTTCTAGCAGGAATTTGTGTCATGGAAATCATCTCAAAAAAATGATAACTTGGCTCTTCTTTTATCTCTAGCTCGACATAAGGTATGACACTTTCCTTGTAAGTGGTAAAGTCTGTCTCACTGTGTACGGTAATCATTTTACCGTTAATAACAAATCACACCTTCTAATGAAGACTAGAAGGGATGGCGCCAGCCATATGAATCCAAGGCCTTCCTAGCAGCAGGTTGAAGGTCCTTGGAATGTCAACCACTTGAAAATCAATCAAAAAAGGTATAGGGCCTATGTTTACTTCCAATTCAATGTCCCCAATAACATCTTTCTTCATTCCATCAAATGAACGTATAGTTACCTTTGAAGGTTTGATAAGTTCTTCACTAATCCCCAAGCGATGCAGCGTGCTTAAAGGACACAAGTTAAGTGCAGAACCATTATCGATGGGCACTCGTGACACTTCTTTGCCCCGGCATTTGACGGCAATATACAGAGCCTTATTGTGAGATCGTCCGTCAATAGGGAAATCTTCATCAGAAAAGGCAATTTGATCTTTTAATAGAATAGCACCAATAAAGTCTTCCAATTATACCTCATTAATGGTTTCCGGGACATGCACCTCATTTAGAAGCATCATGAGCACCATTTTATGGCTTTCTGAAGTCTTGAAAAGATCCAATAAGGAAATCTGTGCTGGCATCTTTCTCAATTGTTCAATTACCTCGTATTCACTTATCTTCATGACTGATAGTAACTGCTTAACATCCTCCTCAGTCACTCCCTTCTTTTCATGCTCGCTTTCTTTCGGAACGTAACATCTTCCCGATCTGGTTATTGCATCAATCTCTCTAGATGCATAATCCCATGGCACACATTTGGTGTCAAATTTCTCTTTGGAGGCAAAGTGATAATCACAGGTCGCACCTACTTGTCTTCAATTTTTAGTTGACCAATAAGAAGTTTGATGGTAATTTGCTCATCAAGATGCTTTTCTTCTCCCAATCTATTCACTTCATCAAGATTGATCAATAGTGGTGTGATCATGGACACCATGCTTTTGTTAGCTTCAATAACATCCATTCCACCCCAACCGTTAGGCACGATACTTTCTTCTTTGGATGCCCATGAGGGTGGTGTGTATTTAACACAGAAGTTATAACAGCCACTGTCCTGACCTAGATAATCTACGATCTCACCCCGTCTTCTTGCTTTGCGAATAAATCTCCTGTCTCCTTGGCGAATCTTTTCCTTCATCCTTTTGTCTTGATTTTCCTTCTCCTCAAGACTTAATTTGTTGATTGGGACTTCATTCATGCCTCCCCATCCATCAGGCACAATGGTTTCATTCTTGAAAACCTAAGGCGGAGCTGTGTATTTAACTCGGAAATTATACTTTCCACTGTCTTGACTAAGAAAGTCTACAGTGTCTCCTTGCTCAAATGAGGTTTGGGTAAATCGCCTTTCACCCTGCCGAATCGCTTCTTTTTGCTCTTCAAATTGATTCGCCTCATCAAAAGATGGAGTCTCATTTTGCTTGATGAGCTCATCATCCATACCACCCCATCCATCAGGCACAACTACTTCACTTCTAAAAGCCCATGGTGGTGGAGTGTATTTTACTTGGAAGTTGTATTTGCCAAAGTCTTCTCCCAAGTTGTCTATGATTTCCCCTTTCAAGAGTGCTTCACGACGAAAGCGAGCATCTCCCTGATAGGCAGATTTTAATTTGGCTTCATATTCATCTTCTGTAAGGACCATATTTACCACATTGTGCTCAAGAAGAGGGTTCTGATGCACATTTGGCTCTGGTTCTTGAAAGTTTAGTATCTTCTTATCTATGAGTTGCTGGACTTTGTATTTCAAAACCATGCAATTGTCCACATCATGTCCTCTTTCCCCCATATGGTATGTGCAAGTCTTCGACTCATCGTACCAGGGGAACTCCGTAGAATTATCTCTTGGCACTTCCTTAGCCACCAGATGCCTTACTAATAGCATTGGTAGTAGCTTCGATAAGGGTCAGGGTAATAAGGTGAATTGCCTTACAGATCTTTTCCTTAGTTCAAATGGTTTTGGATTTTTCCAAGGAATATTGGATTGCTTTTGGAATGGAGCTTGATTGACGTTAGAGCTGGATATCATAGCTATATGGTGTACAGGCTTCTTATCCTTTCTTCCGGGATATGGTCTTTGTACTGTCGTTTCTTGAGACTTCTTCTCCTTCAATGTCCATTCGATCCTTTCGCCAACCTTCACCAGCATGGTAAATGTTTGGCAACCTAAGATATGCAACTTGTCATAATATTCCGTTGGTAATGACTTCAAGAAGAGTTCAATCAGCTCGTCCTCACTTATTGCCGGTTTGACTTGCGAGGCTATAGCTTTCCATCTCTGTGCATAACCTCTGAATCCCTCATTTCTTCGCTTCTCGGTTCTGACTAGATCTTCCCGAGTTGGAAGTACTTCGACATTGAATTTGTATTGGCGAAGGAACTCTCCTGCCAAATGGTCCCATTCGATAAAATCTTCTATATCAAGAGCGGTATACCACGCCAAAGTTGCTCCCTTTAAGCTATCTTGAAATGTACTGATAAGAAGTGGCATATTGTCTGAAAATCTCGTCATTTTGAGGAGATAATACTTCAAGTGGCTTTTAGGACAGCCAATACCATCGTATTTGCTCACGAACTCTGGTTCTTTGTAATTCTCTGGCACAACCACCTTCATGTATGGTGAGAATTTATCGAATCTATGAAGTTCATAACCTTGACTTGCCAAGCATTCTTCAATTTTGGCCAATCGTTTGGCCTCCTCTTCATCTTTGGATGTCTTTGTAACCTTAACATCCTTTTCTAGATTTACTATTTCTGGTGCAGATTTCGAAGGATTCTCCTGAATTGGTTCTTTACTCCTCATGGTATCTTCAACAGGTACTTCAGTAGCATTTGCAGTCCCTGGGTTGGCAACTGTAGGATAAGATCCTCTTGCAGCTATTATAAAAGTCTTCATTTCTGCCATCATAGCAGCCATTTGTGTTAACTGGTTTTCTACTTCAGCCAGCCGAGTGCAAGTTTCTTCCTCAGCCATTTTTATTTGTAAACGAGTTCGAGGTCTTCTACCTTCCATTGCTAAACAACCTGTTTTCATGAAAATCATCAAGATATTAGAATTGATGAAGTAGATATGAAGACTTATATTCTTTCAATTGTATGTTTTCTTGTAGATAACAAGGATAAGAATTTTTTTACAAGCCTTAGCCTTGCAGAAATCTTCTCATCAATGTTTTTTTTTCAAGAAATCATACCATTCAAAGAATTACAATCCATGGTGACTGTTTCTTTTATGTGAAATGTGCTTTATTCATCAAACAATCATGCATAAAGTAATTGTTTTGATTTTGAAGATCCATACTACAACGATTTACATCGAAATGGGAGAATACTAGCTTAAACAAGTCTAGGCTTCTTGCTAGCTAAGGTAACTTCAGCCTCTTTAGATTCCTTGACTCGTATCTCCCATTCTTCCACGTCAATTGTGACTTCCTCGGAAATGTATGGCTCAACACCTGGCGTGTTCGGCACAATGTACTCTAGAATGTATGGTTTGTCAACATGAGTAACGATACTCAAAGGTACATATGGTTCAACATCGATCGGTCGTTTGGCCTTCAACCATTCTATGTACTCTTTGGATGCCAAGAATAGCTTCATCTCTCCTTGTAGATCCTCAGGCCACTGTACTATTTGCTTGGTCGATTTCTTCAAGGAATGCATAATCTTCTGAACCTTTATTTGCAACTCTTTATTTTCCTTTTCCGATTGGGATTTTTGTGGTATATCAAATGTGAACTCCTCGGGATGCCAATTAGGTGGAACTTGTTAGATCATCCCGAACTGTTGTACCACTCTTAATGGGCAATAAGAGGCTCCACCGCTCAATCCGAGTAATGGTACTAAATTACCTTCGTGACAAGTAATTTGAGCTGTCATGATCTTTGGCCATTGAATTCTCCATTGGAATTGATTAAGAGTCAATGCTCTAATGAAGTTTGCCCACTCATGAAAAGAGTATTTCGGCAATTTGTCTTGAAGCCTCAAATACTTCTCAATGGGGTTGGTAGATAAGTCAATCTCCTTAATGTGCATATGACGTTCCCAGGGTTGGATATGGGAGATGAACCATAAAGAAAGCAACCCGGCAAAAGCGTGAAGTACACCCTTTTGATGATACTGATATTTGTTCAAAGAGATGATGGTTTCTGCTAAAAGCATGTTGGAAAAATCCCACTTTAAGCAAGTTTACCTAGCAATCACTGCAACAAGAGGATTTAATCCGGTCCTTGATGTAGGGAATAAGACGAACCCAAAGAAAACAAGAATGAAGACTCTCGTGGAAGTATTCCTAGTTTCCTTTGGCAATTTAGAGTAATTAGCCACCAAATAGGATAAAGGAAAATTCCCTGTATTCGACTTGATCAACTTTTCCACTTGAGGAGTCTTCAAGTTTAAGAATTCGGCTATGACACTCGTGGGTTTCAATCCAATTATAGGCTCAACGATTTTTTATTCGAAATCAACCCCAATGGTTGCCTTATACTCCTCTAATATAGGTACCATCTTATGCTCGCCCAATTGGAATGTGGCGGTAGTGATTTCCCAAAAATGGGATAGTGCTTGAATCAAACTCACTTGATACTCGAGATTGATGAGCTTGAACAAATATCTCAATCTTTCCCTCACGTAGGCCTTATTGTCTTTGGTCATGTTCACCTACCATGCCAACAGCTCTTTCCTTGGAACCGGGATGACTTGTATATCTAGTTTCCTCATTTGGATCTAATCATGCAAAAAGTTCATTATTAGTCACCATGGATTAATTTTAAATGCCTCCATTTTAATTATATGTCATTTTATGGACAAAATGGAGGTAAAGCACATTTGCATTATTATGACATAATACAAATGCCACTTTTAATCCATTTATACCTTAAAAGAGCATATACTTAAAAATGTGAATGAAACCAATGTCTAAAACAAATGCCTTTTGATATGCTCCATTTTGACCCTAAAGTACTATCTTATGGTTTACAAGTTCGAATACATCGAAAATTGACTTTTGGCAAATGGGGTTGTACATGTCAGATCTTGAGCATCCAACTGTTTGAATTACATTGAAAATCATCGTGGACCTATACATTCCATCTAGAAATGTAAAATCAGACCAAATGGAGCATATCGACCTAACCATTCATCCTAGTATGAAAAGGCATATTGTCCAAACTTTGATTATCATTTGGGCATTTTTTTTGACAAAGCGATATCAATTAATTTTGCATAATTGAAAAGTTGAGAAAAGTGGAACGACATTTACTTGTCAACACCTTTTGCTTGGTTTTAAGTATACCAGCCATAAAGACAAACATATGTAACAAGTGAGGTTTTGACACCTAAAAGGGTAGGATATACTAAAGGCTTAAGGTCGCCACCTTAATGGACAAGAGATTCCATTCCAATAGGCAATCGGCCTAAAGTAATGAAATATTATTCCATCTCGATGGTCGGTATTGTATTTAAACGATCTCATGAGCAATCGGCTCATAGTTTCGCCAAAACACATATCTCCTAAGGGTGATCCTAAGTGTAGCCGAGGTTAGGCCACGGGTAGTGTGTGCAAAAAGTGTAGTACTAAAGCAATTTAAAGGCAAGCACAACAATTTATAACCAAACAACACTTCTAAAATTTGGTAAAAATCACATTTAATCCCAACATCAACCTGCAAAACAAAGGTAAGCATAGACTACACCCCTTATACCTCCCATCTGCATCACCATTTAACACTTTATTAATGAGGACGTACCTGGGATCCTTGCGAGCACAAATACATGCATATCGTTCTATCTAGGCCTAAGTCCATTTAGAAATTGAAGGCTCCCCAATGGAGTCGCCAAGCTTGTCACGCCACGCACTCGCGTGCATTTCTCGTGGAGGTACTTTTTCTATATGGGCCTCTCCCAGGCCATACCTCACATGACATCGGGATTTATTTTATCAAAATTTAAATTTGAAGTCTCCACTAGTCATTTATGGTAGGTTGACTAAAAACCTAATTGTGGTATGGGAGAAATACCGCAATCCTACAAACCAAAGATTCTGGATAAAGGACTTGGTTACATTAACTATCCCAAATTGAAACCATTAATGCCCTTTCGGTACCTAAGAACGATTATGGCATGTCTAATACGTCACACGGATCCCAAATTTCAATTTTTAATCTGACCATGGACAATCAATAAAGTATTCACAAATCAATTGCATATCACATGACAAATCAATCACAACAACCCTAATTTGGTCACTAAAGATGAAAAGTTATTAAAACCCTAACCTTAGCACTAATAGCTTGTTCATTTTGTTTTGTTTTTTTTTTTTAGGATTTGTTGGGATTTTGGCTCAAAATCTGGAATTTTCCAAATTATGCCACTTAGGCATTTTGGAAAATTCAAATTTCACTTTTTATGACTAGCCACAATGATTTCTAATCATTCTGTGAATTTTCAAAATTTTTTATTTTTTTTTTATTTTTCGAAAAATTTTTAAAACCAAGAAAATGATTTTTAATGTTTTCTGGGAATTTTTGTGAATTCATTTATTTATTTATTATTTTGTATTTTTATGAATTTTCTAGGACTTTTTATGAATTTTCTGTAATTTTTCTAATTTTTATGAATTTTCTGCAAAATTTTCCAATTTTTTTGAATTTTCTGTAATTTCTTTAATTTTTGTGAATTTTCTGCAAAATTTCTGAATTTTCTAAAAAAATCTAATTTTTATGACTTTTAGAATTTTTGCGATTTTTTTTTGAATTTTTTTTTTTGCTCGCCAGGACCGGCCGACCGTTGCCAGTGCCGTCGCCGTCGTCGGCGCCGGTGCCGACACCGGTGCTAGCGCCGTTCACCTTCTCTAGCGGGCAAGGTATCAAAACGGCGCCGTTTTTGGCATTTTTCATTTAGGCATTTTCCCGAACAGTTAGTGGGCATGGTTTTGTATTTTGCATTTTCAGGGCCACGACTTTAGGCTCATTATCAGCGACCCTCCGGTGACTATTCCGCCGTTCCTCTTACACTATCAACAAGACCACAAGTTCTATTATCATTTCAGTCTGATTCAGTCACTGTCGGACCTTCGCCGGACAGCGAAAAATCATTCCAAAAAGCCAAACTTGTGCTGTTCAAATTTTCATGTTTTTTAGAACTTGAATCCTAAAACTAGCCGCCCTAGAAGTCTAAACAGGCTCTAATCAACATAAAAATCAACACACAAGGTCAAAGAAGGCCTACTTGAACGGCCATTGGCCGTGAAGACACTCCGGCGAGCACTTCGCGAGCTCCGACGAAGTTTGGCAATGGTGACCGAGGGGATTTTATGAGGTTTTAATGACCAAAATGCAATCAAGAAATATGGAACACGATTAGAAATGATTTTTGAATATCTAAAGGCACAGCATTGCAACAAAAATCGCAATAATTGAAAAACCGAATCAAATCACATTTTCTGGAATTTTTGAAAAATCATGATAACGAGCGAACTTTACCTTCTTCGGAAGTGGATCAAACTAAGCTTCCGAGTTGAATGATCGGCTTAAGTTTCTTCTTTGACACCTCTGCTTCACAACAGTGGTCTTGGAATCGCCAGGGGTGCTCTGGAAACTCCGGCCGAGAAGCAATTTCAGACCTTCATGGAAGACTTCATCACAAGGTCACTGGACATGGAGGATCACTAAAGGAGTCGATTTGCCATCATTTTCTCGCCGGAGAAGGCGTCGATCGCTCGACTCTAGGACCCTCAACACGTCTCTAATGCTCTCTCTCTCTCTTTCTCGCTCTTTCTCTCTCTTTTCTCTCTCAGGAATTTTCTCGAATGGCTTCCCCCCTTCCCGTCAATTTTTTCTCCTTTTTTGTTGATGAAAATTCCCGCCCAAAAATTGTTGGAACCGAATTGTAATCGGTTGGGGCGGTTAATCGGTGCCAGCTGGACATTTTCCAGCTGGTCAAATCGATCAACATGTGCTATTTTGATCGGGGTAAATCAACAAAGTTGCGGGCACGAGTGGAAATTTGTCTAGGCTTTTCACGTGTAGGTAGCTGGGTGAAGGAGGCAACACTGTTCGGGTCAGGTTGGGTTGACCCGTCCAACTCGGCAGTGCCGGTCTTACTAAAAAATGTAAATTGGACCTTATTTCGATCGAATTTTCCAAATTGACCCTCAAAATTGCATTCCATAGCATGCTCCGAACCTAAACATATAATTTTTCCCAATTTTTATTATAGTTGTGCCCAAAATTTCCTCAATTTTATATTCGGGTTAATGGTGTTTTGTTCCATTCGAGGTCTTAATAACCTGATTAGGCAAAACTGATACCAAAATTACATTTCCCACTCCTGATTACCCTTAGAAATGATGGTCTTATAATTCGGAAATTTCATTTCGGGCACAATTATCAATTTAGGTTCAAAATTCTCAATTTTTAACCAATTTTTGGGGATTTTTGATTTTTGCACCAAATTATGCAATTGAACTGACCATTATGTAATTAAATGTCCTAGGATCAATTGTTGTGAAGACACTAAGATCTAAAAATGTCTAGAAAAAAATTAATTTTATTTTTGGTTCAATTTGGGTTTAATTTTGCCAATTTTGGGAAAAACATACACCAGATTGAAATTTTCTAAAATTGAAAGTGTATTTATGAAATTGGATTTTAAAGAAAATTATTGACTATTTTTATGGAATTTTCTGATTCCATTTACTATTTTCTTGATTTTCTAGCCTATTTTGACTAAAAGAAATTCGGGAAAAATACAGAAAAATGCTAAAAAATATTTTTTTGTTTCCAAAATAGGTTTCTAGGCTTGGCTAAGATTCCTAGACCTAATTTTGAAATTTTTGAAAATATGACAAAAATAAGCTAAAAATTAGGTGTCAACATGAGGCGATGGTGGTGGAAGATTCAGGTTTAGGCCGGAGTTCTGAAATGATTTGGTTAAATAACTATAAGATGAATCTTAATAAGTTGACAGCTTAAACCTCACTAAAATTATCACGTACCTCAAAACAAGTCTAAACACAATATCATTCAATTTACACATAACAAGCACACAAATGCACTTACCTGGGCTCTATGTACAAACAATCTGCACGTTAGTCTCAAATTTACCAATTTCAAGCCACATGCACTTTCCAAATTATTCTCATTCCTAAAAGCAAATGTCAAACACATAACATTTCCAAACTCTGCATTTCACACTCAATCATGCATCACCACATCATTTTCGTTAAACTTGCCAACGACCCGTGTAAACATGCCTCAGGTTCGATCTTACTTTCACTTACCACATCACACATTTCATTCTCATTCTCTTTTTTCAGCCTGCGTATACACGCCTCAAGCTACACATTCTTATCACGACCCGCGTAAACACGCCTTAGGCCCGATCTCATTCTCACTTGCCACATCACACATCTCATTCTCATTATCTTTCCACAACTCACGTAAATATGCCTCAAGCTTCACATTTGTATCACGACCTACGTAAACACGCCTTAGGTTTGTTCAATTCTCCGCGTAAACACGCTTTAGGGATTAAGTGATCACGCGAACATGCCAACACGTCACATTTTATTTGTACCCCGCGTAAAGACGCCTCAGGGCTTTTTAATGATCACACACACGTTGCATGCCTCAAATCTCACACGTTCACACACTCGGACATTAATTAAATGCACTCAAATGCACCAAAATTGATCATCCAAATTCAGCCCATATATTAAACATACAACCATCATATAGCACGCCATTTTTCCAACTGTTGGCTAGTAATACTTCTCTCACCAACTTCGTCCCAACACAATGGCGTCCTACACGCCTTACCATATAAGGCCTCAAATGGTGTCATCTGAATACTCTGCTGATAACTGTTATTATAGGCAAACTCTACCAAATGTAACTGCTCTTCCCATTTGCCTTGGAAATCTAACACACAGGCTCTCAGCATATCTTCTAAAGTCTGAATCATCCTTTCTGACTGGCCATTTGTTTGCGGATGATAGGTCGTGCTGAATTGCAATCTCGTTTCTAATGCCTCTTGCAAACTTTTCCAAAATTTGACAGTAAACCTGGGATCACGATTCGAAGTGATCGTCACTGGCACTCCATGAAGTCGAACAATCTGCCGAACATACAACTCTGCGTACTTTTCCAGTTCCAAATCCTTTCGTACTGCTAGAAAATGCGTTGATTTAGTCAAACGATCCACTATCACCCAAATAGAGTCATGTCCTCTTTGACTGCGCGGTAATCCCGTTACAAAATCCATCGTAATATGCTCACATTTCCATTCTGGGATCTCCAACTGTCGCAACAATCCACCTGGCTTGCAGTGTTGTGCCTTCACTTGTTGGCATGTCAAACACTCGGCCACATGCTTGGCCACGCCCTTCTCATACCAATCCACCAATAGTGCTGCCTCAGATTCTGGTACATTTTAGTACTCCATGAGTGGATGCTATACTGACTTCGATGAGCTTCACTTAAGATCTCCTCTTTCATTCCTTCGTCATCTGGCACACATAACCGTCCTCGAAATTTCAAAATCCCATCCTCTAACACTTGAAAATCTGACTTCCTCTTTACTGTGCCCACCTCAACTATCTTCTAGATCTTTGGGTCCGTAGACTGCAATGCCTTAATCTTGTCTTTAATTTCCGGTTCAATCCTTAGAGTAGCTAGCAAATTCGATGCTTGGCTCATTTCGAACTTGAACTCCGAGTCTTTGAGCCTTTCCAACAACGTCCACTCTTTGACCATCAAGTGCGCCACGCTAGACTTGCGACTCAAGGCATCGGCGACCTTATTTGCTTTCCCCGGATGATACAAAATGTCGCAGTCGTAGTCCTTTAAAAGTTTCATCCACCTATGCTGTCTCATATTCAACTCTTTCTGCGAAAACAGGTACTTTAGGCTTTGATGATCCGTATAGATCTGAAACTTCTCTCCACATAAGTAGTGCCTCCAAATCTTGAGCGCGAATACTATTGCTGCTAACTCCAAATCATGCGTCGGGTAATTCCTTTCATGGAGTCTCAACTGACGTGACGCATAAGCTACCACCTTACTATGCTGCATTAACACACAACCAAGTCCTCTTAGTGAAGCATCGCTATAAATCTCAAATCCACCAGGTCCTGACAAAATAGTCAATACTGGAGCAGTCGTCAACTTATACTTCAACTCCTGGAAACTCCTCTCACCCTTATCGTCCTATTCAAACTTGGTCTCCTGCTTCAATAGTCGTGTCAAGGGCATGGCTATAGATGAGACTCTTTCCACAAATCGTTTATAATAGCCAGCTAATCCCAGAAAGCTCCGAATCTCCGTTATCGATGTCGGCCTTGGCCACTTAGTTACTGCTTCAACCTTTGTCGGATCCACAGAAATTCCATCTCCCGACATGATATGTCCAAGAAATGCCACTTTACTGAGTCAAAACTCGCACTTGCTGAACTTAGCATACAACGTGTGTTCCCTTAACGTCCGTAGTACTTCAGCCAAGTGTATTTCATGTTCCTCATGGCTCTTCGAATATACAAGTATATCATCTATGAAGACTATGACGAACTGATCCATAAATTCTTTGAATACTCTATTCATTAAATCCATGAAAGCAGCTAGGGCATTCGTCAATCCAAAGGGCATCACAGTGAACTCATAGTGCCCATACCTTGTCCTGAAAGCAGTCTTGGGTATATCCTCCTTCTTGGTTCTCAACTGATGATATCCGGTCCTCAAATCTATCTTGGAGAACACTGCGGCTCCTTGTAGCTGATCGAACAAGTCATCGATACCTGGCAGTGGGTACTTATTCTTCACCGTTACCTGATTCAACTGTCGATAATCTATACACAATCTCAGTGTTCCATCTTTCTTTTTCACAAATAGAACTGGTGCTCCCCATGGGGATGCACTAGGGCGAATGAAACCCTTGTCTAGTAACTCTTGCATCTGGACCTTTAGCTCTTTTAGTTCTACTAAGGATATCCGATACGGTGCTTTCAAAATTGGCTCTGTTCCTGGCGCCAACTCAATCATAAACTCCACTTGTCGCTCGGGCGGAAAACCTGGCAATTCTTTAGGAAAAACTTCGGGAAATTTCACACTACAGGTATGTCTTCCAACTTGGGTTCCACCACTGTTGGGTCCACAACATTCACCAAGTATCCTTCACATCCTTCGTCCAATAATCTATTCACTTCAAGCGAGGAAATCCAAGGGATCGAGACTCCTACTCGATTTCCCTAAAACTCAAAACTAGAACACTCATCCGGATTAAACCGAATTACACGACTGCTGCAATCCATTACAGCCTTCTGCCGGACTAACTAGTCCATCCCAATGATCACATCAAAGTCAAACATGGGTAACACAGCCAAATCAATACTCTCTTCCTTGCCCCCAATAACTATCTTACACTTGGGACACCCAAACAAGACTAATAGGCTATCATTCATCGACGTCGACACACTAAGCCTAGTCTCAAGCAACACGGGTTCTATACCGACCAACTTAACAAACTACTCTGAAACGAATGAGTAGGTTGCCCCCGGATTAAACAATGCATACGCGGCATGACCACAGAGAAAGACCGTACCTGTGATCACGCCTGGTGCATTCTCCGCTTCCTGGCGTGCTATAGCATAGATCCTTCCTTGAGCGGGCGGTCAACCTTGATTGGCTGGTGGGGGATTCCCGGTCTGATTCTCGATGCGTGGCTGTGGCGAGGGTCCTTGGGATCCTGAGGGACAATTGCGAATTTGATGCTCCCTGCTGCCGCACTTAAAACATGCTCTAAATCTATTTGGCTGGGGATTTGGCTTTCCAATAACCCTTCTCACAGGTGGGGTAAAATGCCTATTATTCACTGGCGGCCTCCTCACAAAACGATGATTATCTCTGTCCTGGGCGAACCTCGATCCTGAAGCGGCTGCCCTTTCCTGCTGGTCTCGCTCAATGATCTGGGCTTGTATGTACATCTCTCCATAGTCCTTTATATCTTGCGACATAATCTGACTCTAGAGATCCGGCTTCATCCCATCCCGGAATCTCCGAGCTTTGTCCCGTGGGTTCTCTACCATGGTCGACGTGAACTTCGCTAGCCTTGCGAATTCCGCCTCATACTGGTCAATCGTCATCTGTCCTTGGCGTAATCGTATAAACTCCATCAATTTCCTTTCTTGAGCGACTTCTGAAAAGTACTTTTCATAGAAACTCTCCACAAATACTGCCCAAACCAACTCTGTTCCTTCTGGGAACACTCATTCCTTGGTAGCTCTCCACCAATCGTTCGCACTCTCTTGAAATTGATACACGGCTAACGTAACTCTCTCCGCATTAGTGCACCCTAAAACATCAAACGTCTTCTCTAGTTCCTCTATCCATCGTGGGGCGCCTTCGGGGTCACCTTTACCATTGAATCTAGGCGGCTTTAACTTCAGGAACTGCTCCACTAACTGAGGCATCAGTCTAGCCCCTACCGCCTACCGGATGAGCTTGTCCTTGCTGAGCCTGATTCCTTCCATTGCTAGCATTTGCGGCGGCCTTAATAGCCTGAGCGTGGGCTGCGGCTCTTTCCTGCACTTGCAAACCTATAATATGTCCTATCTCTCTCAGGGTCTCCATCACTTCCTCAAACCTCGGATCCCTAGCTTTATGATTCCCAGTGCTAGGCTGCCCTTGGGGTTCCTTGTCCCTTCTTCTACTCATCCTTCAGCCCTCGCTAAACACCTACCTGCTATATATTCCACTCGGGAATTAGAGACCTAACTCAAGCTATATCAATCTAAGGCCCTAAGCAGGTATGGAATAACAACCAACAACCAGCATGCGACTTAATACTAGCAACCTCAACACATCACCCAGGAGGATTTATGTACTTATCTCTGGTCCTGCCGCACCTGCACTTACGATTTAGTTAATCAAAGAATCACTCAAGCAATACACAAACAGTCAGGAGGTACACTTAGCACACGAGATCACCCTACTGTCTACCCTTGGTCTTATCGCTCTTTATCACTTCAGGCTTCGACTGTATTGGATCGAGCTAACCTTGCTCTGATACCAAAACCGAGCGGGGATGTCATGCCCCGTGCCCTCTGCGGCGCGCCACATCCCTCCTCTTGGTCGATTTGAGTGCGACGTCCCAGGAAGCGTCCTTGACCCAACACCCAACATAGAGATTCATACACAAGCAGAAGCAGAACAAATAATAATAAGACCCGGACAGAAAACAATATGAGAACAAGGATAGCACAACAGAAATTACAGATTACAAAATATACACTTTTATACATATACAAAAGCCTTTACAATATCCATTTACAACCAAAATAAATGATCCCAAATACAACAGTAAACGCGGATCACAGCCACCACACTAGGCAAAAAGGAGAGGCGGCTAGGGGGAACTATCGACAAAAGGGAAACGGAGGACTAAATCCCAAAAAGTGTCAATTTTCACTACACTAAAAAGGAGATCTATCCTAGGGCTCTCAGTCGGGGTCTGAGCTCGACGCCTCCGAAGAACTCTTGGATATCTCATGATCCTCATTAGAACTGACTGCCTTGGACTCGGTCTCCATCTCCGGGTCCTCGTCCACCTCCATAGGCTCCTCTGCCTCCACGTCCATCTGCTCCGGGGTCGGATCGACAATCTCAGGCTCAAAATCCACACCTCCCAACTCCTCGTCCTTCTCTCCTAGCTCGGGTCCCTCATCTATCTCCCAACTCACCTCTATCTCCGTATCGGGATCAACTATATCTCCATTAGGGCACTGCGGATCTACCTCACCCTCCCCATTGAACGGGATATCCATAGAACTGAGGGGTCTGTACTCCTCTCCAAAACAGTCCCTAAAGCACCAGGCCACATACTCGTGGGTCTCAAAATGTGTGATCCCTACATCTACCCAAACTAACGTATAGTGTTTAAGGAACATCTCCCCATTCCTTATGGGGTGAACCGACATGGTGTGCACGAGATGGTGCGGAATCCCATGTCGCACTGGCATATCTGGCACCTCCGACATCTTTAGGGTCTGGGGTCTGAAAAGTTGGGTTATACAACCGTGAGACGAAGCTCAGCAAGTAAAACCCACTAAACTTAAACTAGGCTAACATGCACCTCCTGACGGGAACACAACTCAATCAAACAACAACCACTGACCTAGGCCCTCGGGCCCAGATTGCACTTACCGATGACCTGTGGGTTAGGCAATTTAAAATAATAATCAAGCACATCCTCGGGCATACATGGTCATACGTGCGTCATACGCATGCTCATGCTTGTAAATGTTTGGATCACATTCCCATCATTGAGTTTCACACATATTCATACTCGTCCATGCATTCTTATGTATGCCAATGCATTAATGTGGTACAAGCGCGTGTATTTGGATTATAAGATGGAACCGCTTGGGCATGTCCCATACCATGCCTAGCAATTCTACCACGTAATCTAATACTCTACAGATTAACTGATTATCTGATCTTTCCATGGCCCACTGGCCCAAACACATAAACAACTCTTCGTGGCCAACGTAAAAATGCCCCCGGCCCAGTGTCTCTAGCCCGCTACAAAGTGCATGAGGCGCAACACCGATCTCCTTACGAACCAAGCCTGCTACAAAGTGCATGAGATTGGTCGTCTTCCGGACACACCGGGCATCGTCTTGCTACAAAGTGTATGAAAACGGAATTGACCAGAAGGCTACGACTTGAAGGCCTTAAGTTGTCGTGCCCCGCGCCCTCCGCGACGCGCCACATCCCTCCTTCTTGGTCAATATGAGTGCGACGTCCCAGGAAGCGTCGCCGACCCAACACCCAACACAGAGATCATACACAAGCGGAAGCAAAACAGTAATACTAATACCCAGACATAATACAGTATGAGAACAAGGATAGCATCATAGAAATTACTGTATATAAAAAAATACACTTTCATATATGCAAAAGCTTTTACAATATCCATTTACAAACCAAATACACAGATCCAAGATACATACAATAAAAGCGGGTCACGGCCACCACACCGGTCAAAAAGGGAGAGGTGGCTAAGGAGGACTAAATCCCAAAAAGTGTCAGTCCTCGGTCTACTAGGAGAGGGAATCTATCCTAGGGCTCCCAGTCGGGGTCCGAACTCGACGCCTCCGACGAACTCTCGGAAAACTCCTGGTCATCGTCTGAACTGGCTGCCACGGACTCGGTCTCCATCTCCGGGTCCTCATCAACCTCCATCGGCTCCTCGACCTCCACATCCATCGGCTCCGGGGCCGGATCGACGATCTTAGGCTCATAGTCGACTCCTCCTAGCTCCTCATCCTCCTCTCCTAACTCCGGTCCCTCGTCAATCTCCCAACTCACCTCCATGTCTGAATCGGGATCGACTATGTCCACATCGGGACACTGCGGGTCTAACTGACCCTCTCCGGTAAACGGAACGTCCATGGAACGAAGGGGTCCATACTCCTCCCCGAACCGGTCTCGAAAACACCAAGCTATGTACTCGTGCGTCTCATAATGGGTGGTCCCTACATCTACTACAACTAGGGTATAGTGTCTCAAATACATCTCCCCATTCCCTATGGGGTGAACCGACATGGTATGCTCCAAATACTGAGGGATCCCATATCGCACCGGCACCTCCGGCTCCTGCGGCATCGTCAAGGTCTGGGGTTTGAAAGGTTGGGTTTTTCAACCGTGAGACGAATCTCAACAAGTAAAAACCCACTAAACCTAAACTAGGCTAATATGCACCTCCTGACGAGAACAAAACTAAATCAAGCAACAATCACTGACCTAGGCCCTCGGGCCCAGATCGTACTTACCGTCGACCCTGCAGGTTAGGCGATTTAATATAATGATCAAACACATCCTCGGCATGCACAACCACACTTGCGTCATACGCATGCTCAGGCTCTCAAATGTTAGATCACACGCTCATCACCGAGTATCACAAGCGATCACAACTGTCCATGCGCTCTTATGCGTGCCAATGCATCGATGTAATACATGCGCGCGTATTTGGATTATAAGATGGAACCGCTCAGACACGTCCCATACCATGCCCAGCAATTCCACCACATAATCTAATACTTAACAATTTACTCATTATCTTATCTCTCCACGGCTCAATAGCCCGGCCTTTGGCCCAATAACAACACTTCGTGGCCAGCGTAAAAACGCCCCCGGCCCAGTGTCTCTAGCCCGCGTTAAATGCATCAGGCGCAACACCGATCTCCTACGAACCAAGCCTGCATGAGACTGGTCGTCACCCGGACACACCGAGCATCGTCTTGCTCCAAAGTGCATGAAGACGGAATCGACCCGAAGGCCACGGCCCGAAGGCCTTAAGTGATCACACGGCACACTTGCCCAATTTTTATCTGAACCCGGCGACGAATGCAACGGGCAATTACACGTGATCACATGCTCATGGCAGACCCGCATTCTCGCACAATTCCATCACATGCCTCACACTCGGCACACACGTAATGCGCAGCCATGAATGCTCATGCTCGGGCGATATGTGATATACATGAGCACCAAACAATTCATGAACACATTTCAAATCAAAACCAATCAACGTGCCCGATAAATCATCATCCAACGTGTTCATAGCTCAAGTCACAATCCGCACATTTCGATTACACGATCAAGCGACGTGACAAGGTTTAATTGAATCCTCATTGCATATGAATCAACCAATTCAAGCATGCCAACCAATCGATCAATCACCCGGGCAATTCTAACGCCTCAATCAAGTTAATCCGGCTACCAATCGACACTTGATCCCTTGATTTCTCCTATGGACAGCCACTACTAGACCTCTTTTCATCCTCCAATTCACTCCAATTAATCCTCAAACAACCAATAACATGATCCCCACACATTTCCAATCAAGCAATATTCCATAATCCATCATAATCACCCTAATCAATTGCTAACTACAACTAATCCCGATCTAAAGGGCATAATCGTCCTAATTAGGGTTTAGGGGGTAATACTCACTTAAATTAGGTTCTACGACGACGGGGAACGACGGCTAACTACCGGTGAACGGTGAGCCGGCGGCGGTATTCCCAAGGATGGCGACTCACGGCTCACGGGCGGGAGGACGGATGAACGATGGTGAGGCGGTCGACGGTGGCTCCACGGCGGCGCAAGGGACAGCCGGCGGTGGACGGTTCGGTGGACGGCAAAAAGGGGAAGTGGTCGGCGAAGGGAGGGTGGTCGGCGTGAGGAGAGGAAACACGGTCAAGGAAGAGTGAGAGAGAGAGAAACGGTGAGAGGGAGAGAGGAAATGGTGATGGTGATGGCGGGACGGCGAAGTGGCGGTGGCGGAACGGCCACGACGGGCGGCCTTGGTGGCGGCCGGCGTGAGGGATGGCGGAAGAGGGAAGGGTGGCCGGCGCAAAAATGGAAAGGGAGAGAGAGAGAAGAGAGAGAGGGACTTGGCTTGAAGGAGAAGCTAGAATGAAGAGAGAGAGAGAAGATGATGGGTTTATAGTGGAGTGGTTGGGGATTAGGTGACAAGTGTCACTCATCCAAGGCTTAGGACAACTCACCCTTAGATCTAATGGCTAAAAACCACTCTCCACCAATAATTGATGGGTTTACTAACCCCACTAACTCAAGACCCATTATCCACTTAAAAACTAATTAATAAACCACCACTAAAAACCTCAAATTCGGAACACAATTCTAGGCTTAGGGGCAAAGTCGTCTTTTGTCCAATTCCGGGTCGAATTTCCATTTTTCGACAAGACTAAACCCCTATATAAATGGCCAACCCAAATTGACGTCGTCCTTGCGAAACTAAACCAGTAAACCCTCGAAAATCAACCTTGAAGTCCGGATCAAATTTCACGATTCAACTAGTTAAATTTCAATTTCTGAATCTCATACTAACGGGCGACTATTTAGGGGTTACGCGTATCGACCTAAGGTTATCCGAGTCGTGGCGGCCTCGATTACCGGGAGAACGAGAGGAATTATCGTTAGTTCCGAAGATAGCGATCGTTCGGGTTAAGTTCGGGACTGGTCGACCACGTGCACTTTTGG
The DNA here is from genome assembly GCA_024500025.1 of Syzygium aromaticum. Lineage (NCBI taxonomy): Eukaryota > Viridiplantae > Streptophyta > Magnoliopsida > Myrtales > Myrtaceae > Syzygium > Syzygium aromaticum. The sequence goes on along the minus strand of CM044888.1, from coordinate 13,748,587 downwards.
TCATGCAGAATCACCTGCTATCCGATCGTACATCGTTGGCCTCGGTCGGACCGAGTCCGTTGCCTTCCGAAGATCGATCTACTTGGCCTAAAATATTTCCTCGTCATTTCTCGAAATTGATGTCCCGTTCACGATCGGGTCCTTGGTCCACGTACCGCTATCCTAGTTAGCCATTCCCATCTGGTCAGTATTCCAGGAGTGATCAGCTCCGGGCGAGACTTACGAAATGAAATAACAAATAAGACTCGTTTTATTGATTTCCGGAAATTGAGTCGAAATTCGGGATGTTACATAAGTGATCACACGGCACACTGCCCAAATTTTATCTAAACCCGGCGTCAAGCGCATCGGGCAATTATAGATGATCACATACTCATGGCAGACTCGCATTCTCGCACAAATTTCATCACATGCCTCACACTCGGCACATACGTAATGCCCAGCCATGAATGTTTATGCTCGGGCAATATGGAATACACATGAGCATTAATCATTACATAAGCATAAACCCGATCCAACATCGAACAATGATCTCAAATGTCATGCCTCGCACCCTTCGCGACGCGCCACATCCCTGCTCTTGGTCGATATGAGTGCGATGTCACAGGAACCGTTGCCGACCCAACACTCAGCACAGAGATTTATACACAAGCGGAAGCAAAACAAATAATAATAATATCCGGACAGAAAACAATATGAGAACAAGGATAGCACGACAGAAATTACTGTTTACAAAATAAACACTTTTATACATATACAAAAGCTTTTACAATACCCATTTACAAACAAAATACACGAACCCAAAATACATACAACAAAAGCGGACCACGGCCACCACACTGGTAAAAAAGGAAGAGGTGGCTAAGGAGGACTAAATCTCAAAAATTGTCAGTTCTCACTTTACTAGAGAGGGAATCTATCCTAGGGCTCCCAGTTAGGGTCTGAGCTCGATGCCTCCGACGAACTCTCGGATAACTCCTGGTCCTTGTCAAAACTAGCTACCTCGGACTTGGTCTCCATCTCCGGGTCCTCGTCAACCTTCATCGACTCTTCAGCCTCCACATCCATCGGCTCTGGGGCCGGATCGACGATCTCGGGCTCATAATCCACTCCTCACAGCTCCTCGTCCTCCTCTCCTAACTCTGGTCCCTCATCAATCTCCCAACTCACCTCCATATCTAAATCAGGATCGATTATGTCTCCATTAGGACACTGCGGGTCTAACTCACCCTCCCCGTTAAACGGGATGTCCATAGAACGGAGGGGTCCGTACTCCTCTCCAAAGCGGTCTCTAAAACACCACGCCACATACTCGTAGATCTCAAAATGGGTGGTCCCTACGTCTACCCAGACTAAAGTGTAGTGTCTCAGAAACATCTCCCCATTTCCTATGGAGTGAACCGACGTGGTATGCTCTAAGTGCTGCGGAATCCCATGTCGCACTAGTGCATCGGGCACCTCTGGCATTGTCAGGGTCTGGGGTCTGAAAAGTTGGGTTATACAACCATGAGACGAATCTCAGCAAGTAAAACCCACTAAACCTAAACTAGGCTAACATGTACCTCATGATGGGAACAAAACTAAACCAAACATCAACCACTGACCTAGGCCTTTGAGCCCAGATCGCACTTACCGTTGACCCTGCAGGTTAGGCAATTCAAGATAATAATCAAGCACATCCTCAGGTATACACGATCACACGTGCGTCATACGCATGCTCAAGCTCATAGATGACTAGTTCACATACTCATCACCGAATATCACAAACATCCATAACAGTTCATGCATTCATATGTATGTCAATGCATCAATGTGGTACAAGCGCGCGTATTTGGATTATGAGATGGAACTGCTTGGACACGTCCCATACCATGCCCAGCAATTCCACCACATAATCTAATACTCAATAGATTTACTCATTATCTGGTCTTTCCACGGCCCACTGGCCCAATCATAAACAACTCTTCATGGCCAGCGTAAAAATGCCCCCGGCCCAATGTCTCTAGCCTGCTACAAAGTGCATGAGGCGCAACACCGATCTCCTTACGAACCAAGTCTACTACAAAGTGCATGAGACTGGTCGTCTTTCGGATAAACCGGGTATCGTCTTGCCACAAAGTGCTTGAAGACAGAATCGACCAGAAGGCCATGACCCGAAGGCCTTAAGTGATCACACGGCACACCGCCCAAATTTTATCTGAACCCGGCGTCAAGCGCATCGGGCAATTATAGGTGATCACATACTCATGGCAGACTTGCATTCTCGCATAATTTTCATCACATGCCTCACACTCGGCACACACATAATGCGTAGCCATGAATGCTCATGCTCGGGCAATATATAATACTCATGAGCAATCATCATTACAATTCAATGAATTCAAGCTTATCACATCATAATATGCTTGATTACCCAAATCACTTTCCCACAAAATGTCGATCACACGATCACGCGACATGGCAAGATCCAATTAAATCTCATAACATGCAAATCAATTAATTTAAGCACCACAATTAACCAATTAATTACCCGGGCCATCCTAACGCCTCAATTGAGTTAATTCGACAACAAGTCAACACTTAATCCCTTAATTACTCACATGGACAGCCATCATTTAATCCCATTTCGGCCTCCAATCCACTTCTATTTCTCCTCAATCAACTGATAACGTCATCCCGGCACTTACCGATCAAGAAATATTTCATAATCCACCTTAATCTCGCTAATTAATCACTAACTACAACTAATCCCGATCTAAAGGGCATTATCGTCCTAATTAGGGTTTAGAGGGTATTACTCACCTAAACTCGGGTCTACGACGACGGGGAACGGCGGCCAACTACCAGTGAACGGCAAGTCGGTGGCGGATTCCCGAGGGACGGCGGCGGTGGTCACGGCTCACGGCCTCTAAACAGCCAAGGGGAGAGAGGAAAGGTCGGTGAGGGTGGCGGCTTAGGCGTGGACGGGTGGCTACTCTCTGGCGAGTGGAACGGCGAACGGCGGCAACGGCTCGGGCGGACGACGGCGGAGTGGCCTCGGCGATCTAGCGACCGAGAGGGGAGAGAACACGGGTCAAGAGAGAGGGACGGAGAGAGAGAAGTGGCAGTGGTGGTGATGGAACGGCGGTGACGGCTCGATTCTGGTGGGGACGACCACGGCGGGCGACGACGGCGAGGTGGACGGCGAAGGCGTGAGGGAGTGGTCGGCGAAGATGGAGAGGGAGAGAGAAGAGAGAGAGGTGTTGGCTTGGCTTGGTCAGGAAGCTAAAATGAGGAGAGAGAGAGAAGAGATGGGTTTAAGTGGGGTTTGGTGGGGTTAGGTGACACTTGTCACAATCCTAAGGCTTGGACTCTTCACCCCTCGATGTCTCAAGACCAATAATTGAAGGGCAACTATGTCTTTACTCATTCCACTAACTCTTGTCCCTTAATCCTTAAAAACCAATAAATAATTCTCCACTAAAACCCCAAAATTCGGAACACTATATAGGCTTGAGGGGCAAAGTTGTCTATTGACCGATTCCGGGCCGAAATTCCATTTTTCGACTAGATTAACCCCCTATATAAATTGCCAACCCAAATTGACGTCGTCCTTGCGAAACTAGACAATAAACCCTCGAAAATCAACCTCGAAGTCCGGATCAAATTCCACGATCAAACTAGTTAAATTTCAATTCTCAAAACTCTTACTAACGGGCGGCTGTTTAGGAGCTATGCGTATCGACCTAAGGTTATATGAGTCGTGACGGCCTCGATTACTAGGAGAACGAGAGGAATTATCACTAGTTCTGAAGATAACGATCGTTCGGTTTAAGTTCGGGACCGGTCAGCCACGTGCACTTTCGGTCTTACAGAATCACGTGCTATCCGATCGTACATCGTTGACCTCGGCCGAATTGAGTCCGTTATCTTCTGAAGATCAATCTACTTGGCCCAAAATATTTCCTTGTCGTTACTCGAAATCGGTGTCCAATTCACGATCGAGTCCTTGGTTCACGTACCGTTATCCTAGTTAGCCATTCCCATCTGGTCAGTATCCCAGGAGTGATCAGCTCCGAGCGAGACTTACGAAAATGAAATAATAGAATAGCCTCGTTTTATTGATTTCCGGAAATTGGGTCGAAATTCGGGATGTTACATCAAACACATCACCTAATAATGTGCTCAATTGCCCAAATCACATTCCGCACAAAGTCGATCACGCGACATGGCAAGGTGCAAATAAACATCATAACACCAAAATCAACCAATTTGAGCACTACAACTATCCAATCAAATACCTGGGCCATCCCGACACCTCAATCGTGTTAATCCGTCAACTTGTCAACACTCAATCCATTATTTGCCACTATGGACAGCCACTACTTGACCTTGTTTCGGCCTCCAATCCACTTCAATTTCTCCTTGATAAGCCAATAACGTCATCCCGGCACTTTCCAATCAAGCAATATTTCATAACCAACCTTAATCACACTAATTATTCACTAACGACGCCTAAACCCGATCTAAAGGGCATTATTGTCCTAATTAGGGTTTAGAGGGCATTACTCACTTAAACTCGGTCTACAACGACAGGAAAACGGTGGCCAATTACCGGTGAACGGTAAATTAGCAGCGATGTTTCAAGCGGTGGCGGCAGCAAGCGGCGGCGGCGGCTCATGGTGTACGGCCTCCAAACGGTCAAGAGGGAGAGAGGAAGGAGGTCGGTGAGGGTGGTGGCGTGGACGGTCATGATGGCTGTTCTCCGAGCGAGCGGAACGGCGGCGGACGACGGTGAAGGCTTCGAGCGAATGACGGCGGTGGACGGCCTTAGTGGTCTCACGGCCGAGAGGAGAGAGGGCACGAGACGAGAGAGAGAGAGAGAGAGAGAGAGTGACGGCGAGAGGGTGAGGTGGCGGTGGCTTGGCGTGGCGGTGGCGTCACGGTGGCGGAAATGGACTGGCGTGAGGGGCGGCCGCTGAGGTGGACGGTAGAGGCGTGAGGGGGAACCGGCGGAAGAGGGAGAGGGAGAGAGAGAGGGAAGAGAGAGTTTGGCTTGGTGAAAAAGAAAAGTGAGGAGAGAGAGAGGGAGAGACGGGCTTAATAGTGGGGTGGTTGAGGTTAGGTGACAAGTGTCACAAATCCAAAGGCTTAGACAAACTTACCCTTTGATCCAATGGTCTACACTCCTCTAGGTCCAATAATTGATGGGCAATGAGGTCTTTACTCTCTTCCACTAGCTCTTGTCTCAAGTCCATTAAAACCAATAAATAATCCTCCAATAAACCTCAAAATTCGGAACACTACACAAGGCTTAGGGGCAAAGTTGTCATTTGTTCGATTCCGGGCCGAAATTTCATTTTTCGACCTGACTAACCCCTTATATACATGGCCAACATATTTTGACATCGTCCAGGAGAAACTAGTCCAGTAATCCCTCGAAAGTCAACCTTGAAGTCCAGATCAAATTTCACGATCAAGCTAGTTAAATCTCAATTCTCGAATCTCTTACTAATGGGCGGCTGTTTAGAGGTTACGCGTATCGACCTAAAGTTATCTGAGTCATGACGACCTGGATCACTAGAAGAACGAGAGGAATTATCGCTAGTTCCTGAGGTCTCAATCATTCGGTTTAAGTTCGAGACTGGTTGGCCACATGTACTTTCGGTTCTACAGAATCACCTGCTATCCTATCATACATCATTGGCCTTGGCCAAACTGTTTTCGTTACTCTCCGAAGATCGGTCTGTATTGGCCCAAAATATTTCCTCGTCATTTCTCAGGACCGGTGTCCAATTCATGATCGGGTCCTTGGTTCACGTACCATTATCCTAGTTAGCCATTCCCCTTTGGTCAGTATCCCTAGAGTGATCAGCTCCAGGTGAGACTTACGAAAATGAAATAATAGATAAGACTCGTTTTATTGATTTCTGGAAATCGGATTGAAATTCAAGATGTTACATGCAGGGTCATCGGTAAGTGCAATCTAGGCCCGAGGGCCTAGGTCAGTGGTTGTTATTTGATTGAGTTTTGTTCCCGTTAGGAGGTGTATGTTAGCCTAGTTTAGGTTTAGTGGGTTTTTACTTACTGAGATTTGTCTTACGGTTGATTAACCCAACTTTTCAGACCCAAGACCCTGATGATGCCAGAGGTGCCAGATGCATCGGTACGACATGGGATTTCGCAGCACCCCGAGCACACCATGTCGGTCCACCCCACAGGGAATGAGGAAATGTTTCTTAGGCATTAGACTTTAGTTTGGGTAAATGTAGGAGCCATGCATTTTGAGACCCACGAGTACGTGGCCTGGTGTTTTAAAGACTGTTTTGGGGATAAGTACAGGCCTCTCCGTTCTATGGATATCCCATTCAACGGGGAGGGTGAGCTAGATCCACAGTGCCCTAACAGAGATGTGGTTGACCCCGACTCGGAGATGGATGTGAGTTGGGAGATAGACGAGGTGTAACATCCCGAATTTCCGGAAATCAATAAAGCGAGTCTTATTGACCGCCGCTCACTCGAAGCGCCGCCGCCGCATGCCGTAACCGCCGACTCACCGTCTGTCCACGCCGCCACCACCCTCGCCGACCCTTTCCTTTCCCCTCTTGGCCGCTTGGAAGCCCCGCCGCCGTGAGCCGTGTTCACCCGATGCGCTTGACGCCGGGTTCAGATAAAATTTGGGCAGTGTGCCGTGTGATCACTTAAGGCCTTCGGGTCGTGGCCTTCGGGTCGATTCCGTCTTTATGCACTTTGTAGCAAGACGATGCCCGGTATGTCCGGAAGACAACTAGTCTCATGCACTTTGTAGTAGGCTTGGTTTGTAAGGAGATCGGTGTTGCGCCTCATGCACTTTGTAGCAGGCTAGAGACACTGGGCCGGGAGCGTTTTTTACGCTGGCCACGAAGTGTTGTATATGTGTTTGGGCCAGTCGGCCATGGAAAGATCAGATAATTAGTTAATCTGTAGAGTATTAGATTATGTGGTGGAATTACTAGGCATGGTATGGGACGTGGAGGCAGAGAAGCCTATGGAGGTAGACGAGGACCTGGAGATGGAGACCGAGTCTGAGGCAGTTAGTTCTGATGAGGATCAGGAGATATCCGAGAGTTCTTCGGAGGCGTCGAGCTCAGACCCCGACTGGGAGCCCTAGGATAGATCCCCTTTTCAGTGTAGTGAGGACTGACACTTTTTGGGATTGAGTCCTCCGTTTCCCTTTTGTCGATAGTTCTCCCTAGCCGCCTCTCCTTTTTGCCTAGTGTGGCGGCTGTGATTTGCTTTTGCTGTTGTATTTGGGATTGTATATTTTGGTTGTAAATGGATATTGTAAAGGCTTTTGTATATGTATAAAAGTGTATATTTTGTAATCAGTAATTTCTATTGTGCTATCCTTGTTCTCATATTGTTTTTTGTCCGGGTATTATTATTAGTTCTGCTTCCGCTTGTGTATGAATCTCTGTGTTGGATGTTGGGTCGGCAATGCTTCCTGGGACGTCGCACTCAAATCGACCAAGAGGAGGGATGTAGCGCGCCGCAGAGGGCGCGGGGCATGACACAGTAGGCCGTGGAAAGATCAAATAATCAAGTAATCTGTAGAGTATTAGATTATAAGGTGGAATTGCTAGGCATGGTATGGGATGTGCCCAAGTGGTTCCATGTTATAATCCAAATACGCGCGTTTGTACCACATTGATGCATTGGCATGCATAAGAATACATCGACGAGTATGAATATGTGTGAAACTCGGTAATGGGTATGTGATCCAGACATTTACTAGCATGAGCATGTGTATGACGCACGTGTGACCGTGTATGCCCGAGGATGTGCTTGATTATTACTTAAATTGCCTAACCTACAGGGTCATCGGTAAGTGCTATCTGGGCCCAAGGGCCTAGGTCAGTGGTTGTCGTTTGAGTGAGTTTTGTTCCTGTCAGGAGGTGCATATTAGCCTAGTTTAGGTTTAGTGGGTTTTTACTTGCTGAAATTTGTCTCATGGTTGAATAACTTAACTTTTCAGACCCCAGATCCTGACGATGCCGGAGGTGCCGATACACCGGTGCGACATGAGATCCTGTAGCACCTCAAGCACACCAAGTCGATTCACCCCATAGGGAATGGGGAAATGTTCATTAGACATTATACTTTACCTTGGGTAAATGTAGGGGTCATACATTTTGAGACCATGAGTATGTGGCTTAGTGCTTTAGAGACCGTTTTGGGGATGAGTACGGGCCCCTATGTTCTATGGATTTCCCGTTCAATGAGGAGGGCGAGCTAGATCCGCAGTGCCCTAACGGAGATATAGTTGACCCTGACACGGAGATGGAGGTGAGTTGGGAGATAGATGAGGGACCTAAGCTGGGAGAGGAGGATGAGGAGTTGGGAGGTGTGGACTTTGAGCCCGAAATTATCGATCCGGCCCCGAAGCTGATGGACGTGGAGGCAGTGGAGCCTATGGAGGTAGATGGGGATCCTGCGACGGAGACCGAGTCTGAGGCGATAAGTTCGGACGATTTTATCTGAACCCGACACTCTGCCCAAATTTTATCTGAACCCGGCGTCAAGCGCATCGGGCAATTATAGGTGATCACATGCTCATAGTAGACTCGCATTCTCGCATAATTTTCATCACATGCCTCACACTCAGTACACACATAATGTGCAGCCATGCATGTTTATGTTCAGGCAATATGGAATGCACATGAGCACTAATCATTACATTTCAATGAATTCAAGCTCATCACACTACAATGTGCTCAATTGCCCAAATCACACTCCACACAATATCGATCATGCAAACACGCAGCATGGCAAGGCACAATTAGACATCCAAGCATACAAATCACTCAAATCGAATACCACAACGATCTAATCAATTATTCAGGCCATCCCGACACTTCAATTGTAACATCCCGAGTTTCGACTCAATTTCCGGAAATCAATAAAACGAATCTTATTTGTTATTTCATTTCGTAAGTCTCGCCCGGAGCTGATCACTCCTGGGATACTGACCGGATGTGAATGACTAACTAGGATAACGGTACGTGGACCAAGGACCCGATCGTGAATGGGACATCAATTTCGAGAAACGACGAGGAAATATTATGGGCCAAGTAGATCGATCTTCGGAAGGCAACGGACTCGGTCCGACCGAGGCCAACGATGTACGATCGGATAGCAGGTGATTCTGTATGATCGAAAGTGCACGTGGTCGACCGGTCCCAAACTTAACCCGAACGATCGTTATCTTCGGAACTAGCGATAATTCCTCTCGTTCTCCCGTTAATCGAGGCCATCACGACTCGGATAACCTTAGGTCGATACGCGTAACCCCTAAACAGTCGCCCGTTAGTATGAGATTCAGAAATTGAAATTTAACTAGTTGAATCGTGAAATTTGATCCGGACTTCGAGGTTGATTTTCGAGGGTTTACTGGTTTAGTTTCGCAAGGACGACGTCAATTTGGGTTGGCCATTTATATAGGGGTTTAATCTGGTCGAAAAATGGAAATTCGGCCCGGAATCGGACAAAAGACGACTTTGCCCCTAAGCCTTTCATAGTATTCCGAATTTGGAGATTTTAGTGGAGGTTTATTAATTAGTTTGTAAGTGGATAATGGACTTGAGTTAGTGGAGTTAGTAAGGTCATTCTTGCCCTTCAATTATTGGTCTTGGGAGAATGACAACCATTAGATCTAGGGGTAGATTGTCCTAAGCCTTGGATGAGTGACACTTGTCACCTAATCCCCACCAACTACCAACCACTCCACTTAAACCCATCAAGTTCTTTCTCTCTCCTCATTCTAACTTCTCCTTCAAGCCAAGATCACTTCTCTCTCTCTTCTCCCTCTCTTCCTCTCCATTTTGCCGGCCACTCCCCCTCCTTGCCGTCCACTTCGCCGCCACCAAGGCCGCCTGTCGCCGCCCGCCGTGGCTGTTTCGCCGCCATCTCACCATCTCGCCACCGCCACTTCCTCTCTCTCCCTCTCACCGTTTAGCCGTCTCTCTCTCCCTTCCTGTGTCCCTCTTTCCTCTCGGCCGTGGGGTTGCCGGACCACCCACCGCCGCCGTCCGCCGTTCCACCGCACGGGGAGCCACCGCCGACCACCTTGCCGACCGTTCCTCTCTCCCCCTTGGCCGTTTGGAGGCCGATCAGCCGTGAGCCGCCGCTTGGAGGCCGCCACCGTCCAAGCCGTAGCCACCGCCGTTAGCCGCCGTTCCTCGGGAATCCGCCGCCGGCTTACCGTTCACCGGTAGTTGGCCGCCGTTCCCCGTCGTCGTAGAACCAAGTTTAAGTGAGTATTACCCCCTAAACCCTAATTAGGACGATTATGCCCTTTAGATCGGGATTAGGAGTTTTAGTGGTTATTTAGTTTATGTGATGTTGGTGATAAATTATGGTTTGATCGGAAATTATTGGGAGAATGTGATTGGTTGTTTGAGGACTATTGGAAGTGAATTTGAGGATGAAATAAGGTTTAGTGGTGGCTGTCCATGTGGCCAATCAAAGGATTAAGAATTGATTTGTTGCCGGATTAACTTGATTGAGGTGTTAGGATGGCCCGGGTTATTGATCAATTGGTTAGCATGCTTGAATTGGTTGATTTATATGCTATGGAAGTCAATTAGACCTTGCCACATCGCTTGATCGTGTGATCGAAATGTGCGGAGTGTGACTTGGGCAAATGAGTATGTTTAAATGTGATGAGCTTGAACGTATTGAGTTGTGTTGATTGGTGCTCATATTTATACCACATATTGCCCGAGCATGAGCATTCATGGCTGCGCATTACGTGTGTGCCGAGTGTGAGGCATGTGATGAAATTGTGCGAGAATGCGGGTCTGCCATGAGCATGTGATCACGTGTAATTGCCCGTTGCGTTTGTCGCCGGGTTTAGATAAAATTTGGGGCATGTGTGCCGTGTGATCACTTAAGGCCTTCGGGTCGATTCCGTCTTCATGCACTTTGGAGCAAGACGATGCCCGGTGTGTCCGGATGACGACCAGTCCTTTGGGTCGTGGCCTTCGGGTCGATTCCGTCTTCATGCACTTTGGAGCAAGACGATGCCCGATGTGTCCGGATGACGACCAGTCTCATGTAGGCTTGGATCGTAGGAGATCGGTGTTGCGCCTGATGCGTTTAACGCGAGCTAGAGACACTGGGCCGGGGGCGTTTTTACGCTGGCCACGGAGTGTTGTGATTGGGCTAGAGGCCGGGCTAGTGAGCCGTGGAAAAATAAGATAATGAGTAAATTGTTGAGTATTAGATTATGTGGTGGAATTGCTGGGCATGGTATGAGACGTGTCTGAGCGGTTCCATCTTATAATCCAAATACGCGCGCATGTACTACATCGATGCATTGGCACGCATAAGAGCGCATGGATAGTTGTGATCGTTTGTGATACTCGGTGATGAGTGTGTGATCTAGCATTTGAGAGCCTGAGCATGCGTATGACGCAAGTATGGATTTGCATGCCGAGGATGTGATTGATCATTATATTAAATTGCCTAACCTGCAGGGTCGACGGTAAGTACGATCTGGGCCCGAGGGCCTAGGTCAATGATTGTTGCTTGATCTAGTTTTGTTCTCGTCAGGAGGTGCATGTTAGCCTAGTTTAGGTTTAGTGGGTTTTTACTTGCTGAAATTCGTCTCATGGTTGAAAAACCCAACCTTTCAGACCCCAGACCTTGACGATGCCGCAGGAGCCGGATGCGCCGGTGTGACATGGGATCCCTCAGCATTTGGAGCATACCATGTCAGTCCACCCCATAGGGAATGGGGAGATGTTTTTGAGACACTATACCCTAGTTGTAGTAGATGTAGGGACTACCCACTATGAGATGCACGAGTATGTAGCTTGGTGCTTTCGAGACCGGTTCGGGGAGGAGTATGGACCCCTTCGTTCCATGGACGTTCCGTTTACCGGCGAGGGCCAGTTAGACCCTCAGTGTCCCGATGGGGACATAGTCGATCCCGATTCCGACATGGAGGTGAGTTGGGAGATCGACGAGGAACCGGAGTTAGGAGAGGAGGACGAAGAGCTGGGAGGAGTAGACTTTGAGCCTGAGATCGTTGATCCGGCCCCGGAGTCGATGGACGTGGAGTTCGAGGAGCCGATGGAGGTTGATGAGGACCCAGAGATAGAGACCGAGTCCGAGGCAGCTAGTTCAGACGATTACTAGGAGTTTTCCGAGAGCTCATCAGAGGCGTCGGGTTCCGATCTCGACTGGGAGCCCTAGGATAGATTCCCTCTCCTAGTAGACCGAGGACTGACACTTTTTGAGACCTAGTCCTCCTTGGCCACCTCTCCCTTTTTGACCAGTGTGGTGGCCGTGGCCCGCTTTTGTTGTATGTATCTTGGGTCTGTGTATTTGGTTTGTAAATGGATATTGTAAAAGCTTTTGCGTATATATGAAAATGTATATTTTGTATTCAGTAATTTCTGTAATGCTATCCTTGTTCTCTTATTGTTCTATGTCTGGGTATTATTATTATTCGTTCTGCTTCCGCTTGTGTATGATCTCTGTGTTGGGTGTTGGGTCGGCGACGCTTCCTGGGACGTCGCACTCGTAACGACCAAGAGGAGGGATGTGGCGCGTCACGGAGGGCGCGGGGCGTGACATCAATTAACTTATTCCATCTACTCGCTAACACTTAATCCATGATTTGCCAATATGGACAGCCACCTTTTGTCTTGTCTCGGCCCCTAATCCACTTTAATTTCTCCTCAATAAACTAATAACGTCATCTCGGCACTTTCCAATCAAACAATATTTCATAACCAACCTTCATCACACTAATTAATCACTAACGACACCTAAACCCGATCTAAAGGGCATTATTGTCCTAATTAGGGTTTAGAGGGCATTATTCACCTAAACTTGGTCTACGATGACGGGAAAACGGCGGCCAATTACCGGTGAACGGTAAATCGGCGGCGGCATTTCCGGTGGTGGCGGCGGCTCACGGTGCACGGCCTCCAAACGGCCAAGAGGGAGAGAGGAAGGTGGTCGACGAAGGTGGCAGTTGAGGTGGTCGGTGGCTGCTCTTCGGGCGAGCGGAATGGTGGCGGAAACGGCGGACGACGGGGATGGCTTCGAGCGAGCAGTGCGGCAACAGGCGGACGACGGCGGCGGACGGCTCGGCTCCGGTGATCTCACGGCCAAGAGGTGAGAGAACACGGGACGAGAGAGAGGGAGTGATGGCAAGAGGGTGAGAGGTCACGGCAGTGGAAATGGACCGGCGTGAGGGGTGGCCGGCGTGAACGGCAAAGGGGAAGTGGTCGGCGAAAGAGAGGAAAGGGGGAGTGAGAGAGAGAGGGTGGTGTTGGCTTGGTGAAGAAGGAAGAATGAGGAGAGAGAGAGAAGAGAGAGCTTATAGTGGGGTTTGGTGGGGTTAGGTGCCACTTGTCACCATTCTAAGCAACTAGACCAACCTACCCTTTGATCCAATGGCTAGCCTTCATCCAAGTCCAATAATTGATGGGCAAAGTGGTCATTGCTCACTCCACTAAACCTTGTCTCCTTATCCATTAAAACCAATAAATTATCCTCCACTAAATCTCAAAATTCGGAACACTACACAAGGTATAGGGGCAAAGTCGTCATTTGTACGATTTCGAGCTGAAATTCCATTTTTCGACCAGACTAACCCCCTATATACATGGCTAACATATTTTGACGTCGTCCAGGCCAAACTAGTCCAGTAAACCCTCGAAAATCGCCCTCAAAGTCCGGATTCAATTCCACGATCAAACTAGTCAAATTTTAATTCTCGAGTCTCTTACTAACGAGTGGCTATTTAGGGGTTACGCGTATCGACCTAAGGTTATCTGAGTCGTGACGGTCACGATTACCGGGGGAACGAGAGGAATTATCGCTAGTTCCGGAGATAACGATCGTTCGGTTTAAGTTCGGGACTGGTCGGCTACCTGCACTTTCGGTCTTACAGAATCACCTGCTATTCGAGTGTACATCGTTGGCCTCGGCTAAACCAAATCCATTACCTTCCGAAGATTGACCTACTTTGGCCCAAAATATTTCCTCGTCGTTCCTCGGAATCGGTGTCCAGTTCACGATCGGGTCCTTGGTCCACGTACCGTTATCCTAGTTAGCCATTCCCATCTGGTCAGTATCCCAGGAGTGATTAGCTCCGAGCGAGACTTACGAAAATGAAATAATAGTTAAGACTCGTTTTATTGATTTCCGGAAATTGAGTTGAAATTCGGGATGTTACAGGAAATGGAATTTCTGTGGATCCGACAAAGGTCGAAGCAGTGACTAAGTAGCCAAAGCCGACATCGGTAACGGAGGTTCAGAGCTTTCTAGGATTGGCTGGCTATTATAGGCGATTTGTGGAAAGATTTTCATCTATAGCTATGCCTTTGACACGATTACTGAAGAAGGAGACCATGTTTGAATGGGACGATAAGTGTGAGAAGAGTTTCCAGGAGTTGAAGTATAAGTTGACGACTGCTTCAGTATTGACTATTCCGTCAGGATCTGGTGGATTCGAGATTTATAGCGATACTTCACTAAGAGGACTTGGTTGTGTATTAATGCAACATGGTAAAGTAGTAGCTTATGCGTAGCGTCAATTGAGACCCCATGAAAGGAATTACCCGACGCATGACCTCGAGTTAGCTACAATAGCATTCGCGCTTAAGATTTGGAGGCACTACTTGTGCGAAGAGAAGTTTCAGATCTACACGGATCATCAAAGCCTGAAATACCTGTTTTTGCAGAAGGAGTTGAATATGAGACAGCGTAGGTGGATGGAACTTTTATAGGACTATGACTGCGACATTTTGTATCATCCGGGGAAAGCAAATAAGGTCGCCGATGCTTTAAGTCGCAAGTCTAGCGTAGCACATTTGATGGTCAAAGAGTGGACGTTGTTGGAAAGGTTCAGACATTCGGAGTTCAAGTTGGAAGTGCGCCAAGCATCGAATTTGCTAGCTACTCTAAGGATTGAACTGGAAATTAAGGTCAGGATTAAGGCATTGTAGTCTACGGACCCCGAGATCCAGAAGATAGTTGGGATGGACACAGTAAAGAGGAAGTCAGATTTTCAAGTGTTAGAGGATGGGATTTTGAAATTTCGAGGACGGTTATGTGTGCCAGATGACGAAGGACTAAAAGAGGAGATCTTGAGTGAAGCTCATCAGAGTCAGTATAGCATCCACCGAGGGAGTACCAAGATATACCAGAATCTGAGGCAGCACTATTGGTGGAATGGTATGAAGAAGGATGTGGCCAAGCATGTGGTCAAGTGTTTGACGTGCCAACAAGTGAAGGCACAGCATTGCAAGCCAGGTGAATTGTTGCGACCGTTGGAAGTTCCAGAATGGAAATGGGAGCATATTACGATGGATTTTGTAACGGGATTGACGCACAGTCAAAGAGGACATGACTCTATTTGGGTGATAGTGGATCGCTTGGCTAAATCAGCGCATTTTCTAGCAGTGCGAAAGGACTTGGAACTGGAAAAGTACGCAGAGTTATATGTTCAGCAAATTGTTCGACTTCATGGAGTACCAGTGACGATCACTTCGGACCGTGTTCCTAGGTTTACTGCCAATTTTTGGAAAAGTCTGCAAGTGGCTTTAGGAACGAGATTACAAGTCAGCACGGCCTATCATCCACAAACAAATGGCCAGTCAAAAAGGACGATCAAGACTTTAGAAGATATGCTGAGAGCCTATGTGTTGGATTTCCAAGGCAAATGGGAAGAGCGGTTACACTTGGTAGAGTTTGCCTACAATAACAGTTATCAGCAGAGCATTCAGATGGCACCGTTTGAGGCCTTATATGGTAGAGCGTATAGGACACCATTGTGCTGGGACGAAGTTGGTGAAAGAGGTATTACTGGCCCAAAGTTGGTGCAACAGACTATGGAAGCCGTTGAGATTATTCGGGATAAACTGCGAACAGCCCAGAGTCGCCAAAATAGTTATACCGACCGAAGAAGACGATCCTTGGAGTTTCAAGTTGGAGATCATGTATTTCTCAAGGTGTCGCCAATGAAAGGATTGTCCTGGTTTGGTAAGAAAGGTAAGCTCAGTCCAAGGTATGTCGAGCCATTCGAGATTTTAGAGAAGATTGGCGATGTGGCCTACCAACTTACTTTGCCTCCCAATCTGTCGCAAGTGCATAACGTGTTCCATGTGTTGATGTTGAGGAAATATGAACCGGATCCGACCCATGTTTTGAGATATGAAGAGATAGACGTGAACGACAGAGTGTCGTATGTAGAGAGGCCAGTCAGAATCGAGGATAGAAAGGATCGAGTGCTGAGGAATAAGACAATTCCGATGGTTAAGGTTGTTTAGGAGCATCACGGTACAGAAGGAGCCATTTGGGAAGGTGAAGAGGCCATGCGACGTCTGCACCCCCATTTGTTTGAGTAAAGTACTGTAGAGTGCAAATTTCGAGGACGAAATTTTTGTAAGGGGGGAAGAATTGTAACATCTCGAAATTCGACTCAATTTCTGAAAATCAATAAAACGAGTCTTATCTATTATTTCATTTTCGTAAGTCTCGCCCGGAGCTAATCACTCCTGGGATACTGACCAAATGGGAATGGCTAACTAGGATAACGGTACGTGGACCAAGGAACTGATCGTGAATTTGACACCGAATCCGAGAAAAAACGAGGAAATATTTTGGGCCAAAGTAGGTTGATCTTCGGAAGGTAACGGACTCGGTTTGGCCTAGGCCAACGATGTACACTCGGATAGCAAGTGATTCTGTAAGACCGAACGTGCACGTGGCCGACCAGTCCCGAACTTAAACTGAACGATCATTATCTCCGGAACCAGCGATAATTCCTCTCGTTCTCCCAGTAATCGAGGCCGTCACGACTCAGATAACCTTAGGTCGATACACGTAACCCCTATAAAACCGCCCGTTAGTAAGAGATTCGAGAATTGAGATTTAACTAGTTTGATTGTGGAATTTGATACGGACTTCGAGATTGATTTTTGAGGGTTTCTGGTCTAGTTTCGCAAGGACGATGTCAATTTGGGTTGGCCATTTATATAGGAGGTTAGTTTGGTCGAAAAATGGAATTTCAGTTCGGAATCGGACAAATGACGACTTTGCCCCTAAGCCCTATTTAGTGATCCGAATTTAAAGTAATTTAAGGGGATTAATTAAATGCCATTTAAGGACAAGTGACAAGATGTTAGTAGAGTGAGCAAAGACCACATTACCCCTTCTATTATTGGACTAGGAAGAATGGTGGCCATTGGATCAAGGGTAAGAGAGTCAAGGTGACCAGGATTGTGACATGTGGCACCCAACCCCAACAACCCCACTAAAAGGTCTCTCTCTCTCTCTCTCTCTCTCTCTCTCTCTCTCTCTCCCTTCTAATTTCTTCTTCTTCACGCTAGACACTCTCACTCTCTCTCTCTCTCTCTCCTTTCCCTCTCACGCCGGCCTGCCGCTCACGCCAGCCACGCCGCCATCCGCCGGAGCCAAGACCGTCTGCCACCACCAACCTCACTGTCTCCCTCCCTCATTCTTTCTCTTTCCCTAGGCACGTGATCGCCGAGACCGTTCGCCCGCCGTCGCTCTGTCACGCCCCGCGCCCTCCACGATGCGCCACATCCCTGCTCTTGGTCGATATGAGTGCGATGTCCCAGGAACCGTCGCCGACCTAACACCCAGCACAGAAATTCATGTACAAGCGGAAACAAAACAAATAATAATAATACCCAGACAGAAAACAATATGAGAACAAGGATAGCACGACAGAAATGACTGTTTACAAAATAAACACTTTTATACATATACAAAAGCTTTTACAATATCCATTTACAAACAAAATACACGAACCCAAAATACATACAATAAAAGCGGACCACGGCCACTACATTGGTCAAAAAGGGAGAGGTGGCTAAGGAGGACTAAATCAAAAAAGTGTCAGTCATCACTTCACTGGAGAGGGAATCTATCTTAGGGCTCCCAGTCAGGGTCTGAGCTCGACGCCTCCGACGAACTCTCGGATATCTCCTGGTCCTCGTCAGAACTGGCTGCCTCGGACTCGGTCTCCATCTCCGGGTCTTCGTCAACCTCCATCGGCTCCTTGGCCTCCATATCCATCGGCTCCGGGGCCAGATCGATGATCTCGAGCTCATAATCCACTCCTCCCAGCTCCTCGTCCTCCTCTCCTAACTCTGGTTCCTCATCAATCTCCCAACTCACCTCCACATCTGAATCGGGATCGACTATGTCTCCGTTAGGACACTGCGGGTCTAACTCACCCTTCCCATTAAACGGGATGTCCATAGAACGGAGGGGTCCGTACTCCTCTTCAAAGCGGTCTCTAAAACACCACGCCACATACTCGTGGGTCTCAAAATGGGTGGTCCCTATGTCTACCCAGACTAAAGTGTAGTGTCTCAGAAACATCTCCCCATTCCCTATGGGGTGAACCGACATGGTATGCTCTAGGTGCTACGGAATCCCATGTCGCACCGGTGCATCAGGCACCTTTGGCATCGTTAGGGTCTGGGGTCTGAAAAGTTGGGTTATACAACCATAAGACGAATCTCAGCAAGTAAAACCCACTAAACCTAAACTAGGCTAACATGCACCTCCTGACGGGAACAAAACTAAACCAAACATCAACCACTGACCTAGGCCCTCGAGCCAAGATCGCACTTACCGTTGACCTTGCAAGTTAGGCAATTCAAGATAATAATCAAGCACATCCTCGGGCATACACGATCACACGTGCGTCATACGCATGCTCAAGCTCATAGATGACTAATTCACATACTCATCACCGAATCTCACAAACGTCCACAACAGTTCATGCATTCATATGTATGTCAATGCATCAATGTGGTACAAGCGCGCGTATTTGGATTATAAGGTGGAACCGCTTGGACACGTCTCATACCATGCCCAGCAATTCCACCACATAATCTAATATTCAATAGATTTACTCATTATTTGATTTTTCCACGGCCCACTGGCCCAATCATAAACAACTCTTTGTGACCAGCGTAAAAATGCCCCCGGCCCAGTGTCTCTAGCTTGCTACAAAGTGCATGAGGGGCAACACCGATCTCCTTACGAACCAAGTCTGCTACAAAGTGCATGAGACTGGTCGTCTTCCGAACACACCGGGCATTGTCTTGCTACAAAATGCATGAAGACGGAATCAACCCGAAAGCCTTAAGTGATCACACGGCACACTACCCAAATTTTATTTGAACCCGGAGTCAAGCGCATTGGGCAATTATAGGTGATCACATACTCATCGCAGACTTGCATTCTCGCATAATTTTCATCACATGCCTCACACTCGGCACACATGTAATGCGCAGCCATGAATGCTCATGCCTGGGCAATATATAATACTTATGAGCAATCATCATTACAATTCAATGAATTCAAGCTTATCACATCATAACATGCTTGATTACCCAAATCACATTCCCACACAATGTCGATCACACGATCACGCGACATGGCAAGATCCAATTAAATCTCATAACATGCAAATCAATTAATTTAAGTACCACAATCAACCAATTAATTACCCGGGCCATCCTAACGCCTCAATTGAGTTAATCTGACAACAAGTCAACACTTAATCCCTTAATTACTCACATGGACAGCCATCACTTAATCCCATTTCGGCCTCCAATCCACTTCCATTTCTCCTAAATTAATCGATAACGTCATCCCGGCACTTACCGATCAAGCAATATATTTCATAATCCACCGTAATCTCACTAATTAATCACTAACTACAACTAATCCCGATCTAAAGGGCATTATCGTCCTAATTAGGGTTTAGAGGGTATTACTCACCTAAACTCGGGTCTACAACGACGGGGAACGGCGGCCAACTACCGGTGAACGGCAAGTCGGCGGCGGATTCCCGAGAGACGGCGACTCACGGATGGCGGCGGTGGTCACGGCTCACGGCCTCCAAACGACCAAGGGGAGAGAGGAAGGGTCGGTGAGGGTGGCAGCTTAGGCGTGGACGGGCGGCTACTCTCTAGCGAGTGGAACGGCGGACGGCGGCAACAGCTCGGGTGGACGACGACGGAGTGGCCTCAGCGATCTAGCGGCCGAGAGGGGAGAGAACACGGGTCAAGAGAGAGGGACGGAGAGAGAGAAGTGGTGGTGGTGGTGATGGCTCAGTTCCGGTGGGGATGACCACGGCGGGCGGCGGCGGCGAGGTGGACGGCAAAGGCGTGAGGGAGTGGTCGGCGAAGATGGAGAGGGAGAGAGAAGAGAGAGAGGTGTTGGCTTGGCTTGGTGAGGAAGCTCGAATGAGGAGAGAGAGAGAAGAGATGGGTTTAAGTGGGGTTTGGTGGGGTTAGGTGACACTTGTCACAATCCTAAGGCTTGGACTCTTCACCCCTAGATCTATGTCTTTACTCATTCCACTAACTCTTGTCCCTTAATCCTTAAAAACCAATAAATAATTCTCCACTAAAACCCCAAAATTCGGAACACTATATAGGCTTGAGGGGCAAAGTCGTCTATTGACCGATTTCGGGCTGAAATTCCATTTTTCGACCAGACTAACCCCCTATATAAATGGCCAACCCAAATTGACGTTGTCCTTGCTAAACTAGACCAGTAAACTCTCGAAAATCAACCTCGAAGTCCGGATCAAATTCCACGATCAAACTAGTTAAATTTCAATTCTCGAATCTCTTACTAACTGTCACGCCTCGCGCCCTCCGCGATGCGCCACATCCCTCCAAGAGGTAGATATGAGTGCGACGTCCTAGGAACCGTCGCCGACCCAAAACCCAGCATAGAGATTCATACACAAGCAGAAGCAAAACAAATAATAATAATACCCAGACATAAAACAATATGAGAAAAATGATAGCATCACAGAAATTACTGAATACAAAATATACATTTTATACATAGGCAAAACTTTTACAATATCCATTTACAAGCAAAAATACATGGACCCGAAATACAGACACAAAAGCGGGCCACGGCCACTATACTGGTCAAAAAGGGAGAGGTGGCTAAGGATGACTAAATCCCAAAAGTGTCAATCCTCGGTCTACTAGGAGAGGGAATCTATCCTAGGGTTCCCAGTCGGGATCTGAGCTCGACGTCTCCGACGAACTCTCGGATATCTCCTGGTCCTCGTCAGAACTGGCTGCCTCGGACTCGGTCTCCATCTCCGGGTCCTCATCAACCTCCATCAGCTCCTTGACCTCCACATCCATCGGCTCCGGGGCCGGATCAACGATCTCAGGCTCAAAGTCCACTCCTCTCAGCTCCTCATCCTCCTCTCCTAACTCTGGTTCCTCGTCAATCTCCCAACTCACCTCCATATCAGAATCAGGATCAACTATATCCCAATTGGGACACTGCTGGTCTAACTGACCCTCTCCGGTAAACGGAATGTCCATGGCACGAAGGGGTCCGTACACTTCCCCGAATTGGTCTCGAAAGCACCAAGCTACATACTCGTGCGTCTCAAAATGGGTGGTCCCTACATCTACCACAACTAATGTATAGTGTCTCAAATACATCTCCCCATTTCCTATAAGGTGAACCGACATGGTATGCTCCAGGTGCTGAGGGATCCCATATCGCACCGGCGCCTCCGGCTCCTGCGGCATCGTCAAGGTCGGGGGTCTGAAAGGTTGGGTTTTTCAACTGTGAGACGAATCTCAGCAAGTAAAAACCCACTAAATCTAAACTAGGCTAACATGCACCTCCTGATAGGAATCAAACGCATCCAAATAAACAACCATAGACCTAGGCCCTCGAGCCCAGATCATACTTACCGTCGACCCTGCAGGTTAGGCAAATCAATATAATGATCAAACACATCCTCGGGCATACACAGTCACACTTGCGTCATACGCATGCTTAGGCTCGTAAATGTTTAGTTCACATACTCATCACCGAGTCTCACAAGCGATCACAGCTGTCCATGCACTATTATGCGTGCCAATGCATCGATGTAGTACATGCGCGCGTATTTGGATTATAAGATGGAACCGCTCGGACACGTCCCATACCATGCCCAGCAATTCCACCACATAATCTAATACTTAACAAGTTTACTCATTGTTTTATCTTTTCACGGCTCACTAGCTCGGCCTCAAGCCCAATAACAACACTTCGTGGCCAGCGTAAAAACGCCGCCGGCCCAGTGTCTCTAGCCCGCGTTAAACGCATCAGGCGCAACACCGATCTCCTACAAACCAAGCCTGCTACAAAGTGCATGAGACTGGTTGTCTTCCGGACACACCGGGCATCGTCTTGCTACAAAGTGCATGAAGACGGAATTGACCCGAAGGCCACGACCTGAAGGCCTTAAGTGATCACATGGCACACTTGCCCAATTTTTATCTGAACCCGGCGACGAACGCAACGGGCAATTACAAGTGATCACATGCTCATGGCAGACCCGCATTCTTGCACAAATTTCATCACATGCCCCACACTCGGCACACACGTAATGCACAGCCATGAATGCTCATGCTCGGGCAATGTAAAATGCACATGAGCGCCAATCAATCCATGAACACATTTCAAATCAAACCAAATCAACGTGCTTAACAATTCATCATCCAACATGCTCATTGCTCAAGTCATAATCCACACATTTCGATCACACAATCAAGCGACGTGGCAAGGTCTAATTAAACCTCATAGCATACAAATCAATCAATTTAAACATTTCAACCAATTGATCAATCACCCGGGCCATTCTAACACCTCAATCAAGTTAATCCAACAACGAATCAATACTTAATCCCTTGATTGGCCACATGGACAGCCACTACTAAACCTCTTTTCACCCTCCAATTCACTTCAATTACTCCTCAAACAACCAATAACGTCATCCCGACACTTACCGATCAAGCCATAATTATAATCAACATCAAATACACTAATTAGCCTCTAATGACATCTAATCCCGATCTAAAGGGCATTATCGTCCTAATTAGGGTTTATGGGGTATTACTCACTTAAACTTGGGTCTAGACGACGGGGAACGACGGCCAACTACCGGTGAACGGTAAATCGGCGACGGATTCCCGAGGGACGGCGGCTAACGGCGGCTACAGCTCGGGCGGTTCACGGCAACGGCGACTCACGGCTCACGGGTTGGAGGACGGACGAACGGCGGTGAGGCGGTCGACGGCGTGAGGCAACGGTGCGGCGATGAACAGTGGCGACGAGCTCACGGCGGAAACGGCCACGGCGGGACAGCCTCCAAGCGGCCGAGAGGGGAAAACGGGTTGGAGGGAAAGGCTGTGGTGGTCAATGGACGAACGGTGAGGCGAGTGGCTCTTCGAACGAGCGGGACGGCGGCGGATTGGTGGTCTCGGCGTGCTGCTCGACGACGTGAATGGCGGGCGGGCGGTGATGCACGGCAAGGGGAAGTGGTCGGCGAGAAAGAGAGGAAGGGGAAGGGGAAGAGAGAGAGGAGAGTTGGCTTGATCAAGAAGAAAGGATAAGGAGAGAGAGAGAGAAATGATGGTTTATAGTGGGGTTGGTGGGAGTTGGTGACAAGTGTCAGTCATCCAAGGTACAAGACAAATCACCCCTACATCTAATGGCTCCAAATCACTCTCCACCAATAATTGAAGGGCATCAAGGTAATTGCTCCATCCACTAACTCTAGTCCCATTATCCACTAAAAACTAATTAATAATCCACCACTAAAAACCCCAAATTCGGAACACTATTCTAGGCTTAGGGGCAAAGACGTCTTTTGTCCGATTCCGGACCGAAATTCCATTTTTCGACCAAACTAACCCCCTGTATAAATGGCCAACACAAATTGACGTCGTCCTTGCGAAACTAAACCAGTAAACCCTCGAAAATCAACCTCGAAGTCCAGATCAAATTAGTTAAATTTCAATTCTTGAATCTCATACTAACGGGCGGCTGTTTAGGGGTTACGCGTATCGACCTAAGGTTATCTGAGTCGTGACGGCCTCGATTATCGGGAGAACGAGAGGAATTATCGCTAGTTCCGGAGATAATGATCATCCGGTTTAAGTTCGGGACTGGTCGACCACGTGCACTTTCGGTCATGCAGAATCACCTACTATCCGAGCGTACATTGTTGGCTTCGGTCGAACCGAGTCCGTTACCTTCCGAAGATCGATCTACTTGGCCCAAAATATTTCCTCGTTGTTTCTCGAAATTGATGTCCCGTTCACGATCGGGTCCTTGGTCCACGTACCGTTTTCCTAGTTAGCTATTCCCATCTGGTCAGTGTCCCAGGAGTGATCAGCTCTGGGCGAGACTTACGAAAATGAAATAATAGAATAGACTCGTTTTATTGATTTCCAGAAATTGAGTCGAAATTTGGGATGTTACACTAACGGGCGGCTGTTTAGGGGCTATGCGTATTGACCTAAGGTTATATGAGTCGTGACGGCCTCGATTACCGGGAGAACGAGAGGAATTATCGCTAGTTTCGGAGATAACAATCGTTCGGTTTAAGTTCGGGACCGGTCGGCCACGTGTACTTTCGGTCTTACAGAATCACCTACAATCTGATCGTACATCGTTGGCCTCGGCCGAATCGAGTCTGTTACCTTCCGAAGATCGATCTACTTGGCCCAAAATATTTCCTCGTCGTTTCTCGAAATCGGTGTCCAATTCACGATGGGGTCCTTAGTCCACGTATCGTTATCCTAGTTAGCCATTTCCATCTAGTAAGTATCCCAGGAGTGATCAGCTCCGGGCGAGACTTACGAAAATGAAATAATAGAATAGCCTCTTTTTATTGATTTCCAGAAATTGGGTCGAAATTCGGGATATTACACGCTCGCCGTCACATCGTCGTGTAGCTTGCTAGCTTGCTGCTAACGCACACCGTGACCGTCGACTCGCCGTCCGTTTGCGCCGACTACCACAACCACTCTCTCTGGCCCTCATTCCTCTCTCTCTGCCGCTTGGAGGCCAAGCCACCGTGAGCCCGTCGCCGCCATTCGTCTGTCTCCCCCGCCGTGAATCACCAGTTGTGTCAGCCCGGAGAGCCACTGTTACACCCCGCATCCTCTACGGCGTGCCACATCCCTCCTCTTGGTCGATTATAGTGCGAAGCCCCAGGACGCGTCGCCGACTCATCACCCAAATCAGAGATTCATATACAAGCGGAAGCAGAATAAATAATAATACCCGAACAGAAAACAATATGAGAACAAGGGCAGCACAACTGTAACATCCTGAATTTCGACGCAATTTCCGGAAATCAATAAAATGAGTCTTATCTATTATTTCATTTTCATAAGTCTCGCCCGAAACTGATCACTCCCGGGATACTGACCAGATGAGAATGGCTAACTAGGATAACGGTGCGTGGACCAAGGACCTAATCGTGAACTGGACACCGATTCCGAGAAACGACGAGGAAATATTTTGGGCCAAAGTAGGTCGATCTTCGGAAGGTAACGGACTTGGTTTGGCCGAGGCCAACGATGTACACTCGGATAGCAGGTGATTCTGTAAGACTGAAAGTGCACGTGGCTGACCAGTCCCGAACTTAAACCGAACAATCGTTATCTTTGGAACTAGAGATAATTCCTCTCATTCTCCCGATAATCGAGGCCGTCACGACTCAGATAACTTTAGGTCGATACGCGTAACCCCTAGACAGCCGCCCGCTAGTAAGAGATTCGAGAATTGAAATTTAACTAGTTTGATCGTGGAATTTGATCCAGACTTTGAGGTTGATTTTTCGAGGCTTTACTGGTCTATTTTCGCAAGGACGACGTCAATTTGGGTTGGCCATTTATATAGGGGATTAGTCTGGTCGAAAAATGGAATTTCAGCCCGAAATCGAACAAATGACGACTTTGCCCCTTAAGCCTATATAGTGTTCCGAATTTTGAGTAATTCAAGGGGATTAATTAATGCAAATTAAGGACAAGTGCCAAGATGTTAGTGGAGTGAGCAAAGACCATTTTACCCCTCAATAATTGATATAGGAAGAATGGTGGCCATTGGATCAAGGGTAGGTTAGTCTAGACAGTTAAGATTGTGACACTTGTCACCTACTCCTACCAAATCCTACTATAAGTTTTCTCTCTTCTCTCTCTCTCTCTCTTCATTATCTTCTTCAACAAGCCAACAACATCTGCTCTCTGTCTCCCTTCCTCTCTCTCTCACCGGCCACCCCTCTCCCGCTGAGACCGCCCGCCGCCGCTCGCCGTGGCCGTCCCCGCCGAAACCGTGCCGCTCGCCGCCGTCCGCGCCACACTGCCACCACCATCCTCACTGTTTTCCCCCTCCCGTGCTTTTTTCTCTCTCCTCAGCCGTGGGAACGCCGAGACCGTCGTCGCCGCCATGACCATCCGCCCACCATTGCCGTTCACCCATGAGCACCGCCGCTCGCCGTTGACCACCTCAGCCACCCTCATCAACCCATTCCTCTCTCTCTCGACCGCTTGGAGGCCGCCGTCCACCGTGAGATTGCCGCCGTTCTTCAAAAACGCCACCGCCAGTTAACCATTCACTGGTAATTGGCCGCCGTTTCTCGTCATCTAGACCCGAGTTTAGGTGAGTATTATCCACTAAACCCTAATTAGGACAATAATGCTCTTTAGATCGGGTTAAGGTGTCGTTAATGAGTAATTAGTGGGTAATTAGGTTGATTAGGATCGTTTGAGGTTGATTATGGATTATTGTTGGTTTGGAAAAGACCAAGATGATATTGGTGAGTTATCAAGAGGAAATTGAAGTGGATTAGAGGCCGAAGTAAGACTAATTAATGGTTGACCATGTCAGAAAGTGATGGATTAAGTGTTGACAAGTTGATGGATTAACTTGATTGAGGTGTCGGGATGGCCCGGATAGTTGATTAGATAGTTGTGGTATTCCATTTAAGTGATTTGGGTGCTTTGGTGTCTATGTGTACCTTGCCATGTCGCGTGATCAACGTTGTGTGGAGTGTGATTTGGGCAATTGAGCACGTTATAGTGTGATAAACTTGAATTCATCGAATTGTAATGATTGGTGCTCTTGCATATTTCATATTGCCCGAGCATAAACATTCATGGCTGCACATTATTTGTGTGCCGAGTGTGAGGCATGTGATGAAATTTGTGCGAGAATGCGAGTCTGCCACAAGCATATGATCACCTATAATTGCCCAATGCGCTTAACACCGGGTTCAGATAAAATTTGGGCAGTGTGCCGTGTGATTACTTAAGGCCTTCGGATTGATTCTGTCTTCATGCACTTTGTAGCAAGATGAGGCTCGGTGTGTCCGGAAGACGACCAGTTTCATGCACTTTGTAGCAGGCTTGGTTCATAAGGAGATCGGTGTTGCGCCTCATGCACTTTATAGCAGGCTAGAGATACTTGGTCGGGGGAGTTTTTACGCTGGCCACGAAATGTTGTATATGTGTTTGGGCCGGTGGGCTGTGGAAAGAAGAGATAATTAGTTAATCCGTAGAGTATTAGATTATGAGGTGGAATTGCTAAGCATGGTATGGGACGTGCCGAAGTGGTTCCATCCTATAATCCAAATACGCGCGCTTGTACCATATTGATGAGTATGAATGTGTGTGAAACTCGGTGACGGGTATGTGATCGAGACATTTACTAGCATGAGCATGTGTATGATAAACGTGTGACCGTGTATGCCCGAGGATGTGCTTGATTATTACTTAAGTTGTCTAACCTGCAGGGTCACCGGTAAGTGCGATCTGGGCTCGAGGGGCTAGGTCAATGGTTATTGTCTTATTTAGTTTTGTTCCCATTAGGAGGTGCATGTTAGCCTAGTTTAGGTTTTGTGGGTTTTACTTGCTGAGATTCGTCTCACGGTTGTATAACCCAACTTTTCAGACCCCAGACCCTGAAGATGTAGGAGGTGCCAGACACACCAGTGCAACCTGGGATTCCACAGCATCTCGAGCACACCATGTCGGTTCACCCCATAGGGAATGGGGAAATGTTCCTTAGACATTATACCTTAATTTGGGTAGATCTAGGAACCACACATTTTGAGACCCATCAGTATGTTGCCTAGTGCTTTAGGGATCGTTTTGGAGAGGAGTACTAACCCCTCCGTTCTATGGATATACCGTTCAACGGGGAGGGCAAGCTGGATCCGCAGTGCCCTAATAGGAACATAGTTGATCTCGATGCGGAGATAGAGGTGAGCTGGGAGATAGACGAGGGACCGGAGTTAGGAGAGGAGGATGAGGAGTTGGGAGGTGTGGATTTTGAGCCCGAGATTATCGATCCAGCACCGGAGTGTCACGCCCCGCGCCCTCCACAACGCGCCACATCCCTCCTCTTGGTCGATATGAGTGCGACGTCCCAGGAACCGTCGCCGACCCAACATCCAGCACAGAGATTCATACACAAGCGGAAGCAAAACAAATAATAATAATACCCTGACAGAAAACAATATGAGAACA
The DNA here is from genome assembly GCA_024500025.1 of Syzygium aromaticum. Taxonomy (NCBI): domain Eukaryota; kingdom Viridiplantae; phylum Streptophyta; class Magnoliopsida; order Myrtales; family Myrtaceae; genus Syzygium; species Syzygium aromaticum. The sequence goes on along the minus strand of CM044888.1, from coordinate 13,720,211 downwards.
AGGATAGCACGGCAGAAATTACTGTTTACAAAATAAACACTTTTATACATATACAAAAGCTTTTACAACATCCATTTACAAACAAAATACACGAACCCAAAATACATACAACAAAAGCGGACCACGGCCACCACACTAGTCAAAAAGGGAGAGGTGGCTAAGGAGGACTAAATCTCAAAAAGTGTCAGTCCTTGCTACACTAGGGAGGGAATCTATCATAGGGCTCCCAGTCAGAGTCTGAGCTCGACGCCTCCGACGAACTCCCGGATATCTCCTGGTCCTCGGCAGAAATGGCTGCCTCGGACTCGGTCTCCATCTCTGGGTCCTCGTCAACATCCATCGGCTCCTCGGCCTCCACATCCATCGGCCCCGGGGCTTGATCAACGATCTCAGGCTCATAGTCCACTCCTCCCAGCTCCTCGTCCTCCTCTCCTAACTCTGGTCCCTCATCAATCTCCCAACTCACCTCCATATCAGAATCGGGATCAACTATGTCACCATTCGGACACTGCGGGTCTAACACGCCCTCCCCGTTGAACGGGATGTCCATGGAACGGAGGGGTCTGTACTCCTCTCCAAAGCGATCCCTAAAACACCACGCTACATACTCGTGGGTTTCAAAATGGGTGGTTCCTACGTCTACCCAGACTAAAGTGTAGTGTCTCAGAAACATCTCCCCATTCCTTATGGGGTGATCCGACATTGTATGCTCTAAGTGCTGCGGAATCCCATGTCGCACTGGTGCATCGGGCACCTCTGGCATCGTCAGAGTCTGAGGTCTGAAAAGTTGGGTTATAACCATGAGACGAATCTCAGCAGGTAAAACCCACCAAACCTAACTAGGCTAACATGCACCTCCTGACGGAAACAAAGCTAAGTCAAGCAACAATCATTGTCCTAGGCCCTCGGGCCCAGATCGTACTTACCGATGACCCTTCATGTTAGGCAATTTAAGATAATAATCAAGCACATCCTCAGATATATGTGGTCACACTTGCGTCATACGCATGCTCAAGCTCATAAATGCCTGGTTCACATTCCCATCACCGAGTTTCATACGTATTCATACTCGTCCATGCATTTTCATGTATGTCGATGCATTAATGTGGTACAAGCGCGCGTATTTGGATTATAAGATGGAACCGCTCGGACACGTCCCATACCATGCCCAGCAATTCCACCACATAATCTAATACTCAACATATTTACTAATTATCTGATCTTTCCACGGCCCACTGGCCCAATAAACAACTCTTCGTGGCCAGTGTAAAAACGCCTCCGGCCCAGTGTCTCTAGCTTGCTACAAAGTGCATGAGGCGCAACACCGATGTCCTTACAAACCAAACCTGCTACAAAGTGCATGAGGCTGGTCGTCTTCCGGACACACCGGGCATCGTCTTGCTACAAAGTGCATGAAGACGGAATCGACCCAAAGGCCTTAAGTGATCACACGGCACACTACCTAATTTTTATCTGAACTCGGCGTCAAGCGCATCGGGCAATTATAGGTGATTACATACTCATGGCAGACTCGCATTCTCGCATAATTTTCATCACATGCCTCACACTGGGCACACACGTAATGCGCAAATATGAATGCTCATGCTCGGGCAATATATAATACTTATGAGCAATCATCATTACAATTCAATGAATTCAAGCTTATCACATTATAACGTGCTTGATTACCCAAATCACATTCCCACACAATGTTGATCACACGATCACGCGACATGGCAAGATCCAATTAAATCTCATAACATGCAAATCAATTAATTTAAGCACCACAATCAACTAATTAATTACCCGGGCCATCCTAACTCCTCAATTGAGTCAATCCAACAACAAGTCAACACTCGGCCCAACATTTGCCACTATGGACAGCCCTCAATTATCCTCGTTTTGGCCTCCAATCCTCATCTATTTCTCCTCAAACAATCAATAATGTCATCCCGGCACTTCCCAATCAAGCAATATTCCATAATCCACCTTAATCGCACTAATTAATCACTAACTACAACTAATCCCGATCTAATGGGCATTATCGTCCTAATTAGGGTTTAGAGGGTATAACTCATTTAAACTCGAGTCTACGACGACGAGGAACGGTGGCCAACTACTGGTGAACGGCAAGTCGACGGCGGATTCCTGAGGAACGGCGGCTCACGGACGGCGGCGGTGGCTCACGGCTCACGGCCTCCAAACGGCCAAGGGGGAGAGAGGAAGGGTCGGTGAGGATGGCGATTGAGGTGTGGACGAATGGCTGCTCTCCGGCGAGCAGAACGGCAGACGGCGGCAATGGCTCGAGTGGACGACGGCGATGGACAGCTCGGCTCCAATGACCGCGCGGCCGCGGGGAGAGAGAGAGAGAGCACGGGACAAGAGAGACGATGAGAGGGAGAGAAGTGGCAGTGGTGGTGATGAAACGGCCGGAACGGACCGGTTTCGGCAGGGACAACCACGGCGGGCGGCGGCGGCATGAGGGACGGTAAGGGGTAGTGGACGGCGTGATCAGCAAGAGGGGAAAGGGAGAGAGAAAAGAGAGAGAGAGGCTTGGCTTGGTGAGGAAGCTAGAATGAGGAGAGATAGAAGAGAGATGGGTTTAAGTGGGGTTTGGTAGGGTTAGGTGACACTTGTCACAATCCTAAGGCTTGGACTCTTCACCCCTAGATCTAATGGCTAGCAATCACTCAAGACCATTAATTGAAGGGCAACTATGTCTTTACTCACTCCACTAACTCATGTCCAATTATCCATAAAAACTAATAAATAACTCTCCACTAAAACCCCAAAATTCGGAACACTATGTAGGCTTGAGGGGCAAAGTCATCTTTTGTTCGATTTCGGGACGAAATTCCATTTTTCGTCCAGACTAACCCCCTATATAAATGGCCAACCCAAATTGACATCGTCCTTGCGAAACTAGACCAGTAAACCCTCGAAAATCAACCTTGAAGTCCGGATCAAATTCCACGATCAAACTAGTTAAATTTCAATTCTCGAATCTCTTACTAACGAGCGGCTGTTTAGGGGTTACGCGTATCGACCTAAGGTTATATGAGTCGTGACGGCCTCGATTACTGGGAAAACGAAACGAATTGTCGCTAGTTCCGGAGATAACGATTGTTCGGTTTAAGTTCGGGACCAGTCAGCTACGTGCACTTTCGGTCTTACAGAATCACCTGCTATCCGATCGTACATCGTTGGCCTCGGTCGAACCGAGTCCATTACCTTCCGAAGATCGATCTACTTGGCCCAAAATATTTCCTCGTCGTTTCTCGAAATCGGTGTCGAATTCACGATCGGGTCCTTGGTCCACGTACCGTTATCCTAGTTAGCCATTCCCATCTGGTCAGTATCCCAAGAATGATCAGCTCCGGCCAAGACTTACGAAAACGAAATAATAGATAAGACTCGTTTTATTGATTTTCGGACATTGAGTCGAAATTCGGGATGTTACAATTCTTCCCCCCTTACAAAAATTTCGTCCTCAAAATTTGCTCTCTACACTACTCTACTCAAACAACTGGGGTGTAGACGTCACATGGCCTCTTCACTTTCCTAAGTAGCTCCTTCTGTACCATGGTGCTCCCAGACGACCTTAACCGTCGGAATTGTCTTATTCCTCAGCACTCGATCCTTTCTATCCTCGATTCTGACTGGCCTTTCCACATACGACACCCTGTCGTCCACATCTATCTCTTTGTATCTCAAAACATGAGTCGGGTCTGGTTCATACTTCCTTAACATCGACACATGGAACACGTTGTGCACTTGCGACAGATTGGGAGGCAAAGCAAGTCGGTAGGCCACATCGCCAATCTTCTCTAAAATCACGAATGACCCGACATTCCTTGGACTAAGCTTACCTTTCTTACCAAACCTGGACAATCCTTTCATCGGCGACACCTTGAGAAATACATGATCTCCAACTTGAAACTCCAAGGGTCGTTTCTCCCGATTGGCATAACTCTTTTGGCGACTCTGGGCTGTTCTTAGTCTATCCTGAATAATCTCAACGGCTTCCATAGTCCATTGCACCAACTCTGGGCCAGTAATACTTCTCTCACCAACTTCGTCCCAACACAATGGCATCCTACACGCCCTACCATATAAGGCCTCAAACGGTGCCATCTGAATGCTCTGCTGATAACTGTTATTGTAGGCAAACTCTACCAAATGCAACTGCTCTTCCCACTTGCCTTGGAAATCCAACACACAGGCTCTCAACATATCTTTCAAAGTCTGGATCGTCCTTTCCGACTGGCCATCTGTTTACGGATGATAGGCCGTGCTGAACTGCAATCTCGTTCCTAATGCTTCTTGCAGAGTTTTCCAAAATTTGGCAGTAAATCTGGGATCACGGTCCGAAGTGATTGTCACTGTCACTCCATGAAGTCGAACAATCTGCCGAACATACAACTCTGCGTACCTTTCCAGTTCCAAGTCCTTTCGCACTGCTAGAAAATGCGCTGATTTAGTCAAGCGATCCACTATCACCCAAATAGAGTCATGTCCTCTTTGACTGCGCGGCGATCCCGTTACAAAGTCCATCGTAATATGCTCCCATTTCCATTTTGGGATCTCCAATGGTCGCAACAATCCACCTGGCTTGCAGTGCTGTGCCTTCACTTGTTGGCACGTCAAACACTTGGCCACATGCTTAGCCACGTCCTTCTTCATACCATTCCACCAATAGTGCTGCCTTAGATTCTAGTACATCTTAGTACTCCCTGGGTGGATGCTGTACTGACTTCGATGAGCTTCACTCAAGATCTCTTCTTTCACTCCTTCATCATTTGGCACACATAATCACCCTCGAAACTTCAAAATCCCATCCTCTAACATTTGAAAATTCGATTTCCTCTTTACGGTGTCCATCTCAACTATCTTCTGGATTTCTGGGTCCGTAGACTGCAATGCCTTAATCTTGTCCTTAATTTTTGGTTCAATTCTTAGAGCAGCTAGTAAATTCGATGCTTGGCTCACTTCAAACTTGAACTCCGAGTCTCTGAGCCTTTCCAACAATGTCCACTCTTTGACCATCAAATGCGCCACGCTAGACTTGTGACTCAAGGCATCGACGACCTTATTTGCTTTCCCCGGATGATACAAAATGTCGCAGTCATAGTCCTTTAAAAGTTCCATCCATCTACGCTGTCTCATATTCAACTCTTTCTGCGAAAACAGATATTTTAAACTCTGATGGTCCGTGTAGATCTGAAACTTCTCTCCGCACAAGTAGTGCCTCCAAATCTTAAGTGCGAACACTATTGCTGCTAACTCCAAATCATGCGTCTGGTAATTCCTTTCATGGGGCCTCAACTGACGCGACGCATAGGCTACCACTTTACCATGCTGCATTAGCACACAGCCAAGTCCTCTTAGTGAAGCATTGCTATAAATCTCAAATCCACCAGGTCCTGGCGGAATAGTCAATACTGGAGCGGTCATCAACTTATACTTCAACTCCTGGAAACTCCTTTCACACTTATCGTCCCATTCAAACTTGGTCTCCTTCTTCAATAGTCGTGTCAAAGGCATGGCTATAGATGAGAACCTTTCCACAAATCGCCTATAATAGCTTGCCAGTCCTAAAAAGCTCCGAACCTCCGTTACCGATGTCGGCCTTGGTCACTTAGTCACTGCTTCAACCTTTGTCAGATCCACAGAAATTCCATCTCCCGACACGATATGTCCAAGAAATGCCACCTTACTGAGCCAAAACTCGCACTTGTTAAACTTAGCATACAAGGTGTGTTCCCTTAACGTCTGTAGTACTTCAGCCAAGTGTATCTCATGTTCCTCAAGGCTCTTCGAATACACCAGAATATCATCTATGAAGACTATGACGAACTGATCCAGAAATTCCTTGAATAGTCTATTCATCAGATCCATGAAAGCGACTGGGGCATTCGTCAATCCAAAGGGCATCACAGTGAACTCATAGTGCCCATACCTTGTCCTGAAAGCAGTCTTGGGTATGTCCTCCTTCTTGATCCTCAACTGATGGTATCCGGTCCTCAAATCTATCTTAGAGAACACTGCAGCTCCTTGTAACTGATCGACCAAGTCATCGATCCTTGGTAGTGGGTACTTATTCTTCACCGTCACCTTATTCAACTGTCGATAATCTATGCACAACCTCAACGTCCCATCTTTCTTCCTCACAAACAAAACTGGCACTCCCCAAGGAGATGCACTAGGGCGAATGAAACCCTGTCTAACAACTCTTGCATCTGAACCTTCAACTCCTTCAGTTCTGCTAAGGACATCCGATACGGCGCTTTCGAAATTGGCTCTGTTCCTGGCACCAACTCAATCACAAACTCCACTTCTCGCTCAGGTGGCAAACCTAGCAATTCCTTAGGAAAAACTTCGGGGAAATTGCACACTACAGGTGTATCTTCCAACTTAGGTTCCACCACTGTTGGGTCCACAACATTCACCAAGTATCCTTCACATCCTTCGTCCAATAATTTATTCACTTCGAGCAAGGAAATCCAAGGGGTCGAGACTCCTACTCGATTTCCCTAAAACTCAAAACTAGAACACTCGTCTAGATTAAACCAAATTACACGACTACTGCAATCCATTACAGCCTTCTGCCGGACTAATCAGTCCATCCCAATGATCACATCAAAGTCAAACATGGGTAACACAGCTAAATGAATACTCTCCTCCTTATATCCCCAATAACTATCCTATACTTGGGACACCCAAACAAGACTAATAGGCTATCATTCATCGGCGTCGACACACTAAGTCTAGTCTCAAGCAACACGAGTTCTATACCAACCATCTTAACAAACTGCTCCGAAACAAACGAGTGGGTTGCCCCCGAATCAAACAATGCATACGCTGCATGACCACAGAGAGAGACCGTACCTGTGATCACGCCCAGCGCATTCTCCGCTTCCTGGCATGTCATAGCATAGATCCTTCCTTGAGTGGGCGATCGACCTTGATTGACTGGTGGGGGATTCCCTGTCCGATTCTCGATGCGCGGCTGCTGCGAGGGTCCTTGGGGTCCTGAGGGACGCATTTGAGGACAACTACAAATCTGATGCTCCCTGCTACCGCACCTAAAACATGCTCCAAATCTAGTCGGCTAGGGATTTGGCTTTCCAATAGCCCTTCTTGCAGGTGGGGTAAAACGTCTATTGTTCACTGGAGGTCTCCTCACAAAACGACGATTATCTCTGCCCTGGGCAAACCACGATCTTGAGGCGACTAACCTCTCCTACTGGTCTCACTCAATAATTTGGGCTCACCTATACATCTCTCCATAGTCCTTTATATCATGCGACAGAATCTAACTCTTGAGATCCGGCTTCATCCCGTCTCAGAATCTCCGAGCTTTGTCCCGTGGGTTCTCTACCATGGTCGGCGCGAACTTCGCTAGCCTTGCGAATTCCGTCTCATACTGATCAATCGTCATCTGCCCTTGGCGTAGTCGCATAAATTCCATCAACTTCCTTTCTTGAGCGACTTCCGAAAAGTACTTATTATAGAAACTCTCCACGAGCACTGCCCAAACCAACTCCGTTCCTTCCGAAAACACTCTTTCCTTAGTAGCTCTCCGCCAATCATTCGCACCCTCTTGAAGCTGATACACCGCTAACGTAACTCTCTCCGCATCGGTGCACCCTAAAACATCAAACGCCTTCTCTAACTCCTTTATCCAACATGGAGCGGCTTCGGGGTCACTCTTACCATTAAACCTAGGCGGCTTCAACTACAGGAACTATTCCACTAACTGAGGCATCAGTCTAACCCCTACCGGTTGAGCTTGTCCTAGCTGACCCTGATTCCCTCCATTTCCAGCAATCGTTGCAGCCTCAGCAGCCTGAGCGTGGGCTGCGGTTCTTTCCTGCGCTTGCAAACCCATGATATGGCCTATCTCTCTCAGGGTCTCCATCACTTCCTCAAACCTCGGATCCCTAGCTTCACGATACCCAGTGCTAGGCTGCCCCTGGGGTTCCTTGCCCCTTCTTCTACTCATCCTTTGGCCCTCGCTAAACACCTACCTGCTATAATTCCACTCGGGAATTAGAGACCTAACTCAAGATATACCAATCTAAGGTCCTCAGCAGGTATGAAACAACAACCAACAACCAACATGCGACTTAATACTAGCAACCTCAACACATCACCCATGAGGATTATATACTTACCTCTGGTCCTGCCGCACCTGCACTTACGGGTTAGTTAATTAAAGAATCACTCAAACAAAGCACAAACAGTCAGGAGTTACTACACGAGGTCACCCTACTGTCTACCCTTGGTCTCATCGCTCCTTATCACTCCAAGCTTCGACCATATTGGATCGAGCCAACTTTGCTTTGAAACCAAATCTATACGGGGAATGTCACGCGACGCGCCCTCCGCGACGCGCCACATCCCTCCTCTTGGTCGATATGAGTGCGACGTCCCAGGAACCATCACCGACCCAACAACCAGCACAGAGATTCATACACAAGCGGAAGCAAAACAAATAATAATAATACCCGGACAAAAAACAATATGAGAACAAGAATAGCACGGTAGAAATTACTGTTTACAAAATAAACACTTTTACACATATACAAACACTTTTACAGAATCACCTGCTATCCGATCGTACATCGTTGGCTTCGGTCGAACCGAGTCCATTACCTTCCAAAGATCGATCTACTTGGCCTAAAATATTTCCTCGTCGTTTCTCGAAATCGATGTCCAATTCACGATCGGGTCCTTGGTTCACGTACGGTTATCCTAGTTAGCCATTCCCATTTGGTCAGTATCTCAGGAGTGATCAGCTCCGGCCAAGACTTACAAAAATGAAATAATAGATAAGACTCGTTTTATTGATTTCCGGACATTGAGTCGAAATTCGAGATGTTACAATTCTTCCCCCCTTACAAAAATTTCGTCCTCGAAATTTGCTCTCTACACTACTCTACTCAAACAATTAGAGGTGCAGACGTCGCATGGCCTCTTCACTTTCCTAAGTAGCTCCTTCTGTACCATGGTGCTCCCAGACGACCTTAACCATCGGAATTGTCTTATTCCTCAGCACTCGATCCTTTCTATCCTCGATTCTGACTGGTCTTTCCACATACGACACACTGTCGTCCACGTCTATCTCTTCGTATCTCAAAACATGAGTCGGGTCTGGTTCATACTTCCTTAAAATCGACACAAGGAACACGTTGTGCACTTGCGACAGATTAGGAGGCAAAGCAAGTCGGTAGGCCACATCGCCAATCTTCTCTAAAATCTCGAATGGCCCAACATACCTTGGACTAAGCTTACCTTTCTTACCAAACCTGGACAATCCTTTCATCGGTGACACCTTGAAAAATACATGATCTCCAACTTGAAACTCCAAGGGTCGTTTCCTCCTATCGACATAACTCTTTTGGCGACTCTGGGTTGTTCTTAGTCTATCCCGAATAATCTCAACAGCTTCCATAGTCCGTTGTATCAACTCTAAGCCAGTAATACTTCTCTCACCAACTTCGTCCCAACACAATGGCGTCTTACACGCCCTACCATATAAGGCCTCAAACGGTGCCATCTGAATGCTTTGCTGATAACTGTTATTATAGGCAAACTCTACCATATGCAACTGCTCTTCCCACTTGCCTTGGAAATCCAACACACAGGCTCTCAACATATCTTCCAAAGTCTGGATTGTCCTTTCCGACTAGCCATCTGGTTGCGGATGATAGGCCGTGCTGAACTGCAATCTTGTTCCTAATGCTTCTTGCGGACTTTTCCAAAATTTGGCAGTAAATCTGGGATCATGGTCCGAAGTGATTGTCACGTCACTCCATGAAGTCGAACAATCTGCTGAACATACAACTCGGCGTACCTTTCTAGTTCCAAGTCCTTTCGCACTGCTAGAAAATGCGCTGATTTAGTCAAGTGATCTACTATCACCCAAATAGAGTCATGTCCTCTTTGACTGCGTGGCAATCCCGTTACAAAGTCCATCGTAATATGCTCCCATTTCCATTTTGGGATCTCCAATGGTCGCAACAATCCACCTGGCTTGCAGTGCTGTGCCTTCACTTGTTGGCACGTCAAACACTTAGCCACATGCTTAGCCACGTCCTTCTTCATACCATTCCTCGGACAAACGTGGTCACATGTGCGTCATACGCATGCTCAAGCTCATAAATGCCTGGTTCACATTCCCATCACCGAATTTCATACGTATTCATACTCGTCCATGCATTCTCATGTATGCCAATGCATTAATGTGGTACAAGCGCGCGTATTTGGATTATAAGATGGAACCGCTCGGACACGTCCCATACCATGCCCAGCAATTCCACCACATAATCTAATACTCAACATATTTACTCATTATCTGATCTTTCCACGGCCCACTGGCCTAATAAACAACTCTTCGTGGCCAGCGTAAAAACGCTCCCGGTCCAGTGTCTCTAGCCTGCTACAAAGTGCATGAGGCACAACACCGATCTCCTTACGAACCAAGTCTGCTAAAAAGTGCATGAGACTGGTCGTCTTCCGGACACACCGGGTATCGTCTTTGTAATATCCCGAATTTCGACTCAATTTCCGGAAATCAATAAAACAAGTCTTATTTGTTATTTCATTTTCGTAAGTCTCGCCCGGAGCTAATCATTCCTGGGATACTGACCAGATAGGAATGGCTAGCTAGGATAACGGTACGTGGACCAAGGACCCGATCGTGAATTGGACATCAATTTCGAGAAACGACGAGGAAATATTTTGGGCCAAGTAGATCGATCTTCGAAAGGTAACGGACTCGGTTTGGCCGAGGCCAGCGATGTACGCTCGGATAGCAGGTGATTCTGTAAGACCGAAAGTGCACGTGGCCGACCAGTCCCAAACTTAACCCGAACGATCGTTATCTCCGGAACTAGCGATAATTCATCTCGTTTTCCCGGTAATCGAGGCCGTCACGACTCAAATAACCTTAGGTCGATATGCGTAACCCCTAAACAGCCGCCCGTTAGCATGGGATTCAGAAATTGAAATTTAACTAGTTGGATCGTGGAATTCGATCCGGACTTCGAGATCGATTTTCGAGGGTTTACTGGTTTAGCATCGCAAGGACGACGTCAATGTGGGTTGGCCATTTATATAGGGGATTAGTCTGGTTGAAAAATGGAATTTCGGCCCAGAATCGGACAAAAGACGACTTTGCCCCTAAGCCTAGCATAGTGTTCCGAATTTGGGATTTTTAGTGGTTGTTTTTTAATTAGTTTTTAGTGGATATTGGGACATGAGTTAGTGGAGTTAGTAAAGTCATGTTTACCCTTCAATTATTGGTCTAGGAAGAATGTGGACCATTAGATCTAGGGGTGGAGAGTCCATGCCATAGGATGTTGACACTTGTCACCAACTCCACTTAAGCCCATCATCTCTTCTCTCTCTCCTCACTTTTCTTTCTCATCAAGCCAAGTCTCTCTCTCTCTACTCTCTCTTCCTCTCCATTGTTGCCGCCCACCCCTTCCTCCTTGCCGTCCCTCACGCCGTCCACTTCGCCGCCGCTCGCCATGGCCGTTCCCGCCAGAGCCGAGCCGTTCTTGCCGTTCCGCCACCACCGCCACTTCTCTCTCTCTCCGTCTCTCTCTCCCTTGACCCGTGTTCTCTCTCCTCACGCCGACCACCCTCTCTTCGCCAATCACTTCCCCTTTTTGCCATATGCCGGCCCGTTTTCGCCGCCGTTCACCGCCAGAAACGCCGCCGCCGATTTACCGTTCACCGGTAATTGGCTGCCGTTGTCCCGTCGTCCCGAACCAAGTATAAGTGAGTAATACCCCCTAAACCCTAATTAAGACGATAATGCTCTTTAGATCGGGATTAGTTGTAGTTTTGATTAAGTAGTGTAATTATGACGGATCTTGAAATGTTGTTTGATCGAAAAGTGTCGGGATGATGTTATTGGTTGTTTGAGGAGCAATTGAAGTGAATTGGAGGATGAAACGAGGTTTAATAGTGGCTGTCCATGTGGCCAATCAAGGGATTAAGGATTGATTTGTAGTCGGATTATCTTGAGTGAGACTTTAGGATAGCCCGGGTAATTGATTGGATGGTTTTAATGCTGGAATTGATTGAAACGTATGTTATGATGCCTATTTGGTCCCCGCCATGTCGCGTGATCGTGTGATTGACTTTGTGCGGAATGTCACTTGGGCGATTGAGCATGTTTTAACGTGATGAGCTTGAATTTATTGAATTGTAATGATTGTGCTCATGCGTATTACATATTGTCCGAGCATGAGCATTCATGGCTGTGCATTACATGTGTGCCGAGTGTGAGGCATGTGATGAAAATTGTGCGAGAATGCGAGTCTGCCAAGAGCATGTGATCACTTGTAATTGCTCGTTGCGTTCGTCGCCGGGTTCAGATAAAAATTGGGCAAGTGTGCCGTGTGATCACTTAAAGCCTTCGGGTCGTGGCCTTCGGGTCGATTCCGTCTTCATGCACTTTGTAGCAAGACGATGCCCGATGTGTCCGGAAGACGACCAGTCTTATGCACTTTGTAGCAGGCTTGGTTCGTAGGAGATCAGTGTTGCGCCTGATGCGTTTAACGCGGGCTAGAGACACTGGGACGAGGGCGTTTTTATGCTGGCCACGAAGTGTTGTTTATTGGGCCCGCGAGCCGTGGAAAGACAAGATAACGAGTAAATATGTTAAGTATTAGATTACGTGGTGGAATTGCTAGGCATGGTATGGGACGTGTCCAAGCGGTTCCACCTTATAATCCAAATACGCGCGCTTGTACCACATTGATGCATTGGCATGCATAAGTGCGTATGGACAGTTGTGAACGCTTGTGAGACTCGATGATGAGTGTGAACTAAACATTTATGAGCCTGAGCATGCGTATGATGCAAGTGTGACTATGTATGTCTGGGGATGTGTTTGATTATTATATTGAATTGTCTAACCTGCAGGGTTATGGTAAGTACGATCTGGGCCCGAGGGCCTAGGTCTATGGTTTTTTATTTGGCTGCGTTTTATTCCTGTCAGGAGGTGCATGTTAGCCTAGTTTAGGTTTAGTGGGTTTTTACTTGCTGAGATTCGTCTCACGGTTGAAAAACCTAACCTTTCAGACCCCCGACCTTGACGATGCCGCAGGAGCCGGATGCGCCGGTGCGACAAGGGATCCCTCAGCATCTCGAGCACACCATATCGGTTCACCCCATAGGGAATGGGGAAATGTTTTTGAGACATTACACCTTAGTCTGGGTAGATGTAGGGACCACCCACTATGAGACGCACGAGTACGTCGCTTGGTGCTTCCGAGATCGGTTCGGGGAGGAGTACGGACCCCTTCGTTACATTTACTGTGGAGGGCTAGTTAGACCCTCAGTGTCCCAACGGGGACATAGTCGATCCCGATTCAGATATGGAGGTGAGTTGGAAGATTGACGAGGGAATAGAGTTAGGAGAGGAGGATGAGGAGCTGGGAGGAGTGGATTTTGAGCCTGAGATCGTCGATCCAGCCCCGGAGCCGATGGATGTAGAGGTCGAGGAGCCGATGGAGGTTGATGAGGACTCGAAGATGGAGACCGAGTTTGAGGCAGTCAGTTCTGACGAGGACCATGAGTTATTCGAGAGTTCGTCGGAGGCGTCGAGTTCAGATCCCGACTGGGAGCCCTAGGATAGATTCCCTCTCCTAGTAGATAGAGGATTGACACTTTTTGGGATTTAGTCCTCCTTAATCACCTCTCCCATTTTTTACCAGTGTGGTGGCCGTGGTCCGCTATTGTTGTATGTATTTCGGGTTTGTGTATTTGTTTTGTAAATGGATATTGTAAAAGCTTTTGCATATGTATGAAAGTGTATATTTTTATGTTCAGTAGTTTCTATCGTGCTATCCTTGTTCTCATGTTGTTTATGTCCGGGTATTATTATTATTTGTTTTGCTTCCGCTTATGTATGATCTCTGTGCTGGGTGTTGGGTCGGCGACGGTTCCTGGGACGTCGCACTCATATCGACCTGTTGGAGGGATGTGGCGCGTCGTGGAAGGCGCGGAGCGTGACAGTCTTGCTACAAAGTGCATGAAGATGGAATCGACCCGAAGACCACGACCCGAAGGCCTTAAGTGATCACACGGCACACTGCCCAATTTTTATCTGAACCTAGCTTTGTAACATCCCGAATTTCGACTCAAATTCCGGAAATCAATAAAACAAGTCTATTCCATTGTTTCATTTTCGTAAGTCTCACCCGGAGCTGATCACTCCTAGGATACTGACCGGATGGGAATGGCTAACTAGGATAACGGTACGTGGACCAAGGACCCGATCGTGAACTAGACACCGATTTCGAGAAACGACGAGAAAATATTTTGGGCCAAGTAGATCGATCTTCAGAAGGTAACAGACTTGGTTCGGCTGAGGCCAACGATGTATGATCGAATAGTAGGTGATTCTGTAAGACCGAAAGTGCACGTGGTCGACTAGTCCTGAACTTAAGCCGGATGACCGTTATCTCCGGAACTAGTGATAATTCCTGTTGTTCACCCGTGATCGAGGTCGTCACGACTCAGATAACTTTAGGTCGATACACGTAACCCCTAAACAGCCGCTTGTTAGTATGAGATTCGGGAATTGAAATTTAACTAGTTAGATCGTGGAATTTGATCCGGACTTCAAAGTTGATTTTCGAGGGTTTACTGGTCTAGTTTCGCAAGGACGACGTCAATTTGAGTTGGCCATCTATATAGGGGGTTAGTCTGGTCGAAAAATGGAATTTCGGCCCGGAATCGGACAAAAGACGACTTTGCCCCCAAGCCTAGCATAGTGTTCCGAATTTTGAGGTTTAAGTGGTTGATTATTAATTGGTTTTTAGTGGATAATGGGACATGAGTTAGTGGAGTTAGTAAAGTCATTTTTGCCCTTCAATTATTGGACTTAGAGAGTTGTGGACCCTTAGATCTAGGGGTGGAGAGTCCAAGCCATAGGATGTTGACACTTGTCACCAACTCCCACCAACCCCACTATAAGCCCATCATCTCTTCTCTCTCTCCTCATTCTGGCTTCCTCAACAAGTCAAGCCAAGTCTCTCTCTTCTCTCTCTCTTCCTCTCCATTTCGCCAGCCACTCTCCTCTCTTCCGCCGTCCACTTTGCCGTTTCGCCGCCTGGAGAGCCGTCGATCGTCCCTCACGCCGGCCGCCGTCCCATCACCATCACCACCTCTTCTCTCCCTCTCACCGTCTCTCTCGTCCCGTGCTCTCTCTCTCTCTCTCCCCTCTCGGCCGTGGAATCGCCGAGCCGCTCACCGCCGTCGTCTGCCCGAACCGTCTGCCGTTTCCGCCCGCCGGAGAGCAGCTGCCGTCCTCACCTCAACCGCCACCATCACCGACCTTTCCTCTCTCCCCTTGGCCGTTTGGAGGCCATTCAGCCCGTGAGCCGCCACTTGGGGGCCGCCGTTCACCGCCGGATACGCCGCCGCCGATTTACCGTTCACCGGTAATTGGCCGCCGTTGTCCCGTCGTCCCGAACCAAGTATATGTCACGCCCCGCGCCCTCTGTGACGCGCCACATCCCTCCTCCTTGGTCTTTAAGAGTGCGACGTCCCAGGAAGCGTCGCCGACCCAAACACCCAACACAGAGATCATACACAAGCGGAAGCAAAACAGTAATAGTAATACCCAGACATACAACAATATGAGAACAAGGATAACATTGCAGAAATTATTGAATACAAAATATACATTTTTATATATACGCAAAAGCTTTTACAATATCCATTTACAAACCAAAATACACAGACCCAAGATACATACAACCAAAAACGGGCCACAGCCACCACACTGGTCAAAAAGGGAAGAGGTGGCTAAGGAGGACTAAATCCCAAAAAGTGTCAGTCCTCGGTCTACTAGGAGAGGGAATCTATCCTAAGGCTCCCAGTCGGGATCGGAACCCGACGCCTCCGACGAACTCTCGGAAAACTCCTGGTCGTCGTCTGAACTGGCTACCTCGGACTCGGTCTCCATCTCCGGGTCCTCATCAACCTCCATCGGCTCCTCGAACTCCACATCCATCGGCTCCGGGGCCGGATCAACGATCTCGGGCTCAAAATCCACTCCTCCCAACTCCACATCCTCCTCTTCTAAGTCCGGTCCCTCGTCAATCTCCCAACTCACCTCCATATCTGAATCGGGATCGACTACGTCTCCATTGGGACACTGCGGGTCGAACTGACCCTCACCGGTAAACGGAACGTCCATGGAACGAAGGGGTCCATACTCCTCCCCGTCCCGGTCTCGAAAGCACCAAGCTATGTACTCGTGCGTCTCATAATGGGTGGTCCCTACATCTACTATAACTAGGGTATAATACCTCAAATACATCTCCCCATTCCCTATGGGGTAGACTGACATGGTATGCTCCAAATGCTGAGGAATCCCATATCGCACCGGCACCTCCGGCTCCTGCGGCATCGTCAAGGTCTGGGGTCTGAAAGGTTGGGTTTTTCAACCGTGAGACGAATCTCAGCAAGTAAAAACCCACTAAACCTAAACTAGGCTAACATGCACCTCCTGACGAGAACAAAACCAAGTCAAGCAACAATCATTGACCTAGGCCCTCGGGCCCAGATCGTACTTACCGTCGACCCTGCAGGTTAGGCAATTTCATATATTGATCAATCACATCCTCGGCATGCAAATCCACACTTGCGTCATACGCATGCTCAGGCTCTCAAATGCTAGATCACACACTCATCACCGAGTATCACATACGATCACAACTATCCATGCGCTCATATGCGTGCCAATGCATCGATGTAGTACATACGCGCGTATTTGGATTATAAGACGGAACCGCTCAGACACGTCCCATACCATGCCCAGCAATTCCACCACATAATCTAATACTTAACAATTTACTCAACACCTTATTTATATTTCCACGGCTCACTAGCCCGGCCTCTGGCCCAACAACAACACTTCGTGGCCAGCGTAAAGACGCCCCCGGCCCAGTGTCTCTAGCCCGCGTTAAACGCATCAGGCGCAACACCGATCTCCTACGACCCAAGCCTACATGAGACTGGTCGTCATCCGGACACACCGGGCATCGTCTTGCTCCAAAGTGCATGAAGACGGAATCGACCCGAAGGCCACGACCCAAAGTACTGGTCGTCATCCGGACACACCGGGCATCGTCTTGCTCCAAAGTGCATGAAGACGGCAACCGACCCGAAGGCCTTAAATGATCACACGGCACACATGCCCCAAATTTTATCTGAACCCGGCGACAAACGCAACGGGCGATTACACGTGATCACATGCTCATGGCAAACCCGCATTCACGCACAAATTTCATCACATGCCTCACACTCGGCACACACGTAATGCGCAGCCATGATGCTCATGCTCGGGCAATATGTGGTATAAATATGAGCACCAATCGACACAATTCAATAAGTTCAACTCACCACATTTAAACACGCTCGTATGCCCAAGTCACACTTCGCACATTCCGCTCACACGATCAAGCGACATGGCATGGTCTAATTAAGCCTCATAGCATACAAAACGACCAATTCAAGCATTTCAACCCATCGATCAATCACTCGGGCCATTCTAACACCTCGATCAAGTTGAACCGTCAACAAATCAATACTTAATCCCTAAATTGGTCACATGGACAGCCACCATTAAACCTTGTTTCAACCTCAAATTCACTTCCATTATTCTCAAACAACCAATTAACTATCTCCCAATAATTTCCGAACAAACCACATTTCATAATCCACATCAAATATACTAATTAACCACTAAAACTCCTAATCCCCGATCTAGAGGGCATAATCGTCCTAATAAGGGTTTAGGGGGTTATACTCACTTAAACTCGGTTCTACGACGACGGGGAACGGCGGCCAACTACCGGTGAACGGTGAGCCGGCGGCGGATTCCCGGGAAATGGCGGCTAACGGCGACGGCTACGGCTCGGCGGTGGACGGCCTCCAAGCGGCGGCTCACGGCCCACGGGTGGAAGGGCGGACGAACGGCGGTGAGGCGGACGAACGGTGGCTCCACGGCGGCGCAAGGGAGCCGGCGGTGGACGGTTCGGCAAGCTCACGGCCGAGAGGAAAGAGAGGGAGAGAAACGGCGAAACGGTGAGAGGGAGAGAGAGAAACGGTGATGGTGATGGCGGGATGGTGAGACGGCGGTGGGACGGCCACGGCGGCGGCGACGGGCGGCCTTGGCGGCGGCCGGCGCGTGGTCTTGGCGGGCGGCGAAGTGGACGGCAAGGAAGAAGATGGTGGCCGGCGCAAATGGAGAGGAAGAGAGGGAGAAGGGAGAGAGAGAAGAAGGTGTTCTTGGCTTGGAGAGGAAGACAAGTGAGGAGAGAGAGCTTGATGGGTTTAAGTGGAGTGGTTGGTAGTTGGTGGGGTTAGGTGACAAGTGTCACTCATCTAAGGGCTTGGACTAAACACCCCTAGATCTAAGGGCTCACATCCTCTCAAGACCAATAATTGAAGGGCCCTAAGGTCAATTCTCCCTCCACTAACTCAAGTCCATTATCCACTTAAAATCAATTAATAAACCTCCACTAAATCCCCAAAATTCGGAACTCTCTACTAGGCTTAGGGGCAAAGTCGTCTTTTGTCCGATTCCGGGCCGAATTTCCATTTTTCGACCAGACTAAACCCCTATATAAATGGCCAACCCAAATTGACGTCGTCCTTGCGAAACTAAACCAGTAAACCCTCGAAAATCAACCTCGAAGTTCGGATCAAATTTCACGATCAAACTAGTTAAATTTCAATTTCTGAATCTCATACTAACGGGCGACTGTTTAGGGGTTACGCGTATCGACCTAAGGTTATCCGAGTCGTGACGGCCTCGATTATCGGGAGAACGAGAGGAATTATCGCTAGTTCCGAAGATAACGATCGTTCGGGTTAAGTTCGAGACCGGTTGACCACGTGCACTTTCGGTCACGCAGAATCACCTGCTATTCGATCGTACATCGTTGGCCTCGGTCGAACCAAGTCCGTTACCTTTCGAAGATCGATCCATTTGGCCCAAAACATTTCCTCGTCGTTTCTCGAAATTGATGTCCAATTCACGATCGGGTCCTTGGTCCACGTACCGTTATCCTAGTTAGCCATTCCCATTTGGTCAGTATCCCAGGAGTGATCAGCTCCGGGCGAGACTTACGAAAATGAAATAACAGAATAGACTCGTTTTATTTATTTCCGGAAATTGAGTCGAAATTCGGGATGTTACAATTCTTCCCCCCTTACAAAAATTTCGTCCTCGAAATTTGCATTCTACACTACTCTACTCAAACAACTGGGGGTGCAGACGTCGCATGGCCTCTTCACTTTCCCAAGTAGCTCCTTCCGTACCATGATGCTCCCAAACGACCTTAACCATTGGAATCGTCTTGTTCCTTAGCACTCGATCCTTTCTGTCTTCGATTCTGACTGGTCTTTCCACATACGACACCCTGTCGTCAACATCTATCTCTTCGTATCTCAAAACATGAGTCGGGTCCGGTTCGTACTTCCTTAACATCGACACATGAAACACATTGTGCACTTGCGACAGATTAGGAGGTAAAGCAAGTCGGTAAGCCATATCACCAATCTTCTCCAATATCTCGAATGGTCCGACATACCTTGGACTGAGCTTACCTTTCTTACCAAATCGGGACAATCCTTTCATCGGTGACACCTTGAGAAACACATGATCTCCCACTTGAAACTCCAAGGGCCTTCTCCTCCGATCGGCGTAACTCTTTTGGCGACTCTGGGCTGTTCTAAGTCTATCCCGAATAATCTCTACAGCTTCCATAGTCCGTTGTACCAACTCTGGGCCAGTAATACTTTTCTCACCAACTTCGTCCCAACACAACGGCGTCCTACACGCTCTGCCATACAAGGCCTCAAACGGTGCCATCTGAATACTCTGCTGATAACTGTTATTGTAGGCAAACTCCACCAAATGCAACTCTTCTTCCCACTTGCCTTGGAAATCCAACACACAGGCTCTTAGCATATCTTCCAAAGTCTGAATCGTCCTTTCCGACTGACCATCTGTTTGCGGATGATAGGCCGTACTGAACTGTAATCTCGTTCCCAATGCCTCTTGTAGACTTTTCCAAAACTTGGCAGTAAATCTGGGATCACGGTCCGAAGTAATCGTCACTGGCACTCCATGAAGTCGAACAATCTGCCGAACGTACAACTCTGCATACTTTTCCAGTTCCAAGTCCTTTCGCACTGCTAGAAAATGCGCTGACTTAGTCAAGCGATCTACTATCACCCAAATAGAATCATGTCCTCTTTGACTACGCGGCAATCCCGTTACAAAATCCATCGTGATATGCTCCCATTTCCATTCTGGGATCTCCAACGGTCGCAACAATCCACCTGGCTTGCAGTGCTGTGCCTTCACTTGTTGGCACGTCAAACACTTGGCCACATGCTTAGCCACGTCCTTCTTCATACCATTCCACCAATAGTGTTGCCTCAAATTCTGATACATCTTAGTACTCCCTGGGTGGATGCTATACTGACTCCGATGAGCTTCACTCAAAATTTCCTCTTTCAGTCCATCGTCATCTGGCACATACAATCGTCCTCTAAACTTCAAAATCCCATCATCCAACACTTGAAAATCTAACTTCCTTTTCACTGTGTCCATTTCAACTATCTTCTGGATCTCTGGGTCCGTAGACTGCAATGCCTTAATCTTGTCCTTAATCTCCGGCTCAATCCTTAGAGCAGCTAGCAAATTTGATGCTTGGCTCACTTCGAACTTAAACTCCGAGTCTCTGAGCCTTTCCAACAATGTCCACTCTTTGACCATCAAGTGTGCCATACTAGACTTGCGACTCAAGGCATCGGCGACCTTATTTGCCTTCCCCGGATGATACAAAATATCGCAGTCGTAGTCCTTCAGAAGTTCCATCCACCTACGCTGTCTCATATTCAACTCCTTCTGCGAAAACAAGTACTTTAAGCTCTGATGATCCGTATAGATCTGAAACTTCTCTCCACACAAGTAATGCCTCCAAATCTTAAGTGCGAACACTATCGCTGCTAATTCCAAATCATGCGTCGGGTAATTCCTTTCATGGGGCCTCAACTGACGCGACGCATAAGCTACCACCTTACCATGCTGCATCAACACACAACCAAGTCCTCTTAGCGAAGCATCGCTATAAATCTCAAATCCACCAGGTCCTGACGGAATAGTCAACACTGGAGTGGTCGTCAACTTATACTTCAACTCCTGAAAACTTCTTTCGCACTTATCGTCCCATTCAAACTTAGTCTCCTTCTTCAACAATCGTGTCAAAGGCATGGCTATAGATGAAAACCTTTCCACAAACCATCTATAATAGCCAGCCAGTCCTAAAAAGCTCCGAACCTCCGTTACTGACGTCGGTCTTGACCACTTAGTTACCGCTTCGACCTTTGTCGGATCCACGGAAATTCCATCTCCCGACACAATATGTCCAAGAAATGCCACTTTACTGAGCCAAAACTCGCACTTGCTGAACTTAGCATACAATGCGTGTTCTCTCAACGTCCGTAGTACTTCAGCCAAGTGTATTTCATGTTCCTCAGGGCTCTTCGAATACACCAATATATCATCTATGAAGACTATGACGAACTGATCCAGGAATTCCTTGAATACTCTATTCATCAAATCCATAAAAGCGGCTGGAGCATTCGTCAATCCAAAGGGCATCACTGTGAACTCATAGTGCCCATACCTTGTCCTGAAGGCAGTCTTAGGTATATCCTCCTTTCTGATCCTCAACTGATGGTACCCGGTCCTCAAGTCTATCTTGGAGAACACTGCGGCTCCTTGTAGCTGATCGAACAAGTCATCGATCCTTGGCAGTGGGTACTTATTCTTCACTGTCACTTGATTCAACTGACGATAATCTATGCACAGCCTTAACGTCCCATCTTTCTTCCTTACAAACAGAACTGGCGCTCCCCATGGGGATACACTAGGGCGAATGAGACCTTTGTCTAGCAACTCTTGCATCTGAACTTTCAACTCCTTCAACTCCGTTAAGGACATCCGATACGGCGCTTTCGAAATCGGCTCTGTTCCCGGCGCCAACTCAATCACAAACTCCACTTCTCGCTCGGGTGGCAAACCTGGTAGTTCCTTAGGAAAAACTTCGGGGAAATTGCACACTACAGGTATATCTTCCAATTTAGGTTCCACCACTGTTGGGTCCACAACGTTCACCAAGTATCCTTCACACCCTTCGTCCAACAACCTATCCACTTCGAGCGAAGAAATCCAAGGGATCGAGATTCCTCCTCGACTTCCCTGAAACTCAAAACTAGCACACCCCTCCGGACTAAACCGAATCGTACGACTACTACAATCCATCACAGCCTTCTGCCGAACTAACCAGTCCATTCCACCGATCACATCGAAGTCAAACAAGGGTAGCACAACCAAATCGATATTCTCTTCCTTACCCCCAATGACTATTCTACACTTAGGACACCCAAACAAGACTACAGGCTATCATTCATCGGCGTCGACACACAAAGTCTAGTCTCAAGCAACACAGGTTCTACACCAACCAACTTAACAAACTGCTCCGAAACAAACGAGTGGGTTGCCCCCGGATCAAACAATGCGTACGCGGCATGTCCACAAAG
This sequence comes from Syzygium aromaticum, assembly GCA_024500025.1. NCBI lineage: Eukaryota > Viridiplantae > Streptophyta > Magnoliopsida > Myrtales > Myrtaceae > Syzygium > Syzygium aromaticum. Next base: position 13,697,558 of record CM044888.1, on the reverse strand, counting down.
AGAGACCATACCTGTGATCACGCCCGGCGCATTCTCCGCTTCTTGGCGTGCCATAGCATAAACCCTTCCTTGAGCAGGCGGTCGACCTTGGTTCGCTGGTGGGGGATTCCCGATCCTACTCTCAATATGCGGCTGCTGCGGGGGTCCTGAGGGACGCATCTGAGGACAACTACGAATATGATGCTCCCTGCTACCACATCTAAAACACGCTCCAAATCTATACGGTTGGGGATTTGGCTTTCCAATAGCCCTCTTCACAGGTGGGGTAAAACGTCTATTATTCACTGGCGGCCTCTTTACAAAGCGACGATTATCTTTACCTTGGGCAAACCGCGATCCTGAGGCGGCTGCCCTCTCCTGTTGATCTCGCTCAATAATCTGGGCTCGCCTATACATCTCTCCATAGTCCCTTATATCATGCGACAGAATCTGACTTTGGAGATCCGGCTTCATCCCATCTCGGAATCTCCTAGCTTTGTCCCGTGGGTTCTCTACCATGGTCGGCGCAAACTTTGCCAACCTTGCAAACTCCGCTTCATACTGATCAATCGTCATCTGTCCTTGACGTAGTCGCATAAACTCCATTAACTTCCTTTCCTGAGCGACTTCCGAAAAGTACTTCTCATAGAAACTCTCTACGAACACTGCCCAAACCAACTCGGTTTCTTCCGGGAACACTCTCTCCTTAGTAGCTCTCCACCAATCATTCACACCCTCTTGAAGCTGATACACGGCTAACGTAACTCTCTCCGCATCGGTGCACCCTAGAACATCAAATGCTTTCTCTAACTCCTCTATCCAACGCGGAGCGGCTTCGGGGTCACTCTTACCATTAAACCTAGGCGGCTTTAACTTCAGGAACTGCTCTACTAACTGAGGCATCTGTCTAGCCCCTACCGGCTGAGCTTGTCCTTGCTGCGCCTGATTCCCTCCATTACCAGCAATCGCTGCGGCCTCGGCAGCTTGAGCATGGGCTGCGGCTCTTTCCTGTGCTTGCATACCCATGATGTGTCCTATCTCTCTCAGAGTTTCCATTACTTCCTCAAACCTCGGATCTCTAGCTTCCTGATGCCCCGTACTAGGCTGCCCCTGGGGTTCCTTGCCCCTCCTTCTACTCATCCTTCAATCCTTGCTAAACACCTACCTGCTATAATTCCACTCGGGAATTAGAGACCTAACTCAAGCTCTAACAAGCTAAGGCCCTAAGCAGGTATGAAACAACAACCAACAACCAGCATGCGACTTGATACTTAGCAAGCTCAACACATCACCCAAGAGGATCATATACTCACCTCTGGTCCTGCCGCACCTGCGCTTACGGGTCAATTAATCAAAGAGCCACTCAATCAAGCACAAACAGTCAGGAGGTACACTTAGCACACGAGGTCACCCTAATGTCTACCCTTGGTCTCATCGCTCCTTATCACTCCAAACTTCGACCATATTGGACCGAGCTAACCTTGCTCTGATACCAAAACAACGGGGGATGTCACGCCCCGCGCCCTCCGCGACGCGCCACATCCCTCCTCCTTGGTCGTTATGAGTGCGACGTCCCAGGAAGCGTCGCCGACCCAAACACCCAACACAGAGATCATACACAAGCGGAAGCAAAACAGTAATAGTAATACCCAGACATACAACAATATGAGAACAAGGATAACATTGCAGAAATTATTGAATACAAAATATACATTTTCATATATACGCAAAAGCTTTTACAATATCCATTTACAAACCAAAATACACAGACCCAAGATACATACAACCAAAAATGGGCCACAGCCACCACACTGGTCAAAAAGGGAAGATGTGGCTAAGGAGGACTAAATCCCAAAAAGTGTCAGTCCTCGGTCTACTAGGAGAGGGAATCTATCCTAAAGCTCCCAGTCGGGATCGGAACCCGATGCCTCCGACGAACTCTCGGAAAACTCCTGGTCGTCGTCTGAACTGGCTACCTCGGACTCGGTCTCCATCTCCGGGTCCTCATCAGCCTCCATCGGCTCCTCGAACTCCACATCCATCGGCTCCGGGGCCGGATCAACGATCTCGGGCTCAAAATCCACTCCTCCCAACTCCACATCCTCCTCTTCTAAGTCCGGTCCCTCGTCAATCTCCCAACTCACCTTCATATCTGAATCGGGATCGACTACGTCTCCATTGGGACACTGCGGGTCGAACTGACCCTCACCGGTAAACGGAACGTCCATGGAACGAAGGGGTCCATACTCCTCCCCGTCCCGGTCTCGAAAGCACCAAGCTATGTACTCGTGCGTCTCATAATGGGTGGTCCCTACATCTACTACAACTAGGGTATAATACCTCAAATACATCTCCCCATTCCTTATGGGGTGGACTGACATGGTATGCTCCAAATGCTGAGGAATCCCATATCGCACCGGCACCTCCGGCTCCTGCGGCATCGTCAAGGTCTGGGGTCTGAAAGGTTGGGTTTTTCAACCGTGAGACGAATCTCAGCAAGTAAAAACCCACTAAACCTAAACTAGGCTAACATGCACCTCCTGACGAGAACAAAACCAAGTCAAGCAACAATCATTGACCTAGGCCCTCGGGCCCAGATCGTACTTACCATCGACCCTGCAGGTTAGGCAATTTCATATATTGATCAATCACATCCTCGGCATGCAAATCCACACTTGCGTCATACGCATGCTCAGGCTCTCAAATGCTAGATCACACACTCATCACCGAGTATCACATACGATCACAACTATCCATGCGCTCATATGCGTGCCAATGCATCGATGTAGTACATACGCGCGTATTTGGATTATAAGACGGAACCGCTCAGACACGTCCCATACCATGCCCAGCAATTCCACCACATAATCTAATACTTAACAATTTACTCAACACCTTATTTATATTTCCACGGCTCACTAGCCCGGCCTCTGGCCCAACAACAACACTTCGTGGCCAGCGTAAAAACGCCCCCGGCCCAGTGTCTCTAGCCCGCGTTAAACGCATCAGGCGCAACACCGATCTCCTACGATCCAAGCCTACATGAGACTGGTCGTCATCCGGACACACCGGGCATCGTCTTGCTCCAAAGTGCATGAAGACGGAATCGACCCGAAGGCCACGACCCAAAGTACTGGTCGTCATCCGGACACACCGGGCATCGTCTTGCTCCAAAGTGCATGAAGACGGCAACCGACCCGAAGGCCTTAAATGATCACACGGCACACATGCCCCAAATTTTATCTGAACCCGGCGACAAACGCAACGGGCGATTACACGTGATCACATGCTCATGGCAAACCCGCATTCACGCACAAATTTCATCACATGCCTCACACTCGGCACACACGTAATGCGCAGCCATGATGCTCATGCTCGGGCAATATGTGGTATAAATATGAGCACCAATCGACACAATTCAATAAGTTCAACTCACCACATTTAAACACGCTCGTATGCCCAAGTCACACTTCGCACATTCCGCTCACACGATCAAGCGACATGGCATGGTCTAATTAAGCCTCATAGCATACAAAACGACCAATTCAAGCATTTCAACCCATCGATCAATCACTCGGGCCATTCTAACACCTCGATCAAGTTGAACCGTCAACAAATCAATACTTAATCCCTAAATTGGTCACATGGACAGCCACCATTAAACCTTGTTTCAACCTCAAATTCACTTCCATTATTCTCAAACAACCAATTAACTATCTCCCAATAATTTCCGAACAAATCACATTTCATAATCCACATCAAATATACTAATTAACCACTAAAACTCCTAATCCCCGATCTAGAGGGCATAATCGTCCTAATAAGGGTTTAGGGGGTTATACTCACTTAAACTCGGTTCTACGACGACGGGGAACGGCGGCCAACTACCGGTGAACGGTGAGCCGGCGGCGGATTCCCGGGAAATGGCGGCTAACGGCGACGGCTACGGCTTGGCGGTGGACGGCCTCCAAGCGACGGCTCACGGCCCACGGGTGGAAGGGCGGACGAACGGCGGTGAGGCGGACGAACGGTGGCTCCACGGCGGCGCAAGGGAGCCGGCGGTGGACGGTTCGGCAAGCTCACGGCCGAGAGGAAAGAGAGGGAGAGAAACGGCGAAACGGTGAGAGGGAGAGAGAGAAACGGTGATGGTGATGGCGGGATGGTGGGACGGCCACAGCGGCGGCGACGGGCGGCCTTGGCGGCGGCCGGCGCGTGGTCTTGGCAGGCGGCGAAGTGGACGGCAAGGAAGAAGATGGTGGCCGGCGCAAATGGAGAGGAAGAGAGGGAGAAGGGAGAGAGAGAAGAAGGTGTTCTTGGCTTGGAGAGGAAGACAAGTGAGGAGAGAGAGCTTGATGGGTTTAAGTGGAGTGGTTGGTAGTTGGTGGGGTTAGGTGACAAGTGTCACTCATCTAAGGGCTTGGACTAAACACCCCTAGATCTAAGGGCTCACATCCTCTCAAGACCAATAATTGAAGGGCCCTAAGGTCAATTCTCCCTCCACTAACTCAAGTCCATTATCCACTTAAAATCAATTAATAAACCTCCACTAAATCCCCAAAATTCGGAACTCTCTACTAGGCTTAGGGGCAAAGTCGTCTTTTGTCCGATTCCGGGCCGAATTTCCATTTTTCGATCAGACTAAACCCCTATATAAATGGCCAACCCAAATTGACGTCGTCCTTGCGAAACTAAACCAGTAAACCCTCGAAAATCAACCTCGAAGTTCGGATCAAATTTCACGATCAAACTAGTTAAATTTCAATTTCTGAATCTCATACTAACGGGCGGCTGTTTAGGGGTTACGCGTATCGACCTAAGGTTATCCGAGTCGTGACGGCCTCGATTATCGGGAGAACGAGAGGAATTATCGCTAGTTCCGAAGATAACGATCGTTCGGGTTAAGTTCGGGACCGGTTGACTACGTGCACTTTCGGTCACGCAGAATTGCCTGCTATTCGATCGTACATCGTTGGCCTCGGTCGAACCAAGTCCGTTACCTTTCGAAGATCGATCCATTTGGCCCAAAACATTTCCTCGTCGTTTCTCGAAATTGATGTCCAATTCACGATCGGGTCCTTGGTCCACGTACCGTTATCCTAGTTAGCCATTCCCATTTGGTCAGTATCCCGGGAGTGATCAGCTCCGGGCGAGACTTACGAAAATGAAATAACAGAATAGACTCGTTTTATTTATTTCCGGAAATTGAGTCGAAATTCGGGATGGTACAGGCATGGTACGGGACGTGCCCAAGTAGTTTCATCTTATAATCCAAATACACGCACTTGTACCACATTGATGCATTGGCATACATAAGAATGCATGGACGAGTATGAATATGTGTGAAACTCGGTGATGGGTATGTGGTCCAGACATTTACGAGCATGAGCATGCGTATGACGTACTTGTGATTGTGTATGCTCGAGTATGTGCTTGATTATTACTTTAAATTGCTTAACCTGCAGGGTCATCAGTAAGTGCGATCTGGGCCAAGGGCCTAGGTCCGTGTTTGTTTGATTGAGTTTTGTTCCCGTCAGGAGGTGCATGTTAGCCTAGTTCAGGTTTAGTGGGTTTTTACTTCCCCGAGATTCGTCTCATGATTGAATAACCCAACTTTTCAGACCCCAGACCCTGACGATGCCGGAGGCGCCAGATGCACTGTGACATCTCGAATTTCGACTCAATTTCCAAAAATCAATAAAACGAGTCCTATCTGTTATTTCATTTTCGGAAGTCTCGCCCGAAACTGATCACTCCTGGGATACTGACCAAATGGGAATGGCTAACTAGGATAACGGTACGTGGACCAAGGACTCGATCGTGAATTAGACACCGATTTCAAGAAACAATGAGGAAATATTTTGGGCTAAGTATATCGATCTTCGAAAGGTAACAGACTCGTTTCGGCCGAGGCCAACGATGTACGATCGGATAGCAGGTGATTCTGCGTGATCGAAACTGCACATGGTCGACCAGTCCCGGACTTAAACCGAACAATCGTTATCTCCGGAACTAGTGATAATTCCTCTCGTTCTCCCGGTAATCGAGGCCGTCACGACTCAGATAACCTTAGGTTGATACGCGTAACCCCTAAACTGCCGCCCGTTAGTAAGAGATTCGAGAATTAAAATTTAGCTAGTTTAATCGTAGAATTTGATCCGGATTTCGAGGTTGATTTTCGAGGGTTTACTGGTCTAGTTTCGCAAGGACGACGTCAATTTGGGTTGGCCATTTATATAGGGGGTTAGTCTGGTCGAAAAAATAGAATTTCGGCCCGGAATCGGACAAATGATGACTTTGCCCCTAAGCCTAGAATAGTGTTCCGAATTTTGGGGTTTTTGTGGAGAATTATTTATTGGTTTTTATGGATTAAGGGACAAGAGTTAGTAGAGGGAGAAATGTCATTTGAGCCCATCAATTATTGGATCTAGAAGAGTGTGGACCATTAGATCTATGGGTGTTTAGTCTAAGCCCTTGGATTTGTGACAAGTGTCACCTAACCCCACCAAACCCCACTTAAACCCATCTCTTCTCTCTCTCTCCTCATTCTAGTTTCTTCACCAAGCCACTCATCTCTCTCCCTTCTCTCTCTCCCTTTCCCTCTTGCCGTTCACACCGGCCACCCCCTCTTTCGCTGTCCACTTCACCGTCCGCCGCCCGAAGCCGTGCCGCCGCCAGTCTGTTTCCGCCGTTCCATCACCACCACCGCCACTTCCTTCCCTCTCGCCGTCTCTCTCTCGTCCCGTGCTCTCTCTCTTCTCGCGGCCGCGTGGTCATTGGAGCGGAGACTGCCCTTGCCAGTTACGCCTTCGCCGTCGCTGCTGTGCCGTCCGCCCGGGAGCGCCGTCATCCGTCCATCCACACCTTAGCCGCCACCCTCTCCGACCTTTCCTCTCTTCCTCTTGGCCGCTTAGAGGCCATTCCGCCGTGAGCCGCCGCGCCGTCAACAGCCACCCCCCGTTCGACTGTCCTCCCAACCGTGAGCCGTGAGCTGCCGGCCGTATCCGTTCGTGAGAGCCGCCGTTTGCCGCCGCCGTCGTCCACCGCCGTTCTTAGGGAATTCTGCCGCCGACTTGCCGTTCACCGGTAGTTGGCCACCATTCCCTGTCGTCTAGATCCAAGTTTAAGTGAGTAATATCCTCTAAACCCTAGTTAGGACAATAATGCCCTTTAGATCGGGATTAGGTGTAGTTAATTATTAATAAGTGTGATTAAGTTGGTTATGAAATATTGATTGGTTGGGAAGTGCCGGGATGACATTATTGGTTTATCAAGGAGGAATTGAGGTTAAGTAGTGGCTGTCCATGTGGGTAATCAATGGATTAAGTGTTGCCTTGTTGTCGGATTAGCTCGATTGAGTCGTTAGGATGGCTCGGGTAATTGATTGGTTGGTTGTAATGCTTAAATTGATTGAATTGCATGTTATGAGGTTTAATTGGACCTTGCCATGTCGTGTGATTGTGTGATCAACTTTGTGTGGAATGTGAATTGGGCGATCAAGTATGTTACGATGTGATAAATTTGAATTCAGTGGATTGTAATGATGATTGCTCATGAGTATTACATATTGCCCGAGCATGAGCATTCATGGCTGCGCATTATGTGTGTGCCGAGTGTGAGGCATGTGATGAAAATTATGCGAGAATGCAAGTCTGCCATGAGCATGTGATCATCTATAATTGCTCGAAGCGCTTGACGCCGGGTTCAGATAAAAATTGGGCAGTGTGCCGTGTGATCACTTAAGCCCTTCGGGTCGATTTCGTCTTCATGCATTTTGTAGCAAGACGATGCCTGGTGTGTCCGGAAGATGACCAATCTCATGCACTTTGTAGCAGACTTGGTTCGTAAGGATATTGGTGTTGCGCCTCATGCACTTTGTAGCAGGCTAGAGACACTGGACCGGGGGCGTTTTTATGTTGGCCACGAAGAGTTGTTTATGTGATTGGGCCGGGCCAGTGGGCCGTGGAAAGATCAGATAATGAGTAAATCTGCAGAGTATTAGATTATGTAGTGGAATTGCTAGGCATGGTATGAGACATGCCCAAGCGGTTCCATCTTATAATCCAAATACGCGCGCGTGTACCATATTGATATATTGGCATGCATAAGAGTGCATGGACAGTTGTGAACGTTTGTGAGACTCGGTGATGAGTATGTGATCCAGACATCTATGAGCTTGAGCATGTGTATGACGCACGTGTGACCGTGTATGCCCGAGGAAGTGCTTGATTATTATGTTAAATTGCCTAACCTATAGGGTCATCGGTAAGTATGATCTGGGCCCATGAGCCTAGGTTAGTGATTGTTGATTGATTTTAGCTTTGTTCCCGTCAGGAGGTGCATGTTAACCTAGTTTAGGTTTAGTGGGTTTTACTTACTGAGATTTGTCTCATGGTCGTATAACCCAACTTTTCAGACCCCAGACCCTGACGATGCTATGCACCGGTGCGACGTGGGATTCCGCAGCACCTAGAGCATACCATGTCGGTTCACCCCATAGGGAATGGGGAGATGTTTCTGAGACACTACACTTTAGTCTGGGTAGACGTAGGGACCACCAATTTTGAGACCCACGAGTATGTGGCGTGGTTTTTTAGAGACCGCTTTGGAGAGGAGTACGGACCCCTCCGTTCTATAGACATCCTGTTTAACGGGGAGGGTGAGTTAGACCCGTAGTGTCCTAACGGAGACATAGTCGATCCCAATTCAGATATGGAGGTGAGTTGGGAGATTGATGAGGGACTAGAGTTAGGAGAGGAGGACGAGGAGCTGGGAGGAGTGGATTATGAGCCCGAGATCGTTGATCTGGCCCTGGAGTTGATGGATGTGGAGGTCGAGGAGTCGATGGAGGTAGACGAGGACCCGAAGATGGAGACCGAGTTCGAGGCAGGCAGTTCTAACGAGGACCAGGAGATATCCGAGAGTTCGTCGGAGGCGTCAAGCTCAAACTCCGACTGGGAGCCCTAGGGTAGATTTCCTCTCCAATGTAGCGAGGACTGGTACATTTTGAGATTTAGTCCTTCTTAGCCACCTCTCCCTTTTTAACCAGTGTGGTGGTCGTGGTCCGCTTTTGTTGTTATATTTGGGTCTATGTATTTTTGTTTGCAAATGGATATTGTAAAAGCTTTTGCATATGTATAAAAATGTATATTTCGAATTCAGTAATTTCTGTTGTACTATCATTGTTCTCATATTGTTTTCTATCCGAGTATTATTATTATTTGTTTTGCTTCCGCTTGTGTATGAATCTCTGTGTTGGGTGTTGGATCGGCGACGGTTCCTAGGACGTCGCACTCATATCGACCAAGTAGCAGGGATGTGGAGGGATGTGGCGCGTCGAGGAGGGCGTGGGGCGTGACATGCATCGGTGCGACATGAGATCCCGTAGCACCTTGAGCACACCATGTCAGTTCACCCCATAGCGAATGGGGAAATGTTCCTTAGACATTATACTTTAGTTTGGGTAGATGTAGGGGCCACACATTTTGAGACAGTGAGTACGTGGCCTAGTGCTTTAGAGACCGTTTTGGGGATGAGTACAGGCCCCTCCGTTCTATGGATATCTCGTTCAATAGGGAGAGCGAGCTAGATCCGCAGTGCCCTAACGGAGATATAATTGACCCTGACGCAGAGATGTTCCTTAGACATTATACTTTGGTTTGGGTAGATGTAGGAACCACACATTTTGAGACCCATGAGTATGTTGCCTGGTGCTTTAAGGATCGTTTTGGAGAGGGGTACGGACCCCTCTGTTCTATGGATATCCCATTCAACGGTGAGGGCGAGCTAGATCTGCAATCCCACAATGGGGGCATGGTTGATCCCGATGCGGAGATAGAGGTGAGCTGGGAGATAGATGAGGGACCTGAGCTAGGAGAGGAGTTGGGAGGTGTGGACTTTGAGCCCGAGATTGTCGATCCGGCCCCGGAGTAGATGGACGTGGAGGCAGCGGAGTCTATGGAGGTAGATGGGGATCTTGCGATGGAGACTGAATCTAAGGCGATGAGTTCGAACAAGGACCAGGAGCTGTCCGAGAGTTCTTTAGAGACGTCGAGCGCAGACCCCGATTGGGAGCCCTAGGATAGATCCCCTTCCCGGTGTAGCGAAGACCGACACTTTTTGGGATTTAGTCCTCCTTTCTCCTTTTGCTGATGGTTCTCCCTGGCCGCCTCTCCCTTTTTGACTAGTGTGGTGGTTGTGACCTGCTTTTGCTGTTATGCTTTGGGATGTATATTTTGGCTGAAAATGGATATTGTAAAAGTTTCTATATATGTGTAAAAGTGCATATTTTGTAATCAGTAGTTTCTATTGTTGTCACGCCCCGAACCCTCTGTGGCGCAACACATCCCTCCTCTTGGTCGATTTGAGTGCGACGCCCCAGGAAGCGTTGTCGACCCAATACTCAGCAAGTAGAGATTCATACACAAGCGGAAGCAGAGCAAATAATAATAATACCCGGACAGAAAACAATATGAGAACAATGATAGCACACCAGAAATTACTAATTACAAAATATACACTTATATATATATATATATAGATATATATATATATATATATATATATAGAAACCTTTACAATATCCATTTACAACCAAAATATACAATCCCAAATACAATAGCAAAAGCCGATCATAGCCACCACACTAGACAAAAAGGAGAGGCGGCTCGGGAGAACTATTGACAAAAGGGAAACGGAGGACTAAATCCCAAAAAATGTCAGTCCTCACTACACTGAAAAGAGGATCTATCCTAGGGCTCCCATTCAGGGTCTGAGCTCGATGGCTCCGAAGAACTCTCGGATATGTCCTGGTCCTCATCAGAACCGACTGCCTCGGACTCGGTCTCCATCCCCAAGTCCTCATCTACCTCCATTGGTTCCTTTTCCTCCACGTCCATCGGCTCCGGGGCCGGATCGACAATCTCGAGCTCAAAATCCACACCTCCCAACTCTTCATCCTCCTCTCCTAGCTCAGGTCCCTCGTCTATCTCCTAGCTCACCTCTATCTCCGCATCAGGATTAACTATGTCCCCATTAGGGCACTGCGGATCTAGCTCGCCCTCCCCAATGAACGGAATATCCATAGAATGGAGGGGTCCGTCCTCCTATCCAAAACGGTCCCTAAAACACCAGGCTACATACTCATGGGTCTCAAAATGTGTGGCTCCTACATCTATCGAAACTAAAGTATAATGTCTAAGGAACATCTCCCCATTCCCTATGGGGTGAACCGACATGGTGTGCTCGAGATGCTGCGGAATCCCATGTCGCACTAGCGCGTCTAGCACCTCCGACATCTTCAGGGTCTGGGGTCTGAAAAGTTAGGTTATACAACAATGAGACGAATCTCAGCAAATAAAACCCACTAAACCTAAACTAGGCTAACATATCTTCTGACGGGAACAAAACTAAATAAGACAACAACCATTGACATAGGCCCTCAGGCTTAGATCGCACTTACCAGTGACCCTACAGGTTAGGCAACTTAAGTAATAATCAAGCACATTCTCGGGCATACATGGTCACACGTGCGTCATATGCATGCTCATGCTAGTAAATGTTTGGATCACATACCCGTCACTGAGTTTCACACACATTCATACTCGTCCATACATTCTTATGCATGCCAATGCATCAATGTGGTATAAGCGTGCGTATTTGGATTATAGAATGGAACCACTTGGGCACGTCCCATCCTATGCCTAGCAATTCCACCTCATAATCTAATACTCTACAGATTAACTGATTATTTGATCTTTCTACAGCCCACTGGCTCGGCCCACTGGCCCAAACACATATACAACACTTCGTGGCCAGCGTAAAAATGCCCTCGGCCCAGTGTCTCTAGCTTGCTACAAAGTGCATGAGGCGCAATACCGATCTCCTTACAAACCAAGCCTGCTACAAAGTGCATGAGACTGGTCGTCTTCCGGACACACCGGACATCGTCTTGCTCCAAAGTGCATGAAGACGGAATCGACCCGAAGGCCATAACCCGAAGGCCTTAAGTGATCACACGACACACTACCCAAATTTTATCTGAACCCAACGTCAAGCGCATCGGGCAATTAAAGGTGATCACATGCTTATGGCAGACACGCATTCTCGCACAAATTTTATTACATGCCTCACACTTGGCATACACAATGCGCAACCATGAATGTTTATACTCGGGCAATATGAAATGCAGAAGAGCACCAATAATTGCCAATCAATGAGTCCAAACTAATCTCATCACAACGTGCTCAATTGCCCAAATCACACTCCGCACAAGGTCGGTCACACGTTCACGCGACATGGCAGAGTACGAATAAACACCATAACACACAAATCATACACAGAAATCATCCAAATCGAGTACCATAACTATCCAATCAAATACACGGGCCATCCCGACACCTCAATCGAGTTAATCCATCCACTTGTTGACACCTAATCCATTAATTTCCGATATGGACAGCCATCAATTGGCCTTGTCCTGGCCTCAAATCCACCTTATAATGTCACGCCCTGAACCCTTTGCGGCGCGTCACATCCCTCTTCTTGGTCGATTTGAGTGCGATGCCCCAAGAAGCGTCGCCGACCCAATACTCAGTTAGTAGAGATTCATACACAAGCGGAAGCAGAACAAATAATAATAATACCCGGACAGAAAACAATATGAGAACAAGGATAGCACAACGGAAATTACAGATTACAAAATATACACTTTTATACATTTATAGAAACCTTTACAATATCCATTTACAACCAAAATATACAATCCCAGATACAACAGCAAAAGCAGATCACAGCCACCACACTAGGCAAAAAGGAGAGGCGGCTCGGGAGAACTATCAACAAAAGGGAAATGGAGGACTAAATCCCAAAAAGTGTCAGTCCTCACTACACTGAAAAGGGGATCTATCCTAGGGCTCCCAGTCGGGGTCTGAGTTCGACGCCTCCGAAGAACTCTCAGATATCTCCTGATCAGGATCAGAACTGACTGCCTCGGACTTGGTCTCCATCCCCGGGTCCTCGTCTACCTCCATAGGCTCCTCTGCCTCCACGTCCATCGGCTCCGTGTAACATTTCGAATTTCAACTCAATGTCCGGAAATCAATAAAACGAGTCTTATCTATTATTTCATTTTCGTAAGTCTCGCTTGGAGTTGATCACTCTTAGAATACTGACCAGATGGGAATGGCTAACTAGGATAACGGTACGTGGACCAAGGACCCGATCGTGAATTGGACATCGATTTCGAGAAACGACGAAGAAATATTTTGGGCCAAGTAGATCGATTTTCGGAAGGTAATGGACTCGGTTCGGTCGAGGCCAACGATGTACGATCGGATAGCAGGTGATTCTGTAAGACTAAAAGTACATATGGCCAACCAAACGAATGATCGTTATCTCCGAAACTAACGATAATTCCTCTCGTTCTCCCGGTAATCGAGGCCGTCACGACTCAGATAACCTTTGGTCGATACGCGTAGCCCTTAAACAGCTGCCCGTTAGTAAGAGATTCGAGAATTGAAAATTAACTAGTTTGATCGTAGAATTTGATCCAGACTTCAAGGTTGATTTTCGAGGGTTTACTGGTCTAGTTTCGTAAGGACGATGTCAATTTGGGTTGGCCATTTATATAGGGGGTTAGTCTGGACGAAAAATGGAATTTCGGCCCGGAATCGGACAAAAGACGACTTTGCCCCTCAAGCCTACATAGTATTCCGAATTTTGGGATTTTAGTGGAGAGTTATTTATTAGTTTTTATGGATAATTGGACATGAGTTAGTGGAGTGAGTAAAGACATAGTTGTCCTTCAATTATTGTTCTTGAGTGATTGCTAGCCATTAGATCTAGGGGTGAAGAGTCCAAGCCTTAGGATTATGGCAAGTGTCACCTAACCCCACCAAACCCCACTTAAACCCATCTCTCTTCTCTCTCTCCTCATTCTAGCTTCCTCACGAAGCCAAGCCTCTCTCTCTCTTTTCTCTCTCCCTTTCCCCTCTTGTCGATCACGCCGTCCACTTCCCCTTGCCGTCCCTCATGCCGCCGCCGCCCGCGATGGTCGTCCCCGCCGGAACCGGTCCATTCCCGCCGTTCTATCACCACCACTGCCACTTCTCTCCCTCTCACCGTCTCTCTCGTCCCGTGTAACATCCCGAATTTCGACTCAATTTCCGGAAATAAATAAAACGAGTCTATTCTGTTATTTCATTTCGTAAGTCTCGCCCGGAGCTGATCACTCCTAGGATACTGACCAAATGGGAATGGCTAACTAGGATAACGGTACGTGGACCAAGGACCCGATCGTGAATGGGACATCAATTTCGAGAAACGACGAGGAAATGTTTTGGGCCAAATGGATCGATCTTCGAAAGGTAACGGACTTGGTTCGGCAGACCATGTATATACGGTGACTCAACAGTGTGCGGTTACGTGGCTAGAAGCCGCACGCGCACACCGTCCCGAACTTAACCCGACCGATCGTTATCTTCGGAACTAGCGATAATTCCTCTCGTTCTCCCAGAGAAATCGACATCGTCACGACTTCGAGATAGCCTTAGGTCGATACGCGTAACCCCTAACCAGTCGCCCGTTAGTATGAGATTCGAAAATTGAAATTTAACTAGTTTGATCGTGAAATTTGATCCGAACTTCGAGGTTGATTTTCGAGGGTTTACGCAACTATTTTTGTAAGGACGGCCCGGTGGGTTGGCCATTTATAGAGGGGTTTAGTCTGGTCGAAAAATGGAAATTCGGCCCGGAATCGGATAAAAGACGACTTTGCCCCTAAGCCTAGTAGAGAGTTCCGAATTTTGGGGATTTAGTGGAGGTTTATTAATTGATTTTAAGTGGATAATGGACTTGAGTTAGTGGAGGGAGAATTGACCCTAGGGCCCTTCAATTATTGGTCTTGAGAGGATGTGAGCCCTTAGATCTAGGGGTGTTTAGTCCAAGCCCTTAGATGAGTGACACTTGTCACCTAACCCCACCAACTACCAACCACTCCACTTAAACCCATCAAGCTCTCTCTCCTCACTTGTCTTCCTCTCCAAGCCAAGAACACCTTCTTCTCTCTCTCCCTTCTCCCTCTCTTCCTCTCCATTTGCGCCGACCACCATCTTCTTCCTTGCCGTCCACTTCGCCGCCCGCCAAGACCACGCGCCGGCCGCCGCCAAGGCCGCCCGTCGCCGCCGCCGTGGCCGTCCCACCGCCGTCTCACCATCTCCATTCTCACCATCCCGTCATCACCATCACCGTTTCTCTCTCTCCCTCTCACCGTTTCGCCGTTTCTCTCCCTCTCTTTCCTCTCGGCCGTGAGCTTGCCGAACCGTCCACCGCCGGCTCCCTTGCGCCGCCGTGGAGCCACCGTTCGTCCGCCTCACCGCCGTTCGTCCGCCCTTCCACCCGTGGGCCGTGAGCCGCCGCTTGGAGGCCGTCCACCGCCGAGCCGTAGCCGTCGCCGTTAGCCGCCATTTCCCGGGAATCCGCCGCCGGCTCACCGTTCATCGGTAGTTGGCCGCCGTTCCCCGTCGTCGTAGAACCAAGTTTAAGTGAGTATAACCCCCTAAACCCTTATTAGGACGATTATGTCCTCTAGATCGGGATTAGGAGTTTTAGTGGTTAATTAGTATATTTGATGTGGATTATGAAATGTGGTTTGTTCGGAAATTATTGGGAGATAGTTAATTGGTTGTTTGAGAATAATGGAAGTGAATTTGAGGTTGAAACAAGGTTTAATGGTGGCTGTCCATGTGACCAATTTAGGGATTAAGTATTGATTTGTTGACGGTTCAACTTGATCGAGGTGTTAGAATGGCCCGAGTGATTGATCGGGGAGTTGAAATGCTTGAATTGGTCGTTTTGTATGCTATGAGGCTTAATTAGACCATGCCATGTCGCTTGATCGTGTGAGCGGAATGTGCGAAGTGTGATTTGGGCATACGAGCGTGTTTAAATGTGGTGAGTTGAACTTATTGAATTGTGTCGATTGGTGCTCATATTTATACCACATATTGCCCGAGCATGAGCATCATGGCTGCGCATTACGTGTGTGCCGAGTGTGAGGCATGTGATGAAATTTGTGCGTGAATGCGGGTTTGCCATGAGCATGTGATCACGCGTAATCGCCCGTTGCGTTTGTCGCCGGGTTCAGATAAAATTTGGGGCATGTGTGCCGTGTGATCATTTAAGGCCTTCGGGTCGGTTGCCGTCTTCATGCACTTTGGAGCAAGACGATGCCCGGTGTGTCCGGATGACGCCGGTGCGACATGGGGTCGTGGCCTTCGGGCCGATTCCGTCTTCATGCACTTTGGAGCAAGACGATGCCAGGTGTGTCAGGATGACCAGTCTCATGTAGGCTTGGATCGTAGGAGATCGGTGTTGCGCCTGATGCGTTTAACGCGGGCTAGAGACACTGGGCCGAGGGCGTTTTTACGCTGGCCACGAAGTGTTGTTGTTGGGCCAGAGGCTGGGCTAGTGAGCCGTGGAAATATAAATAAGGTGTTGAGTAAATTGTTAAGTATTAGATTATGTGGTGGAATGGCTGGGCATGGTATGGGACGTGTCTGAGCGGTTCCGTCTTATAATCCAAATACGCGCGTATGTACTACATCGATGCATTGGCACGCATATGAGCGCATGGATAGTTGTGATCGTATGTGATACTCGGTGATGAGTGTGTAATCTAGCATTTGAGAGCCTGAGCATGCGTATGACGCAAGTGTGGATTTGCATGCCGAGGATGTGATTGATCATTATATGAAATTGCCTAACCTGCAGGGTCGACGGTAAGTACGATCGTGGCCCGAGGGCCTAGGTCAATGATTGTTGCTTGACTTGGTTTTGTTCTCGTCGGGAGTGCTTAGGCATGTTAGCCTAGTTTGGGTTTAGTGGGTTTTTACTTGCTGAGATTCGTCTCACGGTTGAAAAAACCCAACCTTTCAGACCCCAGACCTTGACGATGCCGCAGGAGCCGGAGGCGCCGGTGCGACATGGGATCCCTCAGCACTTGGAGCATGCATGTCGGTCCACCCCATAGGGAATGAGGAGATGTATTTGAGGCATTATACCCTAGTCGTAGTAGATGTAGGGACCACCCATTATGAGACGCACGAGTACATAGCTTGGTGCTTTCGAGACGGGGACGGGGAGGAGTATGGACCCCTTCGTTCCATGGACGTTCCGTTTACCGGTGAGGGTCAGTTCGACCCGCAGTGTCCCAATGGAGACGTAGTCGATCCCGATTCAGATATGGAGGTGAGTTGGGAGATTGACGAGGGACCGGACTTAGAAGAGGAGGATGTGGAGTTGGGAGGAGTGGATTTTGAGCCTGAGATCGTTGATCCGGCCCCGGAGCCGATGGATGTGGAGTTCAAGTGCGGACGATGGAGGTTCATGATCACCCGGGGATTGAGATAGAGTCCGAGGCAGCCGGTTCAGACGAGGATCAGGAGTTTTCCGAGAGTTAGTCCTCGCCCAGCCACCTCTTCCCTTTTTGACCGGTGTGGTGGGCGCTGGCCGTTTTTGGTTGTATGTATCTTGGAATTACGTGTATTTTGGTTTGTAAATGGATATTGTAATGTATATTTTGTATTCAATAATTTCTGCAATGTTATCCTTGTTCTCATATTGTTGTATGTCTGGGTATTACTATTACTGTTTTGCTTCCGCTTGTGTATGATCTCTGTGTTGGGTGTTTGGGTCGGCGACGCTTCCTGGGACGTCGCACTCATAAAGACCAAGGAGGAGGGATGTGGCGCGTCGCAGAGGGCGCGGGGCGTGACAATGCCTAGCAATTCCACCACATAATCTAATACTCTAGAGATTATCTGATTTCCACAGCCCACTGGCCCGGCCCACTAACCCAAACTCATATACAACACTTCGTGGCCAGCGTAAAAACGCCCCTGGCCTAGTGTCTCTAATTTGCTATAAAGAGCATGAGGCGCAACACCGTTCTTTTTACGAACCAAGCCTGCTATAAAGTGCATGAAACCGGTCGTCTTCCGGACACACCGAGCATCATCTTGCTACAGGGTGCATGAAAACGGAATCAACCCTAAGGCCACGACTCGAAGGCCTTAGGTGATCACACGGCACACTGCCCATTTTTTTCTGAACCCGGCGTCAAGCGCATCGGGCAATTAAAGGTGATCACATGTTCATGGCAGACACGCATTCTTGCACAAATTTCGTCACATGGCTCACACTCGGCATACATAATGCGCAACCATGAATGTTCATACTCGGGCAATATGGAATGCACAAGAGCACCAATCATCGCAATTCAATGAATTCAAACTTATCACATCACAACGTGCTCAATTGCTCCAAATCACACTCAGCACAAGGTCGATCACACGATCGCGCGACATGGCAAGTACGAATAAGTATCAAGGCACACAGATCATTCAAATTGAGTATGTCGCACCGGAACCCTCCGCACGGCGCACATTCCTCCTCTTGGTCGATTTGAGTGCGACGTCCGGAGACGCGTCGCGACCATCCGCGAAGACAAAGATTCGTACACAAACGGAAGTATAACAAATAATAATAATAATAATAATACTCTGACAGAAAACAATATGAGAACAAGGGCAGCACAATAGAAATTACTGATTACAAAATATACACTTTTATACATATATAAAAACCTTTACAATATCCATTTACACTCAAATATACGATCCCAAATATAACAGCAAAAGCGGATCACGGCAACCATACTAGGCAGAAAGGAGAGGCGGCTAGGAGAACTATCGAAAAAAAGGGAAAGGAGGACAAAATCCCAAAAGGTGTTAGTCCTCACTACACTAGAAAAGGGGATCTATCCTAGAGCTCTCAGTTGGGGTCTGAGCTCGACGTCTTCAAACAACTCTCGGATATCTCCTGGTCCTCATCAGAACTGACTGCCTCGGACTCGGTCTCCATCCCTAGGTCCTCGTCTACCTCCATAAGCTCCTCTACCTCCACATCCATCGGCTCAGGGGCCGGATCGACAATCTCGGGCTCAAAATCCACACCTCCCAACTCCTCATCCTCCTCTCTTAGCTCCGATCTCTCGTCTATGTCCCAGTCACCTCCATCTCCGTATCGGGATCAACTATGTCCCCATTATGGGACTGTGGATCTAGCTCACCCTCCTCGTTGAACGGGATATCCATAGAGCGGAGGGGTCCGTACTCCTCTCCAAAACGATCCCTAAAGCACCAGACTACATACTTGTGGGTCTCAAAATGTGTGGTTCCTACATCTACCCAAACCAAAGTATAATGTCTGAGGAACATTTCCCCATTCCCTATGGGGTGAGCCGACATGGTGTGCTCGAGATGCTGCGGAATCCCATGTTGCACCGGTGCATCTGGCACCTCCGGCATCGTCAAGGTCTGGGGTCTGAAAAGTTGGTTATTTAACCGTGAGACGAATCTCAACAAGTAAAAACCCACTAAACCTAAACTAGGCTAACATGCACCTCGACATAAAGGCAAAACTCAACAAAACGATAACCGGCGACACAAGCCCTCGAATACGAGATAGCAACATAGACGACCACAGGCTAGGCAATTTAAGTAATAATCATGCACATCCTCGGGCATACACGGTCACACGTGCGTCATACGCATGCTCATGCTAGTAAATGTTTGGATCACATACCCATCACCGAGTTTCCCACATATTCATACTCGTCCATGCATTCTGATGCATGCCAATGCATCAATGTGGTACAAGCGCGCTTATTTGGATTAAAGATGGAACCACTTGGGCACGTCCCATACCATGCCTAGCAATTCCACCTTATAATCTAATACTCTACAGATTAACTGATTATTTGATCTTTCCACGGCTCACTGTGTCACGCCCCGCGCCCTCTGCGGCGCTCCACATCCCTCCTCTTGGTCGATTTGAGTGCGACGTCCCAGGAAGCGTCGCCGACCCAACACCCAACACAGAGATTCATATGAGAACAAGGATAGCACAACAGAAATTACTAATTACAAAATATACACTTTTATACATATACAAAAGCCTTTACAATATCCATTTACAACCAAAATATACAATCCCAAATATAACAGCAAAACTAAATCACAGCCACCACACTAGACAAAAAGGAGAGACGGCTAGGGAGAACTATTGACAAAAGGGAAACGGAGGACTCAATCCCAAAAAGCGTCAGTCCTCACTACACTGAAAAGGGGATCTATCCTAGGGCTCCTAGTTAGGGTCTAAGCTCGACGCCTCCAAAGAACTCTCGGATATCTCCTGGTCCTCATC